>CAWUFW010001534.1:0-600000 GCA_963921515.1 Calotriton arnoldi
ACAGATGCTAACCATTCACAAGTGGAGATGCAGTAGTCAAATATGAAAGACATGATTTAATTTGCTGCCTTTCTCATGATGATAGATAGGAAAGTTGAAGAGGTTGCCATTTTAGAGTTGCTTCGTATGAGAGTGGTGTACCATTCTTGTGCTTATTTTTTACAAATCTTAACAGTGTCAAAAAATCAAGAAAGAGCTAAACAACAATATTATCTACAGACTGAATTCACTGGTATGTATATAACTTTGTAACTATTTTAAAAATGGACATTAGAAATGAAGAAGTATATGGGAGTTTGATTAAAAGGAGTATCACAGTGATGAGAAAAAAGTATATGTGAAGAACTGTATCTATTAGAGGGTATGTGTTTAAGAGGTTAGTGGTGAATGTTTTGTGAAGTAAGAGAAAAATTAATTAGTGCCTCTTTATTACATTGTGTATTTTATTGAAAAATAACAGTATAGTCTTGTGGAACGTTGCAGTGAGGAACTAAGAATGTTTTAAATGTCTAAACTTGTGCAGAATAGATCCATCTGTTTTTTGTATTCTGGGAGTTGTAGTACTTTTAGTAACATTATTAAACAGGAATAGTGTAGTGAGAAATACAAGATGAGAACATGTTGTCCGCCTGTATATGAATTAGAAAGAAGTAATACTTGTTAGATATGTATTGGGAAGTGTTTGTCAATGTGGTTTTTAACCAATATGACCGCTTTGCATATGATTAGATGGTGAGATATTGTTTTTGTGCTTGCACATAGCTATATATACCATGGGACTTTTTTTTAAATAACTTAAAGATACAGAGACGTACATATTTTGGATAAGATGGCTTGAAAGTGTACATCTATTAAGAAATCGCATATATGTTTACATGGTGATCTATGTTCAGTAGGGCTGATGAAATTGTCATGTATATGGTGAGGGTAGTGTTTTTCTTTAAACATGGTTTGTTTTAAATTGAGAAGGATTGATAGTGCAGAATGCTTGGAGAGTTCTTGTGCTAGCTTCATTTAGTGTGTAACTTTTTTTGAGATATGCTGAATATATGTTTTAGAAGCAAAAGAAGTGTTTGAGAAATTATATAGGTATGCCATTCGCAAAAGGTTTTGTGCTTTGAAAATTTTCAAAATGTTGTTTTCCATTTTAGAAACTTACTGATGCATGTGCGCGCTCAGTAATAAATCAATGTATGTCTCTAGAGAGCAATGTATGCAATTATATATCAAGTGTAATACCTAGATTTCACTCACATATAGCTCAGAAGAAAAGCATGTATACAGTAAAACAGGTAGTTTGATACTGACAAAAGAAGATAACCAACAAGTCAGAGATATAGTGACAACTGTTAAGTATCTAACAGCAATAAAGATACATTCTCAGTCAGTCGGGCAGTATTCAGGCACTCATGAAATCACCCAGCCACTACTCAGGGAGTCATCAAATCAGTGATTCACTATCCATTTATTTAAAGTTATTCAATCACCCAGACACTACACATGTACTCTTGCAATCAGGCATGCAAAAATTATGTAGTCATTGAACTATGCAGGCACTACCTTTACATTCATCTAATCACCTAAGTACTAACTATTGTCTTATGCAATTAACAAGGCTGTAACTATGCACTCATTATAATATTTGCACGGAACCTATGTTAAAGCTTGAGAGATTGGATGAAAGTAACTATAGTTCTGGGGTGATTGTATTAGTGAAAGACTATTGGCTCAGTAATTTAATGACTGCATAGGTACTGGATGGGTGATAGGTTTACTACAATGGTACTCTTTGCGTAATTACATGAGTGCATGAGTAGAGCCTGAGTGTTTCATCAATGCACGTGTGTGCCTCAGTATTTCAATGACTGAATGGGTTGTAAGTGGGTGTTTAGATGGCTGCATAGGTTCTGCGCACATGTTTTAATTATTGCATAGTTACAGCCTTATACATTTTGTGTTATATTTTTAAAAGTGTAGAAGAAGGAGAGATGCAGTGAAACAGAAAGAACGAGTTGAGAGAGTAGTTGATAAGGCCTTTGCTTTGAAGAGTAAGCTTTTCATTTTGATTCTAAATAGAATGAAGACTCTTGACAAAATAGTGTTGTGCATGAGGAGACAAAACCAGAAGAAAAGATTAATGAATAGAAGTAACTGTTGTACAGTTTTTAGTGGAGAATAGATACATACTTCTTACACAGAGCCTTTCTTTAATGAAGAAAGCTATCTCCAGGATAACAAATTAGTTCATGCTACTGATTAAAGAAGACGATGCTATGAAATGAAGAATGGTAGTCCTATAGCAAAAGAGGTGATGGTACCTAGAAATGTAGAAGAAGTTATTGCTGAAGAGGTACAAGGAAAGCGTAGTCAGGGTACTATATACAAATGGAATTGTAGTAGTGTTTCTAGTATTAGACAGCAATCCATTGATATATTAAGATAAGGTAGGAGGCTGTATTATGTGAAAACTCCTGCTTTATGTTTAGGAGAAATGAATAGAGCACTTTTGCATGGCAGACGTAGAAAATGTTACAGGGCTGTTATAGTTAGGAAATAGGATTAAAAATACCTTAGATATTCACTAAAAACAAAGGTTACAGGATCGTTATAGTTAGGCTGATATTTCACTCATACAAAACCAGAGACATTCAGCAGTTATAGCTAACTGAGCTAACTATAACTCACACCCCCAGAATGCACTGCTTATCACCTCACATATTACATCACTCATGACATGGTCAGTGACATCACGTGCGAGTTACAGTAAGCTCAGCTAACTATAACTGCTGAGTTTCTTAGGCTTTGTACGAGTAAAATCTGAGCCTACCTATAATGTCTCTGTATACTTTGTTTTTTTCAGTGAATTTCCAAGGTTTCTTTTATTCCATTTCCTAACTATAACGTCGCTGTAACCTTTGTTTTTTTCAGTGAATTTCTAAGGTTTCTCTTATTCCATTTCCTAACTATAACGTCGCTGTAACCTTTGTTTTTTCAGTGAATTTCTAAGGTTTTTTAAATGCTAATTCCTAACTATAACATCCCTGTAACCTTTGGTTTTTTCAGTGAATTTCTATGTTTTTTTAACTAGTAGTCATGTTTGCAGAGTGGTGGAGAAAGGAGGGTGGGCCTCCGACTAGCTCTCAGGAATCCCTTTATCTAGGACTTACAGGAGGTACCAGGAGGGCTTCTTGGCCCCCAAGGTCCCTCCGGGGTAAAGTGGACTTCATCCCCTAACCAGTAGTGCACCACGACCCGCGTTTTCAGAGTGGTGGAGAAAGGGGCGTGGTCCAAAGACCTTTTAGCAATCTTGCTGTGTGGGAATTATTGGAGATGGCAGGAGGGGTAGTTGGCCCCCAAGGACGTCATTGGGGGCCAACTACCCCTCCTGTTACCTCCAGTAAGTCCCACACAGCAGGATTGCTGATACCTGGTAGGAGGCCACACCCCCTTTCTCCACCACTCTGCAAACATGCCTCCTGGTACACTACTAGTAGGGGGATGAAGTCCCCTTGGGTATTGAGGGTCCTTGGGGGCCAACTACCCCTAGAGTTACCTCCAGCAAGTCCCACAAAGTGAGTGTGCTGAGAGGCCCCCTTTCTCCACCACTCTGCAAACGCACCCTGGGAAACAGGCCTCAACAGTGTGGTCCAAAGGGAGTGACTATTGGCAAATTGAAAGAGGTGCGATCGGAGCGTTCAGAGAGCACCAACCCATCTGGATTATTGTGCTAGCAGTGAAACGTTTGTAGTGCTGGATGTGTGATGGGGGTGACCAGCAAGAGACTGGAGCAGAGAGGAGGCTAGTGGTCTGAATCCCCCCATCCCTGTCTCCTGTAACTGAGTCGGCGGAAGGTCCTTCTGGGCCACAACATCCGTGTGCTGAGGACAGTAACTGGGGGAAGGTACATAACCCCCCCAAGATGGCCACAATGCGACCAAAGGGGGCACCTACACCCCAGAACAATAAACTGGACAAATATGCTGTGCCCAGACAGGCGATGGTAGAAGGAGTGGCAACATCTGGGAGTCAGGAAACGGTGGAGCCCTCGCTAGGGGCCATAATGGGGGCTATTCATGACCTGGGAGCGACTCGAGTTTAAAATAGACAAGGTCACCATAGAGGTAAACCTCCTCCAGGCAGACATGAATAAAACCTCGGAGAAAGTCGCTGTGACAGAAACTAACATTAGCCATCTCCAGTCTGCCACTCGGAAACTGGAAGAAAGACTGCAAAGTCTGTTACACCAACACAAAATAATGGCCGTAAAGCTGGAGGATCAAGAGGGGAGGGCCTGCAGGAACAACAGCAGGTTGGTGGGGTCCCTGAGGGGATGGAAGGACCCCCAGTAGACTTGTTCCTGGAGGACCTAATTATCAATCAATTGAAACCCAAGTGCCTCTCCAATTTCTTTTCCATTGAACGGGCGCATAGAGCACCAGTGCCCCAGCCAAAGCCAGGGGCCCCGCCCAGAACCATCATAGCCAGAATACTTAACTATCGCGACTGCAATGCTATTTTACAAGCTGTTTGCACACGGGGGACCTGCTCCATGAGAATGCAACGATAAGGTTCTTTCCCGATTTTACCCTATTAATGCTGTGCCAAAGACGTATCTTCGATGAAGTTAAGAGAGCATTGCGGGTGGAGAATCTTAAATACATGATGTTTTTCCCGACTAAGCTCTGAATAATGGACTATGGCAAATCGTGTTACTTCACAAGCCGGAAGAGTGTTGGACTGGCTCGAGGAAGGATGAGCGGCCGGGCCACAGTGGTGCCAGGAACGAGATAGGCGACAGAGCGGGGACTTGAGCAATGGCTCCCCCGGTAACTGCAGGAATCTGCTTCAGATGATAGATCCTCCCCCGGAGGGCGCCCTCCTGGCCCACATCCAGTTGCCAAGTAGGGGGTGGGGGTCTTGAACCCTATGAATAGAATGAAAATGATGACTCAAAATCACATTGGACACTGGACCCGATGGACCTGGGTGAAATAAGCTACGAACTGAACTCAGGTCTCCTTTCCACTTATAAGACACGTAAGTGATGACCTCAAAGGGACATAAGATTGGACATTCATTAAATGCCGAAGTAGTGGGGGGAGTGCTGCCATTTGAACAGAGGAGGCGGTGCCAACCGACCCCAGTACATAGTGATGGTTACGTTTGATCGACAGGCCCTCTGCGAATTGGGGCAGTGGGTAGTTTTTGACCTACAGTGCAGGGTGGCAGGGTGGGGGGTACTAGTAACTGGGATTTGTTCTTGCATTTTTTGTCATGTAAGATTCATGATATGTTTGACTTGGCTTTGGAGACACCAATATGCATGGTACACACAATATTCAGACACACAGAAAAGGGGGGGATGGTATGGCCAGGGGACCAGAAGGGGGGGCTACAGTTTCCCACAGTTTAGGAATGGCATACTGATCTACAACTGCGTTGACAGTCTTGACATGGAACGTCAATGGCTTAGGTAATAAAATCAAGCGTACTATGGTCCTACAGTACTTACGTCAACAATCCGCCGACCTTGTACTACTCCAAGAGAAGCATCTGTGAGGTAACCATTATCTAGCACTCAATCGATTTGGATACACGCTACAGGCCCACGCAGGATTCCCATCGTGCTCCAGAGGAGTGGCGATTCTAGGTAAAAATGTGATGGCCTTTTTGCCAGGCTGCGCCTAGCGTGACCCCGCGGGCATATATATGGCACTAACTTAATATATGCTCTATCTATGTACCACCGAAACTACATGCCGAGGCTTTTCCGGAGCTCAACAGAGCTCAACAAAATATTGCTTGATGAGCCCCAAGGAATCTAAATTCTGGGCGGAGACATGAATGCCACAATGTCCTCAGATATGGAAAGAGCTACGATCTATGGTAGAGCCACTGAGCCAGAACCCCTGCGTGCGTTTGTGGAGGCGATGGGGCTAACAGACCTATGGAGGCTACACAACCCAAATGCTAGGCAATATACGCACGTTTCTGCGGCACACGGTATTGGGTCCCGCCTTAACTATATATTTACGCAATGTATATATACGGGACTGTTCAGAGAAGCGCGACAGAGAGCCAGTGGCATATTGGACCACTCACTAGTAGAGGTGGTCCTCCGGGGACCCGTCCAGAATAATACTCTCCCATCACATGTGCCACCCTTGCAATTTAAAGATGGTGAGTTTGCAGACAAATTCAGGGAAAGGACGGAACAATACTTTGAAGATAATGTGGGCTCGGTCAGCTCCCATTGTACCCTGTGGGAAGCGTATAAAGTGGTGGCTAGTGGCCATGTCCAGGCATTGGCTGGGAGCAAGAGAAAAGAATGACAAGCGAGATATGGAAAGCTAGAACAGGAAATTGCAGTACTTGAGGAACAAATAGGGTGAGAGGGGACACCAGACCCCACCATAGGAAACAAGCTGCGGCTCCAGCAAAATGAACTTAAAGAACTAGAGGAAAACGCTGCCAGGTCCCACGCAATAGCCACGCAGAGGCGGCTCTCTGACATGGGTGACAAGGCTAACAAATTGATAGTGAGGTTGGAGAGGAGAGACAGAGACCAGAATTGGGTTCAAGAAATACAGATGCCAGATGGCTCTATGTGCAGGTCCGGTAAGGCAATAGCTGAGACTTTCACAACTTATTATGAGGCACTATACCAATCAGTCACAGATAGAACTGAAGAATATAGTGCCGAGATGTTGAAAGACCTCCATCTTCCAGAACTATTGAGGGAAGATAGGAAGGAAATAGATAGGGATCTGACAGTGGAAGAGATAGTGGGGGCCATTCGTGATCTACAGTCCGGAAAGGCCACCGGCCCAAATGGGCTACCTGCTGAACTCTACAAGTGTGTGGCAGATAAAATGGCTCAACTGATGCTAAATATGTTCCAAGCAGCGCTAAAAGACGGACGACTGCCGGAAGACCTAAGATAGGCAACCATAGTAGTTATCCATTAAGGGGACAAACCCCCGGAGCTGTGTAGCTCTTACAGACCCATCTCCCTACTTAATTTTGAAGCTAAGGTTTTGGTGAAGGTATTGGCAAATCGCATACATCCGATACTCTCTACAGTAATTCACCCCGACCAGTCGGGATTCATGCCGCATAGGAGCACTAGGCTGAACCTCCGACGATTACATGGAGTTATGCACATGACAGCAGCCTGCCCATCAAAGGCTGCAGCGGTACTCTCATTGGATGCCCGTATGGTATTTGATAGTATTGAATGGCCATACCTGTTCACGGTTCTATCCAGGCTGGACTTTGGACCAAGGTTTTGCGCTTGGGTCAGTCTTTTGTACTGCAACCCGCTGGGAAGAGTCCGGGTAAACGGGACAGTATCCAGGTCATTCACACTACACAGCGGGACAAAACAGGGGTGTCCGCTCTCCCTTATGATTTTTGCAAAGACACTTGAGCCACTCGCGGCTTGGGTGCGTGGTGACTCCTTGGTTCATGGCATAGATATTGGGGGCGGATGGGAGGAACGTATCTCTCTGTACGCGGACAACATTTTAGTCTATGCTCATAAGCCCAGCCAGACATTACACAGACTCATTCACATATTTCAGCTCTTTGGCAGCTATTCCGGCCGCCAAATAAATTGGGACAAGTCACTTGTGTTCCCATTAGCCGGAGTGATCCCACCCCTTACGTCCGCTTGTGCGGCACTGGTACAGCGGGAGAAATTCAAATATCTGGGTATTCGAATCACCAAGTCGGAAGAAGATTTAATGGCCATCAATCTGAACTCACAATTGGTGAGATTGCGGGACGATGTGGCTCATTGGCGACGGCTCCCAGTTTCTTTAATGGGACGGACTGTCCTATTTAAGATGATGGCTCTCCCCCTTGTTATAAGTGCCATAAAATACCCCGTATCAGGTCCTGAGTTCATTCTTTTGGGTGATTAAAGGAGAAATGCTTAGCCTACTGTGGGAAGGAGGTAACCTGCACATAGCACTGCGTAAATTGCAACGAGGGGTTTATGAGGAGGGACTGGCGGTTCCTGACTTCAGAAGTTATTATCTGGCATCCCAGCTTATCACTGTTAATGACTGGGCCTTCAGATCCCTCTTCGAGCCCGCATATTGGGTAGACTAGCATGCTATGGGGAACGGTGGCTACCTAGCCACACTATATCACAGGAAATGCGAGAAGTCTCTTCCAATGCACACGCATACGGTAGTACGAACATAGCGAGAAGCCGCAAAGCTCTTGGGGTGGGAGGCTAAATTGACTGAGCCGACCCCACTCTGGGAAAGTGACATGTTGAAGGAAGTGAGACAGGGCTTTCATAAATGGAGCCTAATTGGAATAGATCGCCTCAGAGATATTTGGCGAAAACGAGCCATGCTCAATTTTGAAGATCTACAAGCAGAATACCAGATGGCAGACTTGGAGTGATACCGCTATCTTCAGTTAAGACATCCCCTGTGATGTCATATACAGGAGGGGGAACTATTACCCGAATACTCCCCACTGGAGGACCAACTTTTTCTTGATCCAATGATCAATCACGTGATAGATAAAGCTGTCTCTCTCACTTACCGTAAAATCATGAATAATTCCCCGGACCCACTAGTCCCCTTGAGGGAGGCATGGGAAACAAACTTAGGGCTCTTGGAGGATGAGGACTGGAGGGAGGCCATCCAGAGCCCAAGAGAGATTGCAATACGAGCAAGGTTTAGATTGGTCCAACTCTGGATCTTACACAGGTCGTACGCCCCCAGAACGCTTCAACATGTATTGGGTCAATGTGAAAGAAACCAATGCATCAGGGTCTGCGGGGAAGTGGGAACCTTCTTCCATATCGTCTGGGCATGCCCCAAAAAACAACGCTATTGGACTGGCGTAACCCGGATCATGATCAATGTGGTGAGACTGCAGGTTCCGGTGCAAGCAAGATGGCACCTACTAGGGGTGACAGGGGAAACAAACTGGCCTATACACACTAAAACGTGGCTCATGCTGGCCTTGGGGTGGCAAATAGAAACATTGCGTGAATGTGGGGAAGCGTAGCTCCCCTAAGATTAGAGACTGGCAATGTGATCTAGATTGGTGTCAACAAGTGGAGAAAATGGTCTATCAAAGTAGAGGGTGCCCTGCAAAATGGGAAAAGATCTGGACCTCGTAGGAGAAATACAGAAACCAATAATGTAGGATGGGAGGGGGACTGGTATAAGAGGGACTAGAAATCGAGATGTTGTATTACGATATTGTATGTGCTATATGGCTTCCTTCCGTTCACTACCACCCGATGGCACCCTGCCTCTGTATTATTGCAAAGGTGTACCAAGCAATTGTTTAATAAAAAAGAAAGCTAAAATAAAGTGTGCTTATCATTGTTTGTTTAATTGCACCTATATTAATATGTTATCATTTCTGCTCCACATGTGATTTTTATCATTAACTGTGTTTTATATGCTGTATGGTTGTATTTTATATAATTGATGTATCATACTTATGTACAGGAGTGATAATTGCTAATTGTCTGTATCGCTTATAAGGTCCTTAACCAAAATAAAGTATTTTGAGAGGAAAGGAATCCTCTTGTGTACAGGTAACCAGTGTAAAGTGGCAAATGCGGGGGAGGTAGTCCAAAATTTTGGGATGCCCAAAAGGAATCGCACCACTGCATTCTGAATTGTCTGAAGCTTTTTTTGTGACTGAGAGTGGACTTCCCAGATAGAGTTCCCATAATCGAGACAGGAAAGTACCAGACCCTGAACCACCACTCTCCGAACTAATACTGGTAGCCAACTGACCATCTGTAAGAGGCCAAAACAGCTGGATGACAGCTTTTTGGCCTGAGCCCCCAATGGTGAGTTTGCTGTCCAGTGTAACACATAAGCTTTTAACTTCTGACTTGAGGGATGGGCGATCTCCCAAGGAGGGGGGCCATCTGAACTGATTCCAGAGTGATGGATCGTTGCCAACCACCAGAACCTTGGTTTAGTCACCATTTAACTTCAGGTAGCTGGCAGCCATCCAGTCGGCAACTAGCTTTAGGCAAGAATTAAGTTGTTGTGGGATTAATCCTGTGTTGGGAGTGAGGAAGACAATGATTTGTGTATCATCCGCATAAGACACCATAGCAAGACCTGAAGAGCAAATTATGTCTGACAGTGGACAAACATAAAGGTTAAAAAGTGTCGGACTAAAAGAGGAGCCCGAGAGAACACCACACTTCAGGTGATAGGTGGCAGAGAGAAATGACCCTTCACTCACTTGAAAGCTTCTGTTATTCAAAAAAGAGGAGAGCCATTTTAGCGCACTCCCTGTAATCCCAGTCTCATCCAATTTACACAGTAGGATTGGATAGGAGACAGTGTCAAACGCTGCACTCAGGTCATGCAGAATGACAGCAGCTGATTCACCTTGATCGAGGACACTTTTCAGTTCCTCAGTGGATGTAAAGAGTGCTTTTTCAGTACTGAACCCTGACCGGAAACCACTTTGAGTGGGGTGCAGGATATCATGAGACTCCAGGAATACTGAACTTTGGTTATTAATAGCTTTTTCCAGAATTTCGCTAACTCCAGGGAGGAGGGAGATAGGCCTAAAGTTTTTGGCTAATGCTGGGTCCAGAGATGGTTTCTATAATAGAGGTCGGATGATAGCTTGCTTCCATGCTTCTGGAACACTGCCACTGTCCAGTGAGAGATTATATATATATCAGTAAGTACAGAAAAAATAGCACCTCATCCTTTAAGTAAAATATAGAAGGGTGAGGGGTCCAGCGGAGAGCCTGATTTAATATCATTTGCTATATTCATGATTTCCTCCTTGCTGACCTGTGACAATGTGGAAAGTTCTCCCTTTAACTGATCAGCCAAAGCATTAATGTTGGTCATATCCTTATATTCTGATGACGCAGCGAGTTGTCATCGATGCTTCTTGCATTCCTGAGAAAGTAATTAACTAGTAGATCACATCGTGAATCAGAGGAGGAGAGCCTGAGCCCACACTGTCTCGTTTCAAAAAGAAGTTAACAATTTTATAGAGTTCCTTCAGAGAATTGGGTGAGCTTTCAATCTTGGAATTGATATCATCCATCTGGGCTTTCCTTATGGCATACTTTTTAATGCTTTGAATGTGCCCAAGGGGATGAGGGTAGCAACCTGAAAGGCTTCATAATAAGTTTACTCAAAGAAGCTCTTAATGGGCAACTCAGAAATACATTTAGAGATAGAGATTCAGTGAATCCATAGAGACCATTTCCAGAAAATAATGAATTGAAAGAAGCCCAGGTAGATTTAAATACATCTACTGACTTACAAAGAGCAGATTTTAGTTCTGGAATTGAAAGCCAGAACTTTAACAGGGAAGTATTTTACATATGTCATTAGAACAGACAGGTGCAGAACCACAGAGCAAAAGCAGTGGTAGCTTGCAAGGAGATTGGAATAATTACCGAAGCTCAGGACAAAGCCCAACTAAGGTTTGAACTATGCTCAGAATATGTGGAGAAATCGGATGGATACATTTAGGAAAATGGAGGTAGTAGATGAGCTAATCAAGAATATATAAAGCTCCACCTAAAAGTGCAAAGGGCTCATTTTAGTCTGGATATAAAAACTCTTTGATAATGTGACAAAAATATCTATAGTAGAGAGGAGAGAACGAGTGGGAAACATAACCATTTAATTCTTTTTTTTTTTTACTTCTTTTTATTGAAACATATGCACAATCCACCAATACAGACAGTAGGTAACAAGCAAAACCTTTTTGACAAATATAGGAGCAAGGTGTACACTTTTCCATACATTTGTTCAGTTCATGAATGCGACACCCAAGACACCCATAGGCACCTCCCCCATTGGTCCCTCCTCTTCACCCCCCACCCCATCAGGTCCTATACTTTTCCCATGGACTCCAAATTTTTCCCCATTTTTTGGGGCAGCCCCTGCTGTTATACACAATTCTCTCTGCCTGACAGCACCAGTCTAGATCCTGTTCCCAATTGTTAAGTCTTGGTGTGGTCGTCGCCCCCCATAATCTCGCTATATTTCTTTTCGCTATCACTGCTACCAACAGGAGTCAAATCTTAGTATGTGTGGGCCACCTATTCTCTCACGAGACCCCCAGCAGATGTCACCATGCGTCAAGTTGTAAGTGTAGGCCTGTTACCTCAGACATCACCCCAACTATTTCCGCCCAATATTGCTGAATTTTTCGGGCATGCCCAAATAGTGCAGCAGAACGTACCCAGCCCCCGCACCCCCTGACGCAGTGACCTGTTTTACATCTTCCCAGCCTGTGTTGGAGTGTCTGGAAGCATACGACCTGTGCAGTACACGGAGCTGAATTAATCTGGACCGTGTGCGTATGGCCACCTCCCTAGGACTCTGAATCGCTTCTAGCCAGTCGTCATCCTCCAGTAACCCCACGTCCGCTTCCCATGCTTCTCTTAACGGGCCTAGAGGGTCCGTAAGATTGTTCATTAATTATCGATATGTGAGAGAGACCGTCTTATCTATCATGGGGTCCAGCAACAATCAGTCTTCCAGTGGGGAATATTCCGGCAATACCTCCCCTTCTGATACATGGCAACGCACAGCATGCTTCAATTGTAACGAAATCGCTCTCCGTCCGTCATTTGGTATTCCGTCTGGCATTCACCAAAGGTCAGCATAGCCCCACTCCTACAAATGTCCCAGAGGTTTTCTATGCTGATAAGGCTCCATCTACGGAAGCCCTGCAAACTTCCCACCTGTTATGTTATGTTATCTGGTATTTATAGAGCGCGCGGCTACTCCCAGGAGTGTCCCGGCGCTAAGAGAAAAGACCACATAACAGCAAACAGAAAACCCACCCTCGCCACAGAATCGGAATAGGCCTAAAGCTGGAAAAGCCATGTTTTCAGATTCCGCCTAAAAGTAAAGAGGTCCGGGATCTGTTTCAGAGGGAGAGGGAGGTCATTCCATAATCGAGATGCTACTGCTTGAAAAGACCTTCCCCCCAACCCGGGAGAGCAGGACCTTCGGAGTCGAGATCAAGCACTGAGTAGAGGACCTCAAGGTGCGCAGCGGTGTATAAGGCTGAAATCTTTCCCTTAGGTAGGGGGCTCCAATCTTGTGAAAAGCTTTGAAAACCAGGACTAGAGCTTTAAAATGAATTCTTTTCCGCACCGGAAGCCAATGAAGTGAGGACAAAAGATGAGACGTACGAGTCCTAGATCTAGTCAGAAAGATGGCTCTGGCCGCCATGTTCTGAATCATCTGAAGTCGGCCGAGTAGGTACTCTGGTAGGCCCAAAAACAAGGAGTTGACGTAGTCCAGTCTCGACACCACGAGGGCCTGGACAACTGTTTTCCTGTGGGATATTGGAAGTAGGGGGAGAAAATTCTTCAGCATTTTCAGCGTCCCAAAACAGGCCCCAGCCACTGATTGGACTTGCGCCTTCATGGAAAGGGCGGCATCCAATTTAACCCCCAGGTTTTTCACGATAGTAACAGCAGACGAGGGGGGGGACATGTCCTGCGGCCACGAGGTATGCCATGCTTCATATGGACGAGAGCCGAAAAAAATAATCTCTGATTTTTCAGAGTTACACTTCAGTTGGTTTCGACTGAGCCAAGAAAAAACCTCTGAAAGGCAGTTGTTTATCGTAGTCCCATTGAATTCAATACCCTTCTCGCACGTGAACAGCAGTTGAGTGTCGTCCGCGTACAACACTATTTTAGCGCCGTGCTTCTCTGCGAGAAGGGCAAGGGGGGCCATATACAAATTAAATAATGTAGGGCTCAAAATTGAGCCCTGCGGAACCCCGACGTTCAGGGGGGGGATTTCTGCGGTGAAAGGTGGTTACCAGATTATTTGTGAGCGGTTACTTAAAAAGGACGTAAACCAATTCAATACCGTGCCTCCGATCCCGCCCTCCTTAAGTCTTTGTTGTAGTCTATTGTGGGGAACGGTATAGAAGGCAGTGGAGAGGTCTAACAACACCAAGACCGCGTTACCTCCTCTATCCAACGTGGCTTTTATTGTCTCAGCAACTTCTAACAAGGCAGTTTCCGTGCTGAAGTTGGCTCTGAAGCCAGACTGGCTCGGGTGCAGGAGATGATTGGCCTCCACATATTTCGTGGTAACTTCATTAACATATTTCTCCAAGACCTTGGAGAAAAAGGGCAGGAGGGAGATAGGCCTGTGATTACTGGCAACCTCAGGGTCTGCCGTAGGTTTCTTTAAAACAGGGAGGATTTTGGCATGTTTCCATGTTTGTGGCATAAGCCCCTCCGGCAGCGCGGTGTTTAAAATCGAATTAACTACCGGGTTGATCACTTCTGCAATGGCAGACAGTACTTTTGCTGGACAAGGGTCAGAGGGTGAGCCTGACTTAAGATTTGTCATGAATGCGAGGGATTGCTCAAGGGTAATCACAGGGAATTGCGAGAGAGGGAAATCCAGGGCATCCCTTCTCCAGAGCGTGGTTTGTTGGGTCAGTCGCGATTCCCATCCCAGTAGTTTTGTGGCAGTGTGCCATGCTCGCACCACAGTCTGTGTATGCGCAGGAAGGGACCATACTTGACTCTTTTGGTACAGAATTGAAGCGGACCCTCCAAACCCCTTTGCATGTCGATCAACCCGATTTGCTGGCTCAGAGAGGGGCACAAAGACCCATCCATTGATATTATTGAGCTGGGCCACCATATAATAATTCTGAATGTTAATTATTATATTATGACACAGGCCATCCCAGATGGCAAAGACCCATTTAAATGCCACAGAAGAATGGGAGGGTTACTGTATGAGGACACTTAGGGGGGAGCATAGTGGGATAAAAACCAATAATAAAATCCTCACTCCTAACATAAGTTCAATAGATGCACACACTCCAGGGAAGCAGAGGCATAACATCCTATAGGATTGGGAAGGACAAGGTAAAAGAAATAAAATTATTACCATGGAATGTAAATGGTCTTCAAATTAAAAAGAAACAAAGACCCATCTGTCAATACCTGTAAGGCTGTAAAGTGAAAATTCTCATACTACAGAAAACTCACCTGGCTTTATCACAGAATAAAGTGTTATTTAGCAAACAAAGTTGCATACCTCAGGTTGCAAGCACTCACCAATTGGTAAACTCAAAAAGAAGACAGGAATACATCTCATGGAGTATGATTCGTAAGGTAGGTGGATTATTGGGAAATTCAGATGCAATTTAGATGCCTGGTTTTATGGCCCTAATTTCGACAACATATCACCCCTGAATACCCTAGCATTGAACCTATTAAGATTTCCCACGCCTATTTTGAATGGAGGGGATTTTAATACACTTCTCAATAAAAAGCTAGACAGATCTACAAAGCAACAGCTCATAATCACCCTTAAGGTTAGGAATACATTAAAGAACATAATGCAGGATTTGAGCCTGTGTGATGTTTGGCTTAGGAAAGTTGAGGCAAAGGAAATGAGACATATACCAGCACACTGTTCTGATCACTCAAAAGTCCTATTGACACTGGAATTCCCGAAATCGAAATAGATCCTAGGTGGACACTGAACAACACACTTCTCTTGGACCCAAAAGTGATAGGAAAGTTAGTGCACAAGAGTAGATATTATTTCAGGCCTAACCTTGGGACAACCACCTCAATTATGGTGTGGGATGCCTAGAAATATATTTGCAGAATTTTCTGCAAACTGGAAGCTATAAAAGCAAAAGGAGGAAACGGGGTGAGAGATAGAAATCAGACACGTTGAGAATTATTTACAAAAGTTAAACTGAGAAGGGAGCTTTTAGACCTGACATCCTTGGCGTGGCTTCCCCTGTCTTTTTGCCTCTACCGCCTGTATTTTTGGACTGGATTTCGTTTTTGCTGGTTTAGGTACTCTGAGCATTTTGCCACTGCTGATCAGTGCCAAAGTGCATGTGCTCCCTGTATAAATTGTGATTCTGATTGATTATCCATGATTGGCATATTTGATTTACTGGTAAGCCCCTAGTAAAGTGCACTGTGAGTGCCCAGGGCCTGTAAATCAAATGCTACTAGTGGGCCTGCAGTATTGATTGTGCCACCCACACCAGTAGCCTTTCACTGCAGTGTCTGGGCATAGTTTTCTAACTGCCATGTTGACCTGGCAAGTGCACCAACTTGCCAGACCCTAACCTTCCCTTTCCTTACATGTAAGGCACTCGTAAGGTAGGCCCAAGTTACCCCCATGGGCAGGGTGCAGTGTATGTGAAAGGTAGGACGTGTACTGGTGTGCTTTACATGTCCTGATAGTGAAATATTGTGCATTTCGTTTTTCACTATTGAAAGGCTGTCTGTCCAATAGGTTAACATGGGAGCTGCCTTGTAACATCTTACAAGTGCAAATTTCCATTGGGACAAGATAGAGATTTGGAGTTTAGGCTCTCTGAATTCAGAATTTAATAACACACCTTTCAGTGAAGGTGGTTTTTGAATTGTGTGCTTTAAATTGCCACCTTTAGAAAGTGGGCATTTTCTTGTTCAACCATCCTGTGTGTCTCTGCCTGTTTGTGTATTCACCATTTGGAGCTGGTGATGTGCATTTATTGTAGACAATCACAAGGGGGGGTTGAGGTGTGTCCTGCCTTTTCTGGGTGACTCATAGCCGGGCTGAATAGATCTTTATGCATTTAGAGTGGTGGGAGGAGTTTTTACTAGCACCTGAATAGGCTGTGCCTGCTCTGCACAATGCTATCTATCCCCGCTTCCTGTAGTGAAGCTGGACCAGAGAGGACAGAACAGTTTTTTACTGAGCTCAGAGACTCTTGCAACAAAGACTACAAAGAGAAAATGGGGTATAAATATTAGACCTAACACCCCAGAACTTTAGATTATTTCTGAAATCAAGAGCAACCTCTGCAAAGGAAGAAGAGCTGAAGACCTGTGAGGAGGAGACTGCACCTGTGTGCTGCTTTGCTGGGTTGGCCTGCAGTTGCTGCTTCTGCCAAGGAGAGGACAAAGACTGGAACTTTGCTGTGAACCTGATTGTGAAGAATCTCCATGGGCTTGTGTGTGCTTGCCTCCTGTTCTGAAATCTCAGGGACACAAAGACTTCACCACCAGCTTCCTTGAACTCCACTGCTGGGAGTTCTTACCTGCTAGGAGGTGCCTGTTGCAGTTCTGGGCTTCGGATGGTTGTTCCAGTTGCTGGGAGCTGAAAAAGCTTGAAGAAACCAAGAAAATCGACGCATCGCCCTTCCAGCACCTGTTTTGCCGATGCAGCACCACCATGCAGGAAGAATTTCTATGCACCGCCAAAGAATCGACGCAGCGCCTGCCAGCTGCTGAAAATCCACCGCTTGCCGAGTCCAGTGCACCGACCTTCGAAGGCTGAGATCACCGCACTAACTGTGACGTAGGCACTGCTGTGCGGCTGAAAGAATCAACGTATCGTGGGGACCGTGGCTAAAAACAAATCGACGCACCACCTGTGTGCGGTCTCTGCATCGACCTCCAGTGCATCCTGGATTTCCACGCATCACACCTGTCATTTTGGTCGTGGTTGGTTTAGATAAAGATACTGTTCTTTTCTAAACTGGTGTGGTGTCCATTTGTAGTGTTTTCACTGTGTGTCTGGGTGCAAATACTCTACACATTGCCTTTGGGATAAGCCTGTCTGCTCGTGCCGAGCTACCAAGGGGGTGAGCAGGGGTTATCTAAAGTGTGTAACTCCCTTATCCTGACTAGAAGCAAGGGTCCCTACTTGGAAAAGGTACATACCTCTGCCAACTAGAGACCACAATTTCTACCAGGAGCATGTAAGAATTCAAACTAAAATTAACAGAGACACAAGGGGCCTTCAGACACCTGGTTGGAAATAGAAGCAGAGCTACATAGCAGGCAAACAAACTAAGACATTTCGAGTACAGTGAGAGAAGTGGAAGAGGAATAATATTAGCTAACTAGTAAGAGACAAGGGCAATGTATCAAATAACACAGACCAATTGGAGGCATGCATCCTTAAGATATTTGAAGAATTTGACAGAGAAACTATTGTTCTGGACCTCTCTGGGTTAAGAGAGTGGTTAAAGACAAAGCAAATCCCAGTCTAGTCCAATGAGGAGTAACACATTTTCCTGTAAGAAATAACACAGATATTAAATACTTGAACAAAAACAATTATAACCGTAAGGTAGCAGGGCCCAATGACATTCCAGGAATTGTATAAAACCTTACAGGAAATTCTAATCTCCATCTGGAAGAATTTGTTTAACTCCATTTATTTAAATAACACTGAGATCCCACCGACATGAAATGGGGCTAAAATACACTAATTCTAAAGCCTAATAAAGGCCCATTAAGACACAATGCATGTAGACAATATATCTTTGAAATTGTGACTTTAAGATCTTTGCTGGCATTTTATCTAAAAGACGGATGTACGACGGTACATCGCATGCAATTACTTCGCATGCCTTTTACACGCATTTTTTAGCGAGCATGTTTTTACAGCGAAAATGCATTTAAAACGCATGCCAATACCACGCATGGTTTTTATATTTAAAAACAATGTATTTGTGGGGGAGACCCCCCCACTCCCCCCCCCCAACATACCTTAAATGCGTTGTATTGGCATGCGTTTTAAATGCATATTCGCGGTAAAAATGTCCGCGCTAAAAAATGCGTTGTAAAGGCTTAACGAGGTAGAAACCTCGTTCTAAAGGCTGTTTCCCCTAAAAGATTTGCTATGGTCACCCCCAATGTTATTCAAGAATACCAGAAAGGCTTTATCCATTTGTTACATAAGCATTGTAAAGATCTTGTAGAGAAAGTTGGAGTCCTATTGGAGCTCAATCCCATAGGACTGTACCACCCACAAATTGGAGCATGGGTATTTGTAGATGATAGTCCAGGCTTATTTATAGGTGTTAACATATCAGCTGTATATAGGCTGAAAAGCAGAAGGGCCAAAATGCATCCCATGCTTAAGTCCACGGTTTGTTGTGATCTTATTGCTGAGTCTTGTACCGTTTCAGATCCTAATTCTTACCCAAGCATCTGTTTATAACAGGTGAATTGCTTTTTTTTTTTTAAAGCCATTGGAATGCTCCAAGCACCCAATTTACAGCATAGCAAAACTCTCTTACCACGGCCCAAGGCTGCAGGATAATCTGGCTAGAAGGCATGGAGTGAAGTTATCTTGGCAACTGCATTTTGATCCAAGGTAGGATTATTGAAATGTTACCTCGCAGCATCTTCTGAATCGTGTTCGGAGAACTGGAAGAAGTTCGGCTCCTCAATGTAATTTCCTGGTTGTCGCAGTTGTCAGAGGCCTGCAGCACCGAATTCAAAATTCTCCTTCATGACTGCGAAATTCTCCACCTGCATCGCAGAGGCAAAGAAATCCAGTATTTAGGCGAAATACTGTCATTTAAAACTCAATGGATGCCTGTGCAAATACAAAGAAAGCTATTATCAGATGAAAACTTGCATGAGTAAAATGTTGTTAAGGCTTTTAGAAGAAAATGGGTATGTAAATATGTTACATTTGACTGAACAGATACATTCTATACATGAGAGGAGTTAGAGTGCAAAAAGCAAACAGCAATGTATGTGAATGATGTGTGTATCCATACAGTAATCTATGAATGAATGGGTGTGTAAGTGATGTGTTAGTGTATGCAAATTACAATGAGACTTGCCTGTTTGGTGTGACATCATTGTTTAGGATCCAGTGTGACTCAGGATAGTATATGTTGATGGTCTGTGGGTGCACCATTCATCCAACTTTTATGCAGCATCCAAAGTAGCAGCTCTGGTGAAACATAAGCCCACTTGTTGGTCACACACCTACAATCATGACTTCTCTGCCATGCTGCACCCCGGGAACCTTATGGTGTCCGTGGTTCAGGGGTTAGTCATATATGTAAGGCCAACCACTGGGCGATGTTAAGCAAAACACGATATATGCTAAACTTAACTTGCACACAACTTCTTCTAGGGGAGCACGGGAGTACTTCCCATGTATGATCATGGTTTCTGAAGTGTGATTTGAGGATGCCAAAGTGCGCTCAATGATGGCTTACATGTGTGTGCCCTATTTTGCTAGTGACACCATGTGGTTTGACATTAGAAGAGGTGAAGAGAATTTGAAGGAGGGTATAACCAGCATCACCTGCAAACAAGACATACGGTAACTTTTTTTAAAGGAGGTATATCATAAAAAATACAGAAATTCTGAAAATACATTCCTACAATGTTAATGTCAGTGTTCTTAATTGTGCGAGGGTAAGGTTATGACTGGCTTGTAATGCCATTCTTGATACTTGTGCAGTGGCAGTGTGAGCTAGTTACATTTAACTAGTAGCCACATGTCACCAAAATCTCCAGCAACCAACTGATGTGCAAGAGGTGGCTTTCCGAAGATGTGTAGCTGTCCTGTATGCACCCGGGAAAGGCAACATATACATCTGTAAAGCAGCCGTGGCATCAGAAACAGCTTGCGCATTGAGGGAGTTCTAGGGGTGTCTGTTAAAGAAACGTTTGTCACTATGTTGGGGTATCTGAAGTGTGTAATGTGTGCAAACTTTGTCACTAAATGCCCGAGGAAAGAGGGCACTGGCACAGAATTTCCATCCCATCTGTTATGTTTCCACCTGTGATTGTGGCATGGCGTAAGACTGGTTCACTTGCCTGGCGGTGCATATTAGTATCTGGCACAAGCCTCGTGATTGGCTTGCCTGTGAGAAGCCCATGATGTCACCACTGACCATCTGTAAAGATTCAGGCCCATATTTATCAATATTTCATGCCACCTTGCTGCACTGCGTAAGAGGGAGAGGGAAGGAATGCACAGTGTTTAACATTATATGGCACATTCCTGCTCGCTTCCTGTGCTGGTGCACAAACTGCTGCCTAGCGCCAATACAGGCGCTATTGTCCACGTCCTCAATCACATAGACCACGTCCCTCTTAGAGACCCCCACTATTTTTCATTCCATTTAAAGCCCTGCTTTTCTCCATGCCACAGTCTATATGCCCCGGGGTGTGATGTTCTTCTTGAGATTTTGTCTTGTCTTTTGCACTGTCAGTAGTTTCATGATGTGTGTGCAGCACAGAGGAATTACCAGCACAGAGTGTGTGCATTTGGAATATCCACACAACAAATGTCAGTGACCTGCTGGGCCTTGACTACCACAACGTCAGGGACACAGTTCTGTGTAAGAAGAATGCTATAACTCGCAGGGTTGTTTCTCATGGATAAGGTGTCACTGAAAATGGTGACTGAGTGGCAAGCCTTAGCTGAGTGCTTGGTTCGTCCAAAAGATGAAAAAGTATACGAAATATCCGCAAGATGGCAGTATAACGCTAGGAATGGTACGGGGAGCACTAAACTGGTGGTTAACGATTAGAACAAATTGTAGAAACACTTCATAATTTTATCTCATTAGCAAAGCCATGTTGTAAAACAAAAACAAGTTCTTTGTATAAATGGAAAATAATAATGAAGCCACATACACAAACGCCCCCAAAATGGTCTACTTGCCAAATTGCACCGGATTGCCTGACTCGTAGGACATAGCCGTTGTCTGGTTTTTGTCGTAGATTTAAAGCGCTTTCAAAGTCGACATTTAACTGTCACAAGTTCATAGCTATGCAAATGAGTTGTTTCTGAAAGTTGCACGAATATGGATATATTAGGAGACACAATTCCTATAAGTTAATCTTTGTCTGTAATGTAATATTTTCAACGCAGTCTTATGGGATGTAGACTCCCAAAAGTAAGCCATGCATGAAATATTGAGTTTTAGAGACCTTGGGCCTGTTGCATTAAATGGTTTTGTAGTCACAAAGCATGCAAATTGCCAAATCAACAGCTCTGAGACAATAATACCACAAGTCAAAAAGTTCCAAATAAATTGAGAGTTGGAAATGTTTTTCTAACTCACAATGTGCTCTATTTGGCTATTTCAGATTGAGGTGGGGAATGAAAGGGACAATAAAGGGGCACCCCCTTGTAATCATTATCCAATCTACCAATAGTTTGTAACCACAGTTGCAGTCACAAATCACTGCTTGTATCCTTTACAAGGTAGAAGCTGTCCATGATAGATTGCTTACACTTATGAATGTGGTTTGTGGGCACTGGGGTAACAGACAGAGGTCCAGGGTACAGCTGTGTGCTCTGTCATTAACCACCACCCTCTCCCAGGAGAACACATTGGGAAGGATTTCCTTAGCCACATTACCCTGTAAATGTGTGGACCCTCATTCTGGCCTCTTAAAGGAGTAGACACATCTCTTGGTGCTTTATAATAAAATGTTATTTATTATGTATAATCAGCACACAAACCTTGGGTATCAGAATGATGGCAATTATTATAGTAATCCCAACAGCCATAATATAAAATGAGAACATTATAACAACCCAAAGCATTTTATATCGCACATCCCTACTATTGGTAATAATTGGCCAAACACTAACGTCTAAATGTGCATTATTATCAGCCTCATAGTTATCCCTGCATCACCGAATACGCAATGCTTCAATCAGAGGCATCTTAAGACAGGCAAGTGGGTCGAAAACCGCTTCCTTCCACATTTACTCTGTGCTAGGCCGGGTGGCCTTGTAACGTTGCTCACTATGCGTAGCTCTCTGGATAGCAGAATGGAAGTTTCCTCCACGCTGCATTTCTGTTATTTTTGTTACCACAACCAATGTCGAACTGCTTGTAAAATAATATGGCGATCTTGCACACTGCTAGCTGTTATTACCATTGCACATACGCACTCCAATCACTCTCCATCAGAAAGGCCCTGTCACATACGTCAGCTCCCTCGGTACCATTCACAGATCGCCTATCTTTTTGTTATTGCAGCTACTGCCACTTTAAGGAACAGGGGCTAGAATAAACAAGCATTGAAAATGCAATAGGTCTCGCCTTTGATTAAGTTAAAGCCATTTGCTTTGCTAATGGTATTGTATAGCAAAGCAAATGGCTTTAACTTAATGAAAGGCGAGACCTATTGCATTTTTAATGCTTTTTTTGTCCTGTTGTGTGGTATGCACTGGCTAAATGTGTGTGAGTGACAAACAGAAGTTCTCTTTGAGTGAAGGTAGCAGATGTGTCTCTAATATGCACATTACATAAGAACTCAGGACATTGAATCGTGCATACCTGCAAAATTGCAAGTCATGTTTCCACTTAAACTATCCAGACTTCTCCCCTCCACGCAATGATGCAAAACTACAGTTGTACAAGCACAAAATCATAAGCAAGAGTGCGCATCTACCTCTGGACTGAGATAGAACAAGGGTTGACAAAGCCTGTAGGTTAGGGTTTAATGTGTTAATGCACGTGCATGCGTTGCAAGCACATTCAAGCCAGACAAAGAACCAAAAGGCTCCCTTCACTTGGCTGCAGTCCTGTTTTTGTTTCTATGTCAAATAAAGTTAGAATGACAAGGGAGCCTTCAGTATAGCCCTTGTTTAGTTTCAACAACATAGATGAAAGGAAGGAAGGTGGTGGGGAGAATGAAGAGCGAGACACACAGGAAAGAGGGAGAGGTTGGGGTGGAGCCAGCAGGAGCCCCGGGTGACAGAGAACAACCCTTCTGAGCCAAGATGTGACTGATAATGTCTCAAGTCAACACCTGACAGAGGCTGCTCAAAAACAGGCAACGGTTGAAGGGGACGGACCAAAAGCCCACTCTAGGAGATTATAAGGAAAATGTCCGCATGACAGCTGTGCTATCAACTCAGATCTATAATGCGTGCAAACCTTAAAAAAACACACAGGCAATTGTCGCGCGCACACACACTCCTTCAAAAAAAAAAAATACGAGCAATTAGACACACGATACTCCGACTGCTGTCAGAAATGTCTAGAGAGCTTCTTCACAAGGAAGGGAAGGGCAGTACTTAAAAATGTCTTATGCCTGCTGTCGGTTCACAAGCCACATAGCATGTGTCATATGTACCGCATGCAGGGTTCATGACTGACTGTGTTGCCCACCGAACCTCAACAAGGTACCACAGGGTAATGTACAGTATGGTAAACAGGCTACCGACAAACTTTTTATTTGTCACGTGACTTACCTGTAAGAGATCCATGTCAGAGAGTGAGTAGCAATTACACAGGCGAGGCACCAATACCGCTGCCTTTAACTGGTTTTAAATAGCTTTAAAAGGCTGCTGATGTGACTTTTAATTAAATTTATTAAAAACAGTTCATGTAAATTACAACGTTTTCAATAAAAATATGTTTACAAACATTGGAATTTTGAGCGCCTCAAGAAAAAATGAAAGGCGCGTCAGCCATTGACTTTAAACTGACTTTAAACTGGCAGCAGCAAATGCGTCTCAAAGCACACAAAACACGCTCCATTCAGCAAAAGCGGGTCAGCTACGACTCCAAAAGCACACAAAACACGCTGCATTCTAAAAAAAATAACATAGTGCCTACCGATGAAATGAATCAAACAAAACACGAGCCGTGAAAAAAGATGAAGCACGGTGTCAGGAGGAGTGTTTCACCAGTGGACGGCTGGGGAAGCTTCAGTAAGCGCGAAAGCATTTCGCTTGTGCTTGGAGCTGAATGCCAAAGAAAAATAAGCCGTGCCAAAGAAATGAAAGGCGCGTCAGCCATTGTTGAAGATAAACGCGATAATGGTAAAAAAAGTGCTTAGCGGCTAATTAAGAGACACTGTCTCCCGCCGCAAGTAAAAGATCCAATCCCGGTGGGCGGGGCCAAAAGCGGACAGGGTGGCAACCAGGAGGGATTAAAATGCCTCTGGTGCAATCATTACACTGTGTTTTGCATAATCCATGACGCAAAACGACGCGCACAAATGAAAAGTGCAGGCGGAGCAGAGACACGACTTCTGAAACCGTATTGATTCGAAGAAGCCCTCGCATAGCGAGAGCAGCGTTTGCGCGCTGCTAACGCCAGGCGAGACCTAAAAAGTAGTCAATCTGCGAATGCATTGATGGAGGTCTGCTGTCCCCCTCAAGCCTCTATTCAGCGGCGGCTCCTCTGCTATGGCAGAGGAGCGTCACCCCCCCCCAAAAAACATCAGGAAAGGAAAAATAAAACGGCACTTGTTTTATTTTTCCTTTTCTGCCGAGTCTTGGGGGCGGGGCCTGGTAGTGACAGGCACTGATGTGTGTCAGATGGTTGCCTAGTGGAAAAGCTACACTCAAAACTGTATGCCTGAATTGGTTATGGTGACAAGCTATGTGCCTGTTTGGTGCACTGGAAACAGTCTGGAAACGGTAAGTCTGATGCTATAGGTCTGGTTTGCATATTACAAAACAACATGACAAAGACAGTTGGGCTAGCTTATTAATTTTGAAGAACATTATTACAGTTGGTAAGCCTTTAACAGTTGGTGGTTTTCACACTGTGTTACATGCTACAGGCAGGTATTTTGGTACATGTAATTGCACATATTCCAGTGGCAGGCTCGGGTTTTGGCATTGACCACCCACTCTGACAAATCCTGTTGGTTTTCACTGTGATGATTCTTATTAGGCCCTATTGTGAGGGGTTGTATGTTGTTTTGCAGGCTGTATTTGTCTACATATGTGTACTTTTTACAACTATATGCATGATGGTTGCCAGTTTAGGTGCACTTGAATAGACTAGTGTCGGGAAGGTGTAAGGCCAATGGTAAAGGCCAAAAGGCTTCATCGATTCATTTGGAAATGTCATGCCAGATTTCATAGGTTTGATCTGTTTATTATGAAACTGGTCTAATCTACTTATTTTGAAAAGCATGTGTTAAAAATAATAGGCTTTTTTTAGGATGGATCATTATTACACTGTGCTAAAGCCTGTAGGCAGGTATTTCATTACAAGGAATTTCACAGATTAATATAGTAGGCAACCGTTTTAGTACTCGTGAGCCACCAAACAAACTGTGGGGGTGGAAGATATACACTACAATAATTTTTGATGGGCTCTTTTTGGAGAGATAACATTTTGCTTTGACAACAGTACTTTTGTATATATTTGCACTGTTGTGACTGCATGCCGGATGGCTGCCTTGTAGAAAGCTTACGCTCAGTACTGCAGGCTTGAGCTGGTTATGGTTACAAGCCAATGATAAAGGCTATAGGCCTGTTTATTTATAATGAAAAGTTAAGATAAAAGAAGTAGGCCTGACATATTGATTGTGAAATGCATATGTTAAAGCCAATAGGCATTTAAGGGCATATTATTATTAATCTGTCATTACTCTGTATTAAAACATACAGATAGTTTTTAAGTCAAGCCTAGAGGCAGCGCATATGCGCTTCCCTGTAAGGCATGCTGTAATCCCTCTGTGGAGTTTGAACACACCGACCATACGCCCACTGCTTTTCATTGGTTGCTTGGTCCACCTTTATAAATTCCATAGTTTTAGTTTGTGAATAGTGTATATTTTTCCCGCCTTGTGGCTGTTTTGTTCCCGCCCTGCGGACTACATGGATACTTTCGATATGGGCCATATGTTTTGGTACACGCACTACTTTTTCTTTAGCCACAGCTTGTTTTGTAACTTTCCTGTTCGTGTTTCACTTTGCTCCCGCACCCACTCCCGTTGTCTGTGTTCACTTTTCTCCCGCCCCTCCTGTTGTCCTGGATAAGCTACTCTGTTGTCATGGCACCTCGTGGGCTCTGAGTATGGTGAGTCATGGTGGAGCTCACATCATGCACAACTGTCTGCAGTTTATTTATTTGTTTGCGGTTTTTACACAGCAAGTTCGACCAACAATGCAGCTTTCACATCTTTGTACCTGCCATCAGTTCCCTTTTAGCCATAAAAAATAACATTCTAAACATGCCTGATTTTAAAACTGTGCTTGTCCTTGGTCCTCCAATTTGGTAGTGAGCCTTTCTCAAACTTCTCATCAAAAGATAAAGGTGCAAAGGCATTGGGATAACTAAGGGTCAGGTGTACTATTACATCGCATAAAGTAGTCTCAATTTGCGACCAGTATATTTCCTACCTGTGTGGACCCAAACTATGTACAAATTCTAAATCTGAATGAGTCACAATTAATATTCATGAGGTAGGTCGCAAATAGCGATTCGATTGGACACAATCACAGGGATACTCATCTGCAAGGGTCAGACCACCACGTCTCTGATAGCTTTTTATTTTTTTTAAATCAGCCCATTATCCTTAAAGTAAACAGGGCTGAACTCATATCAATTGGGCTTTTGAAAGGGACACACCTAATATACCCTTCCATGTACTGAATCAATATGGAGTCCAAACCCATTTTTGAAGCCGTTAAAATATTACTGATTCCTAAAATGGGTTTAGTAAATAGCAAAAAACATTTCTGCGGGCGTACACAGCTATTTGGACTGTTTGCAACCATAAAAACATTTATACAACTTGATTCATATCTGCACAAGATCAGACAGTTTGGGGAAGCTGAAGAACCAAAACTACAATTGTTACTTGTTCCCAGGATCTCGGCTTTCCCACTACTTTTAGATGAGTGAACCAAAAGACTGGGTTCAGTCTTCAAAGACATAACATCCAATGAGCATGTGTTGGGTTTCAATCCAGTTTTATTATCACACACTTCTACAAACTCTAAGCCGAATTCTAAATTCTTCCAATCTTGTAAAATTAAACAAATACAGAAAATGAATATCTAAGATTACACACCTTAGTCCCATTCGGAGACCAGGATTAAATATCATTCCCCCTGGTTCCACAGTTTCCAAAATGCACACTAGATCACTGATGTGGGGGTGGTTCTGATAGCGAGATGCAAAGAAGGCTGTCCCCAGGGGTATGACACTGTTGAGGGCCAAGCCCAGATTTTAATGCAGCGTTTGTTATCAGCATATTTTGTTAAAGTTGTAAAGGTGTGGTTAGACATAAAAAAAAAAAAATTCTAGATCCTTCTCTCTTCTATCCCTCCACTATCCTTTTCAATCCAAATAACAGACTAACATGTCCACCGCTCAAATTAATTTTATATTTCCCCAGACTAATTCACCACTAATTATTTTTTGGTTCGAAGTAGCGTGCTACTCACCTAAAAGCGCTTGAACACCTCACCAGGGGTAGCAAGCACTATATAAATGCAAACCTTTTCCCTCTTTTATCCCTCCACTATCCTTCTCAATCCAAATAACAGACTAACAAATCCACCGCTCAAATTAATTTTATATTTCACTATACTAATTCGCCACAAATCCTTTATGGGTTCCAGAGTAGTGTGCTACTCGCCGAAAAAGCGCTTTGACACCTCGTCTGGGGTAGTAAGCGCTATAAAAATGCAATTACAATACAATACAATAGAACTGTAATTTTGTTTACAATTGCAATTTTTTGACTGTATGCCTGATGGTTGCCTTATGGGAAAGCTTATGCAAACTACATTAGGCCTAAATTGGTAATGGTGACAATCCAATGATAGTAGTTCCACTATTTCATTTATTTTGGCTCAATTGAACCATAAAAGTACAAGATAAGACAATCATAAAAACAGAATAAAAAATAGAACAACTTCACTACAGAGTGTACAACATAAAAATGCAATTTTATCTAGTACTGAAATTTTTGGAACACATAGTTGTCAAAAAGCATGATCCAGTAAAGTTGATGAGAATAAATACTTAATCCCCAATTGAATAATACTTGAATAAAACAAAATGGACCATCTGTTGTCAGGAAGTAAAATAATAAAAGCTAATCACTAAAAACAGGGCTCATGTCTAAAATAAAACTCATGATATATAATAATAAAATTACATAAAACATCCTATTTCAATGCTTTCAGCCTGATACGCCGTATTAAGGACAAATAACGTGAGATTGCAAAAACAATACAATCATTTGTGTTAGTTTTACATTACCTTAGCCCAGTATGGCAGTCACAAATGCCAAGAGATTGACAAAGAGGAATAATCCAGAATGAGCGTTGCTTTGCATAAGCCTTACAGAAAAAATAGGACATGTTCCTCATTCTCAACTGTTCGACAACCCATGGGGCATTTATTAGATGTAATTTGTTTTTTGTTTCATGAACAAGACATAGAAGCCAAGGGTAAAATCCCCAATTTGAACATTACATAAAGTGCATATGCAGTAGGATTGATTATAAAATTCATGTATGACTCAAATTCGGGTACACATTTAATCATCAGATAACAATATGCAAGGATACTCAAAGAGAAACTTGGGGCACGATTATGATGTCAGTCCGCCCGACACCATCGCGGTCTCGGGACTGACCAACCGCTATTACGATGCAACCGCACATGGTGCAGTCGCATACTCCCATTTATCTATGGGAGTTTGGTTACGGCCGGCAAGCTCCCATAGAGAAATGGGAGATTGTGTTGATCCCTGCACTCTGTGGCAGGCACCTCAAGATTCCTGCCACAAGGTGAAGAGATCAACAAGGGGGCACCTATGGTGCCCCCTTGGCCTCCAACTGGAGGCCGCAAACAGAAGGGGTCCTGCTAGGGGCCCCCAAACACGTTTTCCGACAGGCTTTCCATGTCAGAAAGCCCGGCATGGAAAGCCTGTCGGAAACCGTGCATCATAATCCTGATGGCATAAACCGCCGTCCATAAGGATTTCGGGCCAGCTTCCAACTGGCCGACGGGCTCCTTGAGCCCATCGGAATCCAGCCGGAATGACCGGCCGGTTTTAATTCCGACTGGCTGTATTGTAATCTGCCGGTCGAAATTGAAACTGATGATCTCGGTCGGAAAGCCTCCGACCTAAGGTCGGTGGTTTTCCAACCAAGATCGTAATAGGCCCCTTGATGTCTCAGATCCTAGCATAAAATTCCAATAACTCGTTTTCAATTTCTCTCGGGCATCTCGAGATAAGGCAGTGGGGTGTGACCAAAAATCATTCAGAACCAGCTTCATTAGCCATGTTTTTAAATTAAGTAGTCAAGGGATCTTCCTAACTAATTGGCCTTCAGCTAGTACCCTGATGCAGTCCCTGTAGGCACCCAGAACCTCATTTGTCCACACCCTAAACCAGTACTGGGTGTGTCTCAAAGCGGCAATGTCAGAAATAACCTAAGATTCCGATTGAATGCTAGTGGAAGAGTAGGGGCACTAGCAGGGAGTATCAATAGAGTCTTTATAAAAGCATTTTCAGCTTTTTCAAGAGAAGCCAGATTGCAGTAACCCCACAAGTCTGCCCCGTAGAGCGCTGCTCCACAGGCGTGACTCTAGTATATCCCAATAGGGGTGAAACAGCATAAGTGGAGGGGCTATTAGCAAGTAGTAGTTGTAGGCTTGATTAGTGTACAGGGAAATGTTATGGCAGATGCCATTGGTCTGACCTATTAAATATGAAAAGTTATTAATAAGGCAGTGGGCCTGTCTTATTTATTGTGAAAAGTATATGGTAAAGGCAATATGCCTCGAAAAGTGAATTGTTATCACATTATGTTACAGGCCATTGAAAGGTATTTGGTTACATGTAATTTCACGGATTACCATAGTAGGCAAGGGTTTTGGAGTTGGTCACCCACTCTGACAACCACTGTGAGAAGAATGTAACTGAGATTAAACTTGTTGGGCCCTATTTAGAGGGGTTGTTTATTGTCTTGCCAACAATTATCTTGTACACATTTGTAATTTTATGCTTGATGGTTGCCAGTTTTTGCAAACTTCTGTAGGTCTGTGTTGTTTACATTGTCAAGCCATTGGTAAAGACTAGAGGTCTTATCAGTTCACTGGGAAAAGTTATGTCAGATTCCTTAGGTGGATTTTATTTATAATGAGAAGTTACGACAGAACAAGTAGGCCTTACTTATTGTGAAAAGAAAGTGTTAGTGCCAATACACTTCTAAAGGCTGTTTGTTTTCACACTGTGCTAAAGCCTAGAGGAAGCTATCTGGTTACACAGAATCTAGCAGATTACCACATTAGGCAAGGATTTTGGTGCTGGTGGCACACCCGAACAAACAATAGGGATAGGCTATTTGCACTATGGTAATGTTATTCGGATCAATAAGTAGGGCTTTTATTTTGTTTAGACAACTGCATTTTGTACATTTGTAATTTTTAGTACGGTATACCTGCAGGTTGCCTTCTGGGAAGATTTGTGACCAACACAGTAGGTCTGAGTTGGTTACAGTGACAAGCCAAAGATAAAAGTTATAGACCTGATTGTTTATAATGAAATGTTACAAAAAAAGTAGTAGGCCTTACATATTGATTGTGAAAAGCATATGTTAAAGTCAAAGGCATGTAAGGCGAGAGTGTTATTACCCTACAGTTAGGTATTTTGTTACATGGAATCTCACAGAGTACCATAGTAGGCAAGGGTTTGGTGTTGGTTACCCCCTCAGTCAAACTGGATGCAGAAGATTTGAACTGTCACAATCCTTCTTAGATCCTCTTAAGAGAGATTTTATTTTGCTTTGCAAACTGTAATTTTGTATACTATATAATTTTATGACTGTATGCCTCATGATTGCCTTGTGAGAAAGTTTAAGCTCGGCACAGGAGGCCTCAGTTAGTTATGGTGACAAGCTAGTGATAACAGCTATAGGTCTTATTGGTTCACTAGTAAAAATTATTTCCACTGCCAATCCAGCACCAACTGTGGTTATCTGGTTGCACTGGACAAAGACAAAGTCACAATGTTCAAGCCAACTGTGATGGAGTGTGGGCAGGCTACAGGGACCCAGTTAGGCCCGTTGACCAAGAGTATCATAAATCCTGGTTGTGGAGCATTCAGAGGTCCCACAGCGAGGTTGGTCATGCAGCCGAGGCATTGCGAGGTCCTGGTGTAGAGATGCATCGCACAGTGTCAGTTCTGAGGAGATGTGAGGCTGTGATGTGAGGTCCTGCATCGTCGTCGAGGAGGCAGTCAACTAGAGGCTTGCGATGCAAAGTCCTGCGTCAAAGATACATCATGCACCGGCTGGTCATAAAAAGCTGCAGGGCTTGCGATCTAGAGTCCTCCGTTGTCGTAGAGGATGCCATCAACAAGGTGCTTGCGTTGCGAAGGCCTGCGTTGAAGATGCATTGCGCAGCAGTGGTTCCAATAAGACTGTGGGCGACAATGCGAAGTCCTGGGTTGGAGTTGCATTGCACTGTGGTTCCGATGCAGAGTTCTGAGAGGCAATGTGTTGCGCAGCGGCTCCGATGCAGAGTTTCTAGGAGGTGATGCTTCATTCAGTATTACCAATTTCTGGGAGGCGATTCGTCGCGATGCGTCAGTTCTGCTGGAACAACAGTTGGGAGTGATAAGCACCTTTGGGTTCAATTCCAAAGGGTCCAGGACTGGGGTGGCACCACTTGGGAGGGCAAGACTCACAGCAGGCAGAGTCTAGGTACTAGAGTTCAAGGTGAATGAAGCCTGTTCTGTCTCTGAGGCTTCTGATCAGGAGGCCAGTCAACTTGCCCTTGGAGTCACTCAGTTGGCACTGAGTTCAAGTAGCAGGTCATGTCCTTCACTTCAGCAGGGAAGCAGAGTGGCATACGCCAGGGGTACGTGCTCATCCCCACTCTATTTTCTTTGTACCCCAGTGATGTGGTCACCTATCTGGAGGATGGCAAGATTGACGCCCCCAAGGTGGCTGGCTGAAAAATCCCTCTGCTGCTTTTTGCAGATGACCCCCTGTTGGTGTCTAAAACTCTGAGTGGCCTGCAATCGCTGGTAGATAGGTATGTGTCTTTTTGTGACAATCGAGGGCTGGTGATAAATCATTCAAAAACAAAATTCATGACCATTAGCCCACATAGATCATTTTGGGGCATGATAATAATCAAAGGAAAGCCTCTAGATAAGATTACCGAGTTTGACTACTTGGGAATTAAACTAACGGTGACCATGGCATGGTCCTCCCAGGTCAATAAAGTAGCCTGAATTTAACCCACCAAGCTGCAGCCATCATAAGGCTCTGCAAGTCTTCTCAAGCCAGGTGTATCTCTCCTGCTTTAAAAGTATACAGGGCCAAGTCAGAGGGTAGCACACTGTATGGGGTAGAACTGTGGAGTTCCTCAAGCTTAACTCAACTTGGTGTAGCTAAAAGCACTTTTTTAAGAGCCGTGACTAGCCTCCCCAAAAGAACACCCTAAGTTCCACTATGACAGGACATGGGCATTATCCCATGAGAGCAGTCCTTCTTCTGAGTCTTCCATAGGTCCAGTTGTGTACTCAAGAGTTAGGTCTAAGGGTCCAATATTTATACCTTGTGCCCACTTTCATGTAGGAGAAGGTTTCCGAGGTTTCCACCCCAAGAGGTGCCTGGAATTTCCTGCTTCCCTGACCTGGTCCCAGATTGTCTGGGGGTCGCAACAGACTAGTATCAAACCCTTGGTGGGTGTGCTCAGACAGAGGCCTTGTGATGTGCAAGTGCCGTAGGTGACAGCTCCTCCCTCTCATCAACTCAGAGCAACCCACCCTGCCAACACTGATTTTCCCTTCGTCTCACTGTCTGGGAGCAATTACAAAGAACTACTGCCAGTGACACCTAGTTATGGGGCCGAGGGATAGGCTGTAGGCTCCAAATGGTTAGGAGAAAAAAATGTGACTTAAAATCCGACTTTACCATTAAAGAGGGCATTTAATTAAAATTCTTTAGACAACAAACTGGACCTGTCTACCTGCTCCCAATTGAACGTTATCACTTATTAAATGTAATAAGTTAACCCAATGTTATCCTTTGGGAGCGGTAGGCCTTCCATTAGTAAAAAACAAATTTAAGAGTTTTGCCCTACCAGCACATGTAAAACTTAAAAAGAATATGCCCAGCGTTTAAAATACACTGCACCCTGTCTTCTGGGCTGTGTTGAGCATACCCTAGGGGGGGACCTATTTGACTAAAAAAGAAGGTTCGGGCCAGCCAAAAGGTTTATTTTGCCAGGTCAAAATGGGATTCAAAAACTCCACACACAGGCTGCAATGGCTGGCCTGAAACATGTCTAAAAGGGCTTTAAAAAAGGGCTACTTAAGTGGGTGGCACTATCAGTCCTACAGGCCCTCTAATAGCATTTAGTTTACAGGCCCTGGGTACATGTGGTACCACTTTACTAGGGACTTACAAGGAAATAAAGTATGCCAATTGGGAGTAAGCCAATGTTACCATGAAAGCACAAGCACTTTAGCACTGTTTAGCACTGGTAAATTGTACAGAGTCCTAAAGTCAGCAAAAAGGGGAGGCTGGAAGTCAAACGGTGGGGGGAAACCCCCCCAAGGATGACAGGACCAACAGGTGGATTGTTATTTCTCCATTAAAGCCTGCATACAGGTATTTAGTTACATGAAATGTCCCAGTGACGTGTAGTTCCTAAAAATACATAGAATCTGCGTGTTTAGACAACATAAACTAAGGGGTTAGTGTCCAGACTGATTCCAGACACCCCCAAAGGATATGTTAGCCTTTAGACCAGCAAGCTCACAGTGCCACCATAAGCCCCCTAACCTTACTAAGGAGCGAATAGTTTCTGGCAACTATCGAACATGATAACCCTTGATCCTTCAGGGATCGTGGAAACAGTACAGTACTTTTTGCTCAGTCAATCGTGCTCACTTAGTCTCAGAGAAGTACACAGAAGAAACAATGGGGACATTTTCAATAAGCATTTATTGAACCAGCGTCATTCTAGTATAAAACATGTTTGCTTCAACAACCATTAGATAGAAACAGATGTATAAGATCACAAGCACCAACAGAGTAAATAAAAGGTAGAATTCTACCATGGTGTGAAACAGTGAATATATGCAGGCATATAAATACATGATGGTAATCAAGCATACTCCTACGATGCAACCATACCTAAGTGTACCTAAATGTACCAAACATTTATGTGGGTGTAAAGCCAAGAATCCCCTAGGAAAGAGCCAATCCCATTACCTGATGGGAGAGAACGAAGGACCCCGTCTTGGTCTCGAGGTAGGCACCCCACAAGGGATGTCAGACCACTGCGTGCTGGAGCTTCTGCGTGCAGGGACCTCAGCGTCTTGTGTCAGCATGGAAGCTTCTCCTCTGCTTATCTCGTGTTGGTATGCTTCTTTTATACCATAAAGATAGCCTCAGGGTTCCTAACACAATCGATATGTTGTGAATACGATTATGTAAATGCAAAATCACCAAAGAACACCTCACTTCACCCCCGCCCTCAGCTGCACTCCTCCCCCTACCACAACGGACGCCAACAGAGCAGCAAACAACCTTCACCAATGGATCGCCAACTGTGCCAACACTCTCGCCCCCCTCCAGAACTCCGCCAGACGACACAATGCAAAAGCCACCTGGTTCACCACGGACCTCCGAGAATCCAAGCGCTCGTGCCGATGACTGGAGAAAGCATGGAGAAACAGAAAATCCCCAGAAGCACGCACCGCCTACAAGGCCTCCATCATGGCACAGCACCAACTTATCAAATCAACTAAGAGGAACTTCATCCAGGACAGAATCCTTTCCAACTCCCACAACTCCAAGGAACTCTTCGCCATCATACAAGAATTCACCAGACCCCTCAGCAAAACTACCAACGTCACTCCCTCCCAAGACCTTTGCAACCAACTCAGCTCCTTCTTCCACCACAAGATCAGGACGCTCTACGACAACTTCGACAACCAAGACCAGGGCACAGACCCTACACCAGCGACGCCACCCAGCCGACCCTCCTCACCTGGACCCCTGTCACCACTGAAGACACCGCAATGACTATGAAAAGCATCCACTCCGGAGCACCCACTGACCCCTTCTCGCCGCACATCTTCCACAGGGCCGCACCGCCATCACACCAGAACTACGACGGACAATCAACTGCCTCCTCGAAACAGCCAAGTTCCCCGATGACTCGAAACGCACTGAAGTCAAACCCCACCTCAAGAAGCCCTCCGCAGACCCGACTGACCTCAAGAACTATAGGCCCATCTCTCTTCTCCCCTTCGCCACCAAAGTCATCGAGAAAGTCGTCAACACCCAGCTAATGCACTTCATAGAAACCACCAACATCCTCGAGTCCTCTCAATCCGGATTCCGCAGCAACCATAGCCACCACTGACGACATCTGCACCCTCCTTGATCAAGGCCACATGGCAGCCCTCATACTACTAGACCTCTCAGCAGCCTTCGACACCGTCTCCCACCGCACACTAGCCACCAGACTCCATGACGCCGGTATCCAGGGAACTGCCTTAGATTCGTTCTTTTCTCTCAGGCAGAACACAAAGAATAAGACTCCCGCCCTTCCTCTCCAAGCCCACAGAGATCAGATGCAGAGTACCCCAAGGATCCTCCCTCAGCCCCACGCTCTTCAACGTCTACATGGCCCCCCTCGCAACCATCATCAGAAAACACGGACTCAACATAGTATCATATGCCGATGACACCCAGCTCATCCTCTCCCTCACCAAGGAACCAGACATCACCAGGTACAGTTTCCAAGAAGGAATGAAGGACGTCGCATCCTGGATGAGTAGCAGCTGCCTGAAAAGCAGAAGTCCTCATCCTCGGGTCCACCCACTCTGCATGGGACAACACCTGGTGGCCCCCCACCCTCGGAAACCCACCGACCCCTATGGACCACGCCCGCAACCTCGCCATCATACTCGACTCCTCACTCATCATGAACCGCCAGATCAACACTGTGTCCTCCACATGCTTCAACACCCTCCGCATACTCCGCAAGACCTTCAAATGGATCCCCCTCGACTCAAGGAAGACCGTCAGCCACGAACTCATCACCAACAGACTGGACTACGGAAACACGCTCTATGCCGGAGTCAACGAAACTCTCCTTCGCAAACTCCAGACCATCAAGAACGCCGCAGCCAGACTCGTCCTCAGCATCCCACGGCACAACCACATCACCCAGCACCTCCGCGACCTCCACTGGCTCCCCGTCAAAAAAAGAATAACCTTCAAACTGCTCATGCACACCTAGAAAGCTCTCCATAACACCGGACCCCAATACCTCAATGAAAGAATCTCCTTCCACGCCCCCAAGAGAAACCTATGCTCCGCCGACCTAATCCTAGCCACGGTCCCCCGTAACAACAGGACCAGAACTGGTGGCAGATCCTTCTCCTACATCACGGCCAAGACCTGGAACGAACTCCCCCTCAGCATCAGACGAAGCCCGACACTGCACCTATTTAGAAAGGACCTCAAGACCTGGCTCTTCGGATGACCACGGAGCTGCCCTTACCCCCCTCCCACCCCCAGCGCCTTGAGACCCTCACGGGTGAGTAGTGTCCTCTATATATCCCTGATCGATTGATTGATTGATTGATTGATTGATTGATGTAAATGGGCCTAAATCAATACCTGCAATTATGCAAAGTAGTTCTTTCGCCCTAGGATGAAGATGACCATGACTTTTATACAGAGTATGTTAATCCAGTTATGTACGCATGTGCAGGGACTTTTCTAAGAATCCTCATGCATAATAAAGGATGCTAGTTACAAGGAAACTGATCAACATTTATTCAGCACATAACTGGGGAAAGGGAAACATCCCTTACAACGCAGGCATTACAACGCAATGCCTTTACAACGCAGCCAATACAACGTAAGTTCCATTACAACGCATGCTATTACAACGCATGCCATTACAACGCTGACCAGCACCTTCCCTGAGGTAAGCACCCGCCGGTGTTAGAATAGTAAATTACACTGCAATGGTGCATGCGTTGTAATGGCTTGCGTTGTAATAGCATGCGTTGTAATGGAGCTTGCGTTGAAAAACGCGTTGTAAAAGCATGGGTTGTAAAAGTTTGGGTTGTAACTAACCCTGGGCAAAGCACTACGCTACGCTCGCGTAGTTTGCGAAGTTTGCGGAACTTCGCACAACGCGAATTGCACGTAGCACAGTGCAAACATGCATAGCGTAGCGTAGTGCAGCGGTCATTTTTTGCTTGCTCGCGGTCCTCAACGTCAAGTTGGCGACCGCGAGCAAGCAAAATGACATCCCGGCGAGACTTTTTCTCGCTCGCGATCAGCAACATCAAGTTGCCGATCGCGAGCGTGGAAAATAAACCACCTGGCGAGATTCTCAACGCGGGGAGGTCAGGTTTCTCATTGCGAGTGAGTCGCGTATGCTCGCGACCGCTCGCGATGAGAAACTACCAGTCCGCGTTGAGAAGCTGCCGCCGAGTAAAAATCTACTCGAGCGGCAGTAAAAGACAGCTCGCACTGTGCAAGATGCCGTTTTCAATGATTGCACAGTGCGGACAAGCATCCGGCACTGTGCAATCATTGCGAACAGTGCACTACGCAGTTCGCGTAGTGCTACGCGTAGCTCGCGTAGTGCGAACTGCACTTTGCGTAGCTTCGCGTAGCGCTACTTCACGAACTACGCCCAGGCTTAGTTGTAACATCATACATCCCTGGGTAAATGGTCAGTGCTGGAGCCGTTATGTAGAGCAAGGTAGGCAAATGTAGGTCAACGGTCGTGTAGCTACCTAGGCCTAGATTGGGGTACATAAGACCCAATCCTCATCCGAAGGTCGATAAGGTCAACTAATGCTAAAATATGCCTGTTTAAAAAAGCATAAAAACATTGTCATAAAAACCAGTGTAAAAACAGATAAAAACATGGTATATGTAAAAATAATGCTATAAAATTTAAAAAGCTCTTTAAGTCCACTAAATAGTCAATATACTGTTAGACTAACTGAGCACATCGAAAGCCATGATGCTCAGTGAGAGCAGAAAAAAAAAACATTGTTGTCGCATTACAAATTGGCTTGTTTTGGAAAAAAGGGCTGAATTGTTCCCATCACACGGAGATCCAAATATTTATGTGTCCTGTGTGGGAGACGCAACATCACTGTCGCTCGCATTTGCAGTTAACGGTCCCTGTAACACCTTTTGTATCAGGTCAATGGAGCAAAGGTGATCATCTTCAGTTCCCACAGCAGCCACCGAGGGAACACTCGATACCTGTGAACTTGTTGTAGAGCCGTTGTCTGATCCAACAGAGACAGAAGCATCCCGAGGTGGCTCTAAGAATGCTGTCATCAACATGGGAATACGCTGAGGACACTGTAACACTTGGACCTTTAAGGGGTCAGTAGTACGTCTATGTCCGGTGGCGCAACCGATGGAAGAGTCAGACATATGTCCAACGCGCATTCGTATCCGCAGAATAGGCAGCGGAGCACAGGCAAGATGCAGTCAACCCAGACTGGTCTGAATGATAGGAACCAATGCTCACTTAGCTCCCGAAGCTGAGGTGTGCCCAAATGGAGTACCATGCGTTCACAACAACGTCGCACCAGGAGTGTCTTTTCCATCTCTTGAGGAGCTGGGCCGTCCATTGCGTAGCAGGAAGATTAAAACCAGGATACCCACTACAAGTAGTAGGACCAGCGGAAGCCCTCCAAAAGCGCTCCCCAATACGGAGTGTATAAATACTGGAATAACTCAGAGGATTGCCTGAAAGGTGCTTAATAGTCCAGAACGTATGCTTTTAAATAGGTGCACGATCCCCCTTGTATCAGACATGTTAAAGATACATTGAACCATTTTCCGAAATGAAGCAGGAAGTTCCTATGGACTAGCGCCTGTATCTCAGATGAAGACCTTGCAACCTGGAGATCAAAAGTCTCTCGGGCTGAGGTTAAGGCCACATCTTTCTGCAAAAGCATGGCTTTCAGTCTACTCAGAGAATCAAACTGTATAAAGGAAACGTTCAATGAAGGCCATAGCGTTGTCTCCCTAATTGTGTGGGTCAGTGGAAACAATACTTGCATACAACAAGTAACCCTGGAACTTACTGTAACTAGATATGCAATGCATGGTACCATCCCACAGCAGCCTTGATCATTCAGCATCAAATAGCTCCCATTTGTGAGAAGTTGGCCTGGCATATGCTGTCCACTAGTTATAGTGGGCACCTTGCACCAGTCCAAACGACCCTTATTGATGATAGGTTTAAACACAACCTTTATTGAAAGCTATCCTAGTGGTAGCTATGGAGAGCAGCCTTCAGGCTAAGTCTTGAAGGAGTGTAAAGCAGCGTGGTTTACCAGATTATAACCTCTTGAATGACCAAATGAAAGGAGAACCACACAAGGTATATATATAAAACATATGCATTTATTTCTAAACACTAACTACTAATGTCTTTATGAGATTAGAGTCCAAGATACACAATATCACAGTATTAAAACGACAGTAAATAGCACAATATACACTGGGCCCCAGGGGGGGACCAAACCATATATTAAGAAAGTGGTATAAGAACCACGACTTGACTAGACACAGGGCCTAGAAAACGTAGAATCGCTGGGACCCCAAGGAACCACCCAAGGTAGTGACACAGGAGACCCACGGGGGACGTGTGCAGTGTGAGAACACAGCCGCGAGCGCCGTCGGATTCTATGAGGAAAGTCGCGGTTGGGATTTTAAAGCAAAAGGACACTTAGAAGAGGACTTTGAGCAAACCCCTTTAGACTTAAGGGGTTCTAGGGCCAACACCCACGGGAGCACCATAGTACTCGAGTTACCTCACCCAGGGAAGCCGGGTGCATAAGTGTCAAAGGGTGTCGGGAATCGTCGTTGATTTCAATGGCGATCTGCTGCAAAGTGCTGCTGCCGTGAAGGAGAAAAGTGTCCGGTGTGATCCAAGCCTGGATCGAAGATGTGAAGAACCTTGAAAGCAGAGGGGACAGAGTCTGGGTCACTAGCCAGTGACCAGGAGCGGAGCAATCGAATGCCCACCGATGTCGGGTGCTTCAGGTGCGAAGAGGTGAAGCTTGACTCTGCAGCCACGGGGTCCCGGAGACGTCAAGGACAACCAGGAGCCGGATTTGAGGTGTCCCACAAAGGATGTCGAGTGCTGGGGTGTCGGTGCTCGGATTGAACACAACAAGCCTTGGCAACAGCAACCCACGCAGGAAGAGAAAAGATGCTTCTGTGAGGACCAGCAAGGTCCTGGGGACTCCCCAAGCAATGGAGAGTCAGGGCAAGTCTGGAGCAACCAGGGAAGCCCAATCAAAGTTAGAGTTGCCTTCTTGGGGACCCACAGGTCAACAGACCAGGGATCGCAAAGGGACCTCGAGAGGAATCACAAAATGGCAGCCCACGGAACACTCGTTGAGTGTAGGCCTGCAATTTTCGGTGTGATCACTGCTCGGGGTCAGGGCTACAAGTAACCCAAAGCTCAGCCTCAGGGGTCGACGGAAAGCTGATGCTTCTGCAAATGGACGCGGTGCCCAGGGGTTCGGGTTGCACGTTCACCACGAGGGATACGGGCCTCCGACTTGCTGTGGGCACAGATCGACCTCTAAGACCTCGGAAAACCCACCTCCTGTGTGGCAATATTCTTCGGAGTCCATCGGAGCTTCAGAGATGCCAACCGGTCAGTTGCGTTAAAGGTGCCTGCCTTGCAGGGGAGTAACTCCTTTACTCCAAGGGAGATTCTTCAGTCATCCAGCGTAGTGCAGATCGTCGAAGTACTTGGTTTCTGTGTCAGAGTTTAGTCCAGGTGTAATCTTGAGCTTGACAAATATGAGAACTCAATGAACCACCGTAAATATTTGCCCCATGTTGACAACTTAACATCTAAAGAAAGAGCTGCACTTAAACAACTGATGTCTAATGATGCAATTATCATAAGGGAAGCAGACAAAGGGGGCAATATTGTGGTTATGGAAAGGGACTCTTATGAGAATGAAATCATGGGCCAACTTAACAATGCCCTGTGGTATAAAAAACTGCCAAGTAATCCTGTCTTTGGAATCATGAAAGTGAATAATGAACAGCTAAAAAAATGGAACACTAAGGGTCTGCTTAATGATGACGAATACAGATATTTGTTAATAGATAAACCTAGGTACCCATGTCTGTATTCAGTACCTAAGATCCACAAGAATGCCACTGCCCCTCCAGGTAGGCTGATAGTGTCCGGCATAGGTGGTCCAACTGAGAGAATCTCTGAGTTTGTGGACACGTATTTACAACCATACGTGAATAACTTGCCTTCCACAATGAGAGATACTAAACATATCCTGAATATAGTTACGGACATAGCATGGGATGATTCTATGATTTTGGTAACATTGGACGTGGTGTCTTTATACACCAATATTTTACACCTACAAGGGCTGTCAGCACTTCGCCACTTCCTTTATAAGAGGCCTGTGGAACTCTTGGAGCATTCTGAAATGATCATAACTATGTCACAAATGATTCTTGAACACAATGTGTTTCTGTTTGGTGGGGACTGGTATCAGCAGACATGCGGTACTGCGATGGGTTCCAGATTTGCGCCGTCCTTTGCCTGTCTCTTCATGGGGTGGTTCGAGGCGGCGCACATCTGGGACCCTTCGGGGGCCGCTTGGCAGGACTATATTATGTATTTTGGTCGATATATTGACGATTGCCTCCTGATTTGGACCCGGAATGTGAGTGAATTACATGACTTTTTTGAGTACCTTAACAACAATATGTACAATATGAAATTCACTATGTCCTACAGTGTTGAGAAAATTGTGTTTTTGGACGTGGAATTGTTTATTGAAAATAACAGCATCTATTGTAGGATGTTTAGAAAGGAGACAGCCTGCAACTCCCTATTACATGCGGCTAGTGCCCACCCCAGGATACAGATTAATTCAATACCCTTTGGGGAATTCTATAGGGCACGTAGGAATTGCAGCAAAGACTCAGATTTTTTCCAATGTACTTCTGATATTGAACGAAGATTTTTGGATAGGGGCTATGATGAGAAAGTAATAGACAAAGCAAAGAGAAGAGCTCATGAGTTAACTAGGAATGAGACTCTTAAGCCCCGGGTAAAAACAACAACTGGGCCATCAGAACCAGTGAGAATGATCACCAACTACCATCCATGGTCACACAAAGTTTTCAATATTTTGAAACATCACTGGCATTTGTTAACGACTGACTCTGAATTGAATAAGCACATAACTAAGTATCCCAGCTTAATGTACCGTAAAGGGAAAACAATTCGTAATATGGTCAGCCCCAGTTACCCTAATAAGAACAAGGGAAACTTGACGTGGCTACATAAACACAACTTGGGATTCCACAAATGTGGAAATTGTAGTATGTGTAAATTTGCCCTTACTGGAATATGTGACTTTCAATATAATGGTTCTAGTAAATACTATATTAACCAGCATATAGATTGCAACACCAAGTTTGTGATCTATATTATAGTATGTAAGTGCGCTAAGATTTATGTAGGAAGCACTATTAGAAACCTGAAGGTACGCATTTCCAAACATTTTAGGGCATTGAAAACTTTGGATGAGAGATACCCTATTGTGCACCATGCATTGGAATGTACAGAACAGGGTCAACAGCTGTCATTTAAATTCCACGGTTTGGAAACTGTACCTATTGACTGTAGGGGCGGCAATCGTGAATTGAAACTACGGCAGGCTGAGGCACGTTGGATCCTCAAACTACATGCAGTTGAACTAGGAATCAATATTGATAATGAATTGCAGTATTTTCTAGGCACCTGATTTGTTGATTCTGCAGCTGCTTAACAGACTATCATGTTACATATGCTCGCATGCCCTCTAGTTCCTTATAACCTGTATTTAGGGTAACTGAAGTTAAAGAGATTATCCATGTTCTGCTGATGTATTGTGTTAATAAGCTAGACTTATGCAGATGTTGGAACTATTTTACCTGTGAAAAACCACTAAGAGTTGGGAGATAGCATGTATCCTTATAGGACTGCTACTAACGGTCAGATTGGCACCATGGGTCAATATGCAGCGTTTCACTCTTAACTTTAATTCTATTATCTTTATTTTTATTTGATTCTTTTTTTAGGTACTAATGCTTTCTCTCTATTATACATTTCTGGCACTTAACAATTTATTCTTTTAAGGGGTATGTCACTATAGCTCACTATACTTGGCTCCTTTTATCGGACTATTTCTTGTAACATCTATCTGGGCCGTCGGAACGTGCATAATTATGGAGATCTTTTTATTGGTTGGATATATCCCTTATGTTGCAATAGTGGCAAATGAGGGGTTTGCATCATGTGTTTATGACGTTTAACATTGTTTTGGGCTGGCCTAACGTATACAATTATTGGACTTTTAACTGTTGAATATTCATACAATTTCTAGCGACCATAGCGTTAAATACCGGATCAACACAGTGCGTGAATCCACGAGGTTTACTTTGATCTGACGTTATGCTTGTCGGACTTTAAACATTTTGCCGAGGAAATATACGATGGCTTTTCTTATAAGTTTATAACGTAATACTGTTCGGAAACAGTTATCAAATACGTGGTTGCGAATGAATTACTGGTTTCTTTGGTGTCCATAAGAGTGTGTCGTAGAATTTTGTTTGATAATGAAGGATACAAATACTTAGTCCATTTGTCCAATATGGTGCTGGCTTTTGGACTTAGACTTTGCTTCATGTGAGAGATGCGTGGTCCTTCCTCTATCTTTTTCAGTTAGAGGATATATAACTGGCCACACCAAGATGGCGCTTGCTCAGCACGCCGTTACGCGACACGAGGATTTTCTGCTTCATAGGCATGATGCCAGATTCAGGTAATTAGATTGTAGTACGTAGTGGTCTGTTTTTGGTTGTTTCATTTTTAGCCAGTCCTTTATTTCCGTCACTTTGGACACCTCATATGAGATTAGGATAAGTTTATGCTGCACGCATAGAGATAGTAATTGATGTTTGACAGTAGCCAGCGCGCCTCGAGTTACTGGACTGAGGACCGTGCCGGTTTAATAATTCACATTGAGACTAGCTTCAGTGTCCCCCCTTTACCCTGACAGTTTGTCGCCTCTAATATGCTTGCGGATACCCGTGGTCCCAGTACTTTTATGTATGGAGATAGTATTGTTGTAGTGCTCCTGCATAGGGATTACCTTCTGCTAGCCTCTACTACCGTGTAAGTTACCTTAACCTTCCGTTAGTGAACTTAGTGGTGTCTTAATCTTTAGTGCTTCCTCTGACCTTGACCCTATTATCGTGAGAAATATGCTTGAGTTTACTGGGGTCGTAGCACATGAGCGAACTATAATAGTATTGCTCTAGTGTCCTAGACGAAGGGTTTACTTTTAAGAGTTTTCAACTTTACTGAATGTTACTTTTTGCTCCCTTTTGAGAATTGAGTGATGATTGAATTCCAAGGTTTAGCCCACGATAGATTTTGAGAGTGTTTTCTTGCTTTTTCTTTTCTTTTTTATATCGGATATGTGGCTGAATGTGACCACTTTTAACTTATAATACTGACATTGGAGAAACGTGCATCTAACAGATGAGTGGATACGCTTTAGGATTTTAGGTATAAACTACATTTTCTTTTGTCATTCCCTAGTATTTTAATTACTTCCATGCGCATATGCATGATGGCCTATTAATGGTCACTATGGTATCATGGCTATGTAAATACTCTTTCTAATTACTAATAAGGGTTAATAGTTTGGACATTATATCGCATTGTGATACATGCCTGAAGCATAAGGCTTGTGTGTTTTTGACCTTTTAGGAACTTAAAGGAAGCTGTCCGACGTAATTTTCAAAAACGTGATGCTCTTGAATTTTGCTATCTTGGTAAGTGTATTTTACACTTACATGGCACGTATTGTAGGCACATGGGTGTTTACTTTTTCTCTTTGGGTTTTTTAAGGTTGATTAGCACGTTTCATTTTCTAATTTTGAGAGCACATATTCACTGCAATGGTGAGCCTGTCTATAGCTTCTCTTCCTTTGACATTTCTTTACTTCCCAGGACTCTAAGGAAAGTAGATAGTTGCCCCGTCTGTTGTATCTTAGACATTCCTGTTTGCATCACTTATTCCTCTGTTTTTGCACCAGTGGTATACTCTACATGGGAAAAGGATGTAACTTACCCCATATGTATATAACTGAGTGTTGAAATGTAATTAGGTTAAATTTCTCTGTTCTAGCCCTGATGAAGTCCATGGCTTACAGCTGGATGGACGAAACACGTGTTGGCATGGTCTGTGGCTTGAACCCACTTGGTTAAGAACATGGATATCATGGAAAGATACCTTGCAAACTTGGAATAAAAACAAGAAGAATATACCCAGGACTGATATTTAGACTTTATTTGTTGCTTCTATTTGTGTGCTATTTGCTCGGGCTGCCAATTGTTTACTTTGTATTCCAGGTGTAATCGAAAGTCCTGTAGTCAGGGGTTTCTACTTTATACCCAAGGAAGGGGTGGGACAAGCTCTGGGGACCCACCTATGGGAGGGTCAGGAAAGAGGGGTGGCTACACCCATTTCCTTTGTCCAGTTTCGCGCCAGAGCAGGGGCTGGTAGCCCCTGCAACCGGTTTGAGCTGGACTATGCACAGGGACACCAAATGTGCCCCCAGTGCAGACTTCAAAGCACTCTGGGAGTGCACCCACCCAGCCCCAATACACTAAAGCCTGTCTGGGAGGCGGTTACACCTCCCTGTGACAGGAAACCTATTGTCCAGGTCTCCCCTGCCGGAGTTTCATCCAGCAGCAGGGGGGCAGACTCGTGTCTGTGGCTGCAGCATCCATTTTGTGATGCCAGGATTCTGTTAAGCTGGTACCGGGTGTACCAGTGGTGCCATGTTTCTCCCTCTAGTAGGGTGGAATCATACCTCCCACTGCAGTTACTGGGGTGGAGGTATGATTCCAAGGTGTTTGACACCAAACAAAACACGACATGTTTCCATGCAGCCATTCTCAAGTTAGCATTTATCGCGAGGTTATAATGCACTTAAGAGTATATGGTCTGGCTGCATCACAAACAACCCCGGAATGAAGATTCCGACAGCTGCAGAGGGGCTCTGCTCATGCATGAGCACCCTCTCACATGAAACCCAGCACCCTGCCTTCAGGATTGTTAAGGCCTGCCATAGGGGTGACTGATAGGTTTACATGTGCAGTGATATGGAGAGATATAGGGAACCTATATCTCAGTAAGGGGTGGATACACCACCTTACACAGGCTGCTGTAGCAGACCTGTTGTGTCATTTTGGATGGCCTCTCAGGGGTGGCATAATGCATGCTGCAGCCCCTGGGAGGCCTCTGGGGTACCTATGCCCTGGGTACATAGTATACCATATACTAGGGACTTATAAGGGTACCCCAGAATCCAATCTGAAGTGTACCTAAACTACTTGCACAACCAATTTAAGGGGAAAGCAGATAGGCTGGGGTCCTGAATAGCAGGATCCCAGCCAAACTAAGTCGAAAACCAGCAAAACACCAGGAAAAAAGTGGGGGCAACCATACAGTCAGATTCCACCTTCCTACATAAACCCCCCCAAACGAAAGGAGATAAGTCTAACCTTGCCCAGTTGAGCCTTTATTGACTAAGTGGCCATATAAGGAAGAACCTGCACTAGCATGGTTACCCCCTGTCTTATGGTCCACTAAGCAATTCCTAACCCCAAGGGTATTGGATGATCTCCACCATTTGGAATTACTACCTGTGGTGTGTTTTGGCAAAGTAAAAGGCTGGTGGGGTGTCTGAGTAGAGAAGTGAGGCCCTAATAAAGTTGGTCTCAGCTTCCTCAGATCACTGGTCACCATGGAGGCCTTTCTTTCCTTGACTAAGTCGTATCTGGCCCTAAGGGTCAACCTCTGGCTGCCTACAGCTGGGGGTTGGGTCCCTTTGGTTGGAACACTAGAAGGACATGGTAGGTTTGGGACCACTTGGTCCCAGGTTTGCCTTTGCCCAACAGAATCCATCTGGGGGAGGTCCCTATCCAATGGTAAGAGGGTTCCCTCAGTGTGCTGTGGAATTTTCACCTGGCTAGGGCTACTAGACTGGGTGCCCCTAATCTGTGGATGAGGGGGTTCCTCTGGACAGGGAGCCCTTAGGGGTCCACTGACCTCCCTGACCTCTGCAGCCCTGGGCTGACAGAGGGAGGGTAGAGAGGGGCAGGTTACCTGCTCCAGACTGGGTACCACCTTGGAAGGGTCCCCTGCCATCAGGGGTGTTCCCAGGCCAGGCCTGACCACCTCTGGGGCAGTTCCTTCACTAGGGGTAGGATCAGTTCCCTGAGGAAGCTGACCCTTACCTATTGTCTGGGGGGAAGAAGACTGTTCTTCAACCCTTCTGCTCTATTGTGGAGTAGAGTGGGCCGTTCTTTCAGGCTCCACTTCTCCAAAATTTCCCTGGGATGGGGCTGAGGCCCTAACAGCCCCACCAACCTTCTCAGAGAGCCCCAACATTTTTAAATGGGCCTGGTATTCAACTTCAGCCCAGGCTGAAACTTCTAGATCATTGCCCAACAGGCAATCTACAGGCAAGGTTGGAGACACTGCCACTCTCTTTGGGCCAGTGACCCCTCCCCAGCTGAGATTGACTATGGCCATGGGATGATCTGTTCTGATACCATCAATGTTGGCACCTGGTACTTGAACTCAGGTAAAAGCTGTTGAGGGGGGACTAGTTTCCCTGTCACCATGGTGACACTAGCCCCTGTGTCCCTGAATGCCAACGCCTTCTGACCATTAATTAGGGGCTCCTGTCTGTACTTGCCCAAAGTATTGGGACTCATAGTAAAAGTGGCAAATCCCTTGCCACCATCACAGACTAAGGAGGCCTGTGAGGAGGACCTTGATAAACTGGGGTCCACCTCAGTTCCCCATACCAACCCACCTAACTTTTTGGGGGCATTACTACCACCTGGGGGATTACTACTTGTAGTACCAGGAGGAGTGGTAGTATTGCTGGGAGGAACATTTTCCTTATTGCCAGCCTTGGAGCAACTGGGGTCATTTTTCCAGTGGCCAGGCTTCTTACAGTTATGGCAATAAGGTTTCTTTTCAGGGGAGGAAGAAGTTTGGGACCCACCCCCAGGAGAGGACTTTGGGGCCCTGTAGGAGATTTGTCTTTTATTTATCCCCACCCTTCTCTTGGTTTTTGGAAGAATCTTTCTTCTGGTCACCACCCTGATTCTTTGGCTTTACTCTGGTTCTGACCCATTTGTCTGACTCCTTTCCCAATTCTTGGGGAGAGGTCAGATCAGAGTCCACCAGGTACTGGTGTAAAAGCTGGTTTTGACAATTATTAAGGATCTGCTCCCTCATAATCAAATTGTACAATCCTAAAAAGTCATGCACCTTGCTGCCATGTATCCAACCTTCCAGAGCCTTAGTAGCACAATCTACAAAGTCAACCCAGTCCTGAGTCTGTGCCTTTTGGGTGTCTCTGAACTTTAACCTGTATTGTTCAGTGGTTAGGCCAAACCCATCAATCAGAGCACTCTTCAGGACTTTATAATTATCAGCATCCTCTTCTCTTACAGTGAGGAGCTTGTCTCTACCTTTGTCTGCAAAGGAGAGCCACAAGATTGCTGCCCACTGCTCCTGAGGGACCCTCTGTACTTTACAGGCCCTCTCCAGTGCAGTTATCCATTTGTGGATGTCATCCCCACTCTGGTAGGGAGGGACAATCTTGCTCAGGTTCCTATGGTCATGAGTATGTTCTCTACCTCTAGGGACACTGTTGCTGCCACCATGGGACTCTAGTCCCAACTTCTGAGAAGCTTTCTGAAGCTCCAGGATTCCCTATCTAAGGCCAATTGCTCTCTCTTGATTCTGAGCTTAGCTCTCTCAAACTCAAGCAGTTGGCACTTCTTCTCATAAGAGGACTCCCTTTTATGAGAAGCAGAGGTCCTATAAGAAATAGAGCTCCCTACAGTTCTACCAGAATGATTAGACTCCAGAGAAGGAGATCTAGATCTTCTGGGTAAACTGTTAACCCTTCCAGGTGGAGTAAAGAGAGACCCACTAGGGCCTCCTCTTCACCTTCAGGAAGAATTGAATTTTCCAGGTTAGAATCATTTTGATCCTCCTGGCCAGCATCAGAGTCCTGGTCATTGAGGTTTTCACTCCCTGGCCTTTCCTCTTCTGCTGTCCCACCCCCCTTGCCAACCTCATCAGACCCTGGGGTCTTTCTGAGGTCATCTGCAAGCAACAACTTTATGAGATGTTGTGTGGTTGGGCTTTTCCCTGTCTTCAATTTCCTAGAGGCACTCATAGTCCTCAATTCTTGGTATGAGATATGGTCATACTTAGTTGGGAGAGACCCACTGGTTTCTGCCCTTGAAGACATGACTAGTGTGGTGTGGTGTATGCACCTACCTACTCTAGTGGGGCCTACTAAACTCTCTTGAGTTGTAGAAAGGGTGTGCTAAGCCCTTGACACACAACTCTAAGTTCAGTAGAACTTACTGTATTCTAAACTTGATTTATATGTACCTATGTACCTATAATGATTTTCAGTTAGTCACTCAAAGAGATTATCTGGTAAAGCAATAGCAAGCTTGAATCCAACCGCTGCACACCAATGTGAGAAGTTGGCCTGGCATATGCTGTCCACTAGTTATAGTGGGCACCTTGCACCAGTCCAAACGACCCTTATTGATGATAGATTTAAAGACAACCTTTATTGAAAGCTATCCTAGTGGTAGCTATGGAGAGCAGCCTTCAGGCTAAGTCTTGAAGGAGTGTAAAGCAGCTTGGTTTACCAGATTATAACCTCTTGAATGACCAAATGAAAGGAGAACCACACAAGGTATATATATAATACATATGTATTTATTTCTAAACACTAACTACTAATCTCTTTATGAGATTAGAGTCCAAGATACACAATATCACAGTATTAAAACGACAGTAAATAGCACAATATACACTGGGCCCCAGGGGGGGACCAAACCATATATTAAGAAAGTGGTATAAGAACCACGACTTGACTAGACACAGTGCCTAGAGCATGTAGAATCGCTGGGACCCCAAGGAACTACCCAAGTGAGTGACACAGGAGACCCACGGGGGACGTGTGCAGTGTGAGAACACAGCCGCGAGCGCCGTAGGATTCTATGAGGAAAGTCGCGGTTGGAATTTTAAAGCAAAAGGACACTTTGAAGAGGACTTTGAGCAAACCCCTTTAGACTTAAAGGGTACTAGGGCCAACCCCACGGGAGCACCGTAGTACTCGAGTTACCTCACCCAGGGAAGCCGGGTGCATAGGTGTCAAAGGGTGTCGGGAATCGTCGTTGATTTTAATGGCGATCTGCTGCAAAGTGCTGCTGCCGTGAAGGAGAAAAGTGTCCGGTGTGATCCAAGCCTGGATCGAAGATGTGAAGAACCTGAAAGCAGAGGGGACAGAGTCTGGGTCACTAGCCAGTGACCAGGAGCGGAGCAATCGAATGCCCACCGATGTCGGGTGCTTCAGGTGTGAAGAGGTGAAGCTTGACTCTGCAGCCACGGGGTCCCGGAGATGTCAAGGATGACCAGCAGCCAGATTCGAGCTGTCCCACAAAGGATGTCGAGTGCTGGGGTGTCGGTGCTCGAATTGAATACAACAAGCCTTGGCAACAGCAACCCACACAGGAAGAGAAAAGATGCTTCTGTGAGGACCAGCAAGGTCCTGGGGACTCCCCAAGCGATGGAGAGTCAGGGCACGTCTGGAGCAATCAGGGAAGCCCAATCAAAGTTAGAGTTGCCTTCTTGGGGACCCACAGGTCAATGGACTAGGGATCGCGAAGGGACCTCAAGAGGAATCACAAAATGGCAGCCCACGGAACACTCATTGAGTGTAGGCCTGCAATCTTCAGTGTGATCACTGCTCGGGGTCAGGGCTAAAAGTAACCCAAAGCTCAGCCTCAGGGGTCGCCGGAAAGCTGATGCTTCTGCAAATGGACGCGGTGCCCAGGGGTTCGGGTTGCATGGTCACCACGAGGATTACGGGCCTCAGACTTGCTGTGGGCACAGATCGACCTCTAAGACCTTGGAAAACCCACCTCCTGTGTGGCAATATTCTTCGGAGTCCGTCGGAGCTTCGGAGAAGCCAACCGGTCAGTTGCGTTAAAGGTGCCTGCCTTGCAGGGGAGTAACTCCTTTACTCCAAGGGAGATTCTTCAGTCATCCAGCGTAGAGCAGATCATCGAAGTACTTGGTTTCTGTGTCAGAGTTTAGTCCAGGTGTAATCTAAAGTCCTGTAGTCAGGGGTTCCGACTTTATACCCAAGGAAGGGGTGGGACAAGCTCTGGGGACCCACCTATGGGAGGGTCAGGAAAGAGGGTGGCTACACCCATTTCCTTTGTCCAGTTTCAGTGCCAGAGCAGGGCTAGTAGCCCCTGCAACCGGTTTGATCTGGACTATGCACAGGGACACCAAATGTGCCCCCAGTGCAGACTTCAAAGCACTCTGGGAGTGCACCCACCCAGCCCCAATACACTAAAGCCTGTCTGGGAGGTGGTTACACCTCCCTGTGACAGGAAACCCATTGTCCAGGCCTCCCCTGCCGGAGTTTCATCCAGCAGCAGGAGGGCAGACTCGTGTCTGTGGCTGCAGCATCCATTTTGTGATGCCAGGGTTCTGTTAAGCTGGTACCGGGTGTACCGGTGGTGCCATGTTTCTCCCTCTAGTAGGGTGGAATCATACCTCCCACTCCAGTTACTGGGGTGGAGGTATGATTCCAAGGTGTTTGACACCAAACACGACGTGTTTCCATGCAGCCATTCTCAAGTTAGCATTTACCGCGAGGTTATAATGCACTTCAGAGTATATGGTCTGGCTGCATCACAAACAACCCCGGAATGAAGTTTCCGACAGCTGCAGAGGGGCTCTGCTCATGCATGAGCACCCTCTCACATGAAACCCATCACCCTGCCTTCAGGATTGTTAAGGCCTGCCATAGGGGTGACTGATAGGTTTACATGTGCAGTGATATGGAGAGATATAGGGAACCTATATCTCAGTAAGGGGTGGATACACCACCTTACACAGGCTGCTGTAGCAGACCTGTTGTGTCATTTTGGATGGCCTCTCAGGGGTGGCATAATACATGCTGCAGCCCCTGGGAGGCCTCTGGGGTACATATGCCCTGGGTACATAGTATACCATATACTAGGGACGTATAAGGGTACCCCAGAATCCAATCTGGAGTGTACCTAAAGTACATGCAATCAATTTAAGGGGAAAGCAGATAGGCTGGGGTCCTGAATAGCAGGATCCCAGCCAAACTAAGTCGAAAACCAGCAAAACACCAGGAAAAAAGTGGGGGCAACCATGCAGTCAGATTCCACCTTCCTACACCATTCGAGAGCAACTCGAGCACCAGGTGAATCACGGCAGCTGGGGAACCCTTCAAGTGACATGACAAGTTAGCATCCGAAGCATTACAGGCTCTGTGACGCAAAATGTCTTTGCAAACTAAGGAACCACTTAAGGCACTTTCACAGTTCGAACCATTGAGAAAAACGTCAGTGTCCCCATTCCTGCATCTAAATCTATACCGTAATTACCAGTACTCATGTATGTATCCGTCTCCCAGCGCTTCATACCTGCCTACCTGTTGATACTGTAGACAGCATTGAAATTGGAATGTCGTGACTGGCAGTGTGATATAGCCATGGATTAACCATTCTGTGGAAGGTGACTCAGCCACGGTGAAAGGTAATTGGTCCAATTTTTCAATGTGCAGCATTGTATATTTTGCATCTCTTTGTGCCATTACCATCTGTCTTGCCGTTAGATTATATGCAGAAAACAGAGTCGTCCTGTTGATGTAACGCCAAGGCACAGTGCCAAATCGCAATGACTGTAGCATCCAGCTTAATAGATTGGATCGCAATTGCGATTGTCCATGTTGTAGAATAGACAAATCCTGTTCCATTATATCTATAGCAGAAGACACAATGTTGCCCAGTGACTAAATCCTGGATGATAGTGTGGTGATACCATTGTCGACCACTGCCAAAACCTTTTCTAGGTTAACCCTATCAATCTCATATAGTCTCTCAGCAGCCTCCTGTTGAGAGATTTTCCATAGCTCGTTGTAAATAGCATACAAAAAGCGCGTGAGACATGGCTTCTGGGGACCTAACAAAAAATCCCTAAGATCCATGTCTTCTGAGAGAAGAGATAAGTGTTGTTTCACCTGGGACAGTGTTGAGGTCTTTAGCCATTCTAGGCATAACTTCCCGATACTGTAAGATGTCACCACCCCCGAATGTTCTGAGTGTACATAGCATTGGTCAGGCCTATGGATACTAAACCCTTCGGTGGTACCACTGAATCATGACTGACACCTATTTGTGTTGATACCCCAAACCAACTATCCCTTCCAATTGGGGTCAGATGAATTGTACGAACCATTGTGTAGAATGGCATCTAATGTATACTCACTGTGTTGTGTGTAATTTTGCCATCCTCAAAGTGTGTAAGTGAGGGAATCCGAGGTAAGTTCAAATTCTTAATCTTGGCTAGCCCACGACCGGAAGTCCGTTGCACTGTTTCGCTCAGGAAGATCATCTGATGTGTTATGAGGCATAATGTAAATAAGGCCTCAGTTTGCTGAACTTGCCATTCTTTAGTCCCCCAGACAGATTTTGTGTCTATAGCATTTTTCCAAAAGTCAAAACCATGTACAGACAGCTGGGCAATAAAGGAAGCAGAATATATCTGTTTTGTGTTAGTGAGCATATTTTTCTTTGCAGGTGTAGGTGCAAGCTTATAATAATAATATGTCGGGTCTGAAGTGTTAAACCCAGAAAAATAAGCAAACTACTGTGCAAATGTAGCTGAACTACCTTTTAGCGGTGTTGAGCAATGTTCCCATTAATGGTCAGTGAAAACATTACACGGGATACTTGCTTTGTGCAAAAAATAGTGACCATAGTGTTGGCAACAAAACATGGTATCAAAATTAGATGTACCATCATACAATTCATCATTTGAAAATGCAGCAGATTGTTCTAAATCAGACAGCATAGTATTTACAGTTTCAAAATCCCAATCATCAGAGAAAGTACTAGAGGTGATGATATCACTAAGAAAAATTTTAAACAAGTGTGGTATTTTTAAAAGCTCAGTCGGACCATATACATCATAAGAAACTCTGTCCCAAACTATTTCTTCGGGATCTGGGACTGCTGTAATGTTCACTAAGGACAGGTCTCTCTGTTAACGGTGTGATGATGCATGCAGTTTTCAGGACCAAGTTCACATGTTGTACTGCAGAGCATTCCGGGAGGTAATGTCCATTTAGGAGCAAGAAAAAGACAGTCACCATACCAATCCAAAGGATTAGGAACAGTAGACCAATTGCAATCCAGAGCTGTAGCCAGGGAGAAATGAAAGAAGTATTTTTGAACCAAAGGTAGAAATCACGAATACTTTGTTTGTGGGAAACAGGCGTTGGCGGTAACTTGGGTTCACTTGGATCCAATGAGAAAGTATAAAAATCAATGAAGTAGCCTGATGCGGTTCGATCTATCTTTGGTTGCTCAGCAGGTTTTGTAGAACTGGCAGATGCCTCCGTTTGAGACATATTCACATAAATGTTGGTGTTAGGCCGAATTGAGATCTGTGTTTCATTTGCAGTTTGATGTTGTTCAAATTCACCAGGTACAAGTTGCATTCCGTTGTTGGTAACTCCTTCACTTCGTGGAGTAGAATCTTCAAACGTAATCAATCTTTTCATCTGAACTTCCTGTATGGTAGAGAGAGGAGATCTGGTGCTACCCAGGAGCCCACACGGCCTACTATTGATTATCGGCCATGTATGTTTGTAGAATATTTTTTATGCTGATATTGTATCGGCGAAATAAAGTTAATTTGACTGACTGACTGAGTATCGGCCACATAGTGTGGTTTGAAGAGATCAATAGAGACGAATCTCTTTTCTTTGTTACCGGCAAGGGGCGGAAGAAGTGCTGTTCTTCTTCCTTCGACAGCCAGGACAGGTACAGGAGCTCTGTAAAATGGCCCAAATTCTTTTTTGTCCACTATCTTTTCTCTGACCAGATCCCCAATCTTCGGCACCCAGGCAGATCTTGCTGGAACAGTTTTCACTTCTCCAGTGGTGGCGCGTTTTACTTGGACGTCGCTTTGTAATGCCTGGAATTCATTGCGTTCCTGTAAAACAGCCAAACGATCATTGATGTCAAATGGTTTTTCATCCGCCACTGTCCTGCAACAGTCAAGGTCAGGTACCCACATTCTAATCCCGAACAGGACTTCACCCAGGGAACTTTTTGGCATGTTGTTAAGTGCCCTCTGGACCCCATATAGGTGATTGACCCAACTGCCACCCGAGCCTAATACCCTAGCTGTTAAGGATTGCTTTAAGTCCCGGTTCTTCCTCTCCACAATTGAATTTCACTTGGGATGATTCGGAGAGGAATACCGCAATGCAAAACCCAAACTTCCCATGGCTTCTTTGTAAGCTTGTGATCTATACACAGGGCCATGGTCGGAATGTAATGTGCCAAATGCGTATGTCCCTATGAAGACTCACAAATCCTTTATAACAGTTCAGGCGTCATCCGAGCATTGGGGCCAAACCCACAGGAATCTAGAGCATTAATTCACTGCCACAAGGATGTACATGTAAGCCCCGTCAGATTGTAAGGGGTCGCAGTGGTCCAAATAGACACATGCGAGAGGTCTGTCTGATATCAGTAATGGTGTTTGTGGTGGACGTACTACAGTGGAACCTTTCATCTGCTGACAGATGTTGCACTTAAAGACATAACCCTTGGTCTGTTTAGTAAGACCTGGCCACCAATAATGCTGCTTCAGTAGTGAAATAGTTGCATCGATACCTGCGTGTGCTGAACCCAGACTCTCGCGTGTAGCTAGAATTAATCCTAATCTGCGATCCATGTTTAGTATTACTCTATCTCCCACTCCTGGAATTTGAGCATACAGAATCTTTTGCGCATCTAACTTGTAGGAGTACTTGAGTGGAAAACCTTTTGGCAAGGCTGAGCTGTTATTGCGCGTAGCGTTCACAGCTATCATTATCTGTCTGTCTATCCTCATGCTAGAATGAGGGATTGCAGCAATGGCAGCAGTTCGCACTGTCACCTTGGCGGCTTCATCAGAAAGCGAATTCCCTTCAACGTGCACGCCAACACGCTGATGACTCAATGTGTGAATTACATGAGCCCGTGGCAAGCATTTTTTCAGCTCTGTCACCTGTTCCTACAGCAATTTGCGCTTTATCGTGCAACCTTTTGAATCTCTAAACCCATTCAGGCCCCAATACTGTAGATATTCATTGTATGACTGGACACAACAAAATGAATCGCACACAATGAGTGTGGGGAATTCCCTTTCCGTATTTTTTAGTGCCAGTATCAGGGCTTTTAGTTCTGCCAGCTGTGCCGTGCAATCTCCTACAGATTCCGTCTGTGTATTGCTAGGACGGAATTTGCTGTCCCGCATACGTCCCTTCACAATCCCACATGCTGCGCTGTATTGCTGTTTACTTCCTAAGGCAGGCTGGGTAGATCTGTCAGTGTAAATGATGTATTCATACTGATCTAAAGGCATTATTTCATTCAGGAGAGGATATTCTTGTTCGTACTTCAGAAATGCTTGTGTTTTTAATGTAGAATCAAATTTGTAGTCTACATCTGTTGCAGTAAGAGAATAAGCCCATTGTATCCAACGCAGATGCAGTGCTTTTGCGTTTGGTAACAGCCTCTAAGGTTGGTACCGGAGTCACGACAATTATGCATTTCTCGTGATCTAGTGCTTTTTCTCTCACTACATATCTTTTCTGTGGATGCAAAATGCATCTCAGAGTTTGTGTACAAATGTGTATGCTATGGGTACCGTTTCGCTTCCATTGAAGGTGAGGTAAGTGTACTATGATTGACCCGCGACTACACGGATCACCAAATTAGTGTTATTTACATGTGTGTGTAAGTGTTTGGAAGCTATTATGTCAACTTGTTCGAAATGGAGAATTTGTGTGTGTTCCTGTGTCCAATGTTGGACTGAAAAATCAGGCCTGATTAGATCGTAGAAAGGTTTAACCCTTTCAGCGTAATCCAAAATGTATGTTCTGCCAAAATTTAGAAATCCTAAAATGGATTGTAAATTTTTCAGAGTCTTTGGAGGTTTAAGCAGCGCATTGTTTTCTAAAAAAATTACCTGTCAGGCTTTTTCCTTCACTTGATAGCTCATATCCCAAAAATAGGACATTAAGGTGGGCAATTCTTGATTTTTTTAACGTTAAATTTGTAGCCCACAGTGGCGAACCCCAAAATTATGTTGTTCATCCTGTTCAAGTGTTCCAATAACTCATCGTCCATCAGATAAATATCATCTACGTAGGACAATGCCTCCTCATCACAATTTTGAAGTAACTTTGTTACTCTTGCTGAGAACAACCCGGGCTATTCTTATACCCTTGGGGCAGTCTACAGAATTGGCGTTGAGAGCTGAGGGCCAAGAATGCTGTCAAATATCTGCTTCCTGGCGCTATATTTTGGCAGAAGAATCCATTTGAGATAGCTAGTGTTGTTTTGTTTTTTCCGCACAATGTTATTCATTTATGCGGCGCTGTGTGCATTTTGTACTGCAAATGTTCATGTGCATGTGTTCAAATGCCTGTCTAAAACTAAACGGTATGAATTGTCAGGTTTCATTACGGGAAACAAAGGGTTATTCATGGAAGAGGTGCAATTTTCAATCACACCTTGGTATTCAAGTTGATCTAAGATCTTCCTGACTTGTTTCTTTGCGTCATCTTTTATTGGGTACTGCCTCTGTGGAGTAAGAGTAGATTTTAATGGGATTTCATGGTAAGATGACAGCATCCCACCCTACATGATTGCAGTAAAATGCAGGAGCTAGAGCTAACACCCACTCCTGCGAGTATGAATGTTTAAGTGACTCTGGAAATTAGGTCAGAGAAAGCCGGTAAAATTACATCTTCCCCCTTTGGGAACTCCCTAATGAACTCAGGCGGCCAAACTTTTTCAGCCAAAAGGATATCTTATCCAAATGTCAGGTTTTCCCAAAAGAGACCTTTCACTTTCCTGGGTATGTCCCCCTCCATTTGGAGCATAATTGTGTATAAACGAATATTGTATCTGGTGTCTCCACCGTGATATGTTTATTCAATGCTGCTGTCACCAGAAATTCCATCAGGTTCTGGCGAGCTATTGTTACTTCTGCTGCACTGTCTAGCATCGTCAGAGCCCATTCCCCGTTCAATAGCAGAGTCCTCAGTAGCCTGGGCATTTCTTATTTTAAGGCCAACTACCTTCTTCTTAAATTGAGGTTTAGTTTTGGGTTATATTTTTTGATTGTTTGTTATCCCATTTCTTTGTAGATTAATCTGGTGCTTGCTTTGAGTTATCCTTTTCAGGATTACCCGTTATTTGTGGTTTTCCAGGTCTAGCTCCCAAGTTATCTCTACCCAGCGAAGCATAGGTTTCTTCAATAATCTTTGGTAGTTCTCGCTCCTGTTGTGCAGGAGTGACTTCCCTCAGGGGTTGGCGTATAGCTACCGCTGCTGCCTCCCCTTTTATGTTACCTAACATCATTGTTGATTACTGGGCAAAATTGCCTATCAGTTTCATCCCCAAGTCCAGGGCAGGTTCTGCCCTGTACTCATTCTGTATTTGTTTCAATACTTCTGGTTTAACTGCTATTGAGGGGGTACCATGAGTTCTGGTATACACAGCAGCAAAAACTGTACCTCAAGTGGTACAATCCTCTATCGGGGGAGCTATTCCCGTTGGCAAGCAAACTGTTAGCATTCTGTGTTTTTCCAGCGGTCCCGTATGGGGAAATACTGCTTTAAGTTGTGCTATTTTCTGTGCTATCCAGAACAGCATTTGCTCACGTTTAGTGGGCATTCTTCCCATAATCATGTTCGGGGTTTGTGGGCTGATATTTGTCGTAGTCATTTGAGCTGACCAGCTTGAGTAACCCTCTTAGATTGAATTGTAAATGTTCGCATTACGAACTGTGTAAGGTTTCTGTACAGTTTTACTATGCCTCTGTAAAGTGTACGTAATTTAGCTGCGTGCAATGTATCTATCTCTGGATGTGGTGGGAAGCAGCTAGGACCGGCCAGGTCGCTCCTTCTCTGCTAAGCGGACTGAGTCTCATGTTTTCCATGGTGTGGGGGAGGGCGCCTTTAAACCAATTAATATGCTCTTGGTAAATTAACTGGACTTCTACGTTCACATATGGAGAGTATTCTTCAGGTGTCTCATCTTCAATGTAAGTGTGAAACAACTTTGTGCGTGCATCTGCCGGCGGGAATCTGACCCAAGAATAGAATACCTCTGTTCTGAATGCCTTGTGTGCCTAAATCATGAAGCTAACACTACCACCCATTGCTGGGAGGCCACATTCCACTAATTTAAAAAGTAACTGCATGTCTGCAATTTTCTGTAATATTAAGAGCACCTTCAAGCTCTTCTTCCGTTGTATGCACAACGCTGTCTTCAGGGACAGACATTGTGGGAGGAAGTAGTAAAGAAAAGAGATAAGGTTTTGCACAATGTGGGGAACTATAATCCTTCAAGCTTGAACAAACCTACACCCAATACATAGGATATACCTACTCAGCTGCGGCCGATTTTCCCTTCCCACTCCAGACGTCTCTGGTTAAATATGAGTAGGGGTCTCTGAGAAAGCACAACTGAACTACTCAGATTTGACCGTTAAATAAGAACCAAACCAACCTTGGCAGCGCCATGTCGTGTAGTTCCTCATAATACATAGGATCTGCGCGTTTGTTGGACAACATAAACTGGGGGATTGGTGTCTAGACTGATCCCAGACACCCCCAAACGATATGTCAGCCTATAGAACAGCTAGCTCACAGTGCCACCATAAGCCCAAGAACCTTACCAAGGAGCGACTAGTTTCTGAGAACCATCAAACATGACAACCCTTGATTCTTCAGGGATCATGGAAACAGTACAGTACTTTTCGTCGCTCAGTCAATCGTGCTCACTTGGTCTCAGAAAGATACACAGAATAGACGTTGGGGACGTTTTCAATAGGGAGGGAGGGGAAAGGGAGGAAAGGGGGTGAAGTTGTAGGTACCAGGTGTTCCTAATGGGGAGGAAACACTAAAGATGGAATAGCTCCAATTAGGAGCAAGAGCTCTCACACACCCCGAATGGTGTCATGCTTCATCATCGGGCAGCTCTTTGTTGGGCCTTCGTTGCAATGCCCAACGGGCCCCACAGGGGGGGCTCTTTGCCTTCCTAGCTCTACCACTTCCTAGCTTCACATTGGCAACCAGAGAAGACCTCCGGCAAAAAGCCCCCCTGCCGGGCCCGTTGGGCATTGCAGCGCCGCCCCAACGAGGAGCTGCACGATGATGAAGCATGACACCCTTCGGGTGTGTGAGGGCTCTTGCTCCAAATTGGAGCTACTCTATCTTTAGCCTTTCGTCCCCATTAGGAACACCTTTTACCTACAACTTCTCCCTCCTTCCTCCCTTTCTCCCATCCCTCCACCTCCTTAGGAACTGCATACACTTGTGTTTGTCATAGCTGTCTGGGGCTTGTATGCTGAACCTACCAAGCCTCTGTCCCTCATTTTGAGATAAGGATGTTTTCAATAAGCATTTATTGAACCAGCATCATTCTAGTATAAAACCTGTTTGCTGCGACAACCATTAGACAGAAGCAAATGTAAAAGATTACATGCACCAATAGAGTAAATAGAAGGTAGAATTCTACCATGGTGCTAACTAGTGAATATATGCAGGCATATAAACATGACAGTAATAAAGCGTATTCCCACTATGCGGACCCTACCTAAGTGTACCTAGCATGTATGTGGGTGTAAAGCCAAGAATCCCCTAGGAAAGAGCCAACCCCAGTACCTGATGGGAGAGAAGGAAGGACCCCGTCTTGGTCCCGAGTTGGACACACCGCAAGGGATGTCAGACCAGTGCGTGCTGGAGCTTCTGCGTGCAGGGACCTCAGTATCAGTGTGGAAGCGTCTCCTTTACTTATCTAGTGAAGGTATGGTTCTTTTATACCATAAACATAGCCTCGGAGCACCTACCACAATCGATATGTTGTCAGTACGATTATGTAAATGAGCCTAAATCAATACCTGCAATTATGCAAAGTAGTTCTGTCGCCCTAGCATGAAGATGACCATAACTTTTACACAGAGTATGTTAATCCTGCTATGTACATTATGTGCGGGGGACTTTTCTAAGAATCCTAAAGCATAATAAATGAGGCTAGTTTCAAGGAAACCGATCGACATTTATTCAGCACATAACTGGGTAAAAGGTCAGTGCTAGAACCGTTATGCAGAGCAAGGTAGGACAAATGTAGGTGATAGGTCGTTTAGCTTCTTAGGCCTAGATTGGGGTACAAAACACAAGTGGCACGTATCATGGGTTAGGGTCACGCATTTTAGTATCAGTCCTATATTACCGCAGTAAAATGTAAACTCACACATTATTAAGACTCCTCGCTGAGCAAATTGCTTGAGGCGCTTTAGCTTGCACTGCATTATTCAGTCAGAGAGGCTTCTCTGCTCTGTGCTCCGGCCCTGGGCCCAAAGTCTCTTTCCCAGCCCAGGCCCTATTCCGATGTGAGGCAAAGGAGGGGCTAATGATTACTCCTCCTCCAATGTTAGACCTAAAGCTGCAAGCGCTGGAAAAGATCAACTACAAAAAATCAAGTACGTTTGTGCATTGTTTTTAAACCATTTCTGTTGCAACCCCACACAAGCAGCAGCAAGATAGTGGTGGATCATTTTACTATGTGCTGAGCATTGATCACTTTATGGTTTTGAAAATGTCAAAGTATATGTTTATGGTTGGTGAAAACAAATGTAGTAAGGAAAACGTAACTGCACTAATACTCTTTAATATGCAAAGCACTTGCAGCAGTCAAATATTTCATATTAGGAATGTATATTTTTTTCTTGTTAGCTGTGTCCAATTTATTATTATGATTTGGAACTCCAAGGAGTTCCACATAAAAATATACACAGACAATTCCAATTTACCAGATCAACCGGCACTTAAAACCAAACTAGAAAAAGACATAAGACATCACAAATTACAGTTTTCATAAAACAATACAAAATTCATAAATGCATACGGGAGTCAAAACAGCGGGTTGCGAACGCACAATCAATTACAAAGGTCCTTTTAAAATACAAGACTACTTAGGACAATGCAAAATTAATTATGCCATTAGATTCTTCGACGACTTCATCTATGTGATATGAAGATCCTAAAAAAATATTTATAAAAATGCATTTTGCTCAGCGATGGTTATGTTTCAAAGAGATTTAACAGTTCAAAATTTCATTATACAGTACAAAGTGAATAGCAGCATGAAAGATGACAAAAGTGCAAGTGCTAAAGCATAATAACAAATTCAAAAATCCATATTCCATTGAACATGACAATTTCATTAATTTTATTATTAAATTATTTTTAATTTTATTAAAAAAATGAATTATTTTGGCGATGGACAAAGCTCAATACAGATTGAGAGCTGTGTCCATCGCCAAAATAATTTTGAAATCTTCTAAAACTGGCTAACTTATCATTTATAGCTCATTAATACATGTATTTGTGTGTGTGTGTGTGTATATTAATCTAAATGTATTGATAGTACTTAGCAATATGTATTTATTACTACCCAAAAGAGCCTTTCTTAGCAATTTTAGCATAATGAAAGACTGAGAAAAAAACTGTAACATTCTATACTCATACATTTTAGTTTGCATGTGGCTCCTGATGCCAGTTGAGTACTCCTGGACCTGTAGTACAATGACTATAACTTGAGACCTGCAAATAACACAAAAGAAATCCGTAGCAAAAGCAGTAACCCACTGAGCTGTTATCTTAAAATATAAGACTGTGACCTGCATGTTATAACGTGTGCTTTGCAGCAGGTGCTTTAACCCTCCATGCTATTTTATGTTGAGTCCAGTCTGTGACTAGATTGCCCATTGAATTCTTTAGCAAGTGCAGTAAACACCAAGTAGGTTTCTGACCTTCCATTTCAGGGGATTTGCTGCATTTTTAAGGCTCTTTTCAAGCCTATCACTGCTCAAAAGAGGTCTTCTTTTACTTATCTCTTCATTGCTTAGTTTTACTAACGAGAAAGTATCACTCGAAGTGTCACTTTTGCCAATAGAATGTCACTCGTACACATTCTTAGCGCATGGGAATGTCACACAAAAGCAATCTGAAACTTGGCAGCTATGCATGTGGCAGTAAAATGTTACGTATAGGCACACAGAAAAAAATGGAAAAGTCATACATAAGAGTGCTGAAAACTTGGCAGCCATGACAATGGTCTGATCCAAATTGTAAATTACACTTCCACGTATCCCAAACCTCCTAATTTAGAGGCCAAATATGGATGTTTTAGGCTAAACATTTCTTAATTTTAGCTCTCTGTCTCTTAGAAAATCCTCCACTTTAACGTGAGAGGATAAGGAAATTAACTTGCACCATTTTGTCTTACTCTTCCACATTCTCAGTTTGATACATGCGAACACACCAGATTCAGGTGGGAGACTCTGAGTTTTTAAAACAAGCATTGGCAAAGCCACTAGGTCTTGCCTTTGCAAGAACTATTGGCTTTGCCAATATGTTTTAGTCATGTTGTACACTAGAGTGGCTGCTGTTCAGCATGGCTAAAGGTTAGTGGGGTAAAGGAGAGTGGCGTGGAGTGGAGTGGAGTGGCATAAAGTGGAGTAGAGTAGAGTGTTGTATAGTAGAATTGAGTGACGTGGAGAGGAGTGAAGTGGAGTGTCATGGAGGAGCGTAAAGTATTGTGAAGTGCTGTGGAGGGAGTAGAGTGTAGCAGAGTGGAAGGGCAGAGTTGAGTGGCACAGAGTGGAGTACAGTGTCAGAGTTGAGTTCAGTGTCGAAGAGTGGAGTGGCATAGAGTGGCGTGGAGTTGTGTAGAGCAGAGTGGAGTGGCATAGAGGGTGTTGCGTAGAGTGTTGAAGAGTACAGTGGTGTGGAGCAGAGTAGTTTGTCATAGAGTGTGGTGGCATAGAGTGGAGTGGAGTTTTGTAGAGCGTATTGGTATAGAGGGGAATGGCATAGAGTGTTATAGGAGGGAGTGGCATAGAGTGTCAGAGTGGAGGGACATAGAGTGAAGTGGAGAAGAGTGGAGTAGTGTGTCATAGAATAGTGGAGTAGTGTGTCATAGACTAGAGTGGAGTAAAGTTGCATGAAGTGGCATAGAGGGAGTTGCGTAGAGCATCTCATAGAGGAGTAGTGTTGTAGAATCGCATAGAGTAGAGTAAAGTGCTGTAAAGTGGAATGGCATAGGGCGGAGAAGAGTGTCAGTGTAGCAGAGTTTAATGAAGTTGAGCATCATAGAGGAGAGTATCATGGAGTGGAGTATCATAGAATGGAGCAGAGTGGCCTAGAGTGAAGCGGCATAAAGTACAGTGGTGCAGAGTGGATTGGCGTAGAGTGCAGTGGCATTGAGTGCATAGGTTTTGAGTAAAGTGGTGTTGAGTGCATTGGCGTAGAGTGCAATGACATAGATGACAGTGACATACAGTGGAGAGGTACAGAGTAGATTATATTGGCGTAGAGTACAATAGTGTAGAGCAGAGTGGCGCAGATTGGAGTAGAGTGGCATAGAGTGGAGTGGTGCAGGGTAGAGTGGAGTAGTGCAGGGTAGAATGCAGAGGTGCAGAGTAGAGTGGCGAAGAGTAGAGCTGCATAGAGTACAGTGGTGTAGAGTACAGTGGCATAGAGTGGAGTGATGCAGAGTTTAGTGTCATGGAGTTTAGTGACGTAGGTGCAGTGGTGTAGAGTGCAGCAGAGTGGCGTGGAGTGGTGCCCAGTAGAGCACAGGGGTGTAGAGTGCAGAGGCATAGAGTGCAGGGGCATACAGTGGTTAAGAGTAGAGTGGTGTAGAGAGCAGTGACGTAGAGTACAGTGGTAGAGAGTAGAAGAGAGCGGCGTAGAGTGCAGTGACATAGAGTGCAATGGTGTAGAGTGATGTAGCGTGCAGTGGCGTAGAGTGCAGTTGCATGGAGTAGAATGTTGTAGAATATAGTGGCGTTAAGTGCAATGGTGCACAGTGGTTGGTGTAGGAGCAGTGGCATAGGGTGCATTGGTTTTGAGTAAAGTGGTGTAGAGTGCATTGGCGTAGAGTGCAGTGGTTTAGAGTACAGTGGCATAGCGTAGACTGCAGGGACGTAGAATGGTGCAGCATAGAGTGCCATGGCATAGAGTGGTGTAGAGTGCAGTAGTGTAGAGTAGATTGTTTAAGAGTTGAGTGGAGTGGAGTGGTGCAGGGTAGAGTATAGTGGTGCAGGGTAGAATGCATTGGAATAAATTAGTGGCATACAGCAGAGTGGCGTAAAGTAGAGTAGCGCAGTGTTGATTGCAGTGGCATAGCGTGGAGTGGCGTGGAGTGGCGCAGAGTGGCATAGAGTGCAGTGTCATAGAGTTCATGCGCGTAGAGTAGATTGTTTCAGAGTAAAGTGAAGTGGTGTAGGGTGGAGTGGTGCAGGGTAGAGTGTAGTGATATAGAGTAGTGGCATAGAGTGCATTGGCTTAGAGTACAGTGTTGCAGAGTGGAGTGGTGCAGAGCAGAGTGGCCTTAAGTGCAGTGGCATAGAGGTCAGTGGCACAGAGTAGATTGTTTCAGAGTAGAGTGAAGTAGAGTGGAGTGATGCAGGGTAGAGCGGAGTGGTGCAGGGAAGAGTAGAGTGCTATTAAGTAGTGGCATAGAGCGCACTGGCATAAAGTGCAGTGTTGCAGAGTGGAGTGGTGCAGAGTGGAGTGGCCTAGACTGGAGTGGAGTAGAGAGCAGTGGGGAAGAGTGCAGTAGTGCATAGTAGAGTGTTGTAGAGTGCATTGGCATTGAGTAAAGTGGTGCAGAGTAGATTAGCATAGAGTGCAGTGGCGTAGAGTGTATTGGTTATGAGTAAAGTAGTGTAGAGAGCATTGGTGTAGAGTGCAGTGGCGTATAGTGCAGCAGTGTAGAATAGTGTGGCATAAAGTGGAGTGCTACAGAGCAGAATAGAGTGGCATAGACTGCAGTGGAATAGAGTATTTTGATTCAGAGTAGAATGAAGTGGCATAGACTGCAGTGGTATAGAGTAGAGTGTCATAGAGTGCAGTGCTGCAGAGTAGATTAGAGTGACTTACAGTGGACTGCTGTAGAGTACAACAACGTAGAGTGGAGCGATTCAGAATTGAGTGGCGGAGAGAGCAGTGTTGCAGAACAGCGTAACGTAGCGTGAGGTGGCATAGAGTGAAGTAGTGTAGAGTGGAGTGGTGCAGGGTAGAGTGCAGTGGCATACAGTGGAGTGATGTAGAGTAGAATGGCAAAAGTGCGTTGGCATAGAGTAGTGTGGTGCAGAGTACAGTGCAGTGGCATCGTGTACAGTGGTGTAGAGTGCAGTGGCATAAAGTGAGGTAAAGTGGCATAGAGTTGAGTGGTGCAGAGTAGAGTGCATTGGCATACAGCGAAATGGTATAGAGTGCAATCATGAAGAGTATAGTGTCAGAGTTTAGTGTAGAGTGCAGTGGCATACAGTGTAGTCATGCAGAGTAGAGTGTAGTGGCATTGAGTGCAGTGGCTTTGAGTGCAGTGGCAAAGAGTGCAGTGTCGTAGAAAGCAGTGGCGTAGAGAGCAGTGGCGTAGAGAACAGTGTCGTAGAGAGCAGTGATGTAGGGAGCAATGCTATTAAGTGCAGTGGCATAAAGTGCACTGTCGCAGAGTGCACTGTCATAGAGTAGAGTGGTGCAGAGTAGAGAGGCATAGAGGGAAGTGGTGTAGAGCGCAGTGTCAGAGTGCAGTCATGCACAGTAGATTAGAGTGGTGTAGAGTGCATTGGTGTAGAGTGAGGTAAAGTGACATAGCGTGGTGCAGAGTAGAGTGCAGTGGCATAGAGTAAAGTGGCACAGGGTAGAGTGGCATAGGGTAGTGTGGCATAAAATTCAGTGGCATAAGCAGTGGCATAGGGTTTAGTGGCATAGAGTGCAGTGGTATAGAGTAGAGTGGTATAGAGTAGAGTGGCATAGAGTGAAGTAGCATAGAGTATAGTGGCGTACAGTGGAGTGTGCAGAGTAGATTGACATAGAGTGCAGTGGTGTAGAGTGTACTGGTTTTGAGTAAAGTGGAAGAGTGCACATTTGTATAGAATGCAGTGGTGTATAGTGCAGCGGTGTAGAACAGAGTGGCATAATGTGGTATGGCGAAGAGTGGAGTGGCGCAAAATGAAATAGAGTGGCATAGACAGAGTAGAGTGAAGCAGCGTAGCATGCAGTGGTATAGAGTAGTGTGTCATAGAGTGCAGTGGTACAGAGTAGATTAGAGTGGCTTAGGATGGATTGATGTAGAGTGCAGTGGCATAGAGTGGAGCGATGCAGATTAGAGTGGTGTAGAGTGCAGTGGCATAAAGTAGAGTGGCAGAGAGTGCAGTGTTGCAGAGTATACTGTCGTAGAGTGCAGTGGTGTATAGAAGAGTGGCATGGAGTGTATTGGAATAGAGTGCAGTGGTGCTGAGTAGATTGGTGTAGAGAGCAGTGACGTAGAGTACCGTGATGCAGAGTAGAATAGGGTGGCATAGAGTACAGTGACAGATTACAATGGCGTAGAGAGCAGTGGTGTAGAGCGAAATGGTGCAGTGTAGACTGGTGTAGAGTGCATTGGTTTTGAGTAAAGTGGTGTAGAGTGCAGTGGCATAGAGTGCAGTGGCGTAGAGTGATGCAGAGTACAGTGGAGTGGAGCTGAGTGCAGTGGTAACGAGTGCAGTGGCGTAGAGTAGATTGTTTCAGAGTAGAGTGCAGCAGTGCAAAATAGATTAGAGTGACATAGAGGGGATTGGCATTGAGTGCACTGGTGTAGAGTGGAGTGGTACAGAGTAGAGTGCAGTGTTGCAGAGTAGTGTGGCATAGAGTGGAGTGGTGTGGAGTGGTGTAGAGTGCAATAGTGAAGAGTGCAGTGGTGAATAGTAGAGTAGTGTGGGATAGAGTAAAGTGGAGTGGTGTAGAGTAGGGAGGCTTAGAGTGGAGTGGTGCAGATAAGAGTGCAGTGACGCAGTGTGGAGTGGAGTGGCATAGTGTGGAGTGGTGCAGAGTAGAGTGTAGTGGCGTGGAAGGCAGTGGTGCAGAGTAGTGTGGAGTGGGGTGACATGGACTATTCATGGTATAGTAGCATACTGCCATTAAAGTCAACACATCTTCAATTGAAACGACCATTACATTTGCACTCACATACAGTTTTACTGATAAAAGTATGCAGCGCACAAACGATAATAAATCACCCAATGTATTGATTTGATCGTCAGCACAGTTCGTTTACAAACATTTACATTTTGCTGTGTGCTAGAAAAAAAAAATAGCACCGTACATCCTTAAAAATAGTACCATACAGCCTTCCTCAAGCAGATCCCATTAGCCAGCATGATTGTCACATAAATCCTCTCACTTTGAAGTCAGAGAAAGAAAAATAAACACCAAGCTCCCTGGAAGACACAGCTTGACATTTGACCTTCGTCTTTGAATGCACAGCAAATGTGGAAAGATAAGAACAAGATTTAACCCCTTGACCACGATCGGAATTCCGCTCGTGTGCTGGACATTCCGATCGCGGGTGGGGTCGTGACGAGCTCAGCTCGTCATGCGCACAGCGCTACCGCGCAGCATGACGAGCTGAGCTCGTCATGAGCACGGAAGGGGTTAAAGGCCTGCTTACAGAAAGCAATTTAGTAAAAGAATACAGTAAACAAGGTTTGGACAACGGGAGAGACGTACTCAAGCTGGACAGCCTAAAGCAAATAGAAAGCCAGAAATTGTGAGCTACAAACCACAAACCCAATGGTAAGCAACGGGCGGAATGCATTCCTGAGACACCTTTCTGAATGTCCCCAAGATGTCATTAGCAAACCAGACAGCTGCACAGTCTGGTAGGCTGCGACTCCCGCTAAATTCGATTCCTAAGACATCTAGTAAAATAACTTCCACTGTTCTGTTTATTTTTTCTCAATATCTCCCTCTTTTCATACCTTCTCAGATCTGCAGGACCTAAATACTGGCAGAAGGGGGCTGACCCAAACCTCTACTATCTGTATCAATATATTATTATTCCGCATTCCTTGACAAAATTATGCTCTTTTTATGTTAACTGTTTTCAGTGGCTACATTCATATTACCAAAGACAAAAGTTTTACTGGTTTATTTAAGAAAAGAAAGGACTCTTCAAATTTCCTTTACTGGCATAAGATTTGAGAACAGTGCGTAAAACCTACATCCGGTAGATGGCAGTCATCATCCACTGCTGTTTAATACCGTCCAAAATGTGATTAGAAGAACAAAGGCAGAGCTACAATGTATGCTCAGCACGGCAAACTGGGCTCGGTTAACGCCGCGGCCATCTCTAAGCGAAGTAAATACAACCTTTCAAGGAATAAAGTTCCAAAGAGGTGCTCGAGGGGACTTTGATTTCGGTAAATTATGATCGTTAATTAATTCGTTCTTGAACTATAAGCATTTAGAAATTAATATAATGTAGAACTATTCACTTTTCTACTTTAAATATTTCTTCAAATATTTACCTACGTTCTTTTATTGAACGAAAACGTTTCAGATCCCTTTTTAGTATTATAAAAAGCGTATCTTCAATTACTGATCGAACAGAAAGAAACTGCTCGGAGTTGCAACCTCCATATATAGTCATATCCATAGGGGTTCCCTGCAGCTCGGTTTTGAGACGTTCTTCGTCAAAGTGTATGACATCCCGGATATCACGTGCACACTACGCCGAGGTCGTTACCGTCAAACGAGTAGCCGCCTACTGGCTTGATACACTTGCGGTAGAAAACACGTAATTGGTGACATAGGCACAGGCATACCGGAAGCGGGAAACCGGTGCTGCCTAGTCACCAACAAGGGATTATGATTTTTTTCTTTCCACAGTTGTACTCTTTAGGAACTTGAGTACCTAATTTTTAAAAGCATGACGGAACAAGAGCGCGGCAGTTTGCACGAATATTAATATGGAATTCATACTTATTGTAAAATGGTGCAAGACAAAGTAATAGCAAGTTAGCTGGGTTGTTACTTTTGTTTAAGGTAATGGGGATTTCAAATTGGTTGGTCAAAAATATTAGGGAAATTATCATAGCTGTCTAGTTTCCAAGGTCCTTGTGTGATGTGCTGCAACAGCCCAGGGTTTTTCCTTTGTGTTCTGGGACATGTAGTCTTGTTTTATACTGGAATAAATACTATAAAGAGCCCCAGAATAAAAAAAACATAAGGGCTTATTTACTAGTTTTTGATGCACGACAGCGCAGCAAGTCACTTTGCTGCGTTGCTTGCATCAAAAGAAAAGGGCAGGAATGTGCCATATCTAAGAGATATGGCGCGTTCCTGGCCTCTTCCACTGCGCTGGCACACAAGTGGCTGCCTTGCGCCAACGCAGGCACCCTTGCACCATGATGCAAGGGTGTCTGCCGCGTTGTAGGAATGATTGTTTTGTGCAGGAAGGGACACCTTCCTGCACAAAAACAATCAAGGCATTTTCATCCTGTATGTGCTGCAGAATGCAGCACACATAGAAAGAGGAAAAAAATGAGGAGAAATAAAGTTATTTCTACTCGCTACGCCTCCCCTGGGGAGGCATTAGCTCTTGACGCATTTCCAGGTATATAAGTCCTTGTAAATCTGGGAATGCATCAAAATCCATGTGTGTTGCATGGGAACACCTACTGCAGCGCACATGGAACATCTCTTTGAAGCAGAATAAGGCAACCTAGCGACTTGCGCTGTTTTGCCTTACTCCATATGTACGAGGCCATAAAAAAGCCACGCAAAGTGTCTTTGCGTGGCCTCGTAGCTATGGGTCTGCAGTTTGCGCCGCCGGTGTGTCAAAAAAAGTGACGCACCGCCAGTGCAATGGGCTTGTAAATAAGCCCCTTAGACTTGAGCAGCACATTGCGCATGGATGGGGAAATCTTGACATTGCTGAATTAGGTATTCTAGGCAGGACTAGAGGCTCAGATAATGCTTTTCTTTCATTACTGTAAAAAATACAGCAGCCAATAACAAAATGTCAAAACACAAACTATATACTCTACGAACGTTTGCAAGATAGCATCACTCTCTCCACCAATCCCAGTCGACCTATAACCTCAAAACTGGAAGAAACAGTCCTGCTGCCTCTTTTTTTGCGGCTCTACAATCAAGCTAAGTGTCTCTCAATTTTGATCATATATCTTTTCTATTATATTTGCTGATGTTTAAATTGTTTTTAAATGTAAAGGTTATATTATGAAGTAGCTTTGTATGTGAATATGTTGCTTGCTAATTCAGTGCATATTGAATTTGATTACTTAAGTGATATCGTTCAAGATCTGTCACTTTCTATGTGAGAAAGCCCCTGACCCCAGAGATGAGGATAAATCCCTTTTAAGTGCTCGTACCAAGGGGGGCTCTGTTGTGCATGCCACCCCATAAAAATCTCATGGAGGGGGGCCTGCAATATTGAAGCCTCAAATAAGACCGCGTTCGGAGTCCATTTGAGCGTCGCAAGCGGAGTCCTTTTTTTTACGTTTATGCAGCCGGCCTGCGCTGTTAAAACGTGGCAAAGGTCCCTCACCAGCTCTGGTCTGCATCAACAGGAACCTAGGGCAGAGATGACAAACCTAGTGGCACTGAATAAGAGCACAAAAGAGAAGTGTTCAGATTGTTCGGGCTTCTTAAAAAGCATAATCTGAGCCTCCAGTCCTGATAGAATAAAAAAAATTCTAGCTACAGAGTCAAGAATTTTCATTTATTTTAAGGACACAGTGGTGAGGATTATCCCATCCAGCCTTCAAATGGATTCTGAAGACTAAAATATTTCATTTGGTGAAGGTGAAATTCATATTTATAAAAATGTCTCTGAAGAAATTGTTTCCACACCTTTTTATTGTAAGTGTTAAAGCATGGATAGTGCCATATAGCGGTTCTGTTACAGAGTTTGGCAGATGGGGACTCTGAAAAGGTGATTTTTTTACACCATCTCCTTGACGGAGTAAACACCTGCACGTCAATATCTAAATCAGGCTCTTAATATTATGTTGCAAAGAAAGAAGAAGCAAGATGGTGTCTCTCAGTTTTAGAGTCTAGGTCCACTGGGATGGGTGGAGGGAGTGATGCGTTGTTGCTATTGTTCATGGGATATGTAGTTTGTGTTTTGGTGATTTGTTATTGGCTTCTGCGTTTTTGACAGTAAAGGAAGAGAATCCTAATCCTTGCCTATGTGTCCTAAGTAGAATTGAAAAATCTTGACACACTATCTAGAATATTTTTTATTCTGGGCCAAAGTTTATTGGGATGGTGCATTTTTTGTAGTTTATATTACTTTCAGAATAACCCTTTAGAATTTTAAACACTGGACTGCTAGGGCTCCTCTCCCTACTTCCCCTCTTCAGTGCTGAGCCCTTTTTAGAGGTTTGGGGCAGGTCGCACTTAAGCCTTTATATCTTATTTTTTACCACAAAAGGTATCTAAATTAAATTTGCATCCTTTTTTCTCCACTGAATGCTGGGGATTATAAAGTTACTTTGGGTTTGTGGATTCACCTAGAGGGAACAGAGAAAACAACCAGATTATGGCAAAAGTTTGTTTTTTGTCAGGAAATATGGGGAAAAAAGTGCTGTAGAAGAAAGCAAGTGTTTTTTTCTCCTAAAAATGGCATCAACAAAAGGTTTGCTGCGCTAAGATCACCATCTTCCCAGCTTTCAGAAACAAGCAAAATTGTAAAAGAAAATCATTCTTTACCGTACTTTTAAAAAATTTCTAACTTACATTTTTCATATTGTTTTGCAGTTTGAACTTACTTGCAGTTTGTGGTGAAAACAGGTGTGAAACACATGGAAAGATGTACATTTCAGAAAACTGGACAAAATTCAGAATTCAGCAACAGATCATTTGTATAAATTGCTCATGTTTTTTTTCAAAGGAAACTATTGTTGAAATAAAGAGATAATGAAAATAGCAAGGAAAAATAGCAGTTTGTGGTATCATTTTCATCTGGAATGTTTTGTCTTGATGGCTGATTTACACATGTAAAATACTGTTATGTTCATCATACTCTTCTTGTTGCAGGGATATAAAGTGTTTGTTGGTTCTCCAAAAACACCATTATCCAGACCCAACAACTAAGTTGTAGCTTGTAATTATTTTTTTATTGTGTACCAACCATTCAGCAATTGATATGGTAAAATCTAATTAATGAAAAAGGGTTTGAAGGAAACATATGTATTTTTGAGATGTGCACAGGATACTAAGTTTACTATTTGTACATCTCTGAATTTAGGGGCATATTATCAAGGATTAGCGATATTTATCGCTATCCGCGCTTAGCGCGTTTTTTGTTAACGCCGCCTATTGCTGGAAATTATCGCTGAGATAACACCCTATTAGTAAGGTTTATCTCCATAGCGATAATATTTCCAGCGATAGTGGCAAAAAGCGAGAATATCGCTGGAAAACCAGCGATATTCTCGCATTAACGCTAAAGTGGATTCAGCATTAGAATCCACCTCCTATACTTTAAACAGGTAAGTCGTCCTCACTAGCAGGTGTTAAAATCTAGCGATAAACGCGCTTAGCGCGAATTATTTTATCGCTTCGCCTGCCTTGCTAATAGGGGGTAGTGGTGTTAGCGACTGTTTTCAGTCGCTTTTACTGGAACGCCTTCCTTGCATGTCATTAGCGATAATTATCGCTGACATGCAGAGGCGATGTAAATCCCGGCCTCTAACGCCTGAAAGCTGTCGCTAACGCCTGTTAGCGACAGCTTGCTGATAGGGCGATAAAATTATCGCCGGTTTAGCGGCAAAAAGTGCCGCTAAAGCGGCGATAAAGCCCTTGATAATATGCCCCTCAGTTTTATCCATAGTATTGTTATTCAGAGGGCAATTTGTGATCTTTCTTGTGCACCAGCTTACAATGGTAAGTGGAAGGTTCTATGAAAAAAATCTCTTAACAAATGGTCTCATTTAAGTTAAAACAAAGAAATCACTGGTAATAGAATCATTTGAGTATAAGAAAAATGGACACCTGACTTACAGCTTGTGAACTGTAAAGCGACGCTAAGGCAACAACCATTTTACAATCCAGTCTCATTCATGTTCCACACAACAAGCTATTCTTGCCACCAACCATCGGACCAACACACCACACATATCAACAAACCGCCCCTTTCAAGGGCGTATCACATTCTTATGCTCACAGAATTGAAAGAATAATCACTCCACCACTGACCCACTCATCAGCCAACTTACATACAGACATACCTCTAGAAAACCACTACACACATACCACATTCCCCAAGCCAACAGCCAAATATACCCAGCCAACAGCCACACATACTGCCAACTAACATCCACACATACTGCTAGCTAACAGCCACACATATCGCTAGCTAACAGCCACATGAACTGCCAACACACACATACCATGAGCCTATATTGGTTGGTGCCATTACCCATGTCACTCCTACCTGTCCATCTGCCTTCTACCTACAAGAGAGCTATATGAAACCAAGCCTAAGCTCAGCTTTGGCTACCTGCTCAAGTGTCTGTCTTACCCGAAGTACTGACTAATACAGTGGGGGTCAGGTGAACCTCTAGTAAAACATCCCTGTGGCAGCCAAGTAGGGAAAATGTGCCTTTCATGCCCCTTAAGTACACTCACTGTGCTAAATCCAACTCCCTGCAGTGTGGAAGTAAGTTGGGGGCGAGTGTGAGGATGCCTTTGTGGCTTATCCTCAAACGGTATGAGCATATCTTTTAAATTGTAAGCCAAACATGCTGAGGCAGACTCTCCTAATTTCCTTAAAGATCACTTCCGAAAAGACTAAGGGCCTGATTTTGAGTTGGGGTGATGTTATACTTTGTTACAAACATGAGAGATGTTTTGTCTGCCATTATAGTGTATGGTACTTGTACTTCAGCAGATGGGATATCCGCCACATTTTGATGGAGCATCCCATCCGCCAAACTCTAAATTGCCCTTAAGAACCTTAAATTTGGCAGACAGGGCACACCGTCAAAACGTGCCAGATGTCCTGCTCACTGTATTGTGCAGTACACTGACTGTAATGCACTTGTACTCCGGCAGATGGAACATCTGCCATGTTTCAATGGAGGATGAAAATGGCAAGCAGGTCACAAGCCAGATCAATGTGTACCTATTTAATACAGCAAATTGAAAATCTGCCGCTTTTTGATGGAGGATGAAAATGGCAAGCAGGTCACAAGCAAGATCAATTTGTACCTAGTTCCTAAATCAACTAAACACAGTGTGCCTTTAAGCTACCACCACAAAACTTACTTTCCCAAGGAGTCATACAAATATTTACCATTGTTGTGTCCGGGGTCTGGTCAGCAGATAATGCCTCTGGAAGCTTGTTATGTCCCTGCACCTCAAACAGGAGGTCATCCTACTGACCCTTGGAGTCCCTTCTGGGGTCCTGGGCTCAAGGCAAGCCGGTTCAATCTTCCTTTTTCATTTCACGTTCTGAGGGTGCCATATTATACCCAGTGCCTGCCTGTTGTGACACAAACCTTTTGTCTACCCCCTAAATTGGTTTTGGTCAGTTCTTCCCCATTCCCTGAGTTTGGCTCCAGCCTGGATAGTGGAAAAATAGGCTGTGACAGGCAGGGTGTCAGGTTCCTTTGTGTGTGCTAGGGCAGGTTCCTTTGAAGTGTAATCACGTAAGGGCACAGCTCCTCACGAGTCATCTTGTCAGGAAGACCCACTCCCCTCTACACCCAGGCCCTTTGTTCACTGTCTGTCCCCAATACATATTTTCCAGTGGGGAAGCCATCACCAGCACAAGAGCAACTGGCCACTCATAGAAAGGGCCTAGAAACTTTAGGCAGGGGAATGCCAGCTTTCTAGAAGTGGGATTTCCAAAATAGTTATTTAAAATCCAAATTCACAATTAAAGAGGATTTTAGATTACAATTAAAATGAGTGAAAGAAGTATTTCTCTTGTTTCCAAACTGAATTTAGAACTTATTAATTGTCATATGGTAAACCAGTGTTAGTCTATGGGAGGCCAGCATTGCCACAATGAAAAACGACTTTGGGTGTTTTTTCACTGCCTGTACATGTAAAACATTAAATATGCATGGTAGTGCCATGACATTCACTAAACATTTGTTTGTTCCCGTCACTACAGACGATCATCACTATTTGTCGCTTTACTCAAAGCAGCCACTTCACTTTGTTACACACCTCGCTTTGCAATTCCTTGGACTATCATCTATCAAGATCCATCTTGATTCTCATCAACCAATATTGCAATGAAAAAGTCTTATCAACGAAAGCACATGTTGGCTGTCTCTTTTTCCGTCACGTCTTATCTGGTTGATATAGAAAAACAATGGTCCTAGACTTATGTTAAATCTTAGTTGTCTGAAGCAATCATAGACAGCATAGGGTACATATACAGTTTAATTCAATAATGTACCGTTAACTTATTTAAAACACATTCAAATATATCCTCAAAATCCAAAAAGAAATCCAAAAAGGCACACACAATTGTTTTTATGTGACTCGTATTTTATTCGGTCACTTTTCATACCATTTTATCATATTCAATGTTCAAAACAGAGGAGTGGTAGCTCCAAGGGAAAAAGTGAAGAAAGAAAGTGCTCGTGGAGTAAGATAGAATATATAAGAGGAGATCCAATCAAGAAAAACAATGATTCATCATTATTTATATTACAATCTTATTAGTAAAACTGGTCGTGATTCATGATTGCACCAGTTCTACATTGAGGCCTGTCCATTAGTTAGTTCATGGTTAATCATTTTGTTATTTCTCAAAAAATGCGCAAACAACGTTTGTCTGTAAGCAAGTAGGGCTGGGATAATAACAGGTACAGGCCCCGAGTAGGGGAGAGTGTCGACGTTTCGACCCTAGTGCAATGAGGGCAGTTTATATCCTCTGCAAGCGGGTCTTCCTCAAGACAGAAAGGAGGGATGGGGGATGCGGGGAGCAACTGATCATGGGTGATGCACAGTTAAAGTGCCGCCCCTGGGTATAGATATAAAAGTCCGCAATAGAATTGCGGCTTAGGTAACAACAGTTTACCTTCAATTAATGGGTGAGAAAATCGCCCACAGCGTCTTAATACATCATCTTCGCATGGCCCGGGGGAATCCAGCTGGTCTGCTCGATGCGAAGATGATGTATTAAGACGCTGTGGGCGATTTTCTCACCCATTAATTGAAGGTAAACTGCTGTTACCAAGCCGCAATTCTATTGCGGACTTTTATATCTATACCCAGGGCGGCACTTTAACTGTGCATCACCCATGATCAGTTGCTCCCCGCATCCCCCATCCCTCCTTTCTGTCTTGAGGAAGACCCGCTTGCAGAGGATATAAACTGCCCTCATTGCACTAGGGTCGAAACGTCGACACTCTCCCCTACTCGGGCCTGTACCTGTTATTATCCCAGCCCTACTTGCTTACAGACAAACGTTGTTTGCGCATTTTTGAGAAATAACAAAATGATTAACCATGAACTAACTAATGGACAGGCCTCAATGTAGAACTGGTGCAATCATGAATCACGACCAGTTTTACTAATAAGATTGTAATATAAATAATGATGAATCATTGTTTTTCTTGATTGATCTCCCTCTTATATATTCTATCTTACTCCACTGAGCACTTTCTTTCTTCACTTTTTCCCTTGGAGCTACCACTCCTCTGTTTTGAACATTGAATATGATAAAATGGTATGAAAAGTGACCGAATAAAATACGAGTCACATAAAAACAATTGTGTGTGCCTTTTGGATTTCTTTGGATTTTGAGGATATATTTGAATGTGTTTTAAATAAGTTAACGGTACATTATTGAATTAAACTGTATATGTACCCTATGCTGTCTATGATTGCTTCAGACAACTAAGATTTAACATAAGTCTAGGACCATTGTTTTTCTATATCAATTAGTACCCAGGTCCATTGACTTTTGTGGGTTACCCCATTATATCTTATACGTCTTATCTGGTAGCTCACATCATTTTTTGATTGCTAATTGATAGTGAAATCTGTTTTGCCACAAGGACTTCAGCACATGCATTGCACATTATTATTATGAAATCTTTTGTGTCCTCATATTAAGATTGCTCTATAACCTATGTGAAAAACAAAACAGGAGAAAGTTCCATTCTAAAATACACAATAAACGGGACCTTGTGGTCCATTTTTACAACTTTCGGAGTTTACTTTCGCATACCTTACTGATTGTTTTTACTCTACAGGTGTGCTCCAGGCTTTTTTCTTATGAGCATCAGATCAAAGTAAAACTGAAGAAACTCAACCACTTTATTCTCATCTACCACCTATGCTTACAACCAGGGAGAAATCGCAGCCCTCATTCTACTGGTCTTCTCTGCCGCCTTCGACACCGTCTCCCACTGCACCCTAATCACGAGACTCCATGACACCAGCATCCATGACAAGGCACTGGACGGGATCCACTCCTTCCTGACCGGCCGCACACAGCGAATCGGACTACCCCCGTTCCTCTCATAACCTACAGAAATTAGCTGCGGAGTGCCCCAGGGCTCCTCCCTGAGCCCCACCCTCTTCGACATCTACATGGCACCCCTCAAAGTTGTTGTCAGAAGCCACAGCCTCAACATCGTCTCCTACGCCAATGGCACCCATCCGATCATCTCCCTCACCAACGAACCCACAACCGCCAAAATCAACTTTCACAACAGAATGAAGGCAATCGCTACCTGGATGCGAGACAGCTGCCTCAAGCCCAACTCAGACAAAACCGAAGTACTCATCCTGGGACCCACTCCCTCAGCCTGGGACAACTCCTGGTGGCCCTCCGCGCTAGGAACCCCTCCCACCCGCACGGACCATGCACAAAACCTTGGCATCATACTGGACTCCTTGCTCTCAATGAACCACCAAATCAATGCAGTACCCCCATTCTGTTTCCACATGCTCTGCCTGCTTCGAAAGACTTTCAGATGGCTCCCCACAGAATCCAGGAAGACGGTCACCAACGCACTCATCACCAGAAGGCTGGACTACGGCAAACCACTCTACGCTGGCATCACCCAGAAGCAGCTCAGGAAACTACAGAACATCCAAATCGCCGCAGCCAGACTTGTCGTTGACATCCCCTGCTGCAGCCACATGACACAACACCTAGGAAAATCCACTGGCTCCCAGTCAAAAAGAGAATCACCTTCAAGCTCCTCACACATGCCTACAAAGCTTTCCATGACGCAGGACCAGCATATCTCAACCACCGCCTCAACTTCCACACACCCGCCAGACAACTCCACTCCGCCCAATTCGCCCTGGCCTCCGTCCCACGGATCCACAAGACCAGAACCGGAGGAAGATCCTTCTCCTACCTCACCGCCAAGACCTGGAACACCCTGCCCCTCCACCTCAGGCAATCTGCATCGTTCACACAGTTCAGGAAGGACCTCAAGACCTGGCTCTTCGACTGAACCTCCACACCCAGATGGACCAGCCGCCCCCCCAGCACCTTGAGACCCTTACGGGTGAGTAGCCACGTTCTACAAACACCTGATTGATTTACAACAACAATGCAACAACCAATACTGTAATAAAGGGAATTTTCTAATTGAACACACCCAAGACTGGTAGAAACAAAGGACAAACACCTCAAAAACCAACATACCACCACAAACTACCTTGCCACCAAAATTTGCAATATGCCACGCTGAAACAATATATGTAAATGATAAGCACATACACACAATCAGCACAGTATGAGTGTCAGTAACATAAACAAAATTCTAGACATTCAAGCTAAGCTGCTGTCATTATTTTAAAAACTGTGCATACCTTCTTCACTCACTTTCAGATAAAAGAGTAATACAATTGGCACATATGTAACCTTTGCTCAGTGTGCTCTACAGAGACGCAAAGGATTGGATAAGCATGTAAACATGTGTATGACACACTGCCAGACAATGTGGAAAACCGGCACTGCTTTCAGCTTCATCTCCAGAGCTCTCAATTTGTGCCCTATCATGAGCATGTGGATGCAACAACTTCGCAGTATCCACTATGCAAGAGGCAACTGTGGAAAGAAGCATTACTGAAACACACCATCCAGAAAAAGCAGACACTTTTAGGGAAAGCAAGATAAAATAAACTGTGATATTTTGTATCCCGTCCTGAACACCCACCCACTCACTACCTGACCACCTTGAAACAGCTCCGTTCACATTAGCCACTAAATGAGGGTGTGTAGCATGAATCAGTATGAAAAACACCATCCGGGAAAAGCAGACACATTTAGGGAATGAAGCATGAAGTAAAGCTTGAAATGTTGTGCCCCATCATGAGCGCCACCTACATCCTGACCACCTGGAGGCAACTCAGTTCACAGTACCCACTAAACAATGGCCTAATGTCCCATGAAAGAGTTTTAAAACACACCATCTAGGAAAAGCGAATACTTTTAGGGATTGCATGATGAAGTAAAGGGTGAAATGAAAGTAAGCCATCATCACTTTTTATCTGGATAGTATGGAATGGAGCAGGGCCGGACAGGCGTATGGATGGGCCAACTGACAGGCGTATGGATGGGCCAACTGGAGAGCCAGAAGGATTGATCTGACAGGTCAGTGTATGGGCCGGGTTTTAGGCTGTTTGTAGGGTTGTTTTTTTTTTGGTCTTGGTGGCTGGCTTTTCCTGTTAAATTACATAACATAACACAAACATTTCCTGCAACAAGCACAAATGCAAGCTGTCTCCCATACATTGTGAAACACCTATATTTTATTTTTATGGCGCAAGCTTGGCCCAAGGGTATTAGAGTACCTCACGTGACATACCAGATTAAATTACATAAATTCAGATTATTGTTTTTTAATTGCATAGTGTGCCTTTACAAGGAACAAAAACCACACCCAACTTTCTCCAGAAACTCCGAGCTCTGAGATCGATGAATTCCTTGTGTGTTCTTGAGTCTTCTTCTCTAACTGAGGGTGGAGGGAATGAACAACAAGCATTTGCAATGCAAATTGGTCTCGCATTTGTGAGAGTTGGAGGTATTGGCGCTGTAAATGAGAATGTTTTTTACTACTGTGTTTTGGATTGGAGTCTATGTATGTGGTGTGGAGTGGAATCGTTTGGTTTGGAATTGGTAGTTGTGGAATTGTGTGGTGGATTTGTGTAGTTGAATTATATGGCATGGTGCATAATGGAAATATGTGGATAATAATTATGTGGCATTGAGTGATTTGGAATTATGTGGAGTGGGAATGTGTGTCGGAGTGTAATTATGTGGAATGGAATTTTATGTGGTGGAGTGGTATGTTTTTGCGTTTAAGTATGTGGTATGCTGTTGAATTGTGCGGCATAATGTGGTATTTTGTGGTGTGGATTGGATGCATGTAGTGTGTTGTGTAACTGTGTTGTTGGGTTGAAATATGAGGTTTGTTGTCAAATTATGTGGTATGATACGGAAATGTGTACAGCTGAATTATGTGGTGTGTAAGTGTGTGGCACTGAGTGAAATTATGCTGATTGGAATTATGTGGCATGGTGTGGAGTATATTTGTGTGGAATGTGTTGCTAAGTGTGAAAATGATGAAACATAATTACAATCAAAGGCGGGCTTTGATAGTGCTCAAATTTACAAAACCTTAGAAAATGCAAAAACTCGTCCAAATATTAAAACAAAAACATGCAGAGTCAGCCCCTAGCGACATTTGTGTTCATGAATTCTGTGGGGGGCTTGAACAATGTACGTTTATAGGGGACATTGTTTTAGCAGAAGGAAACATGTTGGCCTTAGTCCCAAACCAATAAGGGGAGAGTTGCTAAGACATGCACAAAAGTGGATTACACATGACAGTTTATGTGCCTCCAAAATCCAAGATGCAATACAAAGCTAGTATAACACACGGTTATCCGCTTTTTGCCTGAACATGCGTTTTAATGCGATGCTATAAATTGGATTAACTGTCACCAAATTGTTGTCCCCAATTAGCCATAAAAGGCTTTTTGCCATCTCTCCGGGTATTAGCTCCAAGTCAGTGAGTAAATTTAGTAAAGATATTTGGAGTACAAAAAACGGTTTCGTTTACTGCAGGAATCCGTGAAGAAGTAATCAGCCTCTGCTGTCTTTACTAGAAAATCATTTGTAGTTTTTTCTTTAAAAAGGCACAGGTAGCCACAAATGTTTGGCTGTTAAACTCGGTCATGCGCACATATGCCTTTTAAACATATCTCTAGGGCAATAAACATGAACGAAAGTGCATTAAAAGTGCAACATGTTGCCCTGGTTTTCTAATTTCTTTGGAAAAATATTATAACAATGTCTTATTGTTATAAGAATTTCTATAAAATGTTTTCGAATTTAACGAGTGTGAAATGGCAGTCAAAAATGCACGATGTATTGCATTAGGAAATCATTTTCGATGTTAAAACTCCAGACACTATAGTTGTATTAAAATTGACATTTTTGTTTAATTTTAATATCCAAAGCGTTTTATTAAATCCAGGCTATAATTTGTTGGTATATAAAGCGGTTAAGGTGTTATTAACTATTTATAGGAAACACATGATAAAAGATACAAAAATAATTATTCCTTGGTCCTGGGGTGTTTTATTTTAATGTACGAAGCATTTCTTCAAATCAAAGCACGCTCTTGTGCCAGGACGAGCATATATTGGAGTTGGCGGAAGTGGTTCTTTGCACTGCCAGGGTATCTTTGTGTTTCCTGCCGGTACACACGTACGATGGTTCGGCCATCATTGCGTTTAAGCCACATGCAGACATCACCTATCTATGCATGAGACAGCGGAGCACCTCGCTAAGTGCACAGCTTCACCAAGATCACTCATCGCGTAGCAGGGGACAGGGTTGCTGTCTTACTACACGTTTCTCGGGCTCGCGAGTTTAGACCTGGCCTTCGGCTGCACACATGATGACACACTATAGACACTCTCTCTGGTAGGCTTTATAGGTGACACTCAGTACCTGAGCATCGACCGCGGTACACAGGTTAGGCTAATGCTACGGGTGCTACAGTTGCGTTGTCTTTGACAGCAGACTCATAAAACTGACGTCAGAAGCTAACATTGCGTAAAAAAAACTTGACAATGTAATGGTTTGGGCAGCAGAGCTATCTTTCGGGTTACAGGCATCGCACAAAGTAAAACAGCTGTTCAAGCTTCACAGCTCCTACAAGCCCATCATTTAGGCAGTGGTGCTATTCATAAGGTGGTGCATAACTAAAGCTGTCTTACCTTTGAGGCAGGCTCCCAGCCTTCAACTTAAGCAGATGCTATGTGAATAAACACCAATTCAATTTAGTTGTGCCAACGCTACTATTACTAAAACATCACATTTGGGTCCCTGCCGTATGGTTCTGGAGCCCCAGCACTAACTTGTGCCTGTAGAAGGCGCCCCACGAAGTCTAAATCCGCTCTGTTCTGGCGCTATAAGTGACAGCAGCCCCTGCACTGTGCTGATCACAGAGGCCTCTGGGACAAGGTCTCTGATGAGTTGGAGTCGAGCACTGGGTGTCATTAGCGCTGCCCCCGCCTGCTGCCTTCTGTGCCCTCCAAATGATGTGCTCAGTTACCAGGAAACGGTTTTAGAAGTAAAGTTGTGACAAGTAAACTATGAGTAGAAATCACACTCCATCTTTTTCTAGTGTACAATTTCAGTTTGAAACAAATAGTGTTTATGCTATTGCAAATAACATAAGCTGATAAAATGGTGCAAATTAAAAGGCACTTTTTATTGCACTGGTGCTTGTAGTAGTACCATTGAGTGCTGATAAGTGCACACAAGATAGCTATACAAACCTCTGCATGCAGTGCTGGGGATATGGCTCAGCAGTCTGCGCTACCTACTCAGGAGCTGGCGATCAGAGTTCGAGCCTCGGCATCGGCTCAACATCAAATAGCTTAATCAATCTGCTATTTCAATATCATCCAGGTTAAGATCAAGTGACATCACTTCCTAGGGAGATTGAGGGTCAAAGGTATAAGATGTCACTTCTTGTGATGTGTGTAGGGTCATAGGGTGTGTGATTTCACTTCCTTTACCCCTGGCATTTTGGTAAATTGATGTCCATATACCCAGGTGGAGTGGACAAAATCTGTCTTTACATTGTTGCATATATTGTGCCAAATCACCATGATTGTTGCTCCTTTTATTTTGCTCATTTGCTATGTTTGCGTAGCAGTAAGCAATATTTGGACTTTTATAGTGATGCATAGGTCCTGCTTTTGTCTCTGAATCACTGGGCCTGGCTCACTGTGATTATGTCTTTTACTGTAAACACCTTCAGTGCTACGCGTCCTTTGAGCTAGGTTTGCGTTATGTAGATACATTCAATAGAAAATACAAAACATTTGCCACTATGACATTTCACACTTAAATACCCTGTAGTACACATTAGATAGACTATCCCACAAAACAGCACGGCTATGCCATGTAGGCCCTCTTTATGCAGCCCCGCCTAGTTTTCTCGGTCCATTCGTGATGTGCTGTTCCTGACCCGGGTTTTCCTTTGAATTCTGGGACTTGTAGTCTTGTTTATACCATTATAAAACAGGAATACAAGTCCAAGATTTCAAAGTTAAAAACCTGGACTGGAGCAGCACATCACTCATGGACTTGGGAAAATTGGCAGCTATGCTTATGGGTGCCATTGTGCTTCTAATTCACCCTAACCTGTGCTACAAGTGTTGGGGAATAACGCACCTTGAGGATATAGCCTGTGTATATTTTGACAGAAGACACCTTTAATAAATCTTGGAATGGTTGTCCTAGTGAATATAATTGGACATGAAATAGATCCCGACCCTAATATAATCCTAAAGGGGTGATGGATACCTTGCGTGGCCCGCGCCATGCTCGCATGCTTATTGCAGTTGGTTTACTGGTTGCCAAGAGGGATGTAGCCCGTTATTGGCGAGGTGCAGAGGCCCCATTGCTAAGTGAATGGACTAGAGTCATGGACATTTATGCTAAAGTACTTGCACAAAAGACCATGCCGGGTATAAAAAGCTTGCTGAGCAGCGCGAAAACACACGACAATTTTGAGCCAATAGTGGAACTGCTCCCCGAGGTAGATGAGCTTTGGTAATGTTATCAGGCGTGAGGTCAACCTGATGTTCCCTTGCTCCGCTGTAATTGTGATGAAAAAAATACATGGTTAGGTTGTCATAGATGTACTGCACTTGCAAAGCCAAAGGTCAAGCCCGTGTGTTTGCTTGGGCATATTTTCATTTGTTAAAATTACAACAAAAAGATTTATAAAAAAAATATTGGAACGGGAGAAAGACCTTTCGGAATCAGAGCACTTACGCCACTTTCTGCAGTTATTCCCTATTCCCAAGTGAACAACTACTGAGGGAATTCCGAACCCCGGGATCACTGGGACTGCTGTGTTTTCACAATGAGGAACATAATCAGCCCCCAGAGTCTGCGCTACCGACTCAGGAGCTGGGATTCAGTGTTCGAGCCTCGGCATCGGCTCAACATCAAATAGCTTAATCAATATACTAATGTAACTTTTTTTTTTTTTTTAAATGATCGTAAAATGTATTGAGGTCGAGTTTTCAAATGCCCGCGCGCGCCGTAAGTAAAGAAATAAGGAATTCCGAACCCCGGTATCACTGGGACTGATGTGTTTTCTCACCATTCACAATGAGGAACATAATCGGCCCCCAGCGGGAGAAGCTTTGGCTCAGCATTTTGCGCTACCGACTCAGGAGTTGGGGATCAGTGTTCGAGCCTCGGCTCAACATCAAATAGCTTAATCAATATACTAATGTAAATTAAAAAAAAGAATGATCGTAAAATGTATTGGAGTCGAGTTTTCGAATGCTCGTGCGCAGTAAGTAAACAAGCATTGGCAAGGTCAGAAAGTCAAGCGGGCGCCTACTGAAATAATAAGCATGGCGCCCGTATTGTTGCTAATGCTGAACGTTTAGCACGCGCCCTGGGGCTGGACGAGAAGGCATCAGACTGCGGAAGGGAGGGAGAGGCACGGAAGAAAGTAGTCTGTGCAGTAAAGGGGCCAGTATCCAAGGAAGGACACAAATGAAGACATGTCCATCATAAGGAGGGACTAACAAGCCTACAACCAATCGGAAGGCAGCATTTAAGACACAAGCCAATGAAAATGATGGGCGGAGAGTGGGCGGAGCTTCCACGAAGCTTCCACGCTATAGTGTATACTGCATGTCTCAATGAGACAGTGCTAGCGCTGCCTAGGTGAGACCTAAAAAGCAGCTGCTCTGGTGCCTGGGGCTCTGCTATGACCCACACGTCACCAGTGTCCGGCTTGGTGCGCTGTTGATGTGGAGGTCATGTCAATCGCAGGTAAGCTCTGAAAACAGATATAGAATATGATTACAGTTCTATAAAACTGTGCGCTTTGTCATTATGACATGCATGTTTCAACTGCCCATGTAACAATTGTTTCCTCAGACTACCCATGATTGCAGACGTGCCAACATTTAACAGCATAAAAAACACATTAATAATTTTTTTAAAAACTGGGGGATGTAGGGGCATATTAGCAAGACCGGCGATAAAATTATCGCCGTTTTAGCGGCAGGAAACTGCCGCTAAAACAGCGATAATGGGCTTGATAATATGCGTTATAGAATTCAATAGAAGCCCAGGTTAGATGTCCTGCACATCTAACCTGGGCTTCTATTGAATTCCATAACGCATATTAGTAAGCCCATTATCGCCGCTTTAGCGGCAGTTTCCTGCCGCTAAAACGGCGATAATTTTATCGCCGGTCTTGCTAATATGCCCCGTAGTTTTTAAAGACAAACATCAAAGTGGGAGACGTTTTTAATTGGGAGAACACTCAGACTTTTTTGACATATCCTCTGTTAGTAATATTGAATCCACCGGATTACTAACAAAGATGTAATTCAAACTTTTGCAGTAGTATTGCAGGTGAAATGTCAAGATGGGGTCTCATTCATGTCAATACTCTCTTCATAAGGAAGACGTTGGAGTTTTAAAATAAAAATTACAGGACTAGACCTGTGTGAGCAAATTTAAAACCTTTAGTTCAAAGCAGAAGCTACATTTCCTAGCTTTTGTATCTGAAATGTTTAATTGTGTTAAAGGCACGGCGTCAAGCATCATGCCTTCTTCTTCTACTGCTTTATTGCAATAGCCTTTGAAGTAATCATAAATAAAACTACGACTTTCAAGAAAAATCTTTCAACAACTACAAGTCACTTGATAACAGCATAATTAGTCCAATTAAACACCATAACACTGCTTGACGCCACCATTTTGTCTTCTTTATTTGCTGGGGAGGGAAAATATTCGCGACAATTGTCTTTCTTGGCTTTGTTTCACTTCCGATCCTACCAAATACGTAACACGATTACCACTGTAACAATTAAAACAAAGGGCGGGAAAGAATACATGAGTCAATGCTATATGAATGTTTCATTACAAGTGCAATGCATAGCAACAGCACAATGGTGGGATAATCTATGTCCTTAATATAATTACAAAGGTTATACGCGAAAGCTAGGGAATGAAGGGAAGGATTATGCTACCACTTGTAACGCCATTGACAGAGACGTTTTAAGGCATGGGCAAAGTGGTCTCTGGCCCAGGGCCCCAGTCTTTCAGGGGGCCCCCTGAGGGAGCTGGCTCTGTTCTCTGCACAGCCCGGCCCTGATAATCTTGAATGATTCTTAAAAATAGATTTTTTTAAATACTATTTTCCTTTAATGTGTTTTTAATACGAGTGATGTGTGGGAGTTTATTTTAGATATTTTGCACAGAAATGTTGCTTGTTTTTCAACACCATGCAACATCCATAAAAATGTTCCTTTTTCATGAAAAGAGGACCTTGGTCGCAGAGATTATTTGCAATAATACAAGTGAGCTGCTGCTATATTATGACATTGAAAACACACATCACTATCCCTGGAAATTATATAGAAACACATTTAGAATGTGGAGCAGTGTGCCTGTGCAGTGTCGGTCACATGGCCAAAGAGAGTGAAAAAGCAGAAATTGGTTCACAAATGTAAAGCTGTTCCGAATCAAGGCCCCAAAAATATGTTTGGCCCAGGGCCCCCCAAATCCTTAAGATGTCCCTGGCCATTGATGGAACTGGCTAGAAACAGAATTTTTTTAAAGTATATTATTGAGACTAGACCGTTGTTTTCATAATCTCTTTCCAATCGTACTCTTGCCAGGGCAGACTTTGGCGCCATTATACCCCTAACTGAGTGAGCTGTGAATTGATCCTGATCAGCGCCCTCAGAGGAATTGATCCATTTCATCCAACACGCAGTTGTGGCTGTGGCTGCAGGATTAAATGCCATCACATAAGAAATCAGACTTTGTTTCACAGTTTTCAGTTTTTACAGATTTTTACAGATAAATATAGACAGAAAACAATGTGTTTCCTGTCTGTTTATTTTGAAAAGTGGAAAAATGCGTTCAATTGTGCTTCTTGTGGGTGACCCCCTCTCCATGATGTCTTTCGTGCTTTCCAGAACAATAGCTGAGCAGGTAGACAGCATGGTAGGTTAAAAAAACAGGTTCAGATTTCCCTAAATACAGGCATATGTTATCATATATGTGTATTATAATGCTGGTACTTACCTGTGGGTGTAATGTTTCGCTATATTTGACTGCTTAATTTGCTAACACGTGACAGGTATGAGTGCATGTTTATCAGTTAAATAAATGTGGAAATATACCATTTTACGACTCTATTTATCCTCAAAACAAAAAATAAAAATGGATAAATACCAATAAGATGGCCAAAAGCCGTCCAGAGATGGAAAGATGGGGGATGTCTTACAATGGGAGACCTGTATCATAATGGCACATTTGTGCCCGAGAGGAGGCGGCAGCCACGTTTGATCTGGGTAGGGGACAATTCCTACAGTATAGTAAGATTGCGATGGTGGCCCGGGAACTATGGAATTCCTTCCCGGAGGAGCCCCCCCTTCGGTCGTCCTCACTACTATGTTATCGATGGTGGGAGGGCGACAATTGATTTCCCACATTTATAAGGCCCTTTGAAATGACTATTTGGTTGTAGCCTTGCCGGTTTAGGAAGGGTGGGAGGATGTGTCAGAGGAACCTATAACAGCACAAGAGTGGGCGAAAGTACACAAAGGAGTCTGTGAGGTTAGCTCCAATGCATGTTTCAAGCTAATGCAATATAACATAATACAGCAAGTATATCTAACCCCACACACACTAAGTAAAATGTACCAGGGACGTTCGGACATCTGCCCTAGATGCGGGGAAGCAGCAGCACGCTTTGTGCATATGCTATGGGAATGTAGGAGTTTGAACACATTTTGGGAGGGGGTACTGGGGCTTATACACATAGCGACTGGAAGGTCTATCCCCAGAACGATACGCTCGGTAATACTGCACCTAATCCCTGCACCAAAGAAGAAAAAGCTAAGCAGGAGGTTCGTGCTTCTGGGGTTAGTGATGGCAAAGAGAAGGATAGCAATCTCGTTGCTTAGCCCGAACCCCCCTTCCACAAACAAATGGCTGCGAGATATGAAGGAGTGGGCAACCGCTGAATTGGTACGAATGAAAAATGTCAGGAGAGATGATAGACTAAAAGAGGATGTGCGGGCATGGTCTGCGATGATTGCAGATCTGAGAGACTCTCCGGAGGGGGAGGGAGGAGAAAATTAAGGTATCGAGACTGAGGGTGGGAAGGGGGGTTATGGTTAAAAAAAAAAAAAAGTATGTTACAATTATGATTGCACTGGAGGTTAATCTAATGTTAATGCTGCAATAGTGGAATATTCTCATTGTCATGTGACATGCATAACCTATCTATGGAATACGCCGTGCAATGTTTGCAAGGCCTGCTTACAATGAGAACTGGAACTAGACACGCCAGGACTGATGTTATAAACACTTGTAATATTTGGAAACGTAATGTTGGATTCATTAAAAAATGCCAACAAAATTGTTTACAAAAAAAAAAGATGGCCAAAAAATAAATATGGATGAATACAGACTGAAATGTTAAAAAAATAAATACCATAAATACAGGAGCCCTATCTATAATATACAACTATGTAGTGCAGAGGCACAGGTTAGACACAGGCTGACACTAGACCCACAGTTCTTGCTAGATGTGTAAGCAATATTGTCATGAGAGATAGAGTGTTCCTCAATTCTCTCTTGATAGCTTTTACCTTCAAGGCAACGAGTCTCAGGCTGGCTTTAACAGAGTTTATCCTGAATTCCAGGAATTCTATTTTGAGGTGATCACTGAATAATTAAGACCATTGATGAAGAATGACAAACCCTGAAATAAATTCACTGTCACATCCAATCTTTGGAGAAGGATTAGTTTCTGTTGAGATATGAGAGTCATGCTGTCTTAAGTAGATAATTAGACAACGCCCTGAGTCCTCAAGTACTCTACTACCGGTCTCATCACCATGGACAAATTTATATCTCTGCCCATTGCACCAACACTGTAGGAATTTGATATTTGATATTGGATATTTATTCATTTATAGAGCGCCCGAATCACCCCCGAAGGGGTATCTCTGCGCTGAGGAACAGCTATAGCAGGCCGAACTGATGCATCAGATTTAGAACAGTGCAGTTTTAAGAAGCCTTCTAAATTGAAGGTAATCAGGGCAATGCCGCAGATGGATGGGAAGTTGGTTCCAATAAAAGGGAGCTAGGTGAAAGAACGCTTTGCCCCCTAGGTGCGCCTTTTTGCACCGTGGTACAATGAGCAAGGATTTAGTGCCTGAGCGTAGGGATCTGGGAGGCAGATATTAGGTACATTTTTCTACAAGGTAGCTAGGACTGCTGCCATTCAGGGCTCTCTGCACTATGCAAGAAATCTTAAATTTTATCCTTTTACGCACCGGGAGCCAATGAAGTTGTTGTAGCAGCGGGAGGGAGGCTGTTCTGGGGGGGGCGTTCGGTACTAGGCGAGCCGCAGTGTTTTGGACTACCTGCAATCTGCTTAACGAGGACTCATTAGCTGAGATCAGTAGGGCATTACAGTAGTCCAGGCGGCTCAGCACCAGTGCCTGGATGAGTGTTTTCCGCATGGTCAGAGGAAGAAAGGGAAATACCCTCCGTAGGAGGCTTAGCACATGAAAACAGGAGCCTACAGTAGTTGCAGCATGCTCCTTCATTGTCAGTTTCTGATCTAGGCGTATGCCGAGGTTTTTGACCACAGTTTTGGGAGCCGGGGCAGCGCCTAGCTCCTCAGGCCACCAACTCGGGGACCACAACAATGGAGCATCTCCAAACAGCATGATCTCAGTTTTCCCCGCATTGAGCTGGAGGAAGTTGTTCCTCATCCAGCTGACAATAGCCATCATACCTTTCGCAAAGGTAGACTGAGAGTTGGGATTATGTTTGTCAAAGGTGAGTAGTAGCTGGGTGTCATCAGCATAGAAATAGGTGTAAAACCCCTCCTCCTAAGTAATCCCTCTAAGGGAGCAACATAAATGTAGAACAAAGTGGGGCTAAGACATGACCCCTGGGGCACTCCCTTAGCCAGTCCCATTATCTTGGAGTTTGAAAATAGAGAGCATGGGGTAGGTATTTTTTAGGGCCAGCCAGACCATCAGTTCGTTCTGCCTCAATTTGTTTCTTAGATAGTGAATTTCCTCTATCTTGAAGTGTGTAAAGAACAAAAAAAATTATTCGCTGTTATGTTTATCATCAGGCAGAATCCTTAGTGTTACTTACGGGCCAAGGGGATATTACTAATGAAACCACTGTGTCAGGTAGGTGCCTGTACAACTACCCCTATTTTTATCAACTCTCCTACCTCTAGGGTTAAAGTGAACCATCTCTTGGCATAAAAACTATATAATGAGGGGTTATCAACTGCACAGAGTGGAGTGGTACTCTAAGTGAAATCCCCAAACAATTTGTCGACTATGTGGGTTTGACGTAATGTCATGCAAAGCTCGAAGGAATTTGCAACCTACTATCATTTGAGAGTGAAGAATGATTCTAACTCGAATTCCAAATTAGTAAGCTCCTGTGCCCCTGAAACCCCCCTCAGGATAATCTCAGGCCCGTGTAGTACAAAAGGAGGCAAAGCTGGTGTGGCTCCCAAGTGCCTCTTTGTTAAGCCAGTTGCCTGTGAGGACCTTGCTGATTGAGGTGGCCTGTCGCACATCCTCTGCCCTGACTGGCCTTTCCAAAAATTATTTGGTTAACTGTTTTCTTTAAGAAGAGTCGTGCTTTATCTAGAGCCGAGAAAGTCATGACAACCCTGCTCAACTTCATGACAAACGATTGGCAGGTAAAAGTCCTTCTGCTACACTGGAGGGTTCCATTAAGGACAAATCTACTAACTTGGGGTCAAGGCAGATAAGGATTAGAGTGGGTCTCTCCGTAAAAAGCGCACACTTGATGTTGTCCAGCAGATAAGTAACCTGCTGGCTCCCGGGCCAAGATATCCAGGTTCAAAAAGGCATTGTTCTTTTTTGCAGCTAAATCTAAAATCTTTTTAATGATCCTGACATGTCTAAGTCTTTTATGGGATCACTAGAAAATGTACTGAGGAAGACTGACATATTAGTGTCAGTCTCTGGAGTGCATGTAACTTTCCCACTCAAAGTGGGTCTTGTGCAGTGATTCTAAATGTGGTTTCTGACCACCTTGTCCTGGGCCCATCTCAACATTGTTTGTACATAAGCTGCTGTTTTAGGGGACAGACTGCACTCAGCCAACCGAGGTGAACAGTTTCACCCTGTAAAAACATTCTCACAAGATCCTTCTTCTGAGGGTAAAAATTGTCAGTGAGTGGGTCAGGGAAATCATCAGTATCAGGTGGACTCTTCTGCTGTCTGGATGGGGGTCAGCCTAGACCTCTGCTTTTCCTCTTGGGACCTCTAAGCGCCTCCTTCCTAGGAATAAGCAGATGTCACATTATGGTCTTGGAGGACAAAGGGTCAGCGGGAGATTCATGTGACCAAAGTAAGAGCTCTTTCTCCCTTTCCTGGTGCTCTTGTGTTTTTGCGAGAACCCCTTCTTTGATACTCCCCAGGGGGCAATATGATTGCCTACTAGTCTTCCTATGACTTTGATTAAGGTTTTGTTTGGGGGGATGGGATACCGCCAATGCTCATTATGATCGACATCCTTGAAATTAAATGTAAATTAGACTTCTAAAGCGCTCTACTATCCCGGGGTGTCTATGCACGATACCTCTGGAAACAGATCACAGTCCAAAACAGACAACTTCAGCAATGAGAGAAGAGCAACAGCCATAACTGTTGAAAAGCCAGGTTTTAAGAGCTTTACATAAAGAGAACAGTTCTGTTTTTCTTAAGAAGTGGGGGCATCGAGTTCCAAAGCTTAGCAGTACAAGTGATGAATCTCTTGCCCCCCCCCCTCCGCCCCAGTTAGATCTTTTGACTTTGGGTACTACTAGATTTCGAGCTGACAATGATCTAAGTGATCTACTGGGGGTGTACTATTGGAAGCACTGTTTCAGATACTTAGGCCCCACATCATGCAGCGCCTTAAAGGATGATGCATAGGGCCTTGAAATCTACACACTTTTTAATGGGCAGCCAGTGTAGCTGGGAGAGGCCCTGGGAGACAGATTGTAACTTGGGATTTCCTAGGAGTAGTCATGCCGCAGTATTATGAAGAGTTTGCAGATTTTGTAGGCATCTTTTCTTGATGTTAGTAAACAAGGCATTACAATAACCTATTTTGGAAATAGTAAGAGTGAAGACTACATTTTTCCTTAGATCACACAAGATAAACAGAAGAATTTTCCTTAGTGTTTTAAGCATGAAAAAAGACAAAGAAGTGATTGTATTGATATGCCCATCAAAGAAAAGATTACTATCAAAGAGAACCTCTAGATTTTTGGCCTTGGAGACGGAGATGGGGCTGCTCCAAGATCCTGTGGAAACCATCTTGGAGACCAAAAAGATGTTGGTTTTACCCAAGTTCAGTTTGAGATAGTTACGGGACATCCAACTCCCAGTCTTCATCATGCAGTCGTGGAATCTCAAGGCAGTGTCATTGGGATTACTGGCCACTGATACCACAATCTGGGTATCATCAGCGTAGGACACTACTGCAAAGCCAAAAGATTTATTCAAATCAGCCAAGGGGGGGGGGGGTCACATAAAGATTGAAGAGAGTAAGGCTCAACGAAGAGTCCTGCCGGACCCCACGTGGTAGAGAAAAAGAGGGAGTGTTGAACTAATCCAGTGCGACAAACTGCTCTCAGTCTGAGAGGAAGGATTTTAGAAGCTGGAGAGCCCTACCCCTGATACTTAGAGAGGACAGACAGTCAATAAGTAGGCCGTGATTGACCGTGTCAAATGCTGCAGAGAGATCTAAAAAAATTAGGTCAGCATTACCACCTGCATCTAGGGTTTGTCTAATTCTTCAGAGGCAATAATAAGGGACAATTCAGTCCTCTGTTGGCTTCTGAAGCCAAATTGGGTATCATCCATAAAACCGTTGTTACTGATGAAAGCAGAGAGTTCAGTATTAATGGCCTTCTCTACAATCTTCACTGGGAAGAGAACGGCAGTAATTATTAGGATTGTTGTCATCCAAGGTAGGTTTCTTTAAAAGAGGGAGGGTGGAGGCTCTTTTCCATTCTTTCAGGAAGTAGCCTGTCTCAAACAATAAAAATGTCTGTAAGGTACTTAGATACCGTTTCAGGAGCAAGGTGAAGAATTCTGGGAGGACAAGAGTCAAGTGGAGAAGCTGACTTGAGCCGACTAAGTAAGGACTGAACAGATGCTATGGATAAAGAGAAAAAGGAGGTCGGAACAGCATTGTCCGCTGGGAGGATCCCTTCGGGCATGCTGGAGAGAGGGACTGTACTATTGTTTTGCCGGGCCATGTTTTTGGAAGGAATAGTTGCATTTAATTCCTGCGCCGCCCAGGTGTCCCGTTCTTCTAGAGCAGAGGTGAATGAAGAGATGGAAGAGAGTGAGTTGTAGATAGCCTCAACCTTAGTCTTAAAGAACGAGGCTAGAGAGTTTCAGAACACTTGGTCAGAAGTGTTGTTTTTGGGATAGGGGGACTTAGTTAGTTGTTTTACCACATAGACAAGTTCCTTAGAAGAGTTTAAGGAGGACTGAATTTTAGATGTAAAATTGCTTGATTTTGCTTTCACAAAATTATCTCCTTGTAGACTGAGATGGCCAGTTTGTACAAGTCTTTATCTAAGGGATCGTAGTTGGTATGCCATTTCCTTTCCAATCTATGGAAGGTTTATTTTTGTAACCTAAGTGTGTCATCAAACCAGGGTTCTGAGCGGGAGGCTTCATGATTTTTATATGGTTTATTTGGGGCAACAAGATTAAGAGTGGTATTAATCCACCAATGATAGATGTTGGAGGAAGTATCAAGATCAAAGCTCATCTCCAGCATAAATTGAGCTAAAGAGGTATTTAATGTATCAGAGTTAATTTTATGCCAAGGACGGCATGTCATACGAAAAGACTGAAGGCAGCTGTTAATTTTTTTAGCAGCCAGCTTTAGATGAAAAATGACCGCATGATCAGACCAAGCCAGAAGAATGGAAGTTGAAATGAAAAGATGTGGCTTATCAGAGAAAATCACTAATCAAAGAGGGGGGAGAATGGACCACTTGTCCTGTATAACCAGGGTCTTTATGTATATAGAAACTTTCATAAAAACCCTCAAACAAGTACACAGGCCGTTGGCGGTATATCTTGGTTATCCGCCTTAGTGTACTGTTTCAGCACTATCATTGGGTCTTTTTTAGTCAGTTGCTGTCCTCCACCTGGAGGAGGACCTACTGGTTGTACAGTAGTGGTCAGAGAAAAAGAAAAAAGTGCTCGTGCTCTTAGTGCAGTGAGTTAAAATTCCCTACATCACAATCAGTGATAATGTTTTATTTGTGGAGATGGAGATGTGGGAAATTAAAAACCGAGGTGGTGCATTCTTAGATCAAGTTACTAATCCGATGCACTGTCATGGTCAACATGTTTCAGCCCCGTGGAAACTCTAGAGGCTTTCGTCAGGACCAAATTGTGTCATAGGAGCTTATTTCCACTCCTATGGAGTGGTATATTCGCCACTCTTATGGTGTGAAGGTCAGACCATTAGTATCTGTACCTATATTGGATAAAGAAAAAACATACAGAAGTATTTATAGAGACAATTGTCTCTTCTTAAAGTCTGTTCAGAAACAGTACATACTCGAAATCACAAAATTGATTGAATTGAGTATTACATCATTAAAAATTGAAAGCATCCATACACAAGAAAACAAATCATGTAGGTAAAGCGGAAAGGTAAAAAATTTCCAGAGGAATATTGTTATGAGTAGAAGTGAATAATGCCAAGTTTAAAAACATTATCTAATGCCAAGTTTAAAATTGAAAAAACCATTTATATAAGGACGTGAGTGGTCCAAAAGTAATCACTGAAAATGAATACTCGTGGTTTTATACATTGATGTTTCAGTTAGAGAACTAAGGTGTCTAGGGTCCTCTGCGACCAAACTCCAAATGGTGCGAAAAAGAAACAAATGTGACATGTGTGTAGTCACGGTATCAATGTGCTGTGCATCTGATTGCTAATACAACATTATTTTACATAGCTAAAGAAGCGCTGTATGTATAGCCAGGGATTAGTCCGCTTTAAAAGAAAATGAACTATCCCTGTAAATTGATACTCGTAATTTTACACGTTTATGTTTCAGTTATGAAACTAAGGCGACTGGGGTCCACTGCGACCAAATTGTCAGAGGTATAAACAATGGAGAAAACGTGACGAGTATTAAGTCACGGGGTTGTTTTACTGCGTGCCTGATTGTGAAAGCAGTATTATTATACTTAGCTTCGCCGCGCATATACCCAAGGACTAATCCACTTTAACAAAAAATGGTCTATGTCATCAGGTTTTACCTTTTGGTATCTTAGGTACGGCCTCATCAGGGTTACGTCGAGTTTAGAATTCCGAAATCTGTGGAAATGAGAAAGTAAGTTAACCGCATCTTACTTGGATATTCTGACGTATTGGCGGGAACTCCCAAAGCTTCTCACCGGTTCCCGCAAGCCAATTTGCTTGTACTGACACTTCGAGCGTTACTCCGGGTGGCGTGGGCCCAATCAGGGCTCATTCTTATTCGCGGTCAGGGTAAAAACAGAAAAGGGACTGATGTGTGGTTGGCAGAAGTGGTTGGCATTCTCTACTGTGTAGAAATAAAACATAGTAGAAAGACTGACGGTAAACATTAGAATAGTTTGGAGCTTTGTGATATTCACACTCTTCGAAATCAATTCATGCATTTGTTAGCAGTAGAAATTAATAAGAGTGTTCTAAGTTATCAAGCCAGCCATCGAATGTTTATACCACAATCAGAGATCAAAAAAAGAGAGAAATGATTATCTCTAGATTATTGATCAGATCCAGGCACGTTAAGTGAAGTCATGAATCTGTTGCAATGAACAGACCTTCTTCGAATGTTTTAAAAGGGGTCTTGTCTGCGTTGTGTGTTTTAATTTGTAATGTCTCTAGGACTACCCAATTACACAAATTGCAACACCACACATGTGGTTTATATGATCGTATGCCCATGTGGACTTAAATATATAGGTATGACGTGCCGCAAAATCAAACTACGTATTTGCGAGCATAGGAGCAATGTAACATGTAAAAGAGTAACCACGAAGATGAGCAAACATTATATTGAGAATAATCATGACTCTGATGATCTTAATTGGGTAGTCCTAGAGACATTACAAATTAAAACACACAACGCAGACAAGATTCTTTTTGAAAAAGAACAACGTTGGGTCTATCGCCTCAAAACTGACACTGAAGGATTAAACGATTCTATTCCGTGGAATTCACTAACATGATTTGATAGCTATCTTTGCTTACATGAGACCCCTTTTAAAACATTCGAAGAAGGTCTGTTCATTGCAACAGATTCATGACTTCACTTAACGTGCCTGGATCTGATCAATAATCTAGAGATAATCATTTCTCTCTTTTTTGATCTCTGATTGTGGTATAAACATTCGATGGCTGGCTTGATAACTTAGAACACTCTTATTAATTTCTACTGCTAACAAATGCATGAATTGATTTCGAAGACTGTGAATATCACAAAGCTCCAAACTATTCTAACGTTTACCGTCAGTCTTTCTACTATGTTTTATTTCTACACAGTAGAGAATGCCAACCACTTCTGCCAACCACACATCAGTCCCTTTTCTGTTTTTACCCTGACCGCGAATAAGAATGAGCCCTGATTGGGCCCACGCCACCCGGAGTAACGCTCGAAGTGTCAGTACAAGCAAATTGGCTTGCGGGAACCGGTGAGAAGCTTTGGGAGTTCCCGCCAATACGTCAGAATATCCAAGTAAGATGCGGTTAACTTACTTTCTCATTTCCACAGATTTCGAATTCTAAACTCGACGTAACCCTGATGAGGCCGTACCTAAGATACCAAAAGGTAAAACCTGATGACATAGACCATTTTTGTTAAAGTGGATTAGTCCTTGGGTATATGCGCGGCGAAGCTAAGTATAATAATACTGCTTTCACAATCAGGCACGCAGTAAAACAACCCCGTGACTTAATACTCGTCACGTTTTCTCCATTGTTTATACCTCTGACAATTTGGTCGCAGTGGACCCCAGTCGCCTTAGTTTCATAACTGAAACATAAACGTGTAAAATTACGAGTATCAATTTACAGGGATAGTTCATTTTCTTTTAAAGCGGACTAATCCCTGGCTATACATACAGCGCTTCTTTAGCTATGTAAAATAATGTTGTATTAGCAATCAGATGCACAGCACATTGATACCGTGACTACACACATGTCACATTTGTTTCTTTTTTCGCACCATTTGGAGTTTGGTCGCAGAGGACCCTAGACGCCTTAGTTCTCTAACTGAAACATCAATGTATGAAACCACGAGTATTCATTTTCAGTGATTACTTTTGGACCACTCACGTCCTTATATAAATGGTTTTTTCAATTTTAAACTTGGCATTAGATAATGTTTTTAAACTTGGCATTATTCACTTCTACTCATAACAATATTCCTCTGGAAATTTTTTACCTTTCCGCTTTACCTACATGATTTGTTTTCTTGTGTATGGATGCTTTCAATTTTTAATGATGTAATACTCAATTCAATCAATTTTGTGATTTCGAGTATGTACTGTTTCTGAACAGACTTTAAGAAGAGACAATTGTCTCTATAAATACTTCTGTATGTTTTTTCTTTATCCAATATAGGTACAGATACTAATGGTCTGACCTTCACACCATAAGAGTGGCGAATATACCACTCCATAGGAGTGGAAATAAGCTCCCTATGACACAATTTGGTCCTGACGAAAGCCTCTAGAGTTTCCACGGGGCTGAAACATGTTGACCATGACAGTGCATCGGATTAGTAACTTGATCTAAGAATGCACCACCTCGGTTTTTAATTTCCCACATCTCCATCTCCACAAATAAAACATTATCACTGATTGTGATGTAGGGAATTTTAACTCACTGCACTAAGAGCACGAGCACTTTTTCTTTTTCTCTGACCACTACTGTACAACCAGTAGGTCCTCCTCCAGGTGGAGGTCAGCAACTGACTAAAAGACCCAATGATAGTGCTGAAACAGTACACTAAGGCGGATAACCAAGATATACCGCCAACGGCCTGTGTACTTGTTTGAGGGTTTTTATGAAAGTTTCTATATACATAAAGACCCTGGTTATACAGGACAAGTGGTCCATTCTCCCCCCTCTTTGATTAGTGTACCAACCATTGGAAGTCGAATGGATCATAGCTTCTTTTTCCCTCTATATTGATTATCCTTATCAGAGAAAATAACATCTAGTAGATGGCCCACTGAGTGAGTGTGTCCCTTTACCAGTTGGACTAGACCCAGGCTTGCCAAAGAGTCACAGAGATGTGCTGAATCACCATCCAGGGGGTTCTCAAGATGGAAATTAAAATCACCCAGAATGGTGAAAAAAGGGAAATTAGCATTAATTTCAAGCAGTTGGCCGATATTATGACTAAAGGCTGCTCTAGTGCCAGGGGGACGAGAAATAAGAGCCCCATTAAAGGTGTAATTATTGGTTAGTTCTATTTTAAAGGAGAGTGCTTCACAGTCAGGGTTTACAGGAAGCAGCACAAAAGACGCTTTGAGGTGGTTGCTGTAAATAGCCTCTAGTCTTCTGCCCCTTTTACCAGTGTGGTCCAACCTAAACCTGGAGTGGCCCTGAGGCGTTACAGTAATTAGATCAGGGCCTAAGTACATGTCTGCCCACGTCTCAGTGACAAAAAGCTATGTCGATTAAACGGATGTCTAAGAAATCTGCGAATTCAACCGCATTTTTGGATAAAGATCTTGCATTGAGTGTGCAGCGATAATAAATCGTGGCTTTGGTCGAGTGGGTGTTAAGGGAATTAGGCGAGTTCAGCGCACAAATTTTGTCCTCCGTAAGTGCTAGGTGACAAGTCTGACATGTTTTCACAGTCGTATCCCCTGTGGGGTTTAAAATAGGGTCTGGGCAATTCTTACCTGAGGTATCAAGATTAAGCAACTCGTCCAGCGAGTAGCAAAAGGAACCTTAAGGTTGGGGAGTAAAACCGGCAGAGGGGTTGGCTCTGAGCACGGACGGGCGCAGACGGGCTTGCCTTTGGCGTGCCTGGTCTATAAACATGTCACTGTGGAGAGCTCCTTGCCAAGGGATCAGGCAGGTCTCACAGCAAGTCCAGTAAAGGCTTTAGTGCTAATCTAAAGCCTGCTGAACTTCGACCTGCACAGTGTCATTAATCATCTAGGATCGGTTATCCATATATATATATAGACCATTGGCTCCTCTATCAGTGGACCCTGATATGTCACAATTACATAATACATATAATGTATATTTTGGTACAAATTGAAGGTTTTCGGCAGTGCCTGTGTTACCCTTCTAAGAATTTAATTAGATACAGATGTATCCAGTAATCTGTAATATATCAGTACTCTGTCAAAGTACACAGACCAATTATACAGGTGAGGTATGCCCAGCTTGTCTCTTTGAGGTGGAATCTCACAATAGAAATGGGGAGCGAGACCCCACTCGGCGGGTCCGAGTGCTGATAGCGTCCCAAGAGCAGGCTACTAGTACATTTTACAACTCTTTTTTAGAATTATTTGGCAGCAAGATCGGGGGCAAGTGTGGTGCTCTGACCGTAAACAGTACCGTGCAGGTCCGTCTCCAAAACTCAGCCAAGCGAGCACCTGTGGTGAAATAGTCGCCATCAATGACAGTGATGAATGACCACTGTGGGTGCTGTCCTCACCCATTTGGAGGTGTTTTGTATGCAGTCGCCTCCGCCGCAGAAAGGGGAGAAAGGCAGCATCATTGAAATGGAAGCAACAGCACACCAGGGTTTTTCAGAAGCTAGAGAGGGACAATAGGGGGGAGCGGAGGCAGTGTGCACAACCTAATCCAAAATACAATAGAATCAACTATTGCATAAGTGAGATGCTGAGTGACTTTTGTGAGGTAAAGGAGCAAAAGAAACAGGATGAAATGGTTGTATGGAGCAGTGCTGTGGTCTGGGATTGGAAAAATTAATTATGCTGTGATCATGTGACATAGGTTTATGAACATATGTCTTGGAAGTTGTAATTTTCATTCATGTTTACCTCAAATGGCTGTTGTAATAAAGCAATAGAAAGAGAAGGGATGATCCTCACATCAAGTCCTGTCATGCAATTGTATTTATGGTTTACATATCTTTGTGCAAAAACTGTCAGCAGGCATCTGTTCAGTGTCAGAGCCTCAGAAATGCAGATCTATAACAAACAGAAGCATGACGGGTGAAGAAGAAAGGCAGCTCATGGGCAGGTGTAGACACCCCAGGGCTTGTATCATCCATCAAAGACCGGTCATTGAGTTCCATGAACACATTTGAACCTAAGTAAAAGGAAAGTCCAGACTTGGACTGAAAAATCATAGTCTTTGTGAAAAGGAGTCATTTGGGAACTAGATTGTGCCTGTGTGTTCCCGAGATAAGGAACTGCGCAAGAATCTGAAACATTATGAAAGGATTCTTCACTTGTAGACAAGGTACTAACAATGAGAACACTCTCATGGTATCATATGAACAAAGCATTTAACTTCATTCATTAACTATTTTAAGGATACCTGAAGGCTGTCTAATGAAATCACTGCATCTTTGAAGAGTGTGAATAAAAAACAGCAGCTCCTCAGTGCAGTCAGCCCAGCTTTTTCAAGTCTCTGCCCCACACTTCCTTCCCCCCGCTTCTCAAAGTGCGGGCAGCAGAACATGTGTGTTGGCATGCCATGCCACACTACATCTACTGCTTTCTTGAATGACAAATCAGGCTAGTTTAGTCCAAGGCAGGGATGAGACTCTCATAGGATCTGATTCAGAGCCTTGGGCAAGAAGGCCGTAGGCCACAGGAGGAACTTTTTATTGAATAGAGTGCTGTGTAGGTAATCGGGTCATTTTGGTGGAGGTTAAACTTCAGAATTGACCATGTAAGAAGGGTCTTCTGCTTATCGCTCTCTGGCAGGTCTCCCTGATGCATGTTTTTGCTTACTCTTTCAATGACACAAAGCAAATGTAAGCTTCGAAAACAAGGAAGTAGGATGAGTTTCTAGTCATGGTGTGACCACACCTCCATACTGTAAGTATAGACCACTTGTTGTCAGTTATGATGTAGGGCTAAGATCAAAGCAGGGTCATCATTGTGAAGGACATTTGATCTGGCTAGGTCATGCCCCAAGCAGATAGAAGAAAGTTTGACATTTTGACTCTCCTTTCCTGTCAGCATACTTCTTGTTCATGTTTCGTCTTTTATTCAACCTCTGAACTACATCAGGACTGGATCATTTGGCAGAGACGTTTATAGAAATCTAAGTGCGCAACTATCTCCCAAACTGCAACTCAGCTGCAGACTTGCTCTGGTACCTTGTGGGGTATCTGCTTAGTCCTTAGGAGTTTGACAGAGAGAGTGCCTCAGAAACTGGAACTTTTCTCATCTTGTTCGACTATGCCATTGGCTTGAGGCTACAAACGTGTAATCTATTGATGTTTGAAACACATGTATTCAAGCCTTCGACATCCTTGCCACTAAAGATAGGACTGTTGTCAGATTTCACAACTCCTGGAATGTCTCTGTGGAAAAATTCAATTGAATGCACGAATCGTGACATCCATAGCCAAGCTGGGTACTGGCACTACTTTGAGAAATCTGGATTATTTATCTATTACTGCTAAGAGACCTCGGTCTGATGCAACTGGTCCATATGAGTTGACGGCTACTTTGTCCCACACTACGTTCTAAGAGGCTCAGGAATTCTATCCTTTCAACATATATGAGACTCAACCAGCATCCTCCTTCTGGTTAAAACCCATGACGTCCTTCATGGGCCAGGTCCATCACTTTTGCAAAGAGTCTTGGGGATCTTTAGACAAGTGCCTCTCAGTAAGAGTCATTACAGTGTCGGGCAAGCTTAATCTACACATTGCGAAACGATTTGAGATCAAAATGTCTATGTGCTTTCTTAACTTTTACGTATCTCCATTGCTGATGCTCTGGAGTTCAGTGACTGCAATGAGGAAGGGATCAATTTTAGTGGTATGTATTGCTCATTTTGGTGCTGCATAACGCAACGGAAATTATGAGAAATAATCAGCTGGATTGTGTTCCTTTTTCAGAGTTGTGAATTTTTCTGAAGCTGTAGCTTTGTAGCCATAAACCTCAGTTTTCAATTCCAGCAGCAAATTAGTTCCATATAAGAACAATGAAACTGCTGACATGCCCAAAGAGTGCTAAACTCTAAATTTAAATGATTTTAACTGGAGCTTTTGTACTGTGTTATTGATGTGTAAGAATGGCACACTGCCACACAGGACTGGCATCCACCTCAATCTCTCGGTGTAGATATGGATCGAAATAAGCCATGTTGGTATCCGCAATTTGGTCACAAATATTGTTAAAACAGGCATTGCATTGTCAAGATCATTGGTTTCCTTCCCTTTCTTGAATAGTTCTCGGAGGGTGCACGGAGAATGAAGACCAGGAAGTATCTCACATAGTAACTGAATAGGCTAAGAAAATACATGAGACAACATGTTTCCTTGAGATGGCACAGTGGTGGTGATTTGCACCTGTCAGAGGCTGAAAAACATTTACAAGCACTTTGTCATCTTCATCCAGGAATTTACCAATGAAAGGATCATTTTCTGATTTAGACCACCTTTCTGATTTCACCCTGAAAATGTTCAGCCGCTGAGCTAATTAAAAAACTCTGGGGCTTAATTAAGGTTTGATGGACGGATGGACAAACGTGGTGGGGTACACTGTCCACCAAATTCCTGATTTGCCTGCTTTATTTATCATGTCTCAGTCGGTAAAGTTTTTGTTGGCTCTGTGGGAGGAAACCTTAGACCAACTTCCCCATGGATATTGCGCCATTGTTCTCAGTACCTCAGGTCGACCATCCTATTTAAGAAGGATGGTCCAATGCCCTTTGTTCCTTTTTTCCTGATTGGGTCCCAACATTAAAGCGAAAGCATGAGCCCCGCACACTGGGAGAAAACTCCCAGTATTTCAGGAGCATCCATTTTTTTTATTTCTAATTTTCAAAAACAGATAGTGCTATGAGAGTTTGTTTTTGATAAACAAAAACTTTGCTGAATGGCAATATTAAACATGGTGGCAACTCAACAAAGTTGAAATTTCTTCACAGCAGACACAATGGCAGCAGCTCATCTGAAAGCACAGAGATCTCTGCTAATCTGGTGGAGATCTTTAAATATGGGAGTGATTACGCCAATCTTTACTCCTGCTTTTCCCTACTAGGTTTAAGGCAGATGCTCTTTTATTTGCCTGCTAAAAGTGGTAGAGGGGAGGAAAACAATTCACGTTTATACTTTCGATTTAGTCATGCTGTAATGCACCACAGATTCGAATTTCAGTTTGGTGGATTTATTATAAGGCCAAAAATAATTGAATATAAACACACCTCAATATCAGAGTATATAGGTACAGAAAAATCAATACAGAGCCGATTCTACGAATATAAGTCATTCGGCACAGAAGGCATAATATGATGAACTCCAAAATCAAAATACAGCAAAGAATAGAAGCGGAGTCCAATTCTCTTTTCATTTAAGGAGAAGCAATTCTTTTCCTACTCTGCTCTAAATGAGGATCCTACCTATCTCCCATGTATCATATCCCAAAGGTGTCAGCACGTGTTGACTTCCTAAGAAGTACTCACGTCAAATGGGTCTGATAGCTTAAAGCTATGGAGCTCGCTCTAAGATGCTCCTTCTCCTCCGAAAATCAGCAGAAGTCTCTCGAATCTGTCCCTGCGCATCACACAAAAAGACAATGTTCAACCCACAATACGTCATCTACTAAACTTTTCCATTGAAACAATTTCAGTAAGTTTCCACAGAAGCTTTTAATTAAATTAACTTCTTCTTTCAGTGGCCTTGGTTCCCAGATAGGCCAGACACGAAAGGAGTCCTCCCTTCTCGCCTTGCAGTCTTCTTCAAAGACATTCCGGGTATCTCCTTAAATCTAAGAATAACGAGATCGAGTTCCTGCACCTGCAGTGGGATGAGAACATACTGTCTTCGAGCACAAACAAAGAATTCATTTAATTGATTCTTGAGCAATCAAGGAGAAACAAAACTCAAAACAACCTACAAATTGGGCCTACAAATTAAACTAAACATAGTTCCATTATATGAGTATAATGTCGTCCTGCACAATGCACATACAGGAATTATGTTTTCTAATACACGCAAATCCTACTTAAATGTGCTCACTTCATTTTAATACTAATATGACGTGAATAAATGCATCTTAATAATCATAAAACACTGCAAACGACAAAAATACCTATGAGTGCGTTTATATCAGGAGTATAGTGCACCCTACAATTTAGAGTGCTGTAAGCGCTCTATCAGTTCCCCCTCTTATGACTAGTGTCATAACACCAACCTTTTACCCTCTCATAAGTTTCTCCTTGTAGAAGAGACCGACCTAAACAGGAGCTGTAGCTTGCCGTGCCTGCCTAAATCTTTCTAACCCTTTAAGGTGCAAATAATGACTGTCCTGCAGTCGTTCTAATTGCTGCTCATGCTTTCTCAAGGAGTTCTCATTATGTCGTGCCCTTTGCCATTTGTAAGCCTTCACGGCTCCCAATAATACAATTATACAAATGACAGCTATTATGATAGGTTTCAAGATGTATCCCATTATTCCTTGTCCCAAACATCCAAACCAGCTTCCTATCTTGCCAAATCCCTTGCCAATTTGTTCCCAGAGTCCATCAGTAGCTAGATCACGCAAATCTTGATGTATCTCTGAAATATTGCTAATGTACTTCCTTATATCCCGACTATTGTCAGGAATATAAATACAGCACTGTTGAACTTTCAATAATTTACAGACTCCTCCGGCTTTTGCTAATAGCACATCTAAAGCAAGACGATTTTGAAGAACCATAGCCCTTATCGAAACCATCTCCCCATCAACAAGCAATAGGATTTGGGCCGTATTCACAGAGAGCTTATCTACCAGAGTTGCCAGTTTTCTAATTTTCATATCATTCAAAATCACACCCAAACTAGGTATCATAGCTCCAAATACATCCCCAATAATTTCCCCTGCACTTACACCGCGTTTTCCTCTATGAGATCTCTTCCTTTCTAAAGGCCATAAATCATCCACATGGAAGATCTTGGGAAATACCACAGCCAAATAACATGTACCATACCAATTTTTGGGCAATTTCACATAAGCATTTTTACCACACACAAAGTACACGTTTGGCACTATAGTCAATTTATCCAACAGCGCCTTTCTAATGGATTCCTCAATCAAGAAAATGTGTTCACAATCACTCTCACCACAAATATTTTGTCATAATATGTGGAGGGGTGTCTAATGCACAGTCTCCCTTTTTGCTGGTAGTCTAAAGCTATTGGACCAGAACTCCCCTTTGCCTTATGATCTAATTCCTCCTGTGTCCATGGGATCACTTTGTGCTTCGGATCTGGTCTAAATAAGGTCTGCCTATGTCGATCCTCTATCTGGTCCACAAACTTCTTTTCAAAGTCAGTTAACATGCAGGTCAAATTGTGTCTATGGGCATAAGATGTATCTAAGGTAATAGTAGGCACAAAATACATAGACATCCTCTCTACTTGCTTATAGTAATCATATTTATTCATGTATTTAAGAAACGGGGACTTCTGAGAGTACCACATCATAATTGGAGAAGTAGTACTCAAAATGTGCCTTGCTATAAAACATACTCAATAACACACTGCATGTAATGCCATAGGTCAAAGGTAAGTGATGGTATCGAATGCCTTCTTCTACGGATGCTGGCAGTTGCATACACACATAGCAATCTTTTGCTTCCATTGTATCAACATACTCATACAACAAACGAGCATTTGCATTCAGCGTGAAATCACCTTTTGACAAATCTACATGTAACATTCGACTAGTTTCCCTAATCATCTCTCTATCTTTTGCGGATGCACCCTCTTCGAACTCTGAAGTAGGTGGGGTAAGTGTCGTCTGTTCCCCATTCCTTTCGGCATCGTGTGACTCAACCAAAGATGTAACAATCACCACAGTTATAACAATAAGCACCACAACAATAAGGGTACCAATTATGCACTTCTGCTTGCGTCCTGAATTTCCAGATTCCATTTTGGACCACCTTTGGTTTCAAGGCGCAAACGAATCAAAGTCTCTTTTCTCCTTTTCTTGCCTTATTTTGGTATTTACAATGTCTTGTTATTTTCCTTTTCCCATTCGATTATTTCAATATTCAGTCCAGTATCTATGGCCTATTGTAGAGGTGTAGTCAGCCCTAGCCCTCAGTTCTTCTTCTATTGAAAGTCCCTAATTTAAATCTTCTTCCACTCGGGCCTAGGTTATCTTCCTTCTAAAGCCTAATGAGTTCTTCTTTCAAAGTTCAAGCTTCATCATTAATTATATTAAATCCAAGTATGGTAAGAACAAGCTGCAGAATTTCTGCACGAATCTCTCCCAGTTCCTGTGCCGTGGGCTGTCGACCAAATGTGGGGAAAGCAACCTGGTTAAGAATCAAAAAGCGCAGACCACTTAGCCTTGGTGGATCGGGGACTGTCAAAGTTAGGATTCCGAAGGCTTCAACTCCAGGGACTAACAGCTGAATATCAATCGACAGGGTGTCCCCTCCGTAACTCACTGTACCAGTCCCCAACCTTCCGGAATTCCTCTGTCTCTGCATTTGCAGCCAAGTACGTCCACTCAGGAGAGGCGTACTTTTGAGACGGTACCCTCTCTCTTCTGGATCGTCTTAGACCATTCGGTCTCTCCTCAGTTTCACTTTGATCTGATTCAGACGTTTCAGGAATCGGAGCGAGATTTTCTCAGATGCAAGCCTTATGTTCAGCCTTTCTTTTCTTGTTGGCCACTTTTCTGCTTCTGCACCTGGTCTCCTCTCTTCCTCTTGATCTGATCCTTCTGCACCAGGCCGTTCACTTTGATCTGGTTCAAAGTTCACTTCTGCAATCTCATCTATCTCATGATCTGCACTCAACTCTGGAGCAGCTTGATCTTCTTTTTTTTGCTCAGTTGATTGTTCAGCCCCTTCAGGAATTCTTACGACTTGACTTCTTCCTTCATTTTCTGTGTCAGTTTCAGTTGTACTTCTCGGAACAAGAGGAATCGTTGCCTCCTCGGGTTCTGGAACGCGGCGAGTGTGCGAAGCGTGGATCCAGTTTGGTAATCCTCCACACTTCACAGCTGTACTTGTAACCAAGATCACCTGGTATGGTCCTCGCCAGCGAGCATCAAGGCAGCTTTTCCTTACGTGCTTTCGAACAAGCACCCAGTCACCAGGATTAAGATCATGCAGCAGGTCTCTCGAGGTAGATGCAGTCGCAGCCTCGACCTGATGGGACACAAAATTAACCACGTCAGCCAGTCCCCTACAATAATCCAAAACCAAATCATCTGTGATATTTATTAGTGCTGTAGCTGGCACCATAGGCAAGCGCATAGCTCTCCCCATCAATATCTCATGGGGAGAGAGTCCTGTCCTCCTATCAGGAGTACTATGCAGACTCATCAATACCAATGGTAGCGCATCTGGCCACTTCAATGAAGTTGACGAACAAACCTTTGACACCCTCATCTTGATTGTGCCATTTATCTGCTCCACAAGGCCAGATGCCTCAGGCCTGTAACTACAGTGCAATCTCTGATCAATGTTTAGAGCTGTACATAACAATTTCATGATTTCACTATGGAAGTGTGTTCCTCTATCTGTTTCCACTGAGGTCGGAAATCCAAACCGTGGTATCAGTTCCCTTAACAACAGTTTTGCCACTGTGAGACTGTCACATCGTCTAGTTGGATATGCTTCAACCCAACGTGAAAAGATACACACTACCACCAAAACATATCTCAGCCTATTGCACCTAGGCATCTCAATAAAGTCCAGCTGTATCCTATTAAAAGGCCCTCCTGATCTTCCAATATGACTCATTGCAACCACAGTTCTCTTTCCAACATTAATTTGTTGACATGTAACTCACCTGTGACACACAGCCTCAGCATACACACAATATCGTGGGTTAAACCAAGTTTGCCTGAACACTCGCACCATGGCATCTCTCCCTAGATGAACTACTCCGTGAATCTGCCTTGCCATTGGGCTCAATAAACAGTTAGGTAATACCGTTCTCTCATCTGTCGACTCCCAAATGCCATCCTCTCTCTTTTCGCAGCCTGCTCTAACCCATGATGCAACTTCCTCTTCTGGGACTTCATCCTGCAGTCGCTTTACCTCATCCCAGGTATCGGCTATAGCTAACATCATGCTGAGCTCAGTCTCTTCTGTGCTCTCTCCTACATATGTTCCATTGAAAACACAAGCATGTATAGCACAAAAACGCGCTACTTCATCGGCATAGTTATTTCCTTTTGTAACAAAGTCCTCTCCCCTTCCATGGGCTGCACATTTTACTACAGCTATCTCATTGGGTTTCTGCAAAGCTTCCAACAATTGGCGCACAAATTCTCCATTACGGATTGGGGATCCTGAGGACGTTAAAAATCATCCCCTCTGTGACCATAACTGGCCGAAGTCATGAACCACTCCAAACCCATATTGGCTGTCCGTATAGATAGTCACTCGGACACCATTTGAAATGATACAGGCACGTGTCAAAGCAATAATTTCGGCTACCTGAGCAGAGTATACTCCTTTCAGACAGGCAGCTTCCACCACCCCCAGGATGGTGCACACAGCAAACGCTGCTCTCAAACACCCTTCATTGTCTCTTAAGCATGAACCATCAACAAAAAGAATCAAATCAGTTTCAGACAGAGGTTCATCAACAATGTCAGGTCTGGGTTTGGTAGATAGCTCAGTAACATCTAGGCAGTCATGCTCTTCACAATCCTCTTCTTCCTCTTGCGGAAGAGATATCAATGTAGCAGGATTCAAGGTGGTACAACGTCTCAGAGTGACATTTTCAGAAGCCAATATAACCTGCTCATACTTTGTAAGTCTGTTATTCATTAAATACTGTGTCTTAGTTCTTGTCATTAACAGCTCTACTGAATGAGGCACATAAACAATAAGCGGATGACCCATCACTATGCCTTCGCATCTCTCAATGCTGACACCTGTTGCTGCAACGGATTTGAGACATCCGGGCAACGCAGAAGCTACTGGATCTAATGTAGCTGAAAAGTAAGCCACTGGTCTGCGAGCATCTCCATGCGTCTGTACAAGGACCGCTAACGCACATCCTTCCCTTTCACAGCAGAAGAGCGAAACGCTTTGCTATAATCCGGCATTCCCAGAGCTGGAGCACAACATAGGCTCTCTTTCAGCTTGAGGAAGGCTCTCAGGCAGTCATTATCCCATGGTACCGGATCGCTAATGTCCTTTCGAGTCAATCTCAACAGTGGCTTTGCTTGCAAGGAAAAATTTGGGATCCACTGTCGACAATAGCCGACCATTCCCAAAAACATGCGGACTTCTTTTTGTGTTTTCGGAGTTCCCATTTGCAGAATCGTCTCTATGCGATCTGGTGACACCCTTCGGTTCCCCTTCTCAATCCGGTGACCTAGATACTGAACTTCATTCATACAATACAGGAGTTTGTTCGGGGACACTTTGTGTCTATTTTCTGCCAAATGATTCAGCAAAGCCACAGTATCAATTCAGCAAGCATCCTCAGTCTCTGAAGCGACCAAAAGGTCATCAATATATTGAACTAGGACTGAGTTCTGGGGCATCACCAGCCCTTCAAGATTCTTCTTCAGACTCTGACTAAAAAGAGAGGGGCTTTCTGTATACCCTTGAGGGATTCTACACCACGTTAACACACGATCGTCCATCCTAAATGCAAATAAAAATTGGCTGTCTTCATGCAACGGTATGGAGAAAAATGCCTGACATAAATCTATGACTGTAAACCATTCTGCTTCACATGGTATTTGGAACAGAATAACAGCTGGATTCAGTACCACAGGACAACATGGAATCACGATTTCATTAACTCTGCGCAAATCCTGTACTATTCTGTACTTGCCGCTAGACTTCTGCAGTCCCATAATAGGTGAGTTGCAGGGACTTCCTCGTATCTCTTTGAGAATGCCTTGTGCAATCATAGACTCAATTACAGGTCTTATTCCAGCCACGGTTTCTGAAGTTAATTTATATTGCGGAGTTCGTGGAAATTCTGCATTTTGTTTGATCTGTATCCTAACAGGTTCAACCCCTCGAATCAATCCTATCTCCTCTCCCGTGAAGTCCCACACTTTCGGAGAAACGGAGTCCCTCAAATCATGTGGCAACTCCTCTAGCGTGAGAACCACGAACATTTCTGCATACAAGCTCGTGTTGGCCATTTTAAAATCGGCATCATCATCATAGGTTTGCAACTCCACACCCCTCGGAGTGCAGGATATGGTACAATTTAGTTTACACAAAAGGTCTCGTCCCAAGAGACAGACTGGGCTTGAATCACATACTACAAATTGACGTTTGTCTCGGAACGGTCCTATACTCACAGGCAACTCATTTGTCAATGGGTTAGTCATTTTCTGATTGGTAACTCCCACCACTTGAATCGATTGTCCCGAAAGGGACACATTTGGAACCACTTCTGTTCTTACTGTTGAGCGCGCAGCTCCAGTATCTAACAAGAAGGTAACAGGATACCCGTTCACCTCTGCATCTACAAACGGTCCACTCTGATCTACTTCCAGAATCGCATCCAAAGGGCATTCTTCCTGCACCCGTATGGGAAAAGAGGCCCTCCCTGAGTTACTTTTAGGTCCAAGAGGAGTGAGGAAGGAAGAAACCAAATCAAGTAAATACCTCTATGCTGACCTATTTAATTTAACAAACGACCTGGCAAGGTTCTAGATTACCAAAACCCTCTACACATCATACATAATTAAGGATACCCCAAATATAACTCTAAAAACGTATAATAATGCAGTGTCACTATTTATAACATTCTTTTATATTTTATTCTGAAAATATGAATATTTGTCTCTAAAATTCACACATTACATATATGTATAACACATTTGATAAATTTAATTTACATGATATTACATCCTAACACTTGGAAAACATAAGTATATCACATTAGACATCCCACAATAAATACAAAACAATGTAAAAATATCCACTATCTTCATTCATAACACGTCACTATCATACTCACATACACATACATACTATCCAACTATGAAGACATACACTAAAAGAAAAGGGAAGGGGAAAAATCTTTTGACCCTGTGGTGGATTTCAACGTGTTTGTAAACAAGTTGGTACAATTAATTACAAAAACACCAATAAAAAAAGAAACGATTCTCCAAGATCACTCTTCTAGAAATGGTTCGCGGTCTACGCGCGTTTCAGTGGAAAACCACCTTCTTCAGGACCAGATATGCTGGAAGTTCATTTAAAAATAGCTTGGGATGTCTTCATGAGAGGTGTATGGATGATCCTCTCTTGGAACGGAACTTTGTATTTTATATCTGATGTCAACAAATGCAATCGTTCTTGAAATTAAGTTTATTAGACTGTAAAGGTAGCAGTCAAGCTAAAGATCATCAAGTGGAAAGAAGTAAGCCGTATTTGGAAATGATACAAAAGGGGATGATGGACGGAACGTTTGAGCCAATCAAACACTCACCCCCAGTCAACTGTTCTGGGTTTAATCCATCATCATTCTTTAGCTCACTCCACCACCCCAGTTCAGACATGGCCATATGCAAATCAGTCTGACCCTGTGCCTCATGGGAACAGTCCAGCCCGAACTGCCAAGCCATGTCTTCACTGGACCGGAAACAAGCATCCTAGGACCGGTTTCTGGCATTTCAGCCGTCATCAGCCAGGCTTGCTTGAATCCAGTGGCAAAGTGAGCAAGGGACCCACGTCTGGGCATACCCCCGCCAACTTAGGGCGACCAAAGCGATACAAAGCGATACAAAGCCTCATTTCTTAAAGTGGATTCAGTAGATGCAGAGGGGGATGCAGAGGGGGATTTCCCTCTTTCACGAGTCTTAGTTTTAGAAGTGACAACTTGTTTTACGTGTCTTCACAAATTTTTATGCATGTCTTTGTATCGTGTTCTCTCGATGTGAGAGGTCCAAGTTCCGTTATGTCCGCACCCGGAAGGAGTTAGCCAACTTCCCTCGCCGTATTTGATGGCTGATGTTTCCCGACTGACTGTGTTATAAATCCGATTGCTTCTGCTTTGCATCAGAACCTAAAGAACTGGCAAACTGAAGGCTATATGAGCTAATTGTAGAGCGAGTTTACAGTGACTGACAGTATGGAGACTTTTTCCCCTTCCCTTTTCTTTTCTTTTAGTGTATGTCTTCATAGTTGGATAGTATGTATGTGTATGTGAGAGTATGATAGTGACGTGTTCTGAATGAAGATAGTGGATATTTTTACATTGTTTTGTATTTATTGTGGGATGTCTAATGTGATATACTTATGTTTTCCAAGTATTAGGATGTAATATCATGTAAATTAAATTTATCAAATGTGTTATACATATATGTAATGTGTGAATTTTAGAGACAAATATTCATATTTTCAGAATAAAATATAAAAGAATGTTATAAATAGTGACACTGCATTATTATACGTTTTTAGAGTTATATTTGGGGTATCCTTAATTATGTATGATGTGTAGAGGGTTTTGGTAATCTAGAACCTTGCCAGGTCGTTTGTTAAATTAAATGGGTCAGCATAGAGGTATTTACTTGACTTGACTTGATTTGACTTGATTTCATTCTTCCTGCACCCCCCTCTGACACTCATGTAGATCTTGTGGTTGATCAAATCTGTCTCGTATTTCAAAATAGGGCATCTGATGATACACCTGATTATGAATAGGTATTCTTGGAGGCTGAGGAATCTGCATTTGCGGCTCATATCCTGCCCCATACATGGACCTAGGTCTAGTCACAGTATTCAAAGTCTCTGACATCTGTCCCTCTCCCTCATTCTGCAATTGATTTGCTGGATTCAATCGACACTCGCGCTTCCAATGCCCGATTTTGTGACAATAATGACAAGCAGTGACCTTCTTTTGGTTCGCCACCCAATCACCTCCTGTACCTGCATCCATTCCCCTGCCTCTTCCCTGTCCAGGTTGGGTTACCATCTGTTGACCCATTCCTCTACCACTTCCTCTACCTCGACCCATCGCTCCTCCAACCCCTTGCACCTGATCAGGCCTTTCGGCATTCCTCAACTGCATCAACATCAACTTGTCTTTCAATTTCTTTTGTGCCGATTCCACCTGATCACTACAGTATTTTGCATAACGCAGAATTTCGTTCACCGTCTTCTTCTGCCAACATATCAAATGTGTCTGTGTCATCAAGCTAATATCAGATCTTAGTCCTAGCACAAATTTTGAGACAAACTGTCCCATATCTTTCTGCTCAATTGTATCCAATCCACTATGCTGTTTAAAAGCCACTAAAAGTCTCTCATAATAGTCATGTACCGACTCCTTAGAATCTTGAGTAGTACGATCGATTTTAAGTCAATCAACCGTTTGCGGAGCTACCTTGGATTGTAACCATGTAATCACTTGCTCATATTTCTTCATTACTTCGGGAGAAGGACCATGATTCACCGGATCTCTGGCTGGTTCTACAGTGGGCCAATCAATGGCAACTTTACATGCTGTCCACAAATCACCTGGGACCACTATATCAAACAAGGTATTCAAATCAATCCAAAGCACTTTCGAAATTTTGACAAACCGGTCTATTTGCTTATACCAGTCAGCAGGTTTTTCCCTCAGCCGAGGAAAATCATTAGTGAGTGCTGCCAAATCACCCCTGCTCCATGGCACATGTACGTACTCCCCATTTTGCACTTCTCTCAGAGGGTAATGTCCTGCTGGTCCCGTCCCTCCACCCGGAGGCGGAGTGTCTCCTATCCCTTTCTTGGCACTTTTCTTTTTGGCCCACTTCTCTTCCCATCTGTCTAATGCTCTCCACGCTCGCACCCCAATCACCAATTCCCTAATTTGTGCCTTTAATCCTGTCGTTCGCTTCTCTTCCAATTCCTTATCCGTAAAATGCAATCTACAAGTTCCCTGCATCATTTTAGTCTTTGTTAGATCTACCTCATACCTTTGTGCCAGCTGTGACAATGCATCATGAGCTCGCTTTGCCTTTCTGGTAACGTCTTTAGCTACAAAGAGCAATTCGCTTGGATCATATGTTTCAATTTTTTCCCATGGCAGATTCCCTTCTTTCACCTCATCTATTTCTGCTTTTAATCTTACCACATCTAACAATGGTGCCTTCATTGCAACCTGTAAAACCTTCTGACCTCTTTCACTTCCCAATTCCTCCCTCTCAAAACTTTGTGTTCTCCTTAGGTCCCCACTCTCTTCAATTCTCACAACTGGGCGACTTTCTCTTTCACAACTTCGACTTCTCCAATGGTTACCCTCACACACATACTGTGGCCCTAACGATACCCTAGGTGCTTCTTGTCTCAACCCCAATTCGTCACTCAATATCCGTGACTCCCTCACCGGTGGAACCCACATTCTGATGTCTGACCTAGAATTTGCCAAAGCTCCTGTTCGCCTTCGTTCTGACCCACTGTCCATTCTTGATGGATCAGCTGTAGCAGGCAGTGGAGTACTGGATTCCACTGGTACCTGAGCCATACCTGTCCCACTCATTGTAAGACTCCCTCCAGAGATAGTCTCTTCACCTTGTTCTGGTTGTTGTTGACTTTCATTTGTCCTCTCTCTAGGGTTATATATTGAAACCACCGGTCCAATAGTAACTGGTACCGAAAGAACTTCTGGTAGCCTCATGTTACAGGCAGTCTCTCCTGACTCCGAAGTTGTGTACCCTATCCCTCCAGACCCTCCTGGAATTATCGTTCCCACTGAAATCCTCCCTTTTACTCCTGTGGTCCGCTCTCTGCATCTATTCGTCCCACTCTTAGAATGTCCTCTGTTTGCTGCGTCTGCTCCGGCTCTGGCCTAGAGTCATAAGGTGGAGGACGTTCTGTTAGCAATCTATCAAGGAAACTGTCATCTGTGTCACTATCCTCTTCCGTCTTACTCTTTTCTCCAGACCCACCTTCTAGCAACCGAAAGGGATACAATCGTTCTCCCTCTATGGTGTCTACTCTCCATCTTTTCAGCTGTGCATCCCACCTGGCATCCTAATATGCCTTCATTGCTTTTTTCATTCTTCCCTGAGAAGCTTCCCTTCTCTTTGCCATTGCTGCTCTCATCCAAGCATCCAATGCCTCAAATTGTGTTGGTCTAGGCGAAGGTTTCAGAGCAGACATCACTCCTCTCAGCTGATACAGCACCTCCATACGAAATGACCCATAACGAGGAAAAGCCAATTCTCCTTCATTTTCTGTAATTTTATGCCAATTTTGAAGCCAAACTATAGTATGGAGTCCTACATTTGTTGCCATATAATGCGCTGGTGTATCCTCAGGCGGAGCTTCTTCTCCTACCCGTGTCACCACTCCTGTATCGCCTCGACACAAATCCCGCAGCACCTTAAAACATCTCATCATGAAAATCGATTGTTTGCCCTCCAAATTCAATACTCAACGTCGAACGAACTTCCACCAATCCCAGCGCGGCATTACACCAACCGACCAATCCCGGCGCGGCGCACACTGACTTCACTGCTCGCTCTTTGCAGCGGCTCACCCGCCTTTACAATTTCACTTGCTCACACATTCGTACCACAAGTAACTGTATATCCAAAGCTATTAAACCAAGTAACTGCTCCTAACACAGTCACAATAACTTACAGTTACATAAAACAAATAATTGTCTGTTCGCTAAAAGATCGATAGAACACGCTTACAAGAACATTCATCCGCTGTGACCCCCAACCTGCGTTGGTCACCCAATCACCATAGTCCACCCCCGGTACCTGAGGCTTTCTACCGCGACGTATCCCTCCATTCACACGAAGTTCCCTATCACAAGTGGATCGTCGATAGCGCTTCACGACACCCACAATTCTAATCAGACAATTACAAATACAAAACTATCCCGGGATCTTGGACTTCTCTTGAGTCCGCTAACCAAACTTCCTGACCCGCACGTGTCCGGACCAGTAAACCAATAAACCCACAATCACTCAACATGCATCCCAACTTCGCAAGACATCACACAAATATTTCATCACCGCAATCTAACACACCACACAATTCCATACTCACGCCACCACTGTTTCCGCCGCACCATCAACGTCCGCCGACCTCCATCAATGTCCGCCGTCGTCTACTCCGTGTCCAGGGCCTTAATGTTCTTCTGACCCTACTCCTACTCTCTTTCTCCCTCACTCTTAGAAGCAAACCATCCTCTGCTACCATTTGATTACGCCAACCTTTACTCCTGCTTTTCCCTACTAGGTTTAGGGCAGATGGTCTTTTATTTGCCTGCTAAAAGTGGTAGAGGGGAGGAAAACAATTCAAGATTATACTTTCGATTTAGTCATGCTGTAATGGACCACAGATTCCGAATTTCAGTTTGGTGGATTTATTATAAGGCCAAAAATAATTGAATATAAACACACCTCAATATCAGAGTATATAGGTACAGAAAAATCAATACAGAGCCGATTCTACGAATATAAGTCATTCGGCACAGAAGGCATAATATGATGAACTCCAAAATCAAAATACAGCAAAGAATAGAAGCGGAGTCCAATTCTTTTTCATTTAAGGAGAAGCAATTCTTTCCCTACTCTGCTCCAAATGAGGATCCTACCTATCTCCCTTGTATCATATCCCAAAGGTGTCAGCACGTGTTGACTTCCTAAGAAGTACTCACGTCAAATGGGTCTGATAGCTTAAAGCTATGGAGCTCGCTCTAAGATGCTCCTTCTCCTCCGAAAATCAGCAGAAGTCTCTCGAATCTGTCCCTGCGCATCACACAAAAAGACAATGTTCAACCCACAATACGTCATCTACTAAACTTTTCCATTGAAACAATTTCAGTAAGTTTCCACAGAAGCTTTTAATTAAATTAACTTCTTCTTTCAGTGGCCTTGGTACCCACATAGGCCAGACACGAAAGGAGTCCTCCCTTCTCGCCTTGCAGTCTTCTTCAAAGACATTCAGGGTATCTCCTTAAATCTAAGAATAACGAGATCGAGTTCCTGCACCTGCAGTGGGATGAGAACATACTGTCTTCGAGCACAAACAAAGAATTCATTTAATTGATTCTTGAGCAATCAAGGAGAAACAAAACTCAAAACAACCTACAAATTGGGCCTACAAATTAAACTAAACATAGTTACATTAAATGAGAATAATGTCGTCCTGCACATTACACATACAGGAATTATGTTTTCTAATACACGCAAATCCAACTTAAATGTGCTCACTTCATTTTAATACTAATATGACGTGAATAAATGCATCTTAATAATCATAAAACACTGCAAACGACAAAAATACCTATGAGTGCGTTTATATCAGGAGTATAGTGCACCCCTACAATTTAGAGTGCTGTAAGCGCTCTATCAGGAGTAACTCTTCCACCAGGGCAGTCGAGGATATCCCTCTGCAGCCCAGGTGGACAAAAAGGACCTGCCACCAAACTCTAAATAAACCCATCATTCTCATGCAGCAAGAGATCTAGATGGGTAGGTACAGTGGTAATTTAGAATGAATACTCTTCAAGCTCCAGTTGATGATAACTTTTTTTCAAGTCCAGTTCTGACAATATTTGAGAACTCTTCAGTTATGGAATCATATTTTTAATCTTGAGTGCCAAAGGTCTCGCTCTGTGAAAGTCCAGATTCAGTAGTCACATGTCCGCACAGATGCAAATCTAGCCATCCTACTGTGCCTCGGGGACCAGAGAAATTGGGAACACCAAAGGTACAGGTCATGTTACTGATTCAATGATATCCTGTTACAAAAGATTCTTGATTTCAGCTCCAACCTGTTTCTGTATATTAAAGGGGATGTGTAAGACCTTCTTTATGATGATATGCATGGGCATCGATTCACCAACATGCCAGGGATAGTGAAAGTGACATCACATGCCCTTGATCTTAATGACGCCACAGGTAGAGACATTATATGACTGTGACCCTGAATTTTCCCAGGAAGACATGGCACATGACTTTAACCCTGATAACATCACAATAAGTGGCATCGCTAAAGTTACGGATTTCCTGCATGATTAATATAACAACACAACATGTAAGCATGTCTATATTAGATATCACCTATATTTGGGTGTTGACATGATCTTTGAAAGTTCTGGAGCGTAACATTAGCCCTGAACTGTAGCAAGCGAGTGCAGCAAGTGAGCCAGACCTCTTCTAAGAGGGTTCATAGGGTCCTACCCCAGAGAAAAGTTTGAAAATAACTAGGTCAAATAGTGTAGTTCACATAAAGTTGTTAAAAAGCCATAGGCTCTGAAGGGACAGTTCTTAAATATTCAAGTCCTTTCATGATGTTCCAAGCCAATGAAACCTGTCACTCCCCAGGAGTATACCCCATTTTTTTAAAGTGTCCTGTACGTGTCCCAGTATATCAAAAATGACCTTCATTGTACCAGGATCAGCATTTTGTCATGGATGCCCACTTAGGCCAAAAATTACATACAATATGCCAAAGCCAGGAGAAGTATATCATGATCAGCGGTGTGCACTCTGCCACTTTGTTGATACAAAGCCAGAATTTCACCATTAATGCCATCCATATACCATGGATGACCTTTATGTCAAAAATTAGCTCAGTATGCCAGTGGCATCATTTTTTCATGGTTGCCCCCAACCCCCACTGTATGGAACGATGGTCGTCCCTCAGGACAAAAATGAACTCCAATGTACTAGTGCCAGCATGTTGCCACTGTTGCATCCGTGGCAAGAATTTCCTCAAGTATGCCAGCTCCAGCCTTTTTTCCACGGGTGCCCTATGGTCCAAGAATTACCTCCCGTCTGCCAGTATTTTGTCACAAGTGCCTGTCATGCTAATGATTGCCAGTATCAGCCATTTGCCATGGGCGCCCACATAAGACAAGAATTACCTTCACTATGCCAGGACAACGTCAGACTTACAAGCAGAATACCACATTCTCACTCACGCTCACTTACATTCACTCACTCACACGCAGTCACAATCACGAACGCTAAATTATTAATTTTCACTAGCTTGCACTCCCTCATTCATTGTCGCTCACTCTCTTGCACTCAATCTTACTCTCACCAGGACATAGCTTCCATTGGTGCAGCAGGTGCAGTGGCACTGGGGTTCTGAGGGGCTCGTTCAACCCTGATTTTTGCTGTATTATATAATTCAGAGACAGCAGCCCAAGAGCCCATTTCCTTCTTTCAAGTAGAGCCCATGAAACACTGTCTATGCTACTGACTCTCACTCCCTTATTCTCACTCACTGTCACTTATTATCACTCACTATGACCCACACATTCCCACTCGCTCACAATCCCTTTCAAATATACTCTTACTATGACTCAATATTACTTTCAGATTCACACTCACTTGCTCTCACTTTTGCTCTTATGAACTCTTTTTTAACTCACTGTTACTCTCACTCATTCTCACTCGTGGATTCTCACACTCTCCAACACTCCCTCACACGCATTCATTCTCACTCACTTGCAGTCATTCTTACTCTGTCAGTCTCCCTCACTCAGTCTCACTCAATTTGACTCAGTCATGCTTACTTACTGACACTCAATCTCACACTTTATCATTTGCTACCTGTCACTGGCTTTCACCTAAACACACATGCTTACACATACACACACGTTTACATATGCACACTTATTCGCAGATAAACCCATTCTCACCCGCAATTAAACAAACAACATACATATTAAAGCATTTTTTACTTACCTCAGCTGTTCCCATTCCAGCTAGTTGTGCTCCATTTTTATTACACTATTACAGAATAATATAATATTATTCACTATCGGTGTAATAAAAAATTGGCAGAAAACAAGTAAAGGGTAGCCTGATATGACGCCTATAAGGGCGAGCTAGCCCCGTCCCAGGCACTGATTTTGCCAGCTCTGAAGCCAGGGGTTGGAAAGACGCCAAAGACAAGCCAGAGTTCTCAACTGGTACTGACGGCCCCTAAATGACCGTCTATGATGACGCCGCCAGGAGGGGAAGCAAGGAAGTGCTGCTGTGGAGCATAAATTGAAGAGCAAGAGCCCACGGCGCCGAATCTATCGCCGCCATGGCCGTTGTTTACTGCCACCGGACTTCTGTGCCAAATCCCGCCGTCTAGAGAGCAAGGATTCACCACTCAGGCGCAAAAATTAAAGAGCACACAGGACGTGCACAGGACTCACAGGGGACACTGATAAACCGGACATGGATTATATACAAACCAAATTAATGTATTATTAGTCGAATTTGTTTTGGAAAATAGAGGTCTTGTTGAAAGATTTTCTTAAGGAAATTCAAGAGCACTTTAAAACCCTAGATGATTAAATCTATGCAGAGGTTCCCACCAGCCAGCCTGCCCGTCCTGTGTAGCCAGGCCCAGAACTCACCGCTTGAGAACTGACAAGCCTCCACGAGTGAAAAATGTATATAGATGGAGCACCCGAAATTAACGAAACATCGATGGGACCAAGCAATAACAGTAACCACTCAGTAACAACCAAGAGGGTTCACAGTGAAGCAACCCCTTCATGCCATCCAAGCAAGGGTAGTGCCAGATTAAATCATGCTGGGGGAGGTGTTCGTTTACAGTTGCCTCGCGGGTGTACACACTACCTTATTGTTTTGGAGGCAGTCTCAACGTTGCAACCAACAAGAGAGCAGATTGGCTGGATCTAAAACATAAAGCGGCTTACTGGCTTGGGAAAAATGCATGATGACTTGTCTAGAGAAATACTCACAGTGAGACGTGTTGACGGGGTTGTCCTTGAACCAAAACAACCAACTGGTGATTTTGTAGGTGTAAACTTTAAAAGGCCAGCACTGATTAAAACTCTGCTACAGTGTTTGAATTACCTAGCTAAACATCCTGGAAGAGTACAGGCTCACCCATAGGTTACTTCTATAGGCTTCTTCTTGGGAGCCAGCAACGTGGGGGTAACTGCGCTTTGAGTCCCTATTCGAGGAGAAGTAATCGCTCAGTGTATAATCTTGAAACCAGAAACCGCTATGCTCCCCTTGATGCCATGCAAGCTATTTAGTGACCTGCAAACTCATTCGTACACCAAGAGTCATTACCAGGCCCGGACTGGCGGCACCAGACGTTTCCCCAGGAGGCTAGTAGGGTTACTAGGGGCCGGTTTTGCAGGGAGCTGCAATATCGACCACCAGTAACAAAAGCAGCAAGCAAGCGTTTCTAGCCTCCTGGAGCGAGGCAGTGCTTCCCCAGGGGCTGGTTCGAGAAAAATTGCCAGGGCTGCGTTGGGTTCCCATTCCGGCCCTGGTTATTTCATTACACCTTATAAACTTTGCCAACCTATGTTGATAAAGGGGCGTCTAGTGTCACAAAGCGCTGCCCGAGGATGGAGTGTTATCGACCAAACCGGGATCCCTTGAGAATGCCGCCTGGTCTACGCGATGCAAGGGAGCCGCGTAGCCACAGCTGGAGAAGTCGAGGAGACGGGAGTCGGAGCAACCCGCTGAGGTGCGTGTACGGCTCCGGGCTTGGAGGGAGGAAAAGGGCAAGGGGCACCAGGGAAAGCTTGGGGAGAAGGAGCTTTGTTTTGTTACCCGTGTGCACCCTACCATTTACCCCCCCCCCCCCCCGGCACTAATTCAAAGGCAAGGAGAGGACGCAGCTTCTTTCCTGAAGCTAGCTAGACAAACACATGATCCCAAAACCCTTACCAATAGGTAACTTACCTGCCTTGTTCTCGCTTGTTGGAGGTGATCGGCGGGGAGGACTCTGGACATAGGACCTGGAAGGATAAGAGAAAGAGAATCTGTATAAGTTTGCTACTCAATCAAAATTGTGAAGAGAACAGTTTTTTCTTTTTTTTAGAGTTTTATATAGCGCGAACTAGACCCGAAGATATAACGTATCAGAGCGCTTTACATGAGCACCTGTTTAGTTACAGATGGACACATTAATTTTTGCTAGGCACGGGGAGATTAAGGGGCATATGCATCAACATTGCGTTTTGCATTACCAAATTGCAAATTTTACCAAATCGCAAATTGCGTATCGCAAAACGGAATGCATGAAAAAAATCGCTAATAAATTGCGATTCGGTAAAATTCGCAATCGCTATTTGCGATCCTGAAATACCGACTCGCAAATTTTGCGAAAACGCTGTTAGTGAATCGCAAATTGTGATTCCCATAATACTATGCAGCATGATGATGTCAGAATCAGGAAGTGACCATACCCATGCTGTTACCTGAGTGCTGAGAGTGAGGAGGAGGAAGCAGACTGTTGGAGAACTGCAAATTTGAAAAGTTTGGGACTTTTAAACTGGTGCAGTCAGCAGCATGGCTTCAGAAACACCACAGAAGGAGAGAAAAAGGCAAAAGAAATTCAGTGAAAAGGAGTTGGAGATACTAATAGAAGAAGTGATGAGGAGCCATGATAAATTGTTTGGAAAACAGTCAAGCAGGTCCCAGAGTCTGAAAAAAGAATATTGTGGCTGGGAATGCAAAGAAAAATAAATGCAGTGGGAGTTGCTCAGTGCAGCATATCAGATTTGCGCAAAAGGAGGTATGACCTGCGTAGTCGTGCCAAAGAAAGGGTTGCAGAAAGGCTTGCAGAAGCCAAAAAAACTGGAGGTGGCCCATCTACCCAAACAACACCCATTGCTATGGAGGACCTTGTGGAGTCCACCCTGCAGCCGGAGGCAGTTGTTGGAGTAACCACAATAGATTCCTCAGCACCACCCAGTACCTCCCAAGGTAAGATGCATGCTAATTAACATCCACATTTCAGTGTTAGCAAACAAACAGCATAAGTCAGATCTGGCTTAGTGTAGAACATAGTATTCCAGACCATGTTTTACTTGTAACACACAAATGCATTATGGGAATTGCAGTCAGCAAAACCACAAGGGAAGGCTGGTGGGTAGCAAACCAGATCAGACAAAATCTATTGTGACAGGTAAGTCAGTCTCTACACACAGTGTGTTTCAAAATAACTTTATTGAACAAAACAATGTGCAAAAGTGAAAACATGTCCAAATATGCTAACTAATCATGCACTGTTCAACATCACAGATGCACGTGAACAAGAGTCAGAGGACAGTGATGGACATGCACCACCAGAGAGTGAGTCTCAGTCAGGAGAAGACATAGCAGTCTCACCAGCACCCACAACACCAGCTCCAAAAAGACGCAGGATCACAGTGGCACCATTGCCTGCACTTGAAATAGGGGATGAGGGACAACCTGAGCCTACAACAGCATAGCCTGTGAATACAGCCACAGCAAGACCACGTGTACAGCTGCAACGTAGGAACATGAGATTCAGGAGAAGCAGGGCAGCTGCAATGATGAGAGACGCCGAAGGCGAGAGTTCCACATCCTACGATGGTCTAGAGAGTGCCATGTTAAGGGTACAGCGCCTGCAAGTGAAACACATGTGGTCAATGTAGGCAAACCTTTCCACTCTTGCATGCAAAATGGGGGACAGGAGTAACAGTATCAAGCATCTAACAACAGTTGTGCAGGAAGGTCGCAGGGAAACCAATGAACAATTTGGTGAGATGACTAGCACTCAGGGACCTATGCAAAGTCTTGAAAGATGATCAGGTGTCACATCGCAAAAGATACCAGCAATTGTTTGGACGCTTGGATGGGTACACTAGGGCCATCAACCGGCTTAGCACTACAACTGCACAACTATCCCTACGTGCAATAGGCATGCAGTTGGAAATGAGCCATTGCTGCGGAGATGTTGCCAGGGGACTGATCCAAGTCACAAATGCTGTGGAGCAGATGCAGACCAATGCTGTTGCTGCCAGTAGTGACATGGGTGGGGGGGAAAGTGAGGATGCCTCCAGCTGCAGTAGCAGCTTGGCACCAGTGACGGAATGCAGGAGGTGCAGCACACGTAATACGCCAGGATCAGAGAGCTCGCAAAGGGATGTGTCTGAGCACCCAGAACAGGCAATGGGAGTGTGAGGACGCAGGAAATAGTGTGGCTATGTCCACAGGAATCGTTTTTGGTGAAGCAACGAGAAACTACATTTGTCTGGACTGATGTAAAGTACCATGACAAACCATTATGTCTACACATCATTATTTTTAGGCTTCACAAATGTGCAATAACACTACTGTTTATGTTGGGTTAAATAAATCTAGTTGGCAAAGTAACAGTGTTGTGTTTGATTTGATCAATACCCACCTCAAAAATAATTCTGGGTAATTTCTGCACGTCGCTGTCTCCCTTCAGCTGCACTCGCTGCACTTCCTGCTTGTTGTGGGTGTATATTCTCCTCGTCCTCATCGGGGTCACTATCCGATGTTTCAAGTGGTACGCCTCTTGCAGTTGCTATGTTATGCAACATGGCACATGTGGCAACTATTTTACAGCAGGTGTCTGGCCTGTACTGCAATGCGCCGCCTGTTTTATGTAGGCAGCGAAATCGACTTTTCAGCAGTCTAAAGGTCCTCTCAATCACATTGCGTGCTGTCCTGTGTGCTGCATTGAACCAGTGTTCACGTGGTGTGCTTGGATTCAGGTATGGTGTCAAGATGAATGGGCACACAGCATATGCGCTGTCACCTATGGAGAAACAGCCAATATGTTAGTCACTGCTATGTTTCACATGGGAATGAAAATCTGCATAAGAGAGTGACGTGTTTACCAAGCAGGAATCCTTCCCCAAATTCACCCCCAGAAAGACGTGTATGTATGCCGCTGTGCCTAAAGATATAGGAATCATGCGTACTCCCTGGGTATCTTGCCACTATGTCCGTGATGATGTACTTCGCATTGCATATCGCTTGTATGTTCAGTGAATGATATGACTTCCTATTCCTGAAGATATACTCATTCGCTGAGGGGGGACATATGGCTACATGTGTCCCATCTATGCAACCAATTACATGGGGGATGTTGGCAATCTGGTAAAAGTCCATTTTAGTTTCAAGCAATTCCTACGGGCTAGTTGGGAATCTGATGTGTTGGTGCATCCTTTAGATTTTATTTTTTTAGATTTAACATAGCGTCCAGGAACGCGTTGAAGAAACGCGATAGTGAACTTTGGGAAACACCACCAGCTGTAGCTATGACCCCCTGGAAGCTACCAGGCGCTAGGAGGTGCAGGGAACACAGGACCTGCACATGGGTGGGGATGGCATGTGTCCTGCGAGATTGACGCTGCAGTAGTGGGTCTAATTCTGCAATCAGATCATGTATCATTGCTGCATTTAATCTATACTTCTCATAGATTTCCTCCTCTGTCTGCCGCAACAGAGTAACGCGCACTCTGAAAATGCGCTCCTGTATCCTCCTTCTCCTCTGTGCTGCTGCTCTTAGCCTCATCCTCCTCGCCATGACGTAGAGCGCTGCCATTGTGAAACATTGTGAGGCCTTCTGGGCCTGTTTAAATACTTTCCCAAATGTTTCCCACCTGATTTGATTATTTTCACCTGGTTACCACCTAGTTTGATTTGGTGGTATTTAGCGACTGCAAAATTGCGATTCCTTATTTATTCGCAATTTGCGAATCTTCATGCATAGCTTTGCGACTCCACAATTGCGATTCACAAATAAGGATTCGCAGTTTTGGAAATCGCAAAATAGGTAATCGCAAAAAATTGCGAATACCTTGGAAAATCTGCGATTTTGCTTGATGCATTGCTTATTGCTATTTTGCGATCGCAAACGCCCATTTTTAGCGATTCGCACTGTTTGCGATCACAAAATGGCTTGATGCATCTGGCCCTAAGTGATTTGCCGAGAATCACAGGATGTTGAGCTTTGTTGCCAAGACTCGAGCCTGGTTCCCCGCTTCGAGGTCGAAGCACTAGCCGTAAGGCCACATCCTCTCCCCAACAGTTAAATAACCTTTTGTAGTGCCTGTCATTTGTTAGCAGCCAGAAAGCTGACATGCACCAAGCCACAAAACAACACCTTCATTCACTTGATACCTGAAGCAGAAACATAGATGTGAAACCGTCATAGCCATCTGGTCTACCAGGGACCTAAATTTCCGACAGTGACAACAGTGAAATAGGGTAGTATGCCTGCCAAGTGCCAATGAGTTGCTTGCTGGAGGTTGGAATGGGAACAAAATGCTTCTTAGGCTTCCTACAATGGTTCTTGATGAGGCTCTCATCTTGAGACTTCCGCACAGCAGACTGGTGCACGTGTGAATGTTGAAAATTCCTCATCCCAGTGTATTACCAATATCAATGAGGACACTGGCGCTGGATCATAAGAGCAAAACATATAACCTTATTATTTAACTATTTTCAAGTATAAAGGATGTGGTGTTACAGCTAGAGCTGTCAACTTTGAACCGGGAGAACCAGTTTCAAGTCCCAGCGCCAGCTCAACATCCTGTGATTCTGGGCAAATCACTTAATCTCCCTCTGCATAAAAAATTGATCTCACCTTGTGTTATGTAAGATGCATTAATGTAAAGCTATCCAATGTCCATGAACTAGTAGTAAACATTCTAAATTGTACAGAAAACATTTATCACACTTGCTAGGGACAGCACAAACAGTAAATAATAAGATAGTAATACCTTGATACTACACACCTTTCACTTTTTTGCAATATACATATTCTGCCACCGCACAGCACTTTGTACTTGGAATGTGTGCAGGCGCCTTTCTTTGATCTGACAGAGATGAGGTTTGGGAGATATATATAAATATTTCTCAGTGGCAGTCACCTCTGTATAGTTATAGATAGGTCAGACTTTCCATAGAAAGAGCATTTTGTTTTGCTAATAACTTTGCAGCCGTTTGACAGATCTTCACTAAACATTCCAAAAAGAAGTTAATCAACCTCAGTTCCTTCTTCTACAGTTCCAAGGTGGTTTATCAGGCAGGGGCTGAGAAAACAAGAGGGTCCTAAAAAGCAATTTATCCACTCAATTGTCATAAGAGTACTAGACGATGATACAGGAAAAATAGGAGAACAGAATTATCTCAATGTGGCAGAAAGCTAGATCTTTGCCCACAAAGCATGCTTTTTGTGATTTGGTGGAAATCTGTTAAGCCTTTTTTGAGAAATTAAGGTTAAAAAAATATCGAAAATTTAATAAATAGGGCAATCTGATTAGTTGTGAGGGCTTTTTTTCCCATCAGCCGCATCGGTACCATGGAATCTGAGTGGCTGGCCACACCACGAAGAAAAATGTTACAGACAGCATTACAGGACACGGGGATATATCACTTAGAATAATAACCAATCAACGAAATCCGAGACTGTTTTCTGATTAGCATAGAGGAAATCAGTACAGCAAAATCAATTGCCTTTTTCTACTATGGTACGTTTGGTAAGTAACTGACATTAAAGGTGTACACTTCACCTTCGAGTGTTGTTTAAACTTTAAACATTCACTGCACATATTTACACAATCATCAACCTATTTACCTATAGATGGCCACTAGAACCTTTTTCTCAAGATTTTCTCAGCAGCTGTGTATACCTATTGTACATTGTGAGCCATAGATATTAATCACCAGTGCATAATGAAAGGGGGAATAATCTTATTACCCCACAAAAAAACGTAATCTGCTTTAACAAATCAGAAGAAACATGAGTGCAATTTTGAACTTCACCTTTCAAACACTGTATGTTAGTGCACCACTATTTTATCATAAACCTACAGCAATATGTCAATACAGAATCATCATTTATTGCCGCTTTCCAGTCTTATTCCAGTACTGCATCCAAAGTCAACTGTACAACATCAACGGCTATCACATAACACTCTTCATTCAAAGAACTCAAGCCAGACTCTTGAGATTCAATAGGCATACTATAAAGGCAGTCCTCTCATACATTCACTATATATATATATATCTACATTCTTCTTCACAAACGCCGAAGAGGCGCACGACTGGGCAGACCAACACTGTGCGCAACAATCCAGGGCAGACTTCACACGTGGCCCAGGCTTCAAACCACCACGCACCAGGAGACGCAAACCGAAACAGCCACGCAGCGGAACAAGTAAGACAACTGGGACGCACACCCAAGACTCCCCGGACCTGGAGCAAATCATGAATGAACGGCGGGAGGTTCTGCGAGCAGTGACTGAGTTACAGAACTCCCCCCTCACGGAGGAAACGGCTCAGGCCCCACACATTTTCTCGTCGGAGGGAGAGGACGACAGCGATGGGACACTAGCTGGAACAGATTCAACTATGCCTCCCTTAGTCACCCCCCAGACAGCGGATGCCTTACTGGATGGGTAAACTAACACTCTCTCGGCATGAGACAATCCAACAGATAATTCGGCACAGACTTACGTAACCAAGACTCACTCACTGAACGCACGTAGTACGAACAAGAATAAGCGCACTCCAGACGACGCCCAATGATCCTACAAAGGCCCGACCGACGAATCGCCTCGCACGCACGCACTGCCACCCCCACAACATGTTGTTATACTCTCAGAACTTATGAGAGCTGGTTTGGACGTATCGCAGTCAGCGATAGGTCCTTGGTATTGGGACTGTTTCCCGACCCCAGTTTATAGTTTACAACCCCGTTCCAAAAAGTCCCACCCCCTCATGGAACTTCACACAAAAGGGTATCTGCAACGCGCGAATGGGCGACATCGCGTATCATATGTGTTCTTCACGCTACTGGGGATCCACGGACCGCTAGGCTCCGGCTGACACAGGCCATCCTGACACATGCCAACAGCAACATATGGCCACGACTGCACAGAACACTGACATCAGCATTCTAACACTCAACACTAGAGGCCTCCACACACCAAGCAAGCGTTACGCTATATACTCATATACAAAGCGCCAGAACGCTAGGATCGTGTTTTTACAGGAGACACATCTCACCACTACCGAGATAGGCAAACTACAGTCCAAATGGCGCGGAACCATATGTGCCACGTCATACTCCGCATACGCACGTGGAGCGCTGATTTGGGTACGACCAGGGACCCCATTTCAGGAACTCCGACGGGTAGTGGACAAGGAGGGTAGATACGCCTTATTAGAGGGACTCCTAGATGGGCAATCAGTACTCTTGGGCAGTATCTACGCCCCGAACATAGAGCAGGACAGGTTCTGGGAGCGCCTCACAGGGGTGTTGGCCCAATTTGCTTCCATACCATGGATATTAGGGGGCGACTATAACTGCACACTAAACCTCACCTTAGATCGCTCTCATCCTCCACACAGACACTCCTCAGCCCATAAACAAACAGAACGGTTCAAAGCCTGGGTTACACAATGGGCGCTCACAGACGCATGGAGGATGCGTCATCCCCAGACTCGACTATACTCGTTTCACTCCATACCACATAACCTAAGAGTCAGACTAGACAGATTTTTATGCTCAACAGCAATATTACCCAAAATTCAACACACAGACTACCTAGGTAGGATCATCTCTGACCACGACGCTCATATATTGCGATTAAACTGGAGACCCCCACACCCCCCGGTCCCCACCTGGCGACTACCACGGGACTGCCTGACGGACCAAGTCTTCAAACACGAACAGGGACAAAGCATACAGGATTACTTCACTAACAACGCAGGGACAGCGTCCTCAACACTAGTGGAATGGGACACTTTCAAAGTAGTGGCACGGGGAGAATGTATCAAGCAAATAATAGGGGTAAAACGGACGTTAGAACAGGCACTCACAAAAGCCGAAACACAACTAGCCACCGCTACCAAACGAAATGACCTCACTGACGAAGCGGCGGCACAAGTGGCCAAAGCCAAAACAGAGTACCTGACTGCCTGCGTCGACCTCCGTCGGTACAATTTCAGGGCGTATACAACTCGGATGCACAAGGAACGAGATAAAACGGGTACATTATTGGCATGGCTAGCTAAACAAGACACCGAAGTAAAGCCCATAACTGAAGTGTTTGACCCCCTCGGTAATCTAGTACGATCCCAGGACGAGATTCTCGTGGCCTTCCATCAATACTACTCAGGGGTTTATCGTAGCCCAGAGCCGATCGGACAGGACATTCTAGATCAATTTCTAGACCCACTGACGATCCCCAGAATCACGAAGGCTGACAGAATAGCATTAGATACCGAGATACAATCTACCGACGTTATTCACACCCTACACGCTCTAGCTCGTAACAAAGCACCGGGGCTCGATGGGTTCCCCTAGAATACTACACAACCTTCTCCCCCCTGCTGGTCCCCCGCCTGGTGACGATGTTGGCAACGGCATTAGAGAAGGGAGAGTTGCCGAGATCCCTCCGGGAATCGGTTATTGTGACTTTTCTGAAGCCAAACCGCGACCCGCAACAAATGGCCTCCTACCGCCCCATTACGCTTTTATCCGCTGACTGTAAGATCCTAGGTAAGATTTTAGCGGACAGATACACACAATCCTACGACCCCTGGTTCACCCGGACCAGTGCGGTTTCGTCCCGGGCAGAAACACGTCCCAAAATATACGCCGACTATTCCATATCCAAGATCAAGTGGGCGACACGTTCCCCAGAGCAGCCTGCATTATCCTTGACCTCGAGAAGGCCTTTGATACCCTCACATGGCAGTATCTTTTTTTCGGTCCTACGACGAGCAGGACTCGGTCCTATCCTTTTAGCGTATACACAACTTCTATATACCAAACTCACCTCACGTATTCGCATAGGGAGATATATATCGCCAGAATTCGCGGTCCACAGAGGCACGAGGCAGGGCTGCCCGCTCTCGCCTCTCCTCTTTGCCCTCACGGTAGAACCCCTAACTATACGGCTGCGACGAGAAGGAGAACACTGGGGCATCCCCATAGCGGATACCGTGCACAGCGTCTCCATGTACGCCAACGATCTTCTCCTCTATGTTCGAGACATTACCAAGGACCTCACACCTATTTGGGCAACACTGACTGAATTTGCAGAAGCCTCCGGGCTAAAAGTAAACTGGGACAAATCCACAGTTTACCCGCTACACCCGAATCTCCCCCCTTGTGATATCTGGTTGGGCGACCAGAAAGTGACTTGGAGTGCGGAGGCCCCTCGATACCTCGGGATCCGTCTCTACCACTCTCCGTCCGACATATTTGAAGGCAATCACCGCAAAGCACTTGCCGGCATCAGATCAGCAGTGGGATTCTGGAAGAACCTCCCGTTGGCCCCGATCGGCCGAGTGGCTATAGCCAAAATGATAATAGTCCCACGGTTGCTATACTACTTCACAAATCTACCGATAATACCGCCCAAAGCATTCTTCCGAGACTTAGACTCTCTCCTTGGTTTGTTAATATGGGGATCCGGCAGACGTAGGATAGCACTAAGAAAGTTACAACTGCCCACCACGCAAGGGGGACTGGGCGCTCCGTCATTCGAATCCTATTTCCTAGCAGCACAATTACAGTGGCTGTCCTACTGGACGGCAGGCAGACATATAGGAGAAACATACACCACAACCGGCCGAGTGCCCACCCCAGAATTATGCCGCCTATTACTACCAGGCACCAAGCCGAGGCGCACATATCCCATACATGTACGCAGTGGCACGCAAATGCATGCAAAAGATACACCGTATGTCGCCAGGGAAACCTTCTTACTCTCCTCTGCTGCCGCTGGTCGGCTGGCCCAAACATGAACACTATTACACCCCTAACATGCTCCACATATGGACGGCCAGCGGCCTCACTGAAATGGAGTCCCTATTTGAGGACGGACAGCTCAAACCGTTCCAACGGCTTATGGACGACTACGATCTCCCCTGGCCAGTTCCTACTTCACCGCCAACTCCTCGAAAGCTATCGATCGCACCACGACCTCATCGACGGGAGAGCCTGCCACCCACCCGGTCACCCACACAATCTTACATATGGGAGCGGGGCAACACTTGACCACATGGCTTTATAAAGCCATACGAGAACTTGCAAACAGACCCCTGGAGGCCCTACAAGCCACCTGGGAGGAAGAATTAGGACGCCCACTACATGAGAAAGAATGGGAGATGGCCCTTGAATACCCCAAGAAGGTGTCTAGAAATGCACGGTTTAAAAATATACAATTCTACATCTTACACAGGGCATACTTAACACCAGCACGTCTCCAAAGATTTTACCCCGACACCCAGTTCCTCTGTCCTAGATGTAACTCACAGGTAGCAGATTTCCATCACATGTTTTGGAGCTGCCCCACACTGCAACCATATTGGCACAATGTCCATAAATCACTCGCAGATCTTACAGGGCTTACACAACTGAACACGTGGGAGGCCTGTGCGCTAGGTATTTTCCGGAAACGAAAGCAACACAAAGTACCAACCCGATTTGTCTCCCTAGCAATTTTGTTAGCCAATAGGAGTATAGCCATGCACTGGTGATCCCCCACAGGCCCACCGACTGTGGCATGGACGGGAGCAGTACACAAATGGGCAGTGGCAGAGGAAGACACACTAAGAGAGGAGGAGGTGAAGGGGACACGCAAACACCCCATTTCCATGGAGTGGGCCATGCTGCTGCACCAATTCAAACAGCTGCCTACTCAAGATGACCCAGATGACCCTCGCACAACCCGACAGACACACACCCATAAGCCTAAACCGCAAGCACGCGCACTAGATCTCCTCCTGCAGCACACGCGTAGCTGCCGCTCGCGATTCATAGCACACACCACATGACACTCGAGGACCAGACGCTGGAGCAAAGCCGACCAGATCTCCCCCCACCCCCAGAGACACATAGATGCACTACCTAGCGAAACACATATCGCCCCGATACCCCACGCAACATTAGTTCCCAGGATCCCATGAACACTCCCCCCAGTTCCGCATCCCAGTTCTCCGTAGGAATAGTTTGATGCTAGACCCTAATAATGGCAGGATACATGTCCATTTATTGTACAATAAACAATGTATAATGCTATAAAACGCAAAGGATGCAAGTAATTCAAATGTATCTTAACGCACCATGTTTTTGTATATTACAAATGCCAATAAAAACAAGTTAAAAAAAATATATATATCTACATATATATATATATGTCATTTGAGATGTCATCAGTGATGTCATCAGTGATGTCACTGACCATGTCATGAGTGATGTAATATGTGACGTCATCAGCAGTGCATTGCGGGGGTGCGAGTTATAGTTAGCTCAGCTAACAATAACGGCTGAATTTCTCTGGTTTTGTATGAGTGAAATGTCAGCCTAACTATAACGTCCCTGAAATCTGTGGTTTTTTCTGTGAATATCTAAGGTTTTTTAAATGCTAATTCCTAACTATAACGGACTTAAAACCTGTGGTTTTTTCAGTGAATTTCTAAGGTTTTTTAAATGCTAATCCCTAACTATAACGTCCCTGAAACCTGTGTTTTTTTCAGTGAATTTCTAAGGGTTTTTAAATGCTACTTTCTAACTATGCCTACATAGGTAGGACATGTACAGAAAGAGGAAGAAAGGCGCAGAAAGAAGCAAGAAAAATGCAGAAAGAGGCAACAGAAATCCAGAAAGAGGAAGAAAGGTGCAGAAAGAAGCAACAGAGGAGCAGAAAGAGGCCTCCTTTGACTGTACCTTTCCACAGACTCATACAAAGTAGCCTAATCACTGATCCTTCTCCCAAGATGTCTTAAACCTCACTTTTCTCTTGAAGGTTCACTATTCATCGACTGCTCTGAATGTTAGGCCTACCAAATGTAAAACAGCAATCCTAATCATATCACTGTTTTAAGTCTGACCAAGTTTGTGATGGTATGCATGTGTGTATCTCTGCTTTTACCTAGTGACGTTACATAAAAATAAATATACAAATACTTGAATACCTGTGTTTCAAACAGCATGCTCTGTAAATTTGTGCACAAAAAGGTGTATGTATTTCTTTCTGATCATAATACAGGACAAATGGGTATTCAATAGTATATTTGAGGGGCTCTATAACACCTATATACATAAGACATATCTGCCTGTGCAACTGAATGACAGAGCAGAACTGAGAAGATTTGACCACCTATAGGAGAAGCTACCCGCTTTTAAGCTACCATCTTCAGATGCATAACACATGTGAGAATACATGTACAAGTAGACATATACCTCAGTCACGAGAGCACGCAGACCTTTAAACTTGACAGCTTGCACTTCCCATTTGAATACAGACAGAGGCGAGAGAAGTACAGAAAGAAGCAAGAGAAGTGCAGAAAGAGGAAGAAAGGTGCAGAAAGAAGCAAGAAAAATGCAGAAAGAGGCAACAGAAATCCAGAAAGAGGAAGAAAGGTGCAGAAAGAAGCAACAGAGGAGCAGAAAGAGGCCTCCTTTGACTGTACCTTTCCACAGACTCATACAAAGTAGCCTAATCACTGATCCTTCTCCCAAGATGTCTTAAACCTCACTTTTCTCTTGAAGGTTCACTATTCATCGACTGCTCTGAATGTTAGGCCTACCAAATGTAAAACAGCAATCCTAATCATATCACTGTTTTAAGTCTGACCAAGTTTGTGATGGTATGCATGTGTGTATCTCTGCTTTTACCTAGTGACGTTACATAAAAATAAATATACAAATACTTGAATACCTGTGTTTCAAACAGCATGCTCTGTAAATTTGTGCACAAAAAGGTGTATGTATTTCTTTCTGATCATAATACAGGACAAATGGGTATTCAATAGTATATTTGAGGGGCTCTATAACACCTATATACATAAGACATATCTGCCTGTGCAACTGAATGACAGAGCAGAACTGAGAAGATTTGACCACCTATAGGAGAAGCTACCCGCTTTTAAGCTACCATCTTCAGATGCATAACACATGTGAGAATACATGTACAAGTAGACATATACCTCAGTCACGAGAGCACGCAGACCTTTAAACTTGACAGCTTGCACTTCCCATTTGAATACAGACAGAGGCGAGAGAAGTACAGAAAGAAGCAAGAGAAGTGCAAAAAAAAAGGCAAGAGAGGTGCAGAAACAGGCAACAGAGGTGCAGAAAGAGGGAAGAGGGGTACAGAAAGAGGGAAGAGGGGTGCAGAAAGAAGCAAGAGAGGTGCAGAAGAAGCAAGCAAAGTGCAGAAAGAGGCAAGAGAAGTGCAGAAAGAGGCAAGAGAGGTGCAGAAGAAAGAAACAAAGAGGTGCAGAAAGAAGCAAGAGAGGTGCAGAAAGAAGGGAGGTGCAGAAAGCGGAAGAGATGAGCAGAAAGAGGCAAGAGAAGTGCAGAAAAATGAAGAAAGGTGCAGAAAGAAGCAAGAGAAATGCAGAAAGAGGCAAGAGAGGCGCAGAAAGAACCAAGAGTGGTTTGCGCACCATTAGTACCAATTTACCACCCACATTTAGCAATAAGTAACAGGTGACCATTCCTGGTTTGCAAAGGGCCTCCCACCACGCTGTAACACTTGTCGCTGCATTTTTGGTAACGTTTGAGCCATTTGAGCTTAAAACAAGGTTTTTTTTGTTCAAATCTGCAGATCATGCAGCAGATGATGGATTATGTGGCAAATGCGGAAAATGTATAACTATGCAAAAATCGGTGCAGCCGAACAGTTGCATAATTCCAATGGCCCTGCTCATACCTCTGACTAGGTCCAGAAGTGCTCCTCAGTGGTTCCTTTTTTTTGTCTCATTGAGTTTATAGTTTAGCTTTTATGGAAACGAGCAAGACTAAACCTGAGGTTACCACTCCACAACACAGACTACCATACCACATAATTACTCTCCATGACACATAATCCCACTCTACATAATTCCTATACACTAAATACCACATACTTTCTATCCACATAATTTCACTGCACAACATACCACATAATTCCACTACACACAACCTACAGTCCAAAAAACATTAGTAAAAAACTTTTACATCTACAACGCCAATAGCTCTAACTCTCGCAAATGCGAGACCTATTACATTGCAAATGCTTCTTTAACTAGTAGTCGCGTTTGCAGAGTGGTGGAGAAAGGGGGCTGGGCCTCCGACCAGCGCTCAGGAATTCCGCTGCGTAGGACTTACAGGAGGTACCAGGAGGGCTTCTTGGCCCCCAAAGACCCTCAGGAGTAAAGTGGACTTCACCCCCCAACCAGTCGTGTGCCAGGAGGTGCGTTTGCAGAGTGGTGGAGAAAGGGGTGCTTGGCCTCCAAAGACCTTCTAGCAATCCCACTGTGTGGGACTTACTGGAGGTAACAGGAGGGGTAGTTGGCCCCCCAAGGACATCCTTGGGGGCCAACTACCCCTCCTATTACCTCCAGTAAGTCCCACACAGCAGGATTGCTAAGCTCTCATAGCAGGCCATGCCCCATTTGCCCACCACTCTGCAAACACAATCCCTGGTGCGTTCTTGGATGGGAATTGAAGTCCCCTTCGCTGCTGGGGGAACTATTGGCCAACAAGCCTACCTGTTACCTTCAGTAAGCCCCACACAGTGGGATTGCTGAGAGGTGGACACAGGCCACGCCCCCTTTCTCCACCACTCTGCAAACGCACCTCCTGGTGCGCTCTTGGTTGGGGGATGAAGTCCCCTTGCCTTCTGAGGGTTCTCAGGACACAAGGGGACCTCATCGCCCCACCAGCGGTGCGCCAAGAGGCGTGTTTGCAGAGTGTTGTAAAAAGGGGTGTGGCCTCGGACCACCTCTCAGCAATACCACTGTGTGGGGCTTACTGGAGGTACCTGGTGGGCTAGTTGGCCACTAAGGACCCTCACCAGTGAAGGGAACTTCATCCCCCAACTCAGAGCGCGCCAGGAGGCACGTTAGCAGAATGGTGCAGGGAGGGGGTGGGGACTCCGGTGAGTTGCCTTTTTTTATTTTAGGAAGGGGGGCTGTGTGGCCCCCCTTCCATTGACCCTTTTGGGCCCCGGGGACACCATCCCCAGGGGTCTGAGCCATTTTTTTTCTTAAATTGAAAAGGGAGGGGGCGCGCGGCCCCCCTCTCGAGGCCGATTACGGCCCCGGGGACCCCATCCCCTGGGGCCCGGCAAAAACTTTTTTATGGAAGGCGGACCACGTGGCCCCCCTTCCCTGGTCCACTTTTGGCCCTGGGACCCCATCTCCCTGGGCCTGCCCTGCCTTTTTTATTTTACATTTTGGAGGGGGCCCGCGTGGCCCCCCTCCTGAGGCCAATTTTGGCCCCGGGGACCCCATCCCCCGGGGCCCGGCCTTATGGGTTTTAAAAAATAAATACATAAATAAAAAGGAAGGGGGGGCGAGTGGCCCCCCTCCTGGGCCATTTTCAGCCCCGGGGACCCCATCCCCCAGGCTTGGCCTCTCTTCGGGGACCGCGGGGGAGCCCCAAGGCCCCTGCGGTCCCTGACAGCTCTCTCTTCCAGCGGGAGCCAGCATTGCTTTTGGACCAAGGTAACTGCCAACATGGAGCTCCCTTTGCCCAAAAGCAATTCTGCTTCGCTTCATGGAAGCAAGAGCAGTTTTTCTGCTCTCGCTTCCATGAAGCGAAGCAGAAGTTTGCTATGGCAGGGTGGGAGCAGTGCTCCCTCCCCGCCATAGCAAACTGCAATGTCCTGGGGAAGGGCCCCCCGGGACTTTGCTGGAGCCGGCCCTGGGGGCTGGCGGTCCCCAGGGCCATGGAGGGCTCCTGGTGGGGGGCCGTCTGGCTCCCCTCCCATCTTTTGTGCAGCCCTGGGGAGGTGGTGGTCCCTGGGGCCGGGGGTCTGCAACTGACCCCCACATTTTAATTAATGAATGCCCCGGGGAGGTGGTGGTACCCGGGGCAGTGTTGGAGAGGCAGGAGCCCCCCCACATTTCATTAAACAAATTAAAACCCCGGGGAGGTGGCAGTCCCAGGCATGGGGGGGCTACGTAGCCCCCCACCCATAATTAATGAAAACCCCGGGGAGGTGGCGGTCCCCGGGGCAGCGGGGGGCACGAGCCCCCCCAAGCTTTTTTTAATAAAAATGCCCGGGGAGGTGGCGGTCCTTGGGGCTGCGGGGGGCTGCGTGCTCCCCGCATATCATTAAAATTGCCCCGGGGAGGTGTCGGTCCCCGGGGCTCCGGGGATCCCGCAGGGCCCCCGCATCATATTTTGGCATTGCCCCCGGGACCTGGCCCACCCAGGGGCTTAATCAAACGAAGTGTGGGAGACCGCGCTTCGTTTTATGAAAAAAACATTGGCGGGATTCGCGGACCCTATGCGAATCCCGCAAAAATATATTTAAAAATGCTTTTTTTGGCCCTCAGGGTCCCTGTGGAACCCCCTGAGCAGGCCTAGGGTGTCAGGGTGTTTCTACCCTGCCCCCTTTTCTTGTTTTTTTACCTTTTTTCTTGTGACTCGGTTGAACCGAGTCACAAGATGGCTGCCAACACTTCCTGATTGAGCCAATCAGAGTCAGGCTCGTGATCGGGAGGGTTTGCGGATCCACAGCGGTCACCAGATATATAAATATTTCTAAATATATGAATTTCTCAGGAACTACTGAACGGATTTACACCATTTAACAAAAAGAGTGCACTCTGGACCAAGAGCTACCTTTCTGCCAAATTTGGTGTAATTCCGTTCAGCTGTTCAGGCTGTAGCTGCGACTAAAGTTTTCTATGGAAATTAACATGGAGAAAACGCGTTTTAGGACCCCTTTTTATCTGGGCCCCCGCTTGACGAATCACTCCGAAACTTTTAAACACAGCAGCTGAATTGAGCGGGCCATTAGTTTTGAAAATTCCGCGAAGATTCGTCAAACGGAGCCAAAGATATTGGCAAATAAAAAACGCTTTTCCTATGGAAACTAGGTCCTAACTATAACTACCTACTGGCGACAGCCAGTAGATAATATATTGATAGAGTGGTCCTCCAGATATGGAGGATTGTGACTCAACTGATGGGCTAGGACAGGATGCCCACCCAACTTACGCCTCTCTCGATGGCACCCACCTCCGCCAGGCTGCCCAGTTGGGGGGTTCACTAAATGGGACAGGATTGGGATCACATACCTGGGGGACATCAGGTACAGTTCGGGAATGAAGTCTTTTCAAGACTTACAATCACTTTTTCCCTTTCTAATAGACAGTTCCACAAATACCCCCAACATGTTCTTGCATGTTGTCCCAGAGTTCAGCCCTTTAGAAGCAAATCTCCTAATGGGTCAGTTGGGGAAGGGGAGAACCTCTCTGATTTATAAATCACTAATCCTTAACACTCCAAATAAATTTACCCCTCCTAGGCACAAATGGGAGAAGTAGGTGGGCATGTTGAAAGATACACACTGGAGAGACGCCCGAATGGCCCCTCGCACCCTTGTCATCTTGTCACTGCTGAGGACGGTACAATGAAACTATTTACACCCTACATAAAAAACACCCTGCTGGCTTTGGCATGCAGGTAGCATACCTTCCCCTGACTGCTTACGTTGTGCCGTGCCCAGATGCAGATTTTTATCACATGGTCTGAGCATGCCTCACCATAGCGACATACTGGCAGTCCATTGAGCAGGAGAGAGATGCCCCTATGTTGACCCCCAGGATTGCTATCCTGTGGATCCTGGAGGGTATGGGTGGCAAACCGGTCAAACACTAGTGGGTCTGGCCACACTTCTGGCAAAAAGAGACATTGCACGTTGCTGGAAAAACAAGTTCGCACCCAAGCTGTCCAATTGACGACTGGCTAGGGACTGGTGTGCCAAGATTCAAGAGCCAATAGACAGGGTCAGGGGTTGCACCCGAAAGCACAAAAGATTTATGGAAGGTGGTGGGATTACTCTGGACTGTTTAGGGGAAGCGGGGACTTGTGATGTGCTCGCAGTTATTATTAGCCCTTGCAGTGTTGCTTAAAGCTTGATATGTATGTTGAGCTAGAAAACCTTGTGCGAGGTGTTGTTCTGCAGTCACACAAAACTCAATAAAGTTTGTTATTAAAAAAAATTATACTACATTGCTGATGTGATATAAGTTGTCTTCACGGGGTTGTTGCTGAAAGTTTTCAATATCAGATTTGAGAATGTGCCTACGTCCTGCTAGAGCAAAGAAAAATTGACGAGTAGGTAAATTAGAAAAACATGAGTCAGAAAAGATTTTGCAAGAATAGAGGTGTTTGGAGGAGCTGCCTCAAAATATTTGAAATGTGCCTAATCTGTAATGGTAAGGCATTCCAGAGCTGGGGGCGAATAGCTGAGAATGACTGACCTACCGCACAAGCCCTTTTGGATCCGGTGAACATTCACCACAGTTGCTGAAGAGAGGAGTGGATTCCACCGGCAGTTTAAACAGTGAGTTTCTTTTGCAAGAAGAACGGATCCTGACTGTGGTTGTCACAGATTTTCATATGAAGGAGTTTTTAAGGCTTTGTATCTGTCCCACTGTGACTGTAAACATTTTCTCTTAAAGTGGTCCTAGCCATACATTTTAATTTCTCTCCACCCTTAAGGCTGCCTGCTTTCACAAACCGCTCCCACATCCATTTTCACCTGCGTGTCTTGTATAATACATTCTAGTGTGGTTTTGAAATTTAATGGAAGGGTGTGTCAACTGCTTATCCAGTAACTGTTTAAACTTCAATGCAATTCACTTTTTACACTTCTGGGAAAAGTTTTACACTCATGACACTACTAATAGACAAGAGGTTCTTGGAGCCTTGCCAATTTATTGCTCTTCAGCGAAGGCTTTTTTTGAATCCTTCTTATCTCGCTCTTCTTTCGATGCTGTCATCCCCTTGTAATCAGATTCACCTTACTTTGCAAATTCCTCTGTAGTCTTCCAATGAAGAACCATATTGGTAGCTAGGTTTCCCAAAAATGGGTTACTTCCATTGCCTTTAATGCATTATCCTCCGTGGACAGTCAGCAAGTTAAGTGGTAATACAATACAATCATTTTTAACTCCATGCGTGATATCTAAAAATAACTTAAGGCAAGGACATGGAATTGCCTTTTTCTGAATTTTGTGCAAGGCATTGATTATTACCCCAAAATCATTAATTTTTCTGTCTTATGTTATTCCCTATTTCACTCACATTGTTCTCCACTTGCGCTATATCTTGGTTTTCTAGTAACAAGCTACAGGAGGTTACCCATAAACCCGATAGAGACCAACCAGGGTGAATATTGGTTTTCTGACATGCACCATCTGTTCTTTCTGACTCATATTACATACATGCCAACATTCTGCACTTACAAAGAGGTGTTTTTTTTGCAAGTTTCGAAACCACTAATTAGCATAATGATTATATCACCGAAATGACATCATATGAGACTTGATCTTGACATCACAACAAACTATATTATATAAGGTTCAATGGACCAAGATCAGAATTAAGCTTAGTGATCTAAGGTGTGAGTCAGGTTCAGTGAGTGAGGCAGCGTTCAAAAATGTGCTATGTGCTAAAAGTGAACAAAGAAAGTGAGGCTTCATCCTACAGTGTGAGACTCACATTTAATGAGTGAGACTGTGCACCGCAGTGAGACTTTCACACTGCAGAAGAAGAGAGGAGCAAGTGACACGGTGCTCCAAAGTGTAAGCCTCACAATGCGTTAGACTTTAACAAGCAATGTGTTTGACTTGGTCCTCTCTGCAGGGTCACTCCAAGCTTTTTGCCTTCACCCCTACTTTTTTCTGAATTTTGTTTTTGTTGCCATTAGGACTCTGTGAACTTTACCACTACTAACCAGTGGTAAAGGGCTTGTGCTCTCCCCGTAAAACATAGTAGAATTGGCTTACACCTGATTGGCATATTTAATTTACTTATAAGTCCCTGGTATATAGTGCTAAATTATACCCAGGGCCTATAAATTAAATTCTACTAGTGGGTCTGCAGCATTCATGTCTCAGGCCTGCCACTGGAGCCTGTAGTGCAGTTTTAAAACTGCCAACCTACCTGGCAAACTAGACCTTTTGTCAGGCCTAAACCTTCCTTTTTAAAACATATAAGGCACCCCTAATGTATGCATTAAAAAGCACAAAGGGCATGGTGCATTGTATTTAAAAAGTAGGACATTCGCTTTTATGTCTTACGTGCCCTGGTAGTGAAAAACTCAAAAATTCCTTTTTTACTACTGTAGGGCCTATCTCTCCCTTTCAATAACATTGGGTTACCTTATTACATTTAATAAGTGGTAACTTTTGATTGGCAACAGATAGAAATGTTGTTTAGACTCAAATGAATTGTAATTTATAATTCTCATTGATGGTAAAGTTGGATTTTATGTCACAATTCTGAAAATACCACTTTTAGAATGTTGGCATTTTCTTGTCTAAACCATTTGGTGCCTGCTGCCTATGTCCTCGGTCACATGAGTGTGAATAGCTTGGCAATTGACCTTTTTGTATTGCTCCTAGACAGTGAGGCAAATGGGGACTATGGTTTGGCAAGATGGGCAATCCTGGCAGGATGGTTGGGGCAGAGCTGTTCCCTGACCCACTTACATTTCACAGGGCTAGCTCCCACACACACACAAAGGAACTTGACACACCAGGATTTTGTTGCCCCAGACTACTTGGGACCTTGGCAAGGGAAGGGAAGAACTTTCCAGAACCAGATGTGGGGCTATCCAGGATGTCACACCCCACTTCAAAGGCTGGCACCAGTATAAATATTGGACCTCCATAACCACTTCTTCAGTAAACTCTTGGACCTGTGGATTATGGAAGAAAGACTCCTGTACTCCAGAGGACTGCCCTGCTGCTTGAGGCTTGCCCTGCTCTCTGTGATGGAAGACTGGACCTGTTTCAGCGGCCTCCCTGCAACTGCCCATCTGACCTTCTGCAACCTAACATGCCTGGGCCTGCAACTGTACCTTCCTGAGCCCTACTGGTCTCTGCTAGAGTGAGTCGCTGATCCCCAAGAGGTGCCTCTCCGGGTCCTGGACTCTTGACTGGCATCAGAGTTCACTCCTCAAAAAAAGGTGATATCCTGAAGTATTGGGCTCTTCATGACCATGAACGGGCCCGTTCGTGTTGAGACTCTGCTGCCCGTGATGACCGCCCCTGCCAACATTCAGTGACCCTGACTCTTCTCGCTACAGCGACCGCCAGTGACGACTGGCAACACCAGATCTGTACTTCGTGCTACAGCAATGACAGCGCGAAGCTCCAGCAATGATTTTCTGTGACACCCAACCGGATCTTCGGGCTACAACAAAGACCGTCCACAATGGCAGGCCTGCACTGGATGCCCATCCATGATGCTCTTCCTGCTCCTCGGGGCCTCCTCCATCACGAACAAGAGTCTAAGCACCAGACTCTGAAAAGGTAACTTTTAGAGCAGGACTAACCTGGTACCTGTATCCGGCCATCGCTCCATCATGGTCGGTCTGAACTTGTGACTTCCCCTCGCCTAGCATGACCAGATGACTGTGAGTGACACTTTGTGCTTTTAAAGAACACAGAAAAACCAGAATACCGGAATTAGAACCTAGCTATGGGTGATGAGAGACTTCCGCTCAAGTGGAGTGATAAAGTCTACTGATCAAGAAAGAAGAATTTCTTTCTTTTTTTTTTTTGTAAAACTTTTTTTATTAATCAACATCAGCATATCAAGTACATTACAGAGGAAGCAGTAGGGCAGGCCACATGGGGACAATAGGCAAAATCAATCAATACAACATAATACCTGGAGGGTTTAGGGCGAAGGGGGGTCTTCACTGTCGAGGGAGAGGGGCGGTTGACATAGGTCTCCACGATAGGAATTCCACAGGCCCCATACACAGGTCCATTTTTTAGGGCAGCCCCGGGCAACATACACCGTCTTTTCTCTGAACATTGCCCAATCCAGATCTTTCTTCCAGTCACCCACCGCTGGAGGTTGAGACGCCCCCCACCGCTGAGCAATATTTCTCTTAGCGAGCATAAGCCCCAGAGTGACCCATTGCGTTAAACAGTCATTCAGATCCGTCGGTTCCCAGATGTTCAACAAACATCTATGAGCATCTGGGCTAAGTTGTGTGGTTAACACTGTGTTGATGATATCATGTACTTTACGCCAGTAGGGTTGAATATTGTCACATTCCCAAATTATATGCATAAAAGTACCCACCTGGCCACATCCCCGCCTACAGTCCCCCCCATCTATTCTCCCCATCCGTACCAGCTGGGGTCCGGTCACGTAAATCCTATGGAGTACTTTGAGTTGGACTAGTCGTAGGCGCGCAGGTATTGCCACGACTCTAGGCGAGGAAACGGCCTCTTGCCAGTCCTCATCGTCTATCTCGATTCCGTCCCTGGACCATTTCTCCCGAAGCGATTGAAGAGGGTCTGGCATGTTGTTGATCAACTTTTTATATATCAATGAGATAGTGCTGTCAGGGATGTGGCCATCCAAGACTCGGTCCTCCAATGGGGACGACTCGGGAAGAGTGGTACCACGCTGTATATGGGAGCGCAGAGCGTGTCGGACCTGCGTATAACGGAAAAATTCTGAGTCAGCTAGATCGAATTGCTGTTGCAGAGTGGCGAATGACTTAGGGGTCAATTCCGATTCGGGCCGGAAAAAGCACCGACCGAGTCGGAGCCGGAATTTATTCCGACCGACACGTACCTGTGGCGCCCGACACGCCAAGTACGATGCAAAGCGTGCAAAATCCGACCGACACGTACCGAACCCAAGCCGAACGACCGAGCCGCACGGAAAACAGCAATCCGGCCGGAAAAACACGCGAATCGAACCGACCGACACGCACCCGGAACAAATCCGACCGAAACGTACACGCGAACTCCAAACCGCAAAGTACGATGCAAGGCGCGAAAACCACGACCGAGTCGGACGGAGGACAAGCCGTACGACCGACACGCATACAAAACCGAGCCGAAGTAACACAAAACACCGCGACCGACGCGTACGCAGCATAGAAAACTGCACAAACACAGCGTGAACGAAACGGAGAACACCGTACGAGACAAATGCAGGGTCCGACTCGGTCACAAGAACGTTTCCAACATGCACAGACAGTACAAAGGAAAAATGACACAAAAAAAGGCCAAACAAGCAATTACAAAGCCAATAAATACTGTGGGGGTGGGGACAGAGAACAAAGACACACCCACAACTCCACCCATATAAAGGACACAAATCCCAACCATGATCCTTTGCAAATGCCATTCCACTGCCAGCACCCAACAGACAGCAACCACACACCCACAGCTCATCCCTCACACAAGCCACACACCATCAGCACACCAACAAATACCTACCTCACATACACCCAGCAAAACACACACTCACACACCCTCACCTGCACACCAACACACACATCACTCACCATCACCACCCATCACCATGCCCCCCAAGAAGAATCACAAGTTCCTAGATTGTGAATTGGAAGTCATGGTAGACGAGATCCTCAGGGTAGAGCCACAGCTGTTTGGCACACTGGTCCAACAGACCCCCATCTCCCAGAAAACCAAGATGTGGGAGAGGATCATCAACAGGGTGAACGCACAATCACCATGTCTGCGCACAAAGACCGACATCCAGAACAGGTGGTATGACGTGCGCAGGAGGGTACGGGACCTGCTCAAGAAAGACTACCTCCTGAGCCAATACACCGGCAGTGGCCCTCCTGCCAAGCCAGTATACCTCAGGCCCTGGGAGGAGAAGGTGCGGGCCATCCTTCCGCCAGTGAGCGTATATGGACTAGAGAACATCCCAGAGCCTGGTGAGTACACAACAAATGTACACAATATTCTGCCACAATACACACACACATCACTGTCAAGGGGAGAGTCAAACCATGCACTCATAGCAATTACACAGCAACCAGAACAGAATCATCCCAAAATGTGTATGTCAGTCAGAGAAACACAACACATGCCATCTCAAAGTTACATTCAACCGTGCCATCACATGTACAAACACAACTACAACTACAGCTAGGCAGTGGCACAAATAGAACTAACAAACACATCCAGACATGTAGCCACCACAACAACACCAACACACAGTGAAGACCACTGAAAGGAAGGAATTCTGTGTATGCTGGCCAAGTCAGTGTAGCCAATAGCATCATGGGAGTCGTAGTCACACATATTGCCCCCCACAACTGTCCCATCAACACCACCATGAACCATGCGCACATCACAGGGAGTGGAGAAGGACTCACAAGATGGCTGACACTGGCAACTGCTGTGGGGAGCACAAGGCCCTGCTGGCAACTGTGCACCAACAAACAGCAGGACACCACTGACTGACATCCTGAGAGACAACTTCCACTCCCTGCAATGGAAGCACGTTCCATGGTGGGATATCTGGCTGGCTGGGTGGGAAGGAGGACTCGCACCACTGACCATAGTCACAAGCACCTCCCCTCACACACACCCTCAACACATACTCCACATAACCCACCTGGGAGAATGCAATGCCACACATCCTAACTCAAGGTCCCACAAAGAACCTCCACCCTGGGTTATGTCGTGTGAAGCACAGGGACACTCATGGGACTTTCAGCCAAACAACTGCCAGGACAACACTCCCAGCCATCCTGTCAGCACAGGCAGCCCACCCCACAGGGAAGCAGAGTCAAAAGGAAGGAAGCATGGGCATGCTGGGAAGGGGGTGGAGGCAATAGCATGATGGGAGTCGTAGTCACAGCTCTACATCCCCCACCACATGGCCCAGCAAGCTCACACTCACGCATGCACATCCCACAGAGAGTGGAAAGGCCCATCAAAGATGTCTGACACTGTTGCTGTGTCGTGGGGAGCACAAGGGCATGCTGGGAACTGCACACCAACCAACAGCAGGACACCACTGTCAGCCATCTTGCCATTGCTCTCACACCCACACACACTGAACTCCCCACAAAACCAAGTAAGTATGGGAATGCTGGGAAGTGGGGTGGAGGCAATAGCATGATGGGAGTGGTAGTCACAGATATTGGTCACCCCCACAACTGTCCCATCAACACCACCCTGAACCATGCGCACATCACAGGGAGTGGAAAACAACTGACAAGATGGCTGACACTGGCAACTGCTGTGGGGAGCACAAGGCCCTGCTGGCAACTGTGCACCAACAAACAGCAGGACACCACTGACTGACATCCTGAGAGACAACTTCCACTCCCTGCAATGCAAGCACGTTCCATGGTGGGATATCTGGCTGGCTGGGTGGGAAGGAGGACTTGCAGCACTGACCATAGTCACAAGCACCTCCCCTCACACCCCCCTCAACACAAACTCCACAGAACCCACCTGGTAGAATGCAATGCCTCCCATCCTAACTCAAGATCCCACAAAGAACCACCACCCTGGGTTATGTTGTGTGAAGCACAGGGACACTCTTGGGACTTTTAGCCAAACAACTGCCAGGACAACACTCCCAGCCATCCTGTCAGCACAGCCAGCCCACCCCACAGGGAAGCAGAGTCAAAAGGAAGGAAGCATGGGCATGCTGGGAAGGGGGTGGAGGCAATAGCATGATGGGAGTGGTAGTCACAGATATTGCTCAGCCTCACAACTGGCCCATCAACACCACCCTGAACCATGCTCACATCACAGGGAGTGGATAAGGACACACAAGATGGCTGACACTGGCTACTGCTGTGGGGAGCACAAGGGCATGCTGGGAACTGCACACCAACCAACAGCAGGACACCACTGTCAGCCATCTTGCCATTGCCCTCACACCCACACACACTGAACTCCCCCACAAAAGCAAGTAAGTATGGGAATGCTGGGAAGTGGGGTGGAGGCAATAGCATGATGGGAGTCACAGTCACAGACATAGCTCACCCCCACAACTGTCCCATCAACACCACCCTGAACCATGCTCACATCACAGGGAGTGGAGAAGGACTCACAAGATGGCTGACACTGGCTACTGCTGTGGGGAGCACAAGGCCCTGCTGGCAACTGTGCACCAACAAACAGCAGGACACCACTGACTGACATCCTGAGAGACAACTTCCACTCCCTGCAATGCAAGCACAGTCCATGGTGGGATAACTGACTGGCTGGGTGGGAAGGAGGGCCGGCTGTCAACCAAATACAACCAATGCAGACCATGTTCACACCCCAACAAATACATAGAAATGCCCAAATAATGCAGGACAATGTGCCACACCAATATCAACCCCTGACTGTGACGACTTAGGACAATGCAATGTACAGGCCCGCACCCAGAGGCACAGTCACAACTGTCAGGTGTGTCAACCATTGATGCCTGCAGAAACATAACATACATTGTGTGTGTCTCCCAAAAACAGGTGATGATGGGGACACAGCAGCAGACGCTGAGGAGTCCCAGTCCCAGGCTCAAGAGGATGCGGAGCTCACTGGTGTCGTACAGCCTCTGCCCTCCTCGGACGAAGAAGACCAACCTGGCACATCCGGTGCAAGTCTACATGCAGCACCAGCAGGACCACCAGCTGCAGCACCAGCAGGACCACCAGCTGCACCCCCTGCACCCACCCCTCCAACGACTGTCACCACAAATACCATCCCTGCCGACATGGACAGAACAAGGAGCAACACCAGCACAGGGACCCTGGACCAACCTGGGGCCATGGACACCACCACCACCAACCCCCAAGGTGGACCAGGGTCATCTGTGCGTGCCACTGCACGCACTGCACATGTCAGCAGGGGTGGTGGGAGGGGTGGGAGACAGAGGTCGCTGCTTGCAGAGGTTGCTGGTGTGCATGATGACCCACAACTGGTACGCATAGCTGATGCGTACCAGTCCAGCACCGGAGATCTCAGCCAGGTAGTGGGGCTCCTCAGAGACATGAAACAGCAGCAGGCTGCCCATCATGCCCGCTTGGACTCTCACATGTCCCACGTGGAGTCACACATGTCCCGCGTGGACTCACACATGTCCCGCGTGGAGTCCAAGTGGGATGCACTGCATGAGATGACGGCGGTGCACAGGGACATTTTACAATGCCTCCGCCAGATGAACAGCAACCAGTCCACACCTCCCTGTGTGCCAACAACATCTGGTGCTGAACAAACTGCAACTGCCACAGGGAGGGAGGATGACTCTGGCGGAGAGTCCCCTGCACCGCAGCAGCCTGTACTTGAGGGGCCCCCCAAAGAAGAGGGGTCGTCCGAGGAGGGGCAAGTGAGAGGCCGATGGCCAAGCGCAACTCCCAGGAAGCCTGAACCTGTTCTGGATGTTCACCTTTGTGCACAGACTGTTCACCCTGTTGACGGCAACACTACTCCCACACATTGCATGGGGAGTACAAGTTGGACCAATGTCTCAGACAACTGTGGCCCCGATACTGGGGATTTTGTCTACCAGGACTTTCAATTCACCTAGGAACTTCTGATTGCAAGATTTATGTACAGCACTACCCATCCTATGCACTATTCACACAAATGTATCACAATAAACACACTAATACACCATACTTGCCTCTGTTGTGATTCCAACGTGGGTGCTGTTATGGGGATGATGAACTGCAAAATTACACTGTGTATGCGAACTGCAACAGCAAGTACAACACAGGCATGTGAGTAAAGGCAACGTGACACATATGAGGGAGACACACCACCAGGGCTACACAACACATACACACCTAGGCCATCTGACTCATTGCCTACACTGATGTTGCCAGGGAAGACGGTGCAATGCACAGACACCACACCCATTCCCAGTTGTAGTCAAGTAGCCCACAGGTGCAGTAAGCAAATGGCAGTCAAATGTGTGACCACAGACAACGCACATCACAAAGTGAAGCACAGGTTTATTACACAGTTGCAACATGTCGTAACCACTACAGATGCAAGGTAATCCCACCTGGCAGCGGGCACACAGTCAACAACTGTAGACGGAAGGAAGTCCATGGGTGTGGCGCACATCACCTGTAGGGACACAACAGCTACCACCCTGGAAGTGCAATCACGTCGTCGGTGGACACAGTTGACCAAACGAATCTGAAAGTACCCTGTGAAGGACCGAAATGACACACAGTCAAAAGCAATGGAGAACAGGACAGAACAGCAAAACTCATGCACAATACATGTTACAAGATACCCACCCAGAACCAAGTTAGCATGTCAACACTGTTGGGGAGTACAGCCCACCTGTAAGCACACATCGCAACACACATCCAGTCAAGTAGCCCATGGACACACTCCAACAGCACCAGAGCACCACCTACACATATCATGCCAACTCACATCATTGACATGACACCTCAGGATACTCACATTCAGCTAAAGAAGTTGGTGATGAGCTGTGTGCGGACATCACCCTCATCATCATCATCATCATCACTGGCATCGTGGTCCAGGCCAGGATCCTCCACAGGTGGCGGATGTTGGTCATTGTCATCCTGGATGAGAGGCAACTCCTTCCGCACTGCCAGGTTGTGGAGCATGCAGCAGACGATGATAATCTTGCACACTTTCGCAGGGGCATATGGGAGGGACCCTCCGGTCTTGTCCAGGCAGCGGAAGCGGCTCTTCAGGAGACCAAATGTCCGCTCAATCACTCTCCTGGTCCGACCATGTGCCTCATTGTAGCGCATCTGGGCTGGTGTCACAGGGTTCCTGAGGGGTGTCAGCAACCACGGCATGTTGGGGTATCCCGAGTCACCTACGGACAGACAAGTGCACATTAGCTGACTTGGAAAAGTGGGCGGAATACTACAGATCAGATCACACACAATGGCACAAAGTCAGTACACACCGACAAGCCAGGCACGCTGGTTCTGCATCTGTGCCATCATCCTGGGGATGCGACTACTCCTCATCACAAAGGCATCGTGTGCTGAACCAGGGAAACGGGCACACACGTGTGTGATGGTCATATCTGCAAGACACACCACCAGTGCATTGACCGAGTGGTAGTGCTTGCGGTTCCTGTAGGCCTGCTCCTGGGCCTGTGGTGGTACCAAAGCCACATGTGTCCCATCAATGGAGCCAATGACATGCGGCATCCTCCCCAGGGCATAGAAGTCACTCTTCACGTCAGTGAGTCGTCGCAGTCTAGGGAAATAGATGTACCGGTTCAGGAATAGCAACATTGCCGCCAAAACATCGCGGAGCACACGGCTCAACATGGTCTGTGACATCCCACCAGCAGTCGCCACAGTATGTTGGAAGGTACCGGTGGCAAAGAAGTGTAGGGCTGCCATCACCTTCACCTTGGGGGTCAGCGCTGTAGGATACGGCCGGCCAGGCTGCAAATGTGGGGCCAACTGCACTGCCAAATCCTCAATCAGCTGCCTGGTGAAGCGGTACCGTCGGATGCTGTCCCGTTCCACCATCGTTGCCAGGTCTGGGAATGGTCGATGGACAGCAGGAGCCCTGCAGTGCAGAGGAGAAGTAAGCAAGATTGTCAGTCAGCCCACATATGCGGCATTGAACACACTCAATATCCCAACATACATCATTATGAGGCACAACTACATGAAGTGTGCAGTTCCGTAAGGACATGTATGGTACATACATGGCCAACATCTGTCATCACGGTCCAACAAGTGGCATCAATAAGTCCCAGGTTGGCCCATTGGATATCATGAGGCCGTGTCACAGTTCCCATCTCCTGCTGCCGTGTCACAATCACCCCCCACAGTGACATGTGAGGACAGATGTGCCCCAGGCATCACAGCTCAACGACAGGTACATTCCCAGGGACCCTGTATTGCCACATGGACACTGGCATTACATGGAGTATCATGTATACACCACAGCAAAACAACTATGACCCCCACAGGTAGTGGTCCCACTTGCCACTGCAGGACAGACATGGACGTCTGTGACACACACACGCACAACATCAAAGTCCATGCACACACAACGTGGATGTGGAGACTGTCTCCCATTGTGCACATGAAATCAGAGACATTGTAAACACTACATGCACACAGACTGTGGAGGACCATCACTATTGTGCCACTGGGACACCCTGGCTCAAACATACCGTCCCACATGGGACTCACGGGGTATGTGACATGACATACACATACACCACCGTGAAATGTGACCATGGCACATGCACAGATATGAACAGTTGCACATCACAGTGGTCATGTACACGTAACACCCAGGATCCTGTCCCCATGAACACGTGCACAGCCTGGGGGTGGCTGCCCCCAGGTGACACCCACAGGACAACATGTACACCAACATACACACAATAGGAAATGCAGCCTTACATGCCTTATCATACAGTTTGGACAGGCTGTCGTGTTGTAGGTGTGCCCCTCACTCCCTGGGAGCTATCTGTGGCTGGCATATGTCCATCTGAGACAGGCATGGTGACATATGCCAGTCACTTGTACAGGGATGCGTTGAACAGCAATGGACCGATCGGTGCACCCGGCCGGCCCATTGCATTCAATGTGTGCGGGTACGCGTTGTACCCCTGTACGCGTTGTACCGCAATGGACCGATCGGTGCCCCGGCCGGCCCATTGCATTCAATGTGTGCGGGTACGCGTTGTACCCCTGTACGCATTGTACCGCAATGGACCGATCGGTGCCCCCGGCCGGCCCATTGCATTCAATGTGTGCGGGTACGCGTTGTACCCCTGTACGCGTTGTACCGCAATGGACCGATCGGTGCCCCCGGCCGGCCCATTGCATTCAATGTGTGCGGGTACGCGTTGTACCCCTGTACGCGTTGTACCAGCAATGGACCGATCGGTGCCCCCGGCCGGCCCATTGCATTCAATGTGTGCGGGTACGCGTTGTGCCCCTGTACGTGTTGTACCGCAATGGACCGATCGGTGCCTCCGGCCGGCCCATTGCATTCAATGTGTGCGGGTACGCGTAGTACCCCTGTACGCATTGATCAGCAATGGACCGATCGGTGCCCCCGGCCGGCCCATTGCATTCAATGTGTCGTGGTACGCGTTGTACCCCTGTACGCGTTGTACCGCAATGGACCGATCGGTGCGCACCCATTGACAATGGCCTTGCCTGGCAACGGACGCGTTTTCGAAATTCGAACGAGTCGGTTGCTGGAAATTCAGTTGGTCACCCACAACAATGTTGCAAAATCATGTATGTCATGAAGTTGAAGATTTGAAGGATGCCGTGGGCGTGTATTGGTGCTGCTATTCCATGGATTGGCCAGATTCAGAAGATGCAAACGACTTGGACCTATCACTTTGGACACAAGGGACAGTATCTGCCTCTCCAGCACATATATATTGCTGGCTGTTCCCCTGAGAGCTCACTTGCCTGCACTACATGCTCCAGGACGACATCTGCCACTGCACTGCTGCTGTCTCTGCCCCTCTGGACCCTGCAATGGCACGTACTGTGGAGAGAGCCCCAGCCTTCAGCCTTGAGGAGAACCAGGCCCTGCTGGACAGCCTACTTCCACAGTACAGCAAGCTGTATGGGACACCAGGGGAGCAGGTGAGTGTTCTGTGCACTGCCTTTCTGAATGTGCATTTTGTCTGACTAGCAAGGCTGAAAGTCTGCACGCCACTGGCTAGCAGGCTCACTGAGTAGTTGTCACCCCCATAGTGTGTAGTGACATGCACTGGACAGGTATGGTGCAGTGACAGTGCATTTGAACAAGGTTTTACTTCCCATGCAATGATACCATGTAGTGACGTCTGGCAAACTGTCCATGGGCAGCGTTGCACTGCCTGTGTACATCATGTGCCCCTGTGAATGAGACATGTATATACAACTGTGTCATGCACGGATATGTTGCATGTGTAGTAATGGCCTTTTCACTTTGTCATCCTGACAGGTTAATGCCCATCGGAAGCAGGAGATCTGGAAGGACATCGTCCGGGCTGTCCGGTCCGTGGGGGTCTACAAGCGCCGGATCCGCAACTGCCAGAAGAGGTGGCAGGACCTTCGGGGCTGGACCCGGAGGATTGCACGGGTCCAGCTGAAGCTGTCGCCTCCTCGCAGGAGGGGCGGAACACGGACCCTGACCCCCACATGCTCCAGATCCTGGCGGTGGTGTTTCCAGACCTGGATGGGCAGCTGAAGGCCAGACAGCAGCAAGGAGGGGGTGAGTCAAAGACTGCACTGTGAACTCTGTATTACATGCTTTGTGCCCTCCTCTGGCCTGGTTCAACTGCCACAGTACAGCAGTCATGTTGTCCAGGAGCCATGTCCCTCTATTGTGCACTGCCCACTCCTCATCTGATACCCAGGTGTGGCCCTTACATTCAGGGAATTGTGTCACTTGGGACTGTGTCCTTGCAGTTTGCTTCACTAAAGGTGGGGGACAGCATCTGTTTCCCTAACTCTGTTGTGGGCATCATGGGTGGGTCCATTGTTCACACAACGCCTGTGTTCGGACATGTAATCTGCGTGTTGCTTTGATATGCGGTCCACTTGCTGAGCTGAGCCACCACATGTGCCTGGGGTATGTGGCACACGCCCACGCAGCGGGTGGGAACAATGTTTGGGCCCCAGGAGTGTGCAGATTACGTGTGTCACACATACATAGCCAGCTATCCACTGTCCAGGGCTCATCCCTCATTCATGTGGGGCAGGACAGTCATGCCTACTCCAGGCCATGCAATGCACTCTGTACTCCCACTCCCGTGTATCAGCTGACACATTGTGCGCAGTGATTTGACCCCTCAGGTGTCTGCCTCTGTGTCAGTGTGCTGTGGATTAGTTGCCAGGACTGCTGGGGTGTTTCTTGGTAGGGGCTCAGCATGCCACTGGAGATGTGACCATAGGAGACGATACTTGTGTGTCACATAGGTGTTTGATCAGCTGCCCGTGCAGACTGGGGTATGCGAATGTGAAGTTCAGGCAGCTGTTCCCCATTCACAGCAGATTGTGAGGGGCTCAGGTTCAGAGGGTAGTGTCACAGGTCTCCCATATGTCCAATCGGTATGACCTGGACAGATGAGGGTTAAGATGATGTGTTGTGTGGGGGATGTACATGTGCACTTGTGCAGCTCCAGGACTTGCATTCCCCATGACCTACTATTGTGACACAGTGCAGAGTGTTGTTGTCTGGCTGCCAAGTCATACATCACTGAGACAGTGATGTATGACTTAGCAGTCATGCCTCCGCCATGGCATGTGTCTACTTATTGGTGATCCTGCAGGGGAGTGACATGTGCTACATGCACACCATTGTGGCGATGGCTATCAGGACATGGGTGCATCATGGTGTCTGTCGCTGGTATGCATCACATGCATATCCTATTTGACTCTGGGCGTCCCTTTCATCCGGAAACCTGTACTGACTCAGTGGCAAGAGTTGTGATGTGTGCATGTCCACATGCTACACCGTGTCCTCTGCACTGTCCAACTACTGTGTAGTTGGTGCATGTGTCCACACTGGGGTGTTGCTATCCAACAGACACCAGACAGATGGGTGCAAGGCCATGTGGGATGTGAGTGCCATGGTTGGCATCAGACTGACAATTGGCTTCTCCTGTTCAGTTAGGGCACTTTTAGCAATGTACAACTAATGATGCCAGGGCTTGCTCTGTAATGTGCTGTGCTCACAGTGGTGTGTGCGTTTGGTGCAGGTGACTGATGTCTGTCTGTTTCCCCATTGTTTGCAGATACATCCACGGCCACGGAAGGGGACAGCTCCACGGACCAGGAGGAGCCGGAGAGCCAGACTGGGTCAGCAGCCGAGGAGTGGTCGGAGGGACCCAGTGGCACGGAGGGCGAGGGGAGCCACACCGAGGAGTCCTCAGCACCATCCACCTCAGCTGAGGACCAGAGCAACTCGGAGGATGACTCCCTTATGGAGGCGGGTGTCAGCAGCCACCACACCCCAGCTAGTGTTGCTGTCCCCGCCACCACCAGCACCACCACCGCCCTCCCATCGGCTCCCATTCCCCAGGTCCGTGGAGGCTCCCATGTTCGGGAGCGTGTCTCCTTTGGGCCAGGCACCGCACCCCCTGCCCCTGTGTCCCCTGCTGCCCTGAGTGAGGAGTCTGTGTACCTCCTTCGCCAGCTCCATGTAGGGCAGACAGCCATGCTGAGTGTCCTCCATGCGCACACCGCTCTGTTGACTCAGCTGGTGTCGTTCATGGAGGGCATCTCATCGGGCATGTCTGACCTACAGAGGGGCAATAGGTCCATGGACTCCTCCCTGACGGCAGCAGTGTCCCTCCTCAGACAGTCCCTCACCCCTCCTGCCTCTGCTCCATCCACACTCCCCAGCACCTTACCCGTCCCAAGCACACACACACCGGCACAGGCACACACCAGCACACACACATCCAGCACACAGACACACACGCCACAAACAAAACGCACACGCACGCACAGTCAGGGGACTGAAACCAGACTCACAGGGGATGGGGCCCTGGAACACACACACGCATCCACGAGCACTGCGCAGTCCTCAGTTGCCTCTCCCTCCAAAACACCCTCCCTTGCCTCACCTGCAACCCCAAAGACCCAGCGGCTCTTCCTCAGTGACCTCGGCCTCTTCCCCTCCGATCCAGCTGATACAGCATTCAGGGGGAAGAGGAAGCCCACCCACACGGAGCAGAGTGCCCCTCGCCCCCGGACACCCTCCCCCAGGCGCAGACAGACTGAGGCCCCCACCCGCAAGTCTCCCCGGAGTCGTAAGAGCAAGACCCCGCCGCCGCCCTGCAGCTCAGGCACCAGGTCTCCTTCCTCCATCCCTCAGGCCCCCACTCCACAGGTGCCCCCACCACACCCTGCCCCAGGTTCCCCCACCCACAGATATACCATCCCCAAGAGGATCCGGCCTTCTCCCCCTGCCACTTGCTCTCCCGGCACCACACCCCCGCTGCGCTTGTCTGTGCCACTGATGTGGTGAGGGTGTCCTCCCCCTCTGTCCAGCCCACCTTGCCTGTTCCCCATTCTCCTCCCCTGGTGGTAGGCACTGCAGTGGAGTCCACTACCACCCTGTCTGACTTGGGCACTGCAGTGGCGGACCTGTCCACTCCATCTGCAGGGTCCACTGCAGTCGTGCCGGCACCCACAACATCTGAGTCATGCCCCCAGTTGTGCCGGCACACACCATGTCAGACACCTCCACTGCAGTTGTCAGTGGCTCTCCAGCACCCACCACCCCTTCCCTGCTTCCTCCTGGTGAGCCCTGATCCTGTCCCTGCGGTGCCTGGCCTGCCCCCCGGTTGCCCCTCCTAGTGGATTGTCCCTGGTTTTGTGCAGGCATGCGTAGGGTGACATCTGCCACTGTCACCCAGTTTGGACTTTGACAATGGACTGGCCATTGGCCTTTGTGTTTTTTCTGGACTTTGTTTTCATTACACACATATGCTGAATAAAGCAACTTTCTGTTCTCTAGTGCTTATGCTTCTGATGTACATGTTGTTGATGATGCTAACCATGCCCTTGCTGCAGTGATGGTGATATTTGGTCTCATGATAATGAAGTGTTACTGTGCAGGAACCCATGTGGTCCAGGGGGAATGTGTCCTATCCTGTGGTGTATCCATGTCATCCATAGCAGCATCTGAGGGTGTCATGTGTTCAGTATTTGGCAATGGGATTTCCTACTTAGATTAGCTATTTCACATCTGTGGCTTCCACCCCTGCACATCTGTTGTGCCTGCCATTGTTCAATTCGTCTACTTCCCTGACCGTGTGGCCATCTCCACTGGACATGCAGGTTTGGGCATCAATGGGGAAGGACTCATCCGTGTTGTCAGTGCAACATTGCTATACAAGTGTGTTGGATCTGTGCTGATGATTACGTTGGCACTTCCATGACCAGGCTGATGTGACGGGAGCCCTCATTTGGTGCTAATTGTTGATTGTGTGACCAAGTGCTCAGCTGACATGATGGGGCCCTACTGAGGCAACATATGGCACAGCTTTCCTCACACAGGAGTGGAGTCCCCTCATGGCAGTGTGTTCTCCTGTGACATTGCCTGCGCCCAAGGTGTGTGTTGTATGTGCATGTCTGTGTGTTCACTTCCGTTTAGCTGTGCATGCTGTGATCCCTAGTGTTGTACCTGTTTGTGATGCTTGCTGAGTTGACCTATGTTCCCCCAAAGTCTTCTCCCTGGGTTCTCTGTGATGTGGGTGCATGGCACATTACTGGTCATCAGGGTGTCACCCATAGGTGTGTTTGCTGTCAGGGCTGAGTTTGTGTGCAGACGCAGATGGGTCACAGTCAGGTTTCCCCTTGGCACTTGTTGTTTGCCCCTGTCATGTGATTTCCAGTTTGTGTTATCTTTCAGTGATTGTGACACGTTGTGTGTGTGACTGCTGGCACTCCTCAGGGTCCGGGCTGCAATGTTGGTTGTTGTCTATGTGTGTTCTTTGTGGGTGACCTTGGCTTCTTCATTGGTGTGTGACTGTGGCTGGGATCCCATTGGTTGGTGTGGTATTGCCGTCATGTCCATGTACAGCGTAGTGTGCAGTGTGTCAGACATTCAGGAGTCTTGTTGAGTGGCCATGTGTGATGTGTTTCTGCACCTTGGTTCCCACCCACCACCCTGGAATAGTCATGGGTGCATGTGCAATGTCACCAGTGCATGTGTGCTTCACTGCTGCACATTGTTGGAGGTCGAGGGGTGTGGTGTTGAGTGTGTGCAGATGAGAGTTGTTGCCCGGCTAGGCCCCTGCCTCCATGTTGGCCTTGGCTTACTGGCCATGCTGATTGATTTGTGCTTGTGTAGGTGTGATGGTAGTTTGTTGCTCAGGACACATGACTGTGGTTCACAGTGTGAACGACATTTAGCTTTGTCATCACAGTGGGATTGTAATGCAGCCCAGGGTCACCCCATTGTGGGGGCCTTGGGGGTAGTGCTGTGGTGTGTCTGTGTCTTGCTGTGTCAGTTGCTGTTCCTACGTGCCTGTGTGACATGTGTGATTTGTGCTCCCTCTCATCTGACAATGCCTGCTTGCCCACATAGGGGATTTGGATCCATGAGTTACCTTTGTGTGGCACTGTATGCACATCTGTATGATTGGTATTCAGGTCTCCTCATGTGTTGTGTGGTTGCCTGGGGACACTGGCACCCCCCTCACCTGTTGTGTATGATGTGCAGTGTGGGTCTGCCTGTTTGTGTTTGTGCATCTGCACCACTGCATTGGCATATCTTGGATGTGCCATTGGCTGTATGTAGTTTGGTGGGTTTCCCCTGCTGTCCCTGGGACTCCTAGGTCATCGGTCAGCACAATGATCATGGTTTGTGTGTCCCATTGCTGCCATGGTATGGTATCTGTTCACCTCACATCTACAGTCTCCACAGGGTATCTGCATTTGTGTGCCCATTGGTGCAAATATGTGGGTCTGCATTCTGATGGTCACTTCTGTCATTGTGTCATTGATGAATGTTGACAGTGTCAGCCCCCATGGGTGTTGTTTGTCTGCACATGGCCAAAGGTATGTCTTATTTGCACTGCAGTATTTGGCTCCCCCAATTTATGTTGCAATGGGACACATGCACTACTTTGCCACTGATGTGTTTTTTGTTCTGTGACCAGGAATCATCCATGCAGTTTGGCAGTTGCAGCTCTTTCTTTGTCAACACTTACCTTTTGGTCACTGTGATGATGGGGGTTTGGACCCCATTGCCACAATGTTCAAAATGTGCTTCAGCTATGGACCCCACACTTACCTTTTGGTCACTGTGGTGATGGGGCGTTAGACCCCATTGCCACAATGTTCAATATGTGCTTCAGCTATGGACCCCACACTTACATTTTGGTCACTGTGGTGATGGGGCGTTAGACCCCATTGCCACAATGTTCAGAATGTGCTTCAGCTATGGACCCCACACTTACCTTTTGGTCACTGTGATGATGGGGGTTTGGACCCCATTGCCACAATGGTCATGGCCTGCTTGCATTGTGGGGGCCACACACATATATGTGTGGCACATGTGCTAGGGGGTCACATTGTATGTTCAAAGTCATGTTCAGTGTTGTAGGCATTTGACACAGTCTACACACGCTTGTCATGGTGTTGGGGGATGTCTTTTTCTTGCATTCCCTAGGTTGTGGTGTGCTGGTTGTGTCATGCATTGTCCATCCTATTAGTGGGGGTGGTAGTGGTGGTAGGCATCCAGCCCCCCTGGGTGAGGGTGGTAGTAGTGGTAGGCATCCAGCCCCCCTGGGTGAGGGTGGTAGTAGTGGTAGGCATCCAGCCCCCCTGGGTGAGGGTGGTAGTAGTGGTAGGCATCCAGCCCCCTGGCTAAGGGTGGTAGTAGTGGTAGGCATCCAGCCCCCCTGGGTGAGGGTGGTAGTAGTGGTAGGCATCCAGCCCCCTGGGTGAGGGTGGTAGTAGTGGTAGGCATCTGGCACCCCCATGGCTAAGGGTGGTAGTGGTGGTGGGCATCTGACACCACCCTGGCTAAGGGTGGTAGTAGTGGTAGGCATCCAGCCCCCCCCTGGGTGAGGGTGGTAGTAGTGGTAGGCATCCATCCCCCTGGGTAAGGGTGGTAGTAGTGGTAGGCATCTGGCACCCCCTGGCTAAGGGTGGTAGTAGTGGTAGGCATCCAGCCCCCCTGGGTGAGGGTGGTAGTAGTGGTAGGCATCCAGCCCCCTGGGTGAGGGTGGTAGTAGTGGTAGGCATCTGGCACCCCCTGGCTAAGGGTGGTAGTAGTGGTAGGCATCCAGCCCCCCCTGGGTAAGGGTGGTAGTAGTGGTAGGCATCCAGCCTCCATGGCTAAGGGTGGTAGTGGTGGTGGGCATCTGGCACCACCCTGGCTAAGGGTGGTAGTAGTGGTAGGCATCCAGCCCCCCCTGGGTGAGGGTGGTAGTAGTGGTAGGCATCCAGCCCCCCCTGGGTGAGGGTGGTAGTAGTGGTAGGCATCCAGCCCCCCCTGGGTGAGGGTGGTTGATGTGGTAGGCATCTGGCACCCCCATGGCTAAGGGTGGTAGTGGTGGTGGGCATCTGGCACCACCCTGGCTAAGGGTGGTAGTAGTGGTAGGCATCCAGCCCCCCCTGGGTGAGGGTGGTAGTAGTGGTAGGCATCCAGCCCCCCCTGGCTAAGGGTGGTAGTAGTGGTAGGCATCCAGCCCCCCCTGGCTAAGGGTGGTAGTAGTGGTAGGCATCCAGCCCCCCCTGGGTGAGGGTGGTAGTAGTGGTAGGCATCCAGCCCCCCCTGGGTGAGGGTGGTAGTAGTGGTAGGCATCCAGCCCCCCCTGGCTAAGGGTGGTAGTAGTGGTAGGCATCCAGCCCCCCCTGGGTGAGGGTGGTAGTAGTGGTAGGCATCTGGCACCCCCATGGCTAAGGGTGGTAGTGGTGGTGGGCATCTGGCACCACCCTGGCTAAGGGTGGTAGTAGTGGTAGGCATCCAGCCCCCCCTGGGTGAGGGTGGTAGTAGTGGTAGGCATCCAGCCCCCCCTGGGTAAGGGTGGTAGTAGTGGTAGGCTTCTGGCACCCCCCTGGCTAAGGGTGGTAGTAGTGGTAGGCATCCAGCCCCCCCTGGGTAAGGGTGGTAGTAGTGGTAGGCATCTGGCACCCCCCTGGCTAAGGGTGGTAGTAGTGGTAGGCATCTGGCACCCCCCTGGCTAAGGGTGGTTGTGGTGGTTGGCATCCGGCCCCCCCTGGGTAGGGGTGGTGGTGCGCATTCAGGCCCCTGTGTGCATATGTGGCATTGGTGATGGGCATCCCGCCCCTATGGTGCTGCTGTTGATGGTGTAAGTATATTCTGCATCCCTCTGTGTGTGTGTGATGTGTCGTGTACGTGTTGTATGTGTTTTGTGGTTGGTGTCTGACTTCCCTTCTGCGCCGTACGCGTCCGTGCCTGTTCCGGTAGTAAATGTAGAATATTGGTGTGATCGGGACGAAGGGATTCATGGTTGGTTCGTGTCGTTCGTCCTTCTCGTTGCTTCGCGTCGTCTCGTCGCTCGCGTCGTCCTCGTCGCTGGCGTGTTCGTCTCGTAGCCGTGGATTGTGTTGTGGCGCGAATCGGAGCTTATGTGCGCCTCTCCCGGATGCTTTGACGTGCCGTGCGTAGCGACAGGTTCGGCGCGTACGGGAAGCACATCGTACTTGTTCGGCCGGACGGAGCTGCATTTTCCCTTCCGTGCGACTCGATTCTGCGTTTCCGGATTCGCCTCGGTCGGAGAACAGGACCTGGATTGGGTGAGTACGGCTCGGCCGGATTCTGTGCTGTTGTGCGCATCGTACTTACTCGTTCGGTGTGCTGTACGGATCGGTCGGGAAACAGGCATTCGCATGGCTTTTTTCCCGACCGAATGGTATTGGGTGCGCCTCCGACCGAGATCGGAATCGGCCCCTTAATGTCTGATTTGTCCCACAGATCCCCTATACGCGAGAGACCTATGAGATCCCATTTGTCAAACCCTTTGCTTTTCCACAAGCTACCCAGCTGTTCTGAGTCCCACAACGGGGTAGCAAGTGTGAGCCTGCGATTCCAACCAAGACATTTAGTGGCAGTGTGCCAAACATGGACTGAATGCTTGGTGGGGCCTGTGAGTTGAAAACGGTGTGGTTTGGAGTAAAGGGCTCTATTATAGTTCCCACCCGAAAGGAGCCATCTATCCATGTTATGGCCCGGATCTCCGGGACGCAGGTAGGTGCCATGATTGATGGCAGCCAGATGGGCCGCCCAGTAATACTTTTTGATAACAGGGAGGCTGATGCCCCCGTCATACCAATTCAAGGTGAGCTTGCTAAGGGCGATACGCGGCTTTCCACTCCACAACAAGTCTCCCTGAAGGCCCTCTACCTCCCTGAAGTAGGACGCTGGGACCGGGTCCAAGGAATTCTGCAGGGCATATAAAAACCGGGGCAAAGACATCATTTTAAAAAGTGCCGCTTTTCCCAGTAGGGAAAGCGGGAGTGACTTCCAGCTGATTATGTCCTTACGCAACCTAGTCAAGGGGGGAAGTAGGTTCTGGGAATAGCGAAGCAACGGGTCTAGGGTGAGAAAAATCCCCAAGTACTTGAAGCCGTCTGTACGAATTTGAATGGGGCATCCCTTCGGTGGGATAGGCGGTTCTCCAGCCAAAACGAACCACAGGGATTTACTCCAGTTAAAGGAGTACCCGGAGAACCTGCCGAAGATAGCCAGGATATCCAGGACAACAATCAGGGACCGCCTCGGAGAAGTCAGATAAAGAAGGATATCATCTGCGTAGAGCGAGTTGCGGTCCTCCCACTCCGAGGACCAGCGCATGCCCCGAATCCTCGGGTCTCTACGTATCCAGGCCGCCAGTGGCTCCAAGGCCAGGGCAACCAGGAGGGGAGACAACGGACATCCTTGCCGGGTCCCCCGACCCAGCTCAAAGATAGCCGATTTTTTGTTATTAACTACTACTTGTGATAACGGTTTAGCATACAGAAACTGTACCCATTGAATATATTTCGGACCAAACCCCAACTTCTCCAAAACTGCCCAAAGATACGGCCATTCAATGGTGTCAAATGCCATGGTGGCATCGAGGGAGACTATTACAGCTGGTTCTAAAAGTGAGGCCGCTCTGCCTAGTACTCCATGCACCCTACGCAAGTTAAGCGCAGTGTTACGATGCGGAATGAAACCAGATTGATCTGGATGGACTAGGGTGTCAATCACTGTGATCAGGCGGTTGGCCAGAAGTTTGGCCAAAATCTTGGGCTCCGCATTCAGGAGGGAAATTGGTCTATATGACCCACAGTCAGTTCTCGGTTTCCCCTCTTTATGGATGGCGATGATAGTGGCCATCCTCTGATCTATCGGCAGGAGCCCCCTCTCCCTTGAGTCCTCGTACATAGCCCTGAGATATGGGGCCAGCCTGTCCGGTTTAAGTTTGTATAGTTCGACCGGAAGCCCGTTGGGGCCTGAGGCCTTTCCCGTTCTAATGGACCTTATTGCCTTCGCTATTTCGTCATTGGATATGTTACTATCTAAAAAGTCACGGTCATCAGCTGAGACCTTGGGCAGCGTTATGTCAGCGATCATCTGGCGGGAGTCCTCTACGGAATAGGGGGTAGTTGAAGAGTAGACCGCACAGAAGTGGGCAGCAAACGTATCAACAATGTCTTGGGGATCTGTGAGGGGGCCACCTCCCTCCCCTCGAAGTTCTGGTACTAGGCGGTTTGCCCATTCTCTCTTGTCTAGCCATGCTAGTAGTTTCCCAGCTTTATCTCCCACCTCATATAACCGTCCCTGCGCAGCTCTTCCCAAGGCCTTCGCCTGGTCGGTCGCCAGCGCTCTGTATTCCTGCTGTCGGAGCTTTAGATAGTGGAGTTTATCGGGTGTGACCTCCGAATCCAGGTCAGTTTCTAATTGGCCAATCTCCGCCTCAATGGCCACTATCTCTCTGTGGTGGTCCTTTTTCTTGCCCGAGATTAGGGATAGGGTCTGGCCCCGAATCACCATCTTAAAGGCTTCCCATAGCATCTGCGGGGAATCCACTGATCCCTCTTTGTCAATAAAGTAATTATCTATGGCTGTGAGGAGGGCTTTGCGAATTTTGGGATCTCTGAAATACCACGGGTTGATGGGGGCCACCCTTCCCACTTGTTTATAATCAAGAACCACATGAAGCCAAACCGGAGAGTGGTCGGAGATACCCCTGGCCAGGTGTCTAGTCTCGTGAATGTGAGCAATCTGAGATGCGGGAACCAGAAAATAGTCGATACGTGAGAGGCTCCCATGCGCCCCAGAGTGAAAGGTGTATTGCATTGTATTTGGGTGATAGGTCCGCCAGCTATCCACCAACCCCATGGTCTCAATAAATTCAGGAAGCCAACCTGAGGTGGGGCTCGATGTACGGTGGGGATATCGATCTAGCGCACCCGAGACTACTGAGTTTAAGTCCCCTCCTAGTATTAACAGACTTTCTGGAATAGCTAGCAATATAGTTCCTAAATCTCTAAAGGTGGTGGCCTGTAGGCCAGGCGGTACATAAACCGAAAGGAGTGTGATGGGGTGTCTCTCCCATGTACCCGAAACCCCGATGTATCGTCCCCGATCGTCTGCCCAGGTTGCGCTTACCACAAGAGGAAAGGATTTCTTCATCATAATACCCACCCCTCTTGAGCTGGAGGTGAAACCCGCATGAGCCAACATTGTGTAGCCCCCTCTATGTAAGGCCTTGCATGCATTACCAATGAGATGGGTTTCTTGGAGCAATACAATGTCGGGGGCCTGACGTTTGATGTACTGGAGAACAACACTACGTTTGATCTTGTCCCCTAACCCGTTGACATTCCAGCTTAACAATTTGATTCCTACGTCTCTCCGCGTAGCCATGACTGATTGAAAGATATCTCTACTCTTTTTACAGGAATAGCAGCGTGTGTTTCGACTTCCTCTACAGGAGGTACTACAAATGATGCTGATGCAATAAACACAACAAAAACCAAACAAAGCACCCCCACCCAACAACCCTCCATCCCGCTGCCCTGCACTCTGGGCCTAGAACTGCCCATCGAAAACTTGCAGAGTGCCTGTCGCCCTTGGAAAGAACTAAGAGTAGAAGAAAAGGGGGAAATAGAGCGCTCCGCCTCCCTGTCCCCAACAAGTCAAGTGTACATCCTCCTTGAGCGAGTGTGTCAAGTCTAAGAGGGTCCACAACCATGAAGGATCAAATAGAGAGAATTCCCACCCAAAACCCACCCCACTACAGGCCCAACGTACTCAGTACAGAGATAAATGGCGATACAGCCCTCTCCTCAGACAGGGCGAGTGTCCTGACTCTCACTTCTGACGTGGCCGCCTGGGCTCCGCATTCCACGGCGCTCGATCCAGTCAGCCACAGCCTCGGGTTGCTCGAAAAACCAGGCCCGTCCATCCGCCTCGACCCGAAGACGTGCTGGAAAGAGCATCGCATATTTCAGTCCTCTGTCTCTAAGCACTCGTTTCACGGAGAGGAACGACCTCCTCTGCGTCTGCACCCTCTGTGTGAAATCCGGGAAAAAGGTTATGTCTGCATTTTCGTAGCGGAGGGGGGCCCCCGCTCTGGCATTCTGGAGGATGACATCCCTGTCCCGAAAGTTTAGAACTCTGGCCAACATTGGCCGCAGGGGCGCGCCCGGCCTGGGACGCCACCCGGGACCCTATGTGCCCGTTCAATGACAAAGAACTTGCTGAGGCCTTTGGGCTGAAGATGCTTCAGGATGAGATCCTCAACAAATAGGTCAGGGGACTGCCCCTCCGATTTCTCTGGAACACCCAGGATGCGGAGGTTGTTGCGCCGCAGGCGGCCTTCGTAGTCGTCCAGTTTTAGGTCCGTGAGGTTGCGGGAGTTTTGTAATTCGCGGACTTCTCCTTGGAGTTGTGCGACATCTCCGACGAGGCTCGAGGCGGTGATCTCCACCTGCTTAACCTTCTCGTTCAGTTTCCCCAGATCCGCCCTGATGAGGTTCACGTCGATAGCCATGGTGTCCATTTTGTGTTCTAGGGAGGTTTTAACTCCAGTGATAGCGTCCATGACGTCTTTTAATGATAATTCCTGCTCCTCTTCGCCCAGGCCACCCTGGGAGGCTCCTCCGGATAGTCGGCTCTGGTGCGTGTCTTTGGGAACAGTGTAGCGGTCCAATTTGTTAGTTTGCGTCCCCTTGAGCCCCCGGGCCCCAGAGCCTTTACTCCGATCCATTACGCAACTGAGTAGTTACTCAGGCCCTACCAGATCACACTGGAGAGTCGGCTGTCAGGGCCTCAGGCTGTCCTCCACCAGCCGGCGAAGCAATGGTCCTGCAGGCCCCAATAGGTCAGGTGGAGGGAGAACCAACACAGGCTCTGATATCCCGCAGGGAGCCCCTCTCTATGTGGTGAAGCTGCAAGTGTAGGATCTGGTTTCAGGAGTGGGACTCAAGCCTCCCCAGACCCGGAGCGTCCTCTCCCCTGGGTCGCCTTGCGCACTTTCTGTTTGCCAGGGGGTTTTCCCCTCTCCGCAGGTCCCAGCTCGGGCCGCTGCCCACACAACCGTAACACTCCCTGGGTCTTTGCCGGTGGTATGCTCGTGACCTCAACACAGTGGGCCCCCCCGCTCAGGGTCCAGTGTCCAAATTCATCGCAAATGGTGGGGGGGAGCAAGATGATGTGCCTCCAGCCCTCGCGGGGCAGCCTTGCCGCTCGTTGATTGTACCCCCAACGCACAGGATGGCACTGTACCTGGGCCTTTCCCGCTGGATGGAGTTTCTACACCGGGCCCCACTCACCTGCAGGTTATGGCGGGGTCCCGATTTGCATGGGGCGAGTCGCAGTCCCTCTGCGGCGGTGATATATCCCGGGCCTCACGCCGGCGCAAAAAGTCCCCGACCCAGCTGGGCCACGCCCCGGCCTCTCGCCGCACTGTGCGTCCCGGCTTCCGGCCGGCAAGTAGGCCTCACCGCTCCAGCCCCCGTAACTTTGGTGCCAGGCGTCGGATACAAGCCGGAGCGGGCGGGATGGTGACCGCTGATGTTCTGATGCGCGGATCCACTCTCGGATGATGCGGATCTATGTGCCGGATAGATGTTTGGGAAGGGTCGGGCGGCGGAGCTCTACTCTACGCGGCCATCATGGATCGCTGCTTGGCCACGCCCCAAGAATTTCTTTCTTGAGTCCCCTCACTCACCAGGGTTTCCCCTTGGTGACATGCTTCATCATAGGGGTCTTCTCAATCCGCTGCGGATTGAGGTGTGCTGCGACTTGCGAGATTATGTAGGAGCACTTATGTGAGAAAATGTGTAGTGCAGTGTTGTGGAGTGGAAAAGAAAATGTTAAAAATACCTAACTAGTGGGCGAAATATTTTATTCTAGCTCCTAGTCGGTATGTTTAAAAACAGGGGTAAATACTAGGGAAAACAGCATAACCATGATGAGTTAGACGTCTCTAGTTTTAGTCGACATGTTTCGAGCCTCCCCAAAGCTCTTCCTCAGGACCACACAGGGACCAGCCCTGTGCGTACCACTCCTAAGTGACCTATAAGTGAGGTAAATAAAGAATTAGTGAAATGTAAAGTGCCACACCTAATGTGCGTGCACTATTGGTTTAATACATATGATTTTACTCATTGGTACGTAGTATCTGTAGGAAATAAAACAGAACATTGTTAGAGTAACAAGAGCCTGCCAGGAAACTGGCAGGCATCATAAATATATGCATCATTCTGATTCATATAAATGCTCCACTATGGTGTGTGTAGTTTATCAACTACTGTGTATTCCATCTTGCCTTGCAGGTGGAAGGACGTATGGTCAATGTCTCCAGTGGAGATCGTGATTGTAGTGCTTTTAACATAAACATAGACACCACGTGACATACTACACCTAAAAAACAAACATGAACATTGAAGTCACATTCTTTATATGAGGTTCAAATGTGCCCCATGGTCTGGAGGGGTTGAGGGGCTCGTAGTAACACTCTGCAATAATAACGGTAACAAAGCGTGGTTAATATTAGCCCTGTAAGGAACGCTGTAAAAAACGCTGTAAAACCTGGGCTTGCCCGGCGCCTCCATGTGGCCGCCAAAACACTCGGTTGTAGCTGCCCTGTAAAGGAGAAAGGTTGGAGGAACTTACTTTAGCTGAGCACGCCTCACCGGTAATACACCTACTCGCACCCCTGGAGACCGCATATTAACGCGTCTCTCCTCGGGTGCTAGCTAAAATACTTCCGCATCCGCCCAGTCATCGCTGTGTTGACTGGAGCTGTGCAGAACTAAGATGGCCGCCGGTAAATGGCAATATTGGCGGCCATGTTGGGTGTATTCGTTCTTGCGTGTTCGATTCCGTGTGAATGTGAAACGGGGCAGAACCTGATGGAAAGGTCTGATGTAGCGAAAATATATATATATCTCTCTAGTAAGGAACTGCGGATGTTAATAACCAAAACAAAAAGTAATGTCAGTCTCTATATATGTTGTTACTCAGGTATTAGAGACGGTGCACCTGTATAATAAATGTATGTATTACAGGCAATCTGATCTTTCAGGAAATCCCGTCGCTAGGCACAAAATATGGGGAAAACCAAATATTGGAAATTCTCGTGATATGCCGGATTTGTGCTAAAATGGCCACCGGTAATTGGCAACATCGGCGGCCATACTGGGTGTATGAATTTTTGCATGTTAGATACCGTGTTAAATGTAAGACGGGGCAGAACCTGACTCAAAAGGTCCGATTCGAAAAAAGTATATATATTTATATATGTTTAGAGAGCACAGAGGAACTGTGGATTGTAATTTGCCAAATGAAAGAACACATAAACCATGTGTATGTAGTCTCTATATTGTTTCAGGTATGCGAGACGATACATATGCATATGGAATGAGTCAAGTTGCTTGACTCATTATATTGGAAAAACCAGATATTGGAAAAAACAATTCTTGTGATGTGTTGAATTTGCAAAACTAGGTCAGGGCTGATACGTTTGATAGGCTGGTAGTTGTTGGGTGATATGCATACAGGGGTACACCTGTCATGCCTTGATCAGATTCATTAACTCAGACTGATTAATTTCACTTTGTAAACTGACCCCAAGGAATGTTATCTATCATTCAGACCCTGGGTGTCTGTGCGTAACTTTGTGCTTTCAGGCACATACTTACAACTTTTAAAACTGCAAATCCTCGATTCTACTGATTAGATTTTTGTCCCTCTGGTATTACTTTATTTATTGAAATGTACTCTTTTGTACTAAATTGGGTTGTGATTTTTCTTGTGTTGTGTTTACACTTTAGTACTGTTTATGTGCTGCGTAAATACTTTACACATTGCTTCTACGGTAAGCCTGACTGTCTTTGTGTCACGGTACCAGAGGGATGAGCACAGGTTAATATTGTGACTTTTTTGGTTCACCCTGACAAGGATTGCGGTTGTTGCTTGAGTAGGGTTTTCACCCCCTCAATCAATAATCCAATTTCTCACAAAATGAGACTGGGTTTCAATGTATAAATTCTCTGGCATGCTAAGTGAGACTGTGATCAAAGATGCCTGACTCTTATTCAAAGACAGTGGCACTGCCCTTAAGGTGTGAGATGTGTTCTAGCGGCTACAGCTGCCGACTTCTGGGGAACAAGTTTTGAATCATGGCCGCACCTCAGCATCCGGTGATTCTGGGCAAATCACTTAACCTTAACATGTCTTAAAAAAAACTGTGCAGAGTCTGGTTCTCATGTAACATGCTCTAATGCTCTTGGACAAAGTTTGTGCTGTATAAAACTGCTAAAATGTAAAATCATTGGTGATACTGCCCTCCATGGTGGGCACTACCATAACTACTGCATGAGGTTATCTGTGTTTCTAGCAGTGGTGGGCGTCTGGTTGACCAAAGACGTATACTTGGAGGAGTGTCACTGCCATCATTTGCTGTGGCCTAATTCCAAGGATTAACTTGTGAACGGCCTCAGGCTCCTAGCTCTAAGACTGTGGTAGTACCAGGAACCCGGCCACTGGGAGAAGAGATGATAATGGCGGGGGCCTGGATAGATTGCCTGAATGGAGGATGAAAGAATGGCCACATGCCTCGCCACTTGTCTCAGTGATATCTTATTGGCACTGAGTGATTTTCATATCTCCCTTTTGGTAGTTTCAATCTTCTTGTTCTACAAATGCTTGGTTGCCATCTGAGAATGAATCTGGAATCCCAAGAAGCCCAGCACCCTTTTTGGGGAGAGATTCGACTTCGGGTGTTTATTGAAATTCCCAAACACTGTAGGGCATCTATGATTAATTCTGTCCAAGTTAACATATAGTGGCAGAATTGGTTCATGAAGAACTTCTAATCTAGGTAGATTATAAGTCTAATTCTTGTTGTCCAGAAATATGCCTCCACAGGACTCATCACCTTGGTGAAGCACGATGGCACGGACGAGATACCCAAAGGAAGAGCTGCTATTGATTAAAAGTAAAGAAAAACATTATACTTGCCTCTGGTTCTGCCTTAGAATCTTTCTCTTTCCTCCTTCTCGGTGTTGGCAATGTATGCTCTATGGTCGCTCTTATTCACCATCCATGCAAATGTGGTAAGGGCTCATAATCAAGTAATCATTTCAAAATTGTGAGGTTGGGTGACCATCGTTTCCAGAGACAAATCCTGGACATTTGTTCATGTTTTAAGATTCTGTAAGGGACGGGATGTGATGCTTAAATTAGAGTTTATGTAAAATCCTCAGTATCCTTTTTAAGATGGCTTTACTTTTCCTTCTGTTTACTTTATTGTTCAGGGATTATTACCCTGAATAATAGGTCTCTTCTTGTATATGCTGTTTTGATTATAAACTGATAAGGGTTAAAACCTTGGCGATTTTCCTATTTTTATACTAGTCTGGACATTAAAATACTGAGCATGTGGGTACCCGCTTACCTTGAGTATCAGTGTCCCCGCTGAACTGACATTGCATAAGAGAAATGCATGATCCCTAATTTGGGATGTGTTTATGTGTGCCATTTCCACCTCCCCCATACAATGTGGGTTCTCACTGGAGTGCTCACCTTTTACAACTTACTGTTTTTCCAGTGGATCTCACCTTATTGTTTTGGTCACCTTATTGTTGCTGTCTTCTTTTTTGATACAGGTCAGACTACCACTTGTACTAATTTGAAGACACATTAGGTCACTATACTGTTTTACATTCATTTACTTCCTTTGCCATGTTCAGGTAATGTTAACAGAGAAGGAATATATGGTTCTGAATAATGTCTTTACACCTCAATTGAGGGTGTTTGACTGGCAGAAACATCCTGACCTCTCTGTACGAGTCAAATTAACCCCACTTCCCACTTCTTATTAATCGACCTTTGAGGATATGAATAAAATTCCAGATTTCCACCAATAGGTAGTTAAAGTTACAAACATTTCCACCTGCCTGTCTCTCCCTTTCACTATCTACCTCATATACCCACACCTGTTTTTCATACGAGTGTCTACCTTGATTTTCTTCAGAAAAACACCTCAAGAGCTCCCCTCTACGAGGGTAATACCTCACACCAGCTCTCTCTATGATGGATAGGGAGGGGCCCAATGATGAAGCGTGCCACATAATAGTGGGTGAGGGCCTTTTATCTTTAAAAAGTATTACTACTTCTTTATCAACTCTTCTGGTGCGGAGTCCCTATTCTAGTTTTTCATTGCATTCAGCAGGGAGTAATTTTGTTGTACAGTCATTGTTTGGAAGACATGCTTACTTGCTTTTTCTTCCTCTGTGTTTCCTCTTTTTGTGAATAACTAATAAAATAATATGATCAGCAGCAATGGACTCTAGGTGCACATCTCCATTTTTAAGACCGTGACATAAGTAGCTGCTTGCTGGGGTAGTTATCAAACAAGAGTAACCGAATCCTGTTGATGGTTAGATGCGACAGCCCTTAACATACGAAGAGCAGAGGGTAACTTCTAGTGTAGTATTAGAAAGCGTATTAAGATTCGCCTTAAATTCATGAATAAGTAAAGCCCCTCTATTTATTGAGGCTGCCCCTTCATGCCTTTCCAGTGTCTGTGGTCATGCTAGAGTTCCATCTTGGTCTAGAGGAATCAGTCTTTGTCTCAGCAGGCAGTATTTTTCATAAGGCAAGACTCAATTAATGATAGTGTTTACTTTATGGAGTTTAACTAAGGCAACAAGGCACATTTCTACAATTCGATACAAAAGGGGATGATGGACGGAACGTTTGAGCCAATCAAACACTCACCCCCAGTCAACTGATCTGGGTTTAATCCATCATCATTCTTTAGCTCACTCCACCACCCCAGTTCAGACATGGCCATATGCAAATCAGTCTGACCCTGTGCCTCATGGGAACAGTCCAGCCCGAACTGCCAAGCCATGTCTTCCCTGGACCGGAAACAAGCATCCTAGGACCGGTTTCTGGCATTCCAGCCGTCATCAGCCAGGCTTGCTTGAATCCAGTGGCAAAGTGAGCAAGGGACCCACGTCTGGGCATACCCCCGCCAACTTAGGGCGAACAAAGCGATACAAAAGGGGATGATGGACGGACCGTTTGAGCCAATCAAACACTCACCCCCAGTCAACTGATCTGGGTTTAATCCATCATCATTCTTTAGCTCACTCCACCACCCCAGTTCAGACATGGCCATATGCAAATCAGTCTGACCCTGTGCCTCATGGGAACAGTCCAGCCCGAACTGCCAAGCCATGTCTTCCCTGGACCGGAAACAAGCATCCTAGGACCGGTTTCTGGCATTCCAGCCGTCATCAGCCAGGCTTGCTTGAATCCAGTGGCAAAGTGAGCAAGGGACCCACGTCTGGGCATACCCCCGCCAACTTAGGGCGAACAAAGCGATACAAAAGGGGATGATGGACGGAACGTTTGAGCCAATCAAACACTCACCCCCAGTCAACTGATCTGGGTTTAATCCATCATCATTCTTTAGCTCACTTCACCACCCCAGTTCAGACATGGCCATATGCAAATCAGTCTGACCCTGTGCCTCATGGGAACAGTCCAGCCCGAACTGCCAAGCCATGTCTTCCCTGGACCGGAAACAAGCATCCTAGGACCGGTTTCTGGCATTCCAGCCGTCATCAGCCAGGCTTGCTTGAATCCAGTGGCAAAGTGAGCAAGGGACCCACGTCTGGGCATACCCCCGCCAACTTAGGGCGAACAAAGCGATACAAAAGGGGATGATGGACGGAACGTTTGAGCCAATCAAACACTCACCCCCAGTCAACTGATCTGGGTTTAATCCATCATCATTCTTTAGCTCACTCCACCACCCCAGTTCAGACATGGCCATATGCAAATCAGTCTGACCCTGTGCCTCATGGGAACAGTCCAGCCCGAACTGCCAAGCCATGTCTTCCCTGGACCGGAAACAAGCATCCTAGGACCGGTTTCTGGCATTCCAGCCGTCATCAGCCAGGCTTGCTTGAATCCAGTGGCAAAGTGAGCAAGGGACCCACGTCTGGGCATACCCCCGCCAACTTAGGGCGAACAAAGCGATACAAAAGGGGATGATGGACGGAACGTTTGAGCCAATCAAACACTCACCCCCAGTCAACTGATCTGGGTTTAATCCATCATCATTCTTTAGCTCACTCCACCACCCCAGTTCAGACATGGCCATATGCAAATCAGTCTGACCCTGTGCCTCATGGGAACAGTCCAGCCCGAACTGCCAAGCCATGTCTTCCCTGGACCGGAAACAAGCATCCTAGGACCGGTTTCTGGCCTTCCAGCCGTCATCAGCCAGGCTTGCTTGAATCCAGTGGCAAAGTGAGCAAGGGACCCACGTCTGGGCATACCCCCGCCAACTTAGGGCGAACAAAGCGATACAAAAGGGGATGATGGACGGAACGTTTGAGCCAATCAAACACTCACCCCCAGTCAACTGATCTGGGTTTAATCCATCATCATTCTTTAGCTCACTCCACCACCCCAGTTCAGACATGGCCATATGCAAATCAGTCTGACCCTGTGCCTCATGGGAACAGTCCAGCCTGAACTGCCAAGCCATGTCTTCCCTGGACCGGAAACAAGCATCCTAGGACCGGTTTCTGGCATTCCAGACGTCATCAGCCAGGCTTGCTTGAATCCAGTGGCAAAGTGAGCAAGGGACCCACGTCTGGGCATACCCCCGCCAACTTAGGGCGAACAAAGCGATACAAAAGGGGATGATGGACGGAACGTTTGAGCCAATCAAACACTCACCCCCAGTCAACTGATCTGGGTTTAATCCATCATCATTCTTTAGCTCACTCCACCACCCCAGTTCAGACATGGCCATATGCAAATCAGTCTGACCCTGTGCCTCATGGGAACAGTCCAGCCCGAACTGCCAAGCCATGCCTTCCCTGGACCGGAAACAAGCATCCTAGGACCGGTTTCTGGCATTGCAGCCGTCATCAGCCAGGCTTGCTTGAATCCAGTGGCAAAGTGAGCAAGGGACCCACGTCTGGGCATACCCCCGCCAACTTAGGGCGAACAAAGCGATACAAAAGGGGATGATGGACGGAACGTTTGAGCCAATCAAACACTCACCCCCAGTCAACTGATCTGGGTTTAATCCATCATCATTCTTTAGCTCACTCCACCACCCCAGTTCAGACATGGCCGTATGCAAATCAGTCTGACCCTGTGCCTCATGGGAACAGTCCAGCCCGAACTGCCAAGCCATGTCTTCCCTGGACCGGAAACAAGCATCCTAGGACCGGTTTCTGGCATTCCAGCCGTCATCAGCCAGGCTTGCTTGAATCCAGTGGCAAAGTGAGCAAGGGACCCACGTCTGGGCATACCCCCGCCAACTTAGGGCGAACAAAGCGATACAAAAGGGGATGATGGACGGAACGCTTGAGCCAATCAAACACTCACCCCCAGTCAACTGATCTGGGTTTAATCCATCATCATTCTTTAGCTCACTCCACCAACCCAGTTCAGACATGGCCATATGCAAATCAGTCTGACCCTGTGCCTCATGGGAACAGTCCAGCCCGAACTGCCAAGCCATGTCTTCCCTGGACCGGAAACAAGCATCCTAGGACCGGTTTCTGGCATTCCAGCCGTCATCAGCCAGGCTTGCTTGAATCCAGTGGCAAAGTGAGCAAGGGACCCACGTCTGGGCATACCCCCGCCAACTTAGGGCGAACAAAGCGATACAAAAGGGGATGATGGACGGAACGTTTGAGCCAATCAAACACTCACCCCCAGTCAACTGATCTGGGTTTAATCCATCATCATTCTTTAGCTCACTCCACCACCCCAGTTCAGACATGGCCATATGCAAATCAGTCTGACCCTGTGCCTCATGGGAACAGTCCAGCCCGAACTGCCAAGCCATGTCTTCCCTGGACCGGAAACAAGCATCCTAGGACCGGTTTCTGGCCTTCCAGCCGTCATCAGCCAGGCTTGCTTGAATCCAGTGGCAAAGTGAGCAAGGGACCCACGTCTGGGCATACCCCCGCCAACTTAGGGCGAACAAAGCGATACAAAAGGGGATGATGGACGGAACGTTTGAGCCAATCAAACACTCACCCCCAGTCAACTGATCTGGGTTTAATCCATCATCATTCTTTAGCTCACTCCACCACCCCAGTTCAGACATGGCCATATGCAAATCAGTCTGACCCTGTGCCTCATGGGAACAGTCCAGCCCGAACTGCCAAGCCATGTCTTCCCTGGACCGGAAACAAGCATCCTAGGACCGGTTTCTGGCATTCCAGCCGTCATCAGCCAGGCTTGCTTGAATCCAGTGGCAAAGTGAGCAAGGGACCCACGTCTGGGCATACCCCCGCCAACTTAGGGCGAACAAAGCGATACAAAAGGGGATGATGGACGGAACGTTTGAGCCAATCAAACACTCACCCCCAGTCAACTGATCTGGGTTTAATCCATCATCATTCTTTAGCTCACTCCACCACCCCAGTTCAGACATGGCCATATGCAAATCAGTCTGACCCTGTGCCTCATGGTAACAGTCCAGCCCGAACTGCCAAGCCATGCCTTCCCTGGACCGGAAACAAGCATCCTAGGACCGGTTTCTGGCATTGCAGCCGTCATCAGCCAGGCTTGCTTGAATCCAGTGGCAAAGTGAGCAAGGGACCCACGTCTGGGCATACCCCCGCCAACTTAGGGCAAACAAAGCGATACAAAAGGGGATGATGGACGGAACGTTTGAGCCAATCAAACACTCACCCCCAGTCAACTGATCTGGGTTTAATCCATCATCATTCTTTAGCTCACTCCACCACCCCAGTTCAGACATGGCCGTATGCAAATCAGTCTGACCCTGTGCCTCATGGGAACAGTCCAGCCCGAACTGCCAAGCCATGTCTTCCCTGGACCGGAAACAAGCATCCTAGGACCGGTTTCTGGCATTCCAGCCGTCATCAGCCAGGCTTGCTTGAATCCAGTGGCAAAGTGAGCAAGGGACCCACGTCTGGGCATACCCCCGCCAACTTAGGGCGAACAAAGCGATACAAAAGGGGATGATGGACGGAACGTTTGAGCCAATCAAACACTCACCCCCAGTCAACTGATCTGGGTTTAATCCATCATCATTCTTTAGCTCACTCCACCAACCCAGTTCAGACATGGCCATATGCAAATCAGTCTGACCCTGTGCCTCATGGGAACAGTCCAGCCCGAACTGCCAAGCCATGTCTTCCCTGGACCGGAAACAAGCATCCTAGGACCGGTTTCTGGCATTCCAGCCGTCATCAGCCAGGCTTGCTTGAATCCAGCGGCAAAGTGAGCAAGGGACCCAAGTCTGGGCATACCCCCGCCAACTTAGGGCGAACAAAGCGATACAAAAGGGGATGATGGACGGAACGTTTGAGCCAATCAAACACTCACCCCCAGTCAACTGATCTGGGTTTAATCCATCATCATTCTTTAGCTCACTCCACCACCCCAGTTCAGACATGGCCATATGCAAATCAGTCTGACCCTGTGCCTCATGGGAACAGTCCAGCCTGAACTGCCAAGCCATGTCTTCCCTGGACCGGAAACAAGCATCCTAGGACCGGTTTCTGGCATTCCAGCCGTCATCAGCCAGGCTTGCTTGAATCCAGTGGCAAAGTGAGCAAGGGACCCACGTCTGGGCATACCCCCGCCAACTTAGGGCGAACAAAGCGATACAAAAGGGGATGATGGACGGAACGTTTGAGCCAATCAAACACTCACCCCCAGTCAACTGATCTGGGTTTAATCCATCATCATTCTTTAGCTCACTCCACCACCCCAGTTCAGACATGGCCATATGCAAATCAGTCTGACCCTGTGCCTCATGGGAACAGTCCAGCCCGAACTGCCAAGCCATGTCTTCCCTGGACCGGAAACAAGCATCCTAGGACCGGTTTCTGGCATTCCAGCCGTCATCAGCCAGGCTTGCTTGAATCCAGTGGCAAAGTGAGCAAGGGACCCACGTCTGGGCATACCCCCGCCAACTTAGGGCGAACAAAGCGATACAAAAGGGGATGATGGATGGAACGTTTGAGCCAATCAAACACTCACCCCCAGTCAACTGATCTGGGTTTAATCCATCATCATTCTTTAGCTCACTCCACCACCCCAGTTCAGACATGGCCATATGCAAATCAGTCTGACCCTGTGCCTCATGGGAACAGTCCAGCCCGAACTGCCAAGCCAAGTCTTCCCTGGACCGGAAACAAGCATCCTAGGACCGGTTTCTGGCATTCCAGCCGTCATCAGCCAGGCTTGCTTGAATCCAGTGGCAACGTGAGCAAGGGACCCACGTCTGGGCATACCCCCGCCAACTTAGGGCGAACAAAGCGATACAAAAGGGGATGATGGACGGAACGTTTGAGCCAATCAAACACTCACCCCCAGTCAACTGATCTGGGTTTAATCCATCATCATTCTTTAGCTCACTCCACCACCCCAGTTCAGACATGGCCATATGCAAATCAGTCTGACCCTGTGCCTCATGGGAACAGTCCAGCCCGAACTGCCAAGCCATGTCTTCCCTGGACCGGAAACAAGCATCCTAGGACCGGTTTCTGGCATTCCAGCCGTCATCAGCCAGGCTTGCTTGAATCCAGTGGCAAAGTGAGCAAGGGACCCACGTCTGGGCATACCCCCGCCAACTTAGGGCGAACAAAGCGATACAAAGGGGATGATGGACGGAACGTTTGAGCCAATCAAACACTCACCCCAGTCAACTGATCTGGGTTTAATCCATCATCATTCTTTAGCTCACTCAACCACCCCAGTTCAGACATGGCCATATGCAAATCAGTCTGACCCTGTGCCTCATGGGAACAGTCCAGCCCGAACTGCCAAGCCATGTCTTCCCTGGACCGGAAACAAGCATCCTAGGACCGGTTTCTGGCCTTCCAGCCGTCATCAGCCAGGCTTGCTTGAATCCAGTGGCAAAGTGAGCAAGGGACCCACGTCTGGGCATACCCCCGCCAACTTAGGGCGAACAAAGCGATACAAAAGGGGATGATGGACGGAACGTTTGAGCCAATCAAACACTCACCCCCAGTCAACTGATCTGGGTTTAATCCATCATCATTCTTTAGCTCACTCCACCACCCCAGTTCAGACATGGCCATATGCAAATCAGTCTGACCCTGTGCCTCATGGGAACAGTCCAGCCCGAACTGCCAAGCCATGTCTTCCCTGGACCGGAAACAAGCATCCTAGGACCGGTTTCTGGCATTCCAGCCGTCATCAGCCAGGCTTGCTTGAATCCAGTGGCAAAGTGAGCAAGGGACCCACGTCTGGGCATACCCCCGCCAACTTAGGGCGAACAAAGCGATACAAAAGGGGATGATGGACGGAACGTTTGAGCCAATCAAACACTCACCCCCAGTCAACTGATCTGGGTTTAATCCATCATCATTCTTTAGCTCACTCCACCACCCCAGTTCAGACATGGCCATATGCAAATCAGTCTGACCCTGTGCCTCATGGGAACAGTCCAGCCCGAACTGCCAAGCCATGTCTTCCCTGGACCGGAAACAAGCATCCTAGGACCGGTTTCTGGCATTGCAGCCGTCATCAGCCAGGCTTGCTTGAATCCAGTGGCAAAGTGAGCAAGGGACCCACGTCTGGGCATACCCCGCCAACTTAGGGCGAACAAGCGATACAAAAGGGGATGATGGACGGAACGTTTGAGCCAATCAAACACTCACCCCCAGTCAACTGATCTGGGTTTAATCCATCATCATTCTTTAGCTCACTCCACCACCCCAGTTCAGACATGGCCATATGCAAATCAGTCTGACCCTGTGCCTCATGGGAACAGTCCAGCCCGAACTGCCAAGCCATGTCTTCCCTGGACCGGAAACAAGCATCCTAGGACCGGTTTCTGGCATTCCAGCCGTCATCAGCCAGGCTTGCTTGAATCCAGTGGCAAAGTGAGCAAGGGACCCACGTCTGGGCATACCCCCACCAACTTAGGGCGAACAAAGCTGATACAAAGGGGATGATGGACGGAACGTTTGAGCCAATCAAACACTCACCCCCAGTCAACTGATCTGGGTTTAATCCATCATCATTCTTTAGCTCAATCCACCAACCCAGTTCAGACATGGCCATATGCAAATCAGTCTGACCCTGTGCCTCATGGGAACAGTCCAGCCCGAACTGCCAAGCCATGTCTTCCCTGGACCGGAAACAAGCATCCTAGGACCGGTTTCTGGCATTCCAGCCGTCATCAGCCAGGCTTGCTTGAATCCAGCGGCAATGTGAGCAAGGGACCCAAGTCTGGGCATACCCCCGCCAACTTAGGGCGAACAAGCGATACAAAGGGGATGATGGACGGAACGTTTGAGCCAATCAAACACTCACCCCCAGTCAACTGATCTGGGTTTAATCCATCATCATTCTTTAGCTCACTCCACCACCCCAGTTCAGACATGGCCATATGCAAATCAGTCTGACCCTGTGCCTCATGGGAACAGTCCAGCCTGAACTGCCAAGCCATGTCTTCCTGGACCGGAAACAAGCATCCTAGGACCGGTTTCTGGCATTCCAGCCGTCATCAGCCAGGCTTGCTTGAATCCAGTGGCAAAGTGAGCAAGGGACCCACGTCTGGGCATACCCCCGCCAACTTAGGGCTGAACAAGCGATACAAAGGGGATGATGGACGGAACGTTTGAGCCAATCAAACACTCACCCCCAGTCAACTGATCTGGGTTTAATCCATCATCATTCTTTAGCTCACTCCACCACCCCAGTTCAGACATGGCCATATGCAAATCAGTCTGACCCTGTGCCTCATGGGAACAGTCCAGCCCGAACTGCCAAGCCATGTCTTCCCTGGACCGGAAACAAGCATCCTAGGACCGGTTTCTGGCATTCCAGCCGTCATCAGCCAGGCTTGCTTGAATCCAGTGGCAAAGTGAGCAGGGACCCACGTCTGGGCATACCCCCGCCAACTTAGGGCGAACAAGCGATACAAAAGGGGATGATGGACGGAACGTTTGAGCCAATCAAACACTCACCCCCAGTCAACTGATCTGGGTTTAATCCATCATCATTCTTTAGCTCACTCCACCACCCCAGTTCAGACATGGCCATATGCAAATCAGTCTGACCCTGTGCCTCATGGGAACAGTCCAGCCCGAACTGCCAAGCCAAGTCTTCCCTGGACCGGAAACAAGCATCCTAGGACCGGTTTCTGGCATTCCAGCCGTCATCAGCCAGGCTTGCTTGAATCCAGTGGCAACGTGAGCAAGGGACCCACGTCTGGGCATACCCCCGCCAACTTAGGGCGAACAAAGCGATACAAAAGGGGATGATGGACGGAACGTTTGAGCCAATCAAACACTCACCCCCAGTCAACTGATCTGGGTTTAATCCATCATCATTCTTTAGCTCACTCCACCACCCCAGTTGAGTGTTTGATTGGCTCAAACGTTCCGTCCATCATCCCCTTTTGTATCGCTTTGTTCGCCCTAAGTTGGCGGGGGTATGCCCAGACGTGGGTCCCTTGCTCACTTTGCCACTGGATTCAAGCAAGCCTGGCTGATGACGGCTGGAATGCCAGAAACCGGTCCTAGGATGCTTGTTTCCGGTCCAGGGAAGACATGGCTTGGCAGTTCGGGCTGGACTGTTCCCATGAGGCACAGGGTCAGACTGATTTGCATATGGCCATGTCTGAACTGGGGTGGTGGAGTGAGCTAAAGAATGATGATGGATTAAACCCAGATCAGTTGACTGGGGGTGAGTGTTTGATTGGCTCAAACGTTCCGTCCATCATCCCCTTTTGTATCGCTTTGTTCGCCCTAAGTTGGCGGGGGTATGCCCAGACGTGGGTCCCTTGCTCACTTTGCCACTGGATTCAAGCAAGCCTGGCTGATGACGGCTGGAATGCCAGAAACCGGTCCTAGGATGCTTGTTTCCGGTCCAGGGAAGACATGGCTTGGCAGTTCGGGCTGGACTGTTCCCATGAGGCACAGGGTCAGACTGATTTGCATATGGCCATGTCTGAACTGGGGTGGTGGAGTGAGCTAAAGAATGATGATGGATTAAACCCAGATCAGTTGACTGGGGGTGAGTGTTTGATTGGCTCAAACGTTCCGTCCATCATCCCCTTTTGTATTGCTTTGTTCGCCCTAAGTTGGCGGGGGTATGCCCAGACGTGGGTCCCTTGCTCACTTTGCCACTGGATTCAAGCAAGCCTGGCTGATGACGGCTGCAATGCCAGAAACCGGTCCTAGGATGCTTGTTTCCGGTCCAGGGAAGACATGGCTTGGCAGTTCGGGCTGGACTGTTCCCATGAGGCACAGGGTCAGACTGATTTGCATATGGCCATGTCTGAACTGGGGTGGTGGAGTGAGCTAAAGAATGATGATGGATTAAACCCAGATCAGTTGACTGGGGGTGAGTGTTTGATTGGCTCAAACGTTCCGTCCATCATCCCCTTTTGTATCGCTTTGTTCGCCCTAAGTTGGCGGGGGTATGCCCAGACGTGGGTCCCTTGCTCACTTTGCCACTGGATTCAAGCAAGCCTGGCTGATGACGGCTGGAATGCCAGAAACCGGTCCTAGGATGCTTGTTTCCGGTCCAGGGAAGACATGGCTTGGCAGTTCGGGCTGGACTGTTCCCATGAGGCACAGGGTCAGACTGATTTGCATATGGCCATGTCTGAACTGGGGTGGTGGAGTGAGCTAAAGAATGATGATGGATTAAACCCAGATCAGTTGACTGGGGGTGAGTGTTTGATTGGCTCAAACGTTCCGTCCATCATCCCCTTTTGTATCGCTTTGTTTGCCCTAAGTTGGCGGTGGTATGCCCAGACGTGGGTCCCTTGCTCACTTTGCCACTGGATTCAAGCAAGCCTGGCTGATGACGGCTGGAATGCCAGAAACCGGTCCTAGGATGCTTGTTTCCGATCCAGGGAAGACATGGCTTGGCAGTTCGGGCTGGACTGTTCCCATGAGGCACAGGGTCAGACTGATTTGCATATGGCCATGTCTGAACTGGGGTGGTGGAGTGAGCTAAAGAATGATGATGGATTAAACCCAGATCAGTTGACTGGGGGTGAGTGTTTGATTGGCTCAAATGTTCCGTCCATCATCCCCTTTTGTATCGCTTTGTTCGCCCTAAGTTGGCGGGGTATGCCCAGACGTGGGTCCCTTGCTCACTTTGCCACTGGATTCAAGCAAGCCTGGCTGATGACGGCTGGAATGCCAGAAACCGGTCCTAGGATGCTTGTTTCCGGTCCAGGGAAGACATGGCTTGGCAGTTCGGGCTGGACTGTTCCCATGAGGCACAGGGTCAGACTGATTTGCATATGGCCATGTCTGAACTGGGGTGGTGGAGTGAGCTAAAGAATGATGATGGATTAAACCCAGATCAGTTGACTGGGGGTGAGTGTTTGATTGGCTCAAACGTTCCGTCCATCATCCCCTTTGTATCGCTTTGTTCGCCCTAAGTTGGCGGGGTATGCCCAGACGTGGGTCCCTTGCTCACTTTGCCACTGGATTCAAGCAAGCCTGGCTGATGACGGCTGGAATGCCAGAAACCGGTCCTAGTATGCTTGTTTCCGGTCCAGGGAAGACATGGCTTGGCAGTTCGGGCTGGACTGTTCCCATGATGCACAGGGTCAGACTGATTTGCATATGGCCATGTCTGAACTGGGGTGGTGGAGTGAGCTAAAGAATGATGATGGATTAAACCCAGATCAGTTGACTGGGGGTGAGTGTTTGATTGGCTCAAACGTTCCGTCCATCATCCCCTTTTGTATCGCTTTGTTCGCCCTAAGTTGGCGGGGGTATGCCCAGACGTGGGTCCCTTGCTCACTTTGCCACTGGATTCAAGCAAGCCTGGCTGATGACGGCTGGAATGCCAGAAACCGGTCCTAGGATGCTTGTTTCCGGTCCAGGGAAGACATGGCTTGGCAGTTCGGGCTGGACTGTTCCCATGAGGCACAGGGTCAGACTGATTTGCATATGGCCATGTCTGAACTGGGGTGGTGGAGTGAGCTAAAGAATGATGATGGATTAAACCCAGATCAGTTGACTGGGGGTGAGTGTTTGATTGGCTCAAACGTTCCGTCCATCATCCCCTTTTGTAACATTTCTACAATTAGCCTATCTATCTGAGTGTTATTAAAGATTAATGGATCAGCATGGGAGACAGGGAGGTATTCTGTGATGGTTTGGCTTAGTTGCTCTGCATGTCCACCAGTGGCAGCACATTAGGATCTGAATTGTCATATCGGTGGACCTTTACCAAAAAAGACCCCCTTGCAGTGCTTACTCATTTGACTATAAGGGATATCCCTCTCTGGTCCTGAGCTCTTTTTGGATGTTTGTGACATTTGACATGATAGTCATTTTTTCCTATTTTTGTGGTTTCAACCCACTTCTAGATGCCAGGGTGGCCATCCCCCTTCCTTTTTCTCCACCATCCTGAAATCCCTGCCTGGTGTCTAGTTGGCTTCCTCTGCCCCAGGACCAGATTAGGAAAAAACACCCACAGTCTACCCGAGGTGTGAGAAAGACTCTTCTGCCGGAACTATGGTGCAGGTGCTGGCGATACTTATGTGGCCCGGCCCCAACCCTTCCTGCTTTTTAACTCTTTTTCCCTGGTGTCTAGTTAGCATTGTACCTCACTCCTTGTGGCATATTGGGGTTAAACTAACCCAATAGATCCCTTGGAGGTCAGAAAGACTGTTGGGCCCATACTGGATTTGGAACTCGATCAGATGCCTGGGTGGGCTGCACTCACCCCTACTTTTTTAAACATTTTTTTCCTGGTGTCTAATGGGTGTTCTACCCTGCTGTGGGCTGATATGGGGGTAAACTCCCCAGTCCTTCCCCAGGTGGTGCAGAAAGACTGTTGCACCTTTTGGGGAGTGGTCCTGCCCAATGCCTGCGTGGGTCATCCTACCCTTTCCAGTTATTTTTTTACTCTTTCTTCCTCGTGTCCAGTAGACTTTCTGCCCACCCCACCTCTGGGGCAAGTTGGCGGTAAACTACCCCGATATACCTCTATGGCTGCAGAGAGACTGTTGTGCTTGTTCTAGGGCATGGACATGGCCTTAAGCCTGGGTTGGCCACCCTCACCCTTCTTTTTTTACCTTTTTCCCAGGTGTCTAGTGTGCTGTCTGTCCACTTGAGGGAAGAATGGACCAAAACCCTCAATCCACCCCCAGGGGACGCAAAAAAACTGCTTTGCCTGATGTGGGTGGGGTCACCTGCTGATGTCTGTGTGGGCCTCCTGCCCCTTCCTGTTTTTTTTTACTTTTTTCCCTGGTGTCTGGTTGGCCATCTGCCCACCCTCCCTGGAGGCAGATTGGGGGTATACTCCCCAATCCACACCTGAAAAGGCTGACAGGATGATGTACCCGCTCTTGGATTGAGGCATGGCCCAATACCTGGTCAGGTACCCACCCTACTTTCGTGTTTTTTTGGCTTACGATTTCCCTGGTGAAAGTGGACTTTCTGCTCCTCAGGAGGGCAGATTGGGTGTAAACCGCCAAATCCTCCCAAATAGTTGCAGAATGACTGTTACGCCTATTCATGTGTGGTGACACAGCCAATTTCTTTATGGTCCTCTCACTCTTCTTTAATTTAGGCCTGGAAATTTCTCAGGCGTCTAGTGGGTTTTCTGCCCTCCTGGGGAGGGAAATTGGCAGTAAACAACACTTTCGCCCCATGAGAGAGCAGAAGTACTGATTTTTGTGGGGGGCATCACTTGTCCGTGCCGGGGTCACTGCTTCCATCCCTCACACTCCCTGGGGGTCTAGTTGGTGGACCCCTTCTCGGGTATCGCTCTCTGGTGGCGACTCCCGAACAGGGATTCACTAGGGAGAGATAGCACTGGAAAGGGAAGGTTGTCCGCATTCCAACAATACCTCTCCCATCAAAATCTCTGGGATTGCTTGTGGTGACGAAATATGCCCCTAAGCACCAATGCCAGTGAAAGTAAATGAGACCCCAGTTTGGACCCAGCCATATGCAAATCAGTCTTGACCTTGCTCCCCATGGGAACAGTCCAGCCCCAACTGCCAGGCCAGATCCTCTCTGGACCGGGAAACAAGCATCCTGGGTCCGGTTTCGGGGTATCATCCCTCATCATCCAGGCTAGCTTGAATCCAGTGGCATAGCTAGCACAGGAGCAGGGTCAAGACTGATTTGCATCTGGGTGGGTCCTAACTGGAATGGCATGGCGAGCAAAAAAATGATGGATTTAGGCCCAGATCTGTGACTGGGGGTGAATGTTTGACCATGTTCAGCATTTTGTCCATTATCTTTTTGTGTTGCAATTTTGGCCCTACGTGGGATGGGTGAGCCCAGATGTGGGTTCCGTGCTCACTTACCATATCCAACTGTTGAGGGCAAAATGATGGCTTTCCTTTTTCTGATGACGATAGAGGCTGTTGGTGCAAAAACTAAAGAGGGCGGCCAGCCGAGCAAGACAAACATAAACCAACAGCAGCAAGATGCAGGTGTCACCCCCTATATTGATTTTGTCCAGCGGATCTTTGGTCTCTCATGTATCTGTCATGCTATGAGCCTGCATCACTTCGGGTTATGTCTTGTTTCTGTCTTCCCAGTCCCAACTTTTGACTTTGTCATCCTTAAACTTTACCTGTGTGTACCTGCATTAAATATAAAATTTCCTAGCTATCATGAAGGAAAGTTTCAATGCTATTAAAGACATGGAGGTGAGAATTATGCATAAACCTTCTCTACTAATTCGCTACCGCAGCCAAGAAAAAAAACAACAAATCCTAAAACACCAAAAAGTAAGTCACTGTAGCACACAACCATTACAGTACCCATAAAAGTATATAACGGTATCCCTTCAATCTATTGTCCAATCTCTTTGACAAGTAGATATAAGATCATCCTGCAGTTCTTCTGCGTATGTGGGTCACTGCTTTTCCTCTTTAACTGTGAGAGCATAACAACAATTTGACTCCTCAATGCATACCAAAAGAGTAACATAGTTATCAATGTCTAACCATTTGAATAATAACATAATGTTTATTGCGTAATCTTTTTCGAACAGGTTATAATATAGAAATCACTGAAAATGAATACTTAAACCCAATGCAGCCCAGCAGGACCAAATTGTATAGTTGGGACTCCTTCCAAGGTCTTCGGAGGGTAATCCTTACTTCCATGTCCTTAAAAGAATTGAAACTTTCCGTCGCAATAGCTAGGATATTTTATATTCTATGTTAGGACCAGTGGCTCCAGCTATGCTTATTCAAAGCTTGCATACAACCAACAAAGCCATATGTGCCACTGGTTTGAAATAAAACTTATTGAATATAGAGTCTGAAGACCAGTCCACTGTTTTTACTATGTTCTCCGATCTAGCACTTCGGAGGTAGGTCTTAGACGACATGGTACTTCTGGTAGAATGAGCGTCACATTAGGAAACTCAGTTCCTGCCTTCTGTATCCCCACCTACTCCATCTAGCCATAGTTGGTGTAGAGACCCCCTTGTTGGGCTTTGTAATAGAAATAAAAGGTTGGTTGACCCCCTCTTGGTCTGCGTTTTCCAGAAACATTCTTGTATTGCTATAGACATCTCAGGTCACACAATTTTGGATTGTTTGGATAGGCTATCTGGGGTAAATGATCAACCCAACAAGTCCAGCGTCAGTACATGAGATACCCTGCTAAATTAAATGAGACATAGAAGCATAGACAGTTTAGCAAAAAGATTATTAGTGGAAAGATCAATGTTGTCTGGCCAGTGAACATAAACGCCAAAATCTTTGTTCACATCCCCAGTCTTTGTAAACTTGGAGCCCGGGGGCTAGATAATCCAATCCCGCTCATTAGTTTGCACACATAGGTGTGGGAGCAAACCAGATTGCCTGCCACGGGCATATGTCCCACTGAAACGGCAGACCTGAAAAAATTAAAGGTAAAATATGCTCTTCTAACTGCTGCCAGTTGAGAAATATTTTTTTACAATTTCTTTTATTGAAATCAATATCCATGGGATCCATCTCTCTCTCCATACACCAACTGCATCAAGCTGACCAGGCAGTTCTGTATCTCTTATGTGTTCCTGACGCCCATGCCTGCCCCATGAAGAAGGAACCTGTTTGAAAAATTCCTTACAGATTCCATATCTGCCTGAGATGTGCCAAGAAATGAGAATCAGCAGGTTGTTCAGGATCAAGGGATGTGACTCCCCATCTGGACCTGAAGGATGTCCCAGTGAATGGGAAGCATGACTGGAAGATCGCATGTCACCTCCAGAAGTGAAGGAACCCATGCCTTATTCCACCATATCAGATTCACTAGAAGAATTTCCACCCGTTGTAGTGGGGCCTGAGTCACTACTCTGGTTATCATCACTAATAGTGGGAAAGCACAATTCAGTCCCTCACTCCAGTCCTGTAGGAATGTGTCCACCTAAACTGCTTCCTGGTCTGGTCTCCAAATGAAGAACTGTGGCACTTGAGTGTTCAGCCTTGAGGCAAATAAATCTCTGATTGGAGACCCTCATCTGTGACATATAAGGTGGAATACTCCCTAAAGGCTGTGCCAGGAATCGAGAATTCCAGGTCACTATGTAGTTGGATTGTCCTGGCAAATGCATCACTGTCACAGAAATTCTCTTCTCCAGGCAATAATGCCGGAAGTCCTTCACTAGTGCACCATTGTCTTCGATCTCGTATTTCCAACTTGTTGACATACTGCACCACTGATACTTTGTCTACCTTCAAAAGAATGTAACATTTATTTGACTTTGTTCTTCACTAAGCTGCGAATGGTGAAGGAGCCCTTTAGCAGTTTCAACAACTTCATGTGAAGATCCAGCTCTTCCTGGGACCATGTCCCCCCATGGAGGTCCCCCCCGCCCCCGCACCAAGCTCCACAGCCCCAGCAGCTGGCATCCGACTCTATATTTATGTCGAGAGCTGAATTAAAGATTGGGCTATCATTCCACGCTTCCATAAGGTTCAGACAACAAGCCATTTCTGTTCTGGCTTCCCCGTCAGGGTATTCTCTAAATAGAAGAAGCCCTTCTGTAGATGCTTGATCTTCAGTCTATGCAGTGCCCTAGTGAAATGGGCCCGGGAACATTGCTTGTATTGATGATAATGGAAATCCCACCGCTCTGGTGAGAGTTCGTATGGATATCCATTCTTTCTTGACTTCAAATTGTACTTCAATTCCTTCTTGGTACAACTTATCTTAATGAGAGTTAGTTCCAAGGTTGCTGTCTCAGTGTATATAGTGAAATCTAGAAAGTTCATCCTGTTCTTTGGTTCTAGGTCTGACTTGTTCTGATTTATGAGGAAACCTAGGTCATCCAGAAGTGATATGGCTAGCTGAGCCTTGTTGTGGTGAATGTAGCTTCAGCGCCATTGGGTTCAGGTTTTCTAGGTAGATCATCAATCTGCAGCAGCAGCATATGTAACTAGGCCAATACTGGTTTTGGGAGCTTTGAAAAACACCATGGGCTGGAAGAGAGCCTGGAAGGAAGTACTTTGAACTCCCATAACTGTTCTAATCTGAAAAAATGGAGCAATCTCCGATGCAGTGGGAAGATTGGAATCTTGAAATAGGCATCTTATAAGTCTAGCTGAATCATCCAATCCCTTGTCTTTGGAAATACTCAAAAGATGGATAGCTTACATCTTGAAGTGTCTGTGAATTAGCAATCTATTGAATTCCTTCAGGTTGATCTCAGGTCTTACTCCCTTGTCCCTTTTTTTAATAACAACAAAGATATTCCTTACGAATTCTCTCAGCTGGAGAAAGGATCTCTTTATCACCCCTTTGTTTTCTAGATGTTGTACTTACTATTATAATATAGTTCTGACCTCTTCTAAGAACACTATGGGAGCTGGCATTACTGTTTGTCTCAGAGGACCCAAGGATTCTATCCTGATCCCCTGCACTGTTTATAGGCCCCATGGACCCGAGGAAATCTCTCCCATTTGTGTAAACACTCTGTTGTCCTACCCCCAAGTTTTACTAGGGAAGAACACTTTATTCTCACCTGTGATATTGGAGGTCATTCTGCTGCCACCTCTTCCTGTGTGCACCCTGTGGAATCTGTTCTTCGAGGGATGAATAGGGGGCATCATCTCTGGTTGGTCTAATCTGACGGTTTTGGACCTTGGTTTTCCAAGGAATTTTGGTTGAAGAAGCGGCCGGGATGAGGGCCCCCTTCCATGCTCAGCATACCTTAAAACATTTTGGGAAAAAAAATTTCAAGGAGGATTGTGCTTTGTCCAATGTCGTAAAGGCCTGGACAAACTAAGAGAATCCTTCACAAACACTTCTCTGCCTCCAATGAGACCGAATCCCCCAGTTTTGGATCCAACCTGAGCAATATGAAGCGTCTGCTCTCTGTAGAAAGGAAACAGCTGGTGTTGCAGCACATGCAAATTGATCATTGAGGCAAACTGAGAGAATCACCAGGTTTATGTTGTCACCTGAACTTTTGACTTCTTCTGACATCTCCACGATCTTAGTGAGAGTCCCAGCTATGTCTGGTAGTTTGTCCTGGCATGGTCACCAGGACCTATCAATGCCCTGCTTGGGGTCACTTTGCCTACAAGTTGACACTCAATGTGTCAGTAACTTTGCCCTCTATGGAGGGCCATGGGAAATCCACCCATAATCTGCTTTTTACCTTTTTGTCCATGGTTTGCCTCAACCTCTGTTTCAGGTAGTGATCTACTCTGGGTGTAGGTTCTGATTCTGAAGAGCAAGGTTGCCTGATGTCCTCTGGCTAAATGATCCCAGTCTTTGGGGGGTTGCCGACTCGACTTTGAGCTTTTTTCTGCCTCCCATCCCCCACCCGAGGAATGCCAATCTCTTGATCTCAAAGACTTTTTCATCTGATGTGGGGACATCCATATCCTTTTGTTCTTGGTTGCGCTGTAGGCTATGCAGTCCTCTAAGACGTGTCCCTTCCCGAGAAAGGTCTATATGAGATGTCTGAAGTATGTTTCCCAGTTTCACAAATGATTCTGCCAAGTCACTGGGCACTTTAAAGCCTGGCTCCCAACTGGGGACCCCATAGGCATCCAAACAATATGTTTGCGCAAGACCACTCAATGAGCCCTTTGGGGTCATGATGAGAGTGGCTTGCTTCTGCAATGCCTTGGACATTGCTGTCTCCGCTAATTTAGAAACTGCCATGTCCATCATGGACTCCAACTCTGGATCCATCCTGTAAGACTCAGAGACACGCTAGGGTCTGATGTATTCATGGTCGGCAGTCATTTCTGATCAGTAATCTGTTGTCATTTATAATGCAGGTAAGGGAAACCCTACACTAACTAACTACTCCCTAAATAGTATAATAGGAAGTAACTAACTAAATGGTGAACAAAACCTGGGGTTTCACCTCATATTTGCTTTTAGAGCGCACTGCCCGAGATTCGAAGAGATCACTATTCACAAAATGGCCGACGCAACCTCTTCAGGCAGAACCAGTCGCTCTGTGAACAGTGCGCCCCAATTATTGAAATAAGAAAGACTGCAGGCGGACAATGTAACTGAGACAGATACTTGGTGCCTGCTGCCTCAGGATCTCTTGCGCCACTCCCCAACTCCGGCTAACCGTGTCTCCCCTGTTCAATCTGAGCGGGGTGTTGGCACTGTGACAGTACCGGAGAATTCTCACTTGGCTCATGTAAAGGGATAGGAAAGGCCACTGGATCGATCTAATTTAGTGTTTACAATCACAATGTGTATAATTTAATCAATATATTACAAATTACAATTTTTGTTTGAAAATAACGAGAAATGAAGAAAAGTGACATCTTTGGCTGCCTTAAGCAACAAAGAAAGAGGATGACTGATTGAAGGTATTCTATCATATTGTAACGAGTCAGCAGTCTAGCTGAACTCGGCCGGCCCGCACCGGACATGTGACACCCACGCACTCACGCCGGAAAGGCTGAGTGCGCTAATACAAGAAGAAGTGCGTGACCGCACGTGGTCAGCCCACAGTAAAGCACATACCAGTGTGGTGTGTTTTATTCGTATGCAGCAGCGGCCTGCATGTAAGCATAGTGAAGTCCCGAGGAGTATCCTCAGGACGCAACACTGGCGACGAGGAGCAGAGCCCAATCCACACTCCAGGCCTCCCTCAGCGGTCAAGGAGAACCGCCGACTCGCGCGGCAAAGGTGCGACAAACTACGTCACTGCCGCAAGCCCGGCTGCGATTGGAGACACCCCCGCGGCCTGCACCCAAGTCTGCACGGCGGTCGCGATCGGCGCACCGCCACGCCTCTGCAGAGACCGGTGAGTCAGCAGAGCGCGCATCAGCCAGCTTGACCCCCGCAGTGCAAGACACGCACCAATCCGCCTACGCGGCAGCTTGTGGAGACGCTCGCGTGGGTGAAGGAAGGGAACCACGCCCACGGCCCAGACACGTGCAGTCAGCCACAGTGTGCATCTATAACCCAGCAAAAGGGCACCACAGTCGCAGAAGGAACCTATCTCCAGTGCCTGCATACAGCCAGCCACAGTGTACCTACATAGCCCAGCAGGCGAGCACCACAGCTGCAGGAGGAACTTATCTCCAGGCCTGCACACCCAGAGTCTGTCCAGACAGGGACACCACCACTAACCAGTATGGGGGACAATCCAGAGGGCAACCAAGCCCCAGTTAGGGTGATGGCGCAACACCTTCCAACTGGCGTCCTGCCCCCATTCAGTGAGGCAGCGGACCCCACCACGGCATCCCCCAGGTGGAAAACATGGCTGGGCCGTCTGGAGAATTATTTCATCGCCACCAGAGAGACAGATGGGGCTGTAAAGCGGTCACTCCTGCTCCACTATGCCGGAGAGGAAGTATATCTACTCTTCAAGCACCTCCCTAACGTAGGACCTGCAAACGACTATGCGGCAGCGGTGGCAGCACTCGATGCGCATTTCGACCCCCAATTGAACCCAGACTTCGAGCGGTTCAAGCTGCGACAAGCCCGACAAAGGGAAGGCGAATCCATCGATACATTTCACACGAGGCTGAGAGAGCTAGCCAGCATGCACCTAGTGGATGATAGAGCGGCGGAGGAGATTAGAGCGCAGCTTATCCAAGGAATACGCAGCAAAGTGCTGCGGGGACTCCTATTGCGCCAGCCGAACATACCGATGAACGACATACTAGTAATGGCAAGATCACACGACCTCTCAGCTGCGCGGACTGATGAAATGGATCTCGCACTGACACGCACGACCGAAAAGAGCGCCACCGTCAAAGTGGAACAAGCCGACGCCGTTAGGACACGCGACAGAGGCAGCAAACCGAAGGACCACCCACCACAAACTCCGAAAGACCACTGCGGATACTGCGGATATGAGGAACACCCTCCCCAGTCATGCCCTGCCCAAGGAAAGACATGCACCAACTGTGGCCTCCCGAATCATTTCTCATCAGTATGCAGAAGAAAGACACAGCGGAAAGATGGGAGAAGCGCAAAACCGACGCGCAAGCTAGTACGACAGCTATCGAGTATTTCCCTCGCATCCTCCAAAGGAGGGAGGAAGAGTGAGCAGAGTGCCTACCAAGCCGACGACACCTCCTCAGAAGACGACGAAGGAGAGACGTATCTAGTCTCTTTCACACAAGCACTCAAAAAACGACTGAGGCCTCAGCCCACGTGCACAGTACACATCGCTGGGTCAGAAGTATGCACGGTAATTGACACCGGCGCATCAGTCAACGTCATGGGGATTCAGCAGTATAACTAATTGAGGCCAAAACCCGAACTCAGATCGTCCAAGACGAAGTTTTTCGCATATGGGAGCAAATTACCCCTGCCGCTCCGAGGCAAGATGACTGTGCCCATACGATCCGACGGCAACGAGATCACCACGGACATTCACGTCATAGACCAAGAGGCAGACACCCTGCTGAGCGGCCATGTGGCAGAAGACCTTGGTCTAGTAATGTTCGCGAGGAGTGTACAGGCTGACCAAACGAAGGAACTACTTAGCCAATTTGAAAGCCTCTTCAAAGGGCTAGGACGGATAAAAAAGGCTCCCATCAAGCTACATATCGACCCATCCATCACGCCGACAGTGTTGCGACATAGAAGGATCCCGTTCCACCTCAGACCCCTTGTAGAACAGGAGCTGCAGGAGCTGGAGGACCAAGGTGTCATCGAGAAAGTGTCCGGGCCCACGCCATGAGTATCCCCCATGGTGATCGCAGAAAAGCTCCGCCAGCCGGGAAAAATCAGGCTATGCATAGACATGCGCCTCCCCAATAAAGCCATCCGACGTGAGCGCCACATCACGCCGACGATGGATGACATAGTGGCCGACCTTAACGGATCCCAGTGGTTTTCTAAGCTGGATTTGAACGCCGGTTACCACCAGCTGGCACTGGCGAAGGAGAGTCGCTACATTACCACGTTCAGTACCCACCTAGGACTCCGAAGATATAAACGCCTCAAATTCGGGATATCATCGGCTGCCGAAGTATTCCAAGACGCGGTAAAAGAGATTCTGATCGGGTTGCCGGGCGTACTGAACGTAAGGGATGACATTCTCATCCACTCGCAAACCGCCGACGAGCACTACAAGCACTTAAGAGCCACGCTGAAAAGACTCCAGGACCATGGCATCACTCTCCACCGAGAAAAATGCCTGTTCTTCCAGAAGCAAATAGAGTTCTTCGGGTACACGTTCAACCAAGAAGGGGTCCAGGTTGACCCGCGAAAGTCCCATGTGATCAAAGATGCCCCAGCTCCAACAACGGTAGCCGAAGTACGAAGCTTCCTCGGGATGGCCACGTATTGTGGCCGATTCATCCATGATCTAGCTACCATCGCAGAACCACTCCGGAACCTCACACGTGCCGATGCCATGTGGCAATGGGGAGCGACTGAAGAAGCAGCATTCCGAGCCGTTAAGAGCGCCCTCCTTGACCATACCACGCTAGTGTATTTCGACCCCACCAAGCAAACCGAAATACTAGTTGACGCCAGCCCCGTAGGCCTCGGGCCGTCCCCACGCAAGAACAGGAACCAGGAAGATGGGCAGCCCTGGCCTACGCCAGCAAAGCGCTCTCACCAACCGAAAGGCGCTATGCGCAAATAGAGAGGGAAGCCTTGGCTATCTGCTGGGCGTGCCGCCATTTCCACCTATATGTTTGTGGCCAACCGTTTCGAGTCATCACGGACCACCAGCCACTGGTGCCACTGTTCAAGGGCTCAGCACCCCACCCGCCCCCACGGATCGAGCGGTGGGCCATTGGACTCCAGCAGTATGAGATGGAGGTGGTCTATCGGCCTGGCGCCAAAAACCCTGCCGATTTCCTCTCGAGGCACCCAGTGAGGAGGAACCTAGCGAGAGCACAGCAGCACCATTGACATCCGGGAGACCTGGGTCTTCCTCCGGCTCCAGAAATACACACCCCAGGTATGAACTGAGAGAGAACCCCCGGCCGCGCACCCGCCTGCGAGACTTTGCATGTCACGTGGGTAGCCGGCGGAACCACAGAGGGTACTTCAAGAACTGAGTTGGGATGGGATGTAACGAGTCAGCTGAACTCGGCCGGCCCGCGCCGGACATGTGACACCCACGCACTCACGCCGGAAAGGCTGAGTGCGCTAATAAAAGAAGTGGGCGTGACCGCACGGGGTCAGCCCACAGTAAAGCACATATGAGTGTGGTGGGTTTTGTTCGTCTGCAGCAGCGGCCTGCATGTAAGCATAGCGACGTCCCGAGGAGTATCTTCAGGACGCAACAATATCAATGCTGCCAAGTACCATGGATCAGGGGTTAATACAACGCATTTCAGCGTCGATGTCTGCACACCTCACTGAAATGTAAAGTCATGCAAATCAAGCTCCTTGGTCTGTTCCTTATTGTTTGAGGCACTTTCAGCTTGCTGGTATTAGCACAAGGGGGACATGAGTAGAGGTGAGCTTTCCCTGGAATTGGCATAGTCAGAGGTAGTCCTATTAGCACATCAGCACGTGCATGTGCTGTTACAAAGTGAGGCTAAAGCTGTTCATCTGCACTACAGGGGAAGTTGAACCATGCTTGGGAAAAGGCAGCAGTACTCTCACTTTGGAAAAGTAACTGTCTCTGAGCACCATGATGCACCAAGAAAAAACACCTCGAGAGAGTCCCAGGGTGTACAGTACTCACTGCTCTCCTGACTACTTTGGCTGCTTTGTGTGCCCAAGAGAGGGGCCAGTCTCATGATGTGCGGATAACCATCAGGCACTTTAGAATCCATGTAAGTCCACTGCACATCCCCAGGTGTATACCTAAACTGGTTGTATGACACAACCACGCATGCCTTAACCATGCGGTCTTTACATCGACCGCATCTTTACCACACATGCCTTTACCATGCATGCCTTTACAACAAATTTTGTTGTAAAGGCATGATTGCTAAAGGTATATGTGTGGTAAAGATCCCACCCCAGCCCCCCTGCCCTGAGCCCTACAATTAGTCCCTCCTACGTTGTAATCCACCCACCACAACGCTATTAACTACCCGACCTCCTACCCTGAGCTCCCAAACCCAGCCCCCTAGTCCAAAAAAACTACCCCGACCCCAGCACGCCGGCCCTAAGCCCTAAAAACTGCCCCCAGCCCTGAAAATTGTCCCTTCCTCCCCTGCCCTGAGCCTTAAAATTAACCCCCCTGCCCTAAAAACTACCCTGACCCCAGCCCCGCCCTGAGCCCTAAGACCAGCCCCCACCCCTAAAACCTACCCCTATCTCCCCCGGCCCCAGCCCAACTTACCAAGCCGCATCCTTATCCTTCTCCCTGTCGCGATCCTTCTGGTTCCTCTCCCTGTCCATCTGCTCAGACAGCTAGAACACCGACTGTCTTAACTACGCACATACGTGGTTAAGGCAAGTGATGTTCCGCTGGCGGGGAAAAAGCATGCATGCTTAAGGCCACGTTGTAAAGAACGTTTTCCACCTAAACTTAGAAGTTCTCTATAATTTAGTTGTCTCACTCCTCGCACAGGCAGCTCAGGGCAGGGCTTGTTATAATCCATCCTTTACGATCAGTTTAGGACACAGCATGGTTACTGAAAGTGCTGTTGATACCACGTGTGTGGACACATTTTTAAAAAATAATTACCATTGAAATTGCAGAAAGCATGTTTTAATTGGTTCCATAGGTGTCAGCCTGTGGTAGTGTGCTCCCGAAAATGGAGAAATGAACAGTGAGATATGAGCATGCAATACATTTCTTTTGTATTGTGCAAGTGGCACAGTACTAAGTGTGCTCAGTGCCTTTAAGTACAAAAAAGTGTTGCCCTTTGGCTTGTGGATTATGAAAAGACCAGGAATTCAATTTAGTACAGAGAGGATTTCATTTTATTTTTTTTGTCTCAAAAAGTGGTTTGCTGGGCTTTTTTATCTTTACCTGTGCCTCAGCAGTTAGTTGCTCTGGTGCATGAACCAATGTATTCATCCCACCTTTAATTATAGGGAGCAAACGCCTTCACCATACATGCTAGCAGACCTGATTCAGGTGGGAGATATAGTGTCGGGAGATTATGCTTGCTAGGACCCTTGCGGTTCTGGGCGGACTCTAAACAGGAATTACGTAATCTGCGGGGAAGTGTTAAAGTGTGGTAATTAAAGTTATGATGCAATGCGTGCAGTGGGTGATTGTATGTTGAAGAATAAAGGCATATATTGCAGAGCTCTGTGTGTGGCGTAGTTCATTTGCTTGCTCACGAGCTGGGGAGGATGCTACAACTGGTGATGAGTATGGGATACATGCCCAGAAGAAACAAAGTCTGCGGGTGGCGTATGTGGAGTCAAAGCCCTGCTCCAGCCCATACAGGGCCATCGAAGAAGTTGAAGGCCCTACAGAGAAACACATTCAAAAAGCTTGCCAGAACCCACTGGTAAGGTCGAAAGAAGAAAGACTGCACCACGCCATAACACAGAACCATCATCCATACAAAGAAAACACTAAAAGCAGTGACAACCAGGTACTAAAGCAGAAACGTACTTACCGACACGAGCTAGTGAAGTGCTATACGATCTCAAAATCGGATGAGACGGCCAGGCCCAAACAACAAGGGTGTTGCATGGAGAGGTTGTCGGTCCTACTGTGCATGAATAACACTGCCTGAACAGCATGTGCTCTTCATGATGACAGAAGGGAGCGCAAGGTATGACGCAGCTACATTCCTGAAACCACCACCTTCGTTTGACACTGCAAAGAAACAGAACATTGGTGCCAGGTGGGCTGCATGGATTGTAGCGTATGATGACTTCATAGACGCGCTGGAAGAAACAGCGATAACAAAATCATTAAATAACTAAAAAAAACCTTGCTGGTGATAGAGTGAAAGAAGTGCTAAAGAAAGTTACGACATGAGGGTCGCGGCATCAACTCTCTTACTCCTATCCTATGAAATTTAGTACACTCACACTGTGTTGGTGGTTACACATTCCTGCATATTTTACTGTTCATCTTTCGACCTAGTGAATTTTACAAACATAGATACCTACAACCTTCTTGCCTGATGGTGGCTTTCCTGATGAAGGTGCTTATTTGCCAAAACGTGCGTAGGTAGACGACACAGGATGATCGATAATATAAGCCACAGTGTTTATATCCATAGAGAGCATTAGTTGACATGAATGCACTATATAAAAAAAATTGAAAGTAGACGTAGTGCTCTCTAATGAATCATATTGATGTTTAATGATGAAAACAATTGTAAATATTTTTCTTGTTAGGTATCATGCACCATTAATGTACAGACTGTTTACTTATTGTTACATTTCTAGGGGTGAGAGATATGAATGATAGTGTGAATGTTGTGACAAACTTAGAATGAATATGCATGTCTAACTTGATTGTTTATTCCATGACTGAAACATTGGACCACAATGATGATCTTTGATCAAATTGTATGTTTTCAATAAACCATTTTATAAATGTAAACTGCTAATAAGATTTGATTTCATCCTACCCAGGCCATTTTTCTCTTGATCCCATAATTTAGAATTCAGAGAGGAAACTAGTTACTAACTCTAGAGTTGCCGGGGTTGTTGTGCATTATACACATGCTTTCAATTACAGTGATGACATATTGGTATTTGGGAAAACACAAAAGAAGCATGACAAGGCCCTTACACACGTGTAACAATTATTTGCTGATGCAGATCTCACTTTGAATGCGACAAAGAGTGAGTTTCACAAAACCAAACTCAAATTCTTTGGGCACATATTCTCTGATGGGGAATGAATCCTGACCTGGATAAAGCGTAAGCATTGTCATCTATTTGCCCCCCAAAATATGTAACCATGCTGTGTTCCTTCTAGGCATGACTAGTCATTGTTCAAGATACATTTGTGACTTTGCTACCGTGAGTGCCACATTGAGAGACTTAACAAAGCAAAATGTCCCATTCCAGTGGGCTCCTGAAAGAACCAACGTTTCAAACACATAAACATGTGATTAAATATGCAACTGAATAGAGAATGGAAACGTAATATAAATTGGTGTATGGTGGCAGAGAAAGCAGTCTATGTTGGGAGGGGTTGTCCCAAAAAATGGGGGAAAATTTGGGATAAATGGAATGCGTATAGAGGGTACCCCTGAAACCCCCTCCCCCCCCCCCCCGCCCCCCTCAGGGGAGTTAGATCCACCCACCATTAGCACAGTTGCCCCGGAATGAAAAACGGAAACAGTATAGTGGATTCAGCTCCAAAATGTTATGTATAAAAAAGAGTGAATCCCATCGGACTTTGTGAGAAGAAAGAAAAATGATCATGTGCACAAATAACTGTATTACTATGCTATGTTGTCTACCTGCTTGAATTTAATAAAAAGAATTATAAAAAAAAATATGCATCTGAAATAGCCTACTTTGACCCCAGGTTACATACCGAGATTACAGTAGATGCCTAGGGGCAATCCTTGCTCAACACAATGGCCATCCGAATGCCCAGAGACACATTGTAGCCTATACCAGTAGAAGCCTGTCTGAAACAGAACGTGCCTACTCTCAGCTGGAGAAGGAGAGTCTGGCTGCAGTGTGGGCCTGTGAACATTTTCATGTGTTTTCATATGGGAATTGTTTCACTATCATCACAGACTTCCAGGCATTGCTCACTATCTTCGAAAACCCGAAAGCTAACATGCCCCCTCGTATCGAGAGGTGGGGGTTGCGACTGCAAGAGTACGACTCTGTCATTGAACACAAGCCGGGTAAAGATCGAAACCCTGCTGACTACTTTTCTTGGCTACGACTACATCGCCACAGTTCAACATCCAAAGAAGAGTTTCTCAACTTCATTGTGAGGTCCTGTACACCAACAGCTCTATCCATTGAACAAATTATTGCTGTTACGAACTCAGATAAAGACATGCTCATCCTCAAAGTCATCATTACAAGGCAATATTGGAAGAAAAGTGTTTGACCCTTTGATGATGATGTTGAATTTCAAAAATTCAAAAATGTACATGATGAGCTATCCATCACACTAGAAGGTATCATGCTGAGAGGCTTGAGAATTGTCATACGTTTGAGCCTGAGACAGCAAATCATTTAACTGGCCCATTAACCCATTCGGTGCATAGGACGGCCGGGAGCCGTCTGAAGCACAAGTGCTAATGTGCGTCGGATGCAGGCACCAGAGGGATCTCTTTAAGCCCTAAACAGACTCGGGAGCTGGGGAAGGGCTTCCTCAGCTCCTGAGGCTGTTCTGTTTGTTTCAGGGAAATGACGATCAGCGCGCACGTCGCGCTGACGTCATTTCTCTGAAACCGAAACTGAAATGAGTCAATAGGCTCATTTCAGTTTCACTTTCTACGTGCTCAGGGGGCTATCTCAGCCCCCTGAGCACGTAGAAAGTCAGGAGAGGTATCGCTGGAAAAGGAGAGAATCTCCTCCCTAGTGGATCCCTGCTTGGGGATCCCCCCAGGAGGGCAATCCCCAAGCAGGGATCCACCCACTGGACACCAGGGAAGGAGGAGCGGCCCCATGGGCAAGGGCCTTTGCTCCCCCCAATTTATTTCTGCCATACTCAGTCTTCGGGGGGCAGAAAGTGCACTAGCCACCAGGGATTTTCATTTTTAGCAAATTTTGGGGTGGGGGGCTGCCTGAGATGGGCATGCCAATGCCCCCACCTCCCTGCCTAATTCTCCAATCTTTCTGCCCCCCCAGGGGCAGATAGGGGCAATAGCCCCCAATCTGCCCCGCGGGTGGCAGAAAGCGCACTAGCCACCAGGGATTTATTTTTGTAGCCAGTTCTGGGGTGGAGGCTGCCCGGGATGGGCATGCCACTGCCACCGCCCGCCTCATTCCACAGTGGGGGCAGATTGTGGCAATAGCACCCAATCTGCTCCCCCCCTGGGTGGCAGAAAGCACACCAGCCACCAGGGATTTTTTTTCAGCAAATTTTGGGGTGGGTGCTGCCTGATATGGGCATGTCAATGCCCTCACCACACCACCTAATTCCACAGTCTTTCTGCCCCCCCGGGCGGCAGATAGGGGCAATGGCCCCCAATCTGTCCCCTTGGGGGCACAAAGCGCACTAGCCACCAGGGATTTGTTTTTTAGCACCCCCCAAAAAGAATTCCACAGCCTTTCTGCCTGGGAGGCATATGGGGCAATAGCTCCCAATCGCCCCCCCTCCCGGGGGGCATAAACCACACTAGGCACCAGGGATTTTTTTTTATGTATATAGGGTGGGGGCTGCCCAAAATGGGCATGCCAATGCCCCCCAAAAAACAATTCACAGTCTTTCTGCCCCCAAAGAGGCAGATGGGGGCAATAGCCCCTGATCGGCCCCCGAGGCGGGGCAGAAAGCACACTAGGCACCAGGGATTTTTTTTATGTATACAGGGGTGGGGGCTGCCCAAAATGGGCATGCCAATGCCCCCCAAAAATAACTCAGTCTTTCTGCCCCGCAAGAGGCAGATGGGGGCATTAGCCCCTGATCTGCCTCCGAGGGGGGCAGAAAGCCCACTAGGCACCAGGGATTGTTTTTTTTTATAAGTAGAGGTGGGGGCTGCCCAAAATGGGCATGCCAATGCCCCCACCACCCAAAACAAATTGCCACAGCCTCTCTGCCTCCCCCGGGAGGCAGATGCATCAATATCCCCTGATATGCCCCCCGGGGGGGCAGAAAGGACACTAGGCACCAGGGATTTTTTTAGGGCCTGATTCACAGAACTAACTTACGTCAAAAACGTAAAGTTAGTACTTTTTGGTATTCACAGAATACACTTACTCATTTTGGTATTCACAGAATGAACTTACTCATTTCGGTATACACAGAAGTTAGTAGCCCTAACTTTAGGACTCCTAAATGCCTTCTGTGAATACCGAAAGTCTTAAAGTTAGGATTTTTCTCAGTTTAGGAGTAGTAAAGTTAGGACTTTATTGGTAGATCTTGAGGAACGCTGGGTGGTGTGAAATTTGTGTCTGCCCAGTGATCCCATTACTTTCCCACTCAGAAATTTGAGAAAAATGTGATTTTTCTCAGCTAAATTTGAGGTTTGCAGGGGATTCTGGGAAGGAAAACGTTGGGGGGTCCATGTAAGCCATACCTCCCTGGATTCCCCCGGGTGTCTAGTTTTCAGAAAAGTGTGGGTTTGGTAGGTTTCCCTAGGTGGCCCCCGAGCCCGGGGCCAAAATACCAGATGCCCCCCTTGCAATACCAGGTCATTTTGTGATAGGTAATTTTGATGTCTCCACAATAGGTTTTGGGCTATTCCCTGCCGCTGGCACTTGGCCCTCCCACACAAGTGAGGTACCATTTTTATCGAGAGATTTTGGGAAATGCGGGGTGGGTGGAATTGTGTGGATCCACGCAGATTCCAGAACTTTCCATCACAGAAATGTGAGGAAAATGTGTTTTTTTCTCAAAGTTTGAGGTTTGCAAGGGATTCTGGGTAACAGAACCTGGTGAGAGCCACGTATGTCACCCCATCCTGGATTCCTCTGTGTGTCTAGTCTTCAAAAATGCATAGGTTTGCTAGGTTTCCCTAGGTGCCGGCAGAGCTAGGGTTCAAAATCCACAGCTAGGCACTTTGCAAAAAAAGGGTCTGTTTTCACTGTAAAAGTGTGGTGTGTCCATGTTGTGTTTTGGGCCATTTACTGTTGCAGGCACTAGGCCTACCCACATAAGTGAGGTACCATTTTTATCGGAAGACTTTGGGGAATGCGGGGTGGGTAGAATTTTGTGGATCCAAGCAGATTCCAGAATTTTCCATCACAGAAATGTGAGGAAAATGTGGGTTTTTTGGACAAAGTTTGAGGTTTGCAAGGGATTCTAGGTGACAGCACCTGATGAGAGCCACACAAGTCACCCCATCCTGGATTCCCCTGTGTGTCTAGTTTTCAAAAATGTATAGGTGAACTAGGTTTCCCTAGGTGCCGGCAGAGCTAGGTTGCAAAATCCACAGCTAGGCACTTTGCAAAAAAAGGGTCAGTTTTAACTGTAAAAATGTGGTGTGTCCATGTTGCGTTTCGGCCCGTTTCCTGTCACGGGCACTGGCCTACCCACACAAGTGAGGTACCATTTTTATTGGGAGACTTTGGGAAACATGAGGTGGGTGGAATTATGTGTATTCATGCAGATTCCAGTACTTTCCATCACAGAAATGTGAGGAAATGTGTTTTTTTTACAAAGTTTGAGGTTTGCAAGGGATTCTAGGTGACAGCACCTGATGAGAGCCACACAAGTCACCCCATCCTGGATTCCCCTGGGTGTCTAGCTTTCAAAAATGTATAGGTTTGCTAGGTTTCGCCAGGTGCTGGCAGAGCTAGTGTTCGAAATCCACAGCTAGACACTTTGCAAAAAAGGGTCAGTTTTCACTGTTAAAATGTGGTGTGTCCACGTTGCGTTTTGGCCCATTTCCTGTCGCTGGCACTAAGCCTACCCAGACAAGTGAGGTACCATTTTAACGGGAGACTTTGGGGAATGCGGGGTGGGTTGAAGTTTGTGTATCCACGCAGATTCCAGAACTTTCCATCACAGAAATGTGAAGAAATGTGTTTGTTTTTTTTACAAAGTTTGAGGTTTGCAAGGGATTCTGGGTAACAGAACCTGGTGAGAGCCACACAAGTCACCCCATCCTAGATTTACCTGCGTGGCTAGTTGCCAAAAGTTTACAGATTTGCTAGGTTTCCCCAGGTGCTGGCTGAGCTAGGGTCCAAAATCCACAGCTAGGCACATTGCGAAAAAGAGTCCGTTTTCACTAGAAAAATGTAATATGTCCTTGTTGCGTTTCAGGCCGATTCCTGTCGCAGGCACTAGGCCTACCCACACAAGTGAGGTACTACTTTTATTGGAAGACTTAGGGGAACACAGAATTGTAGAGCAACTGTTATTACCTATTGACTTTCTATGCATTTCTGCCTTCCAAATGTAAGACAATGTGTAAAAAAGTAGTCACTTTGAAAAATGTCCTATACTTCGCATGCTAGTATGGGTAGCCACAATTTCGTAGATGTGCAAATAACTACTGCTTCTAAATTCTATATTTTGTTCCCATTTCGGAAATACATAGGTGTCCTTGATACCTATTTTTCACTTTTTATATTTTACTAAATGAATTGCTATATACCTGGTACACAATGAAAAACCATTGCAAGATGCAGCTCAGTTATTGGCTGTGAGTTCCTCGGGTTCTTGGTGAACCTACAAGTCCTATATCTCCCGACAACCAGAAGGGTCCAGCGGATGTAACAGTATATTGCTTTAAAAATCTGTCATACTTAAAAGAAGTTAAGGTGAAAACAATGGCACAAATGGCTGTTTTTTTCAACTCATTTTCAATATTTTTTATTCCCAACTGTTATTTTCTATAAGAAAAAAACCTTGAAGGATCTACAAAAATGACCCCTTGCTGAATTCAGAATGTTGTCTACTGTTCAGAAATGTATAGCTTTCTGGGATCCATTATTGCTTTCATACCCATTTCTACCACTAACTGGAATGAGGTTGAAAGCACAAAAAGTAGCAAAAATAGGCTATGTCCCAGTAAAATGCCAAAACTGGGAAGATGGTGTTTTCATCACCACAAACCCTTTGTTGATACCATTTGCAGGGGGAAAAACAGATGCTTTCTTCTGCAGCACTTTTTCCCCATTTTTCCCCCCAAAAAACAAAATCTAGCTGTATTTTGGCTAATTTCTGGGTCCTCTCCAGGGGAATCCACAAACACTGGGTACCTTTAAAATCCCCATGATGTTGGAAGAAAAGAACGCAGATTTGGCGTGGATACTTTATGTGGACAAAACATTACAGGGGCTAAGCGTGAACTACCCCAAATAGCCAAAAAAAGGCTTAGCACGGGGGGGGAAGGCCTAGGAGCGAAAGGGTTAAGAACATCATGGCATTGTAGCCACCAAAAGAGCCCTAAGAGACCTAGGGGTATATTCACAAGAACGTGTGATAACTACCGCAAGAGTAGCGTAACGCAACTTTCAATAACGCAGCCCATCACGGGAAAATAACCCCGTGTCAACGTGGAATTCACAACAAGGCGGTAGCATGCGATAGCCTGCCGAAACCGCGGACAAAGTCCGCGATACAACCACCACGATGGAGATAAAAACATAAACCACAACACCAAAAAACACGCGATGGGCCAAAACGCGATGAGGAAACCAGCGACAAGCAGCGCCAGGCCTGCAACACACACCTGGCGGGCGTCAGAAACCTCCATAAAAGCAGAAAAAAAACCCACACACAAACTGACCAACACACGAGCACCATGGAGGCAGCCGGAGCAGGCGCAGAGGACCAGCGCAACCCCACAAGCACCCCGGACGACCAGCCTGGGACCTCGGGGACAGGGAAGGGCAAGGACAAGAAGACCAGGAAGACCAAGTTCAGTCCGCAGGCGAACAGGATCATAGTCACGGAGGTGATGGAACACCATCAACAACTCTTCGTCACCTCCAACGTGTCATTGGGCACCAAAACTGGAATATGGCGGGACATCGTCGACAAGGTGAATGCAGTCGGAGAGCACAAGCGGACAATGGACGAGGTCAAGAGGCGATGGAATGACATCAAGCGGAAGACCAAGGAGAAACTCTCCGCCAACCTGAAGGCAGCAACGCAGACCGGAGGTGGGGGCCCAGCGCCACAGCTGGAGCTGGATGACATGGAGGAGCTGGTGTCGACAGTCATCAGTGTGGAGACTGTGGCCGGAGTCGGGGGACCAGACACTGCTCGACAGGACACAACACAACCGCAACATGGTGAGTGACCACCAGGTACTGGGGGGACGGGGGAGATGGCCACAATGGCACACATGCACAAGCAAGCAGGGCACAGTGTACACCCACAATCACTCTGGGTCCTCGCCCAGACCCACACACTGTCACAATGTACAATGCCATGCTGTCTGAATTTCAACCTGTACCATGCGGCTACATACATGTGGACACATTGTAATACACCATCTCCCCTTCACATCGCAGGGGCATCATCAACACCTCCTGCAGAGCAGTCACAGCCACTCTTCACCGATGACGAGGAGGAGGACAACACCAGCATCGACACCCAAACCATCCAAGACCTCATTGACCACCTCCGCAACTCACCTCTAGGATCAGGGCAGCCCAGCTACATCCATGAGACCCCACCCACCAGCCAAACCACCCAGCAGGAGGCACCCACAGCCCCGGCACCCTCCCAAGTCCCCCAGGAACAACAAATGGCCTTCCAACGCCGTGTGCTGGACGGCCAGAGGGAGACGGCCGAGCAGGTGCGGGTGGGGTTCAAGCTCATGGCTACCAAACTGGACGCCATCCTTGGGTGTCTATGTCCGCCCCATGGACTCCAGCGTGCCCTGACTGACATCTCTGGAGTCATGACGCAGAGGGAAGAATACCTGTCCGCTCAGAGTGGCCCCAGCGATGCCAGCCGTGAGCTGGCACACATGCGGAGGCTCATGGAGGACATGGTGCGGATGGAGACGGAAAGGATGGCAGCCTCCGCTGCACATCAGCGAAATGTAGCTGGGCTCTACTGTGCCCTGCATGTCCTCGTCATGGCATTGCTGCCACAAGGCGTGGCGATGATGAATGCTGCTGCCCCCACGCCATCCACATCTCCGGGCCCTGGTGTGTCAGTGCCGCCCAGTGCGGCAGGCGTATCCACTCCGGCACCTGATGTGTCACTGCCACACAGTGCGGCCGACAGTCCTCCTCCGGCCAGGGCCGTTTCTACCATTAGGCAAGCCTAGGCGGCCGCCTAGGGTGGCAAAAGGGGGAGGGCGGCAAAAAACATGAGTTTGGGTATCCCTTGAGTGAACAGCCGCCTAGTCTTGCCTAATGGTTGAAACGGCCCTGCCCCTTGAGTGAACGGCCTTTGACCTCGAAAGCACATTTGGGTAGCCTTCTAAAATTCGACGTGACGTGATGTTACGTCACGTTCGGCGCCACGGGCAGGGGACGTGCGCGCCCGCTCTCCACCCGATCGGAGTTGGACCTCTCTTCTCGTCTCGTGGTCACCTGCAACGCTCACCCCCAAGGCAGCGATGCACCGGGCACCCAGACTACAGGTGAGGAGAAGATCCCCCGAGGGCTGGAGGAGGGAGATGGAGGGCTGAGGCAAAGTGAAAGCTGGAGAAGCACTGAGGGCAGGAGGAGGAGGGGGGATGAGGCAAAGTGAAGGCTGTAGAAGCACTGAGGGCACGATGGAGGGTAGGGAGGGCTGAGGAACAGCGAAGGCTGGAGAAGCACTGAGGGCAGGAGGATGAGGGGGGAGGGAGGGTTGAGGCAAGTGGACGTAATCCATGTAAATAACATTTTAAAACAACCACCAGGGAGTGGTGGGAGGGATAATGTCAGCCTCCGTTGTCTTTAATGAAATCAAGATTCTCTCTGTATGATAATTGGAGAATCGTCATTTCATTACAAGACCGGAGGCTACATTATGCAAGTTTAAAGCTCTGCAAAGCTACGTTGCTTACATGTTCTACAGGTTTAAGATAAAACTTAACAAAAGTGGAGGCATTTGACCAATCTGCTGCTTTGAGGATATCTGAAATGGAACCACCATTCCAGAAAACCTTACTGGCCATAGCCCCTCGTGAAGAGTGAGCGCCAAATTTGGATAAGCCAATACCTGCTTCCAACATTACCGTTCTGACCCATCTCGAGATAGTAGCAGAAGAGATTGCCTTGTAGGGTTTAACAAAAGAAATCAGTAGTTGATTTTCATTTAAAGGTCTAAAAACACTCATTTTCTGTTCATACACTTTCATGCAACTTACCACACAAAGTTTGGGACAGTCAAAAAAGAAAGGGTAGAAAATGTTTTCCGACATTGTTTTGGTTCTTTTCCATATCTCAAACAACACACCATCAGGGGAATAAAATCTATTAGAAATTTCTAAAGCTTTAACATCTGATACCGATGTATCTTCTCCTTGTTCCCGGAGCCCATGACTCATCCAAAAGGTCTTTAGCCTCTCCTGAAAGGCCCGAGTATCTTCCTGAACTCCTGAAATCTTTCAGGCAAGAAGGTTCATCTTTCCTTCTAAGAGAAGAGGGTGTACCTCTCCGTCTGGGGCTTGAAGGAGGTCCAAACTCCCTGGGATAAAACGTGGAGTCTCTACTGCCAATTTCATCACCCCTGGAAACCATATTTGAGAATTCCAAAAGGGAGTAATTAGAACAATGCAGCAACGCTCCCTTCGAACTTTCAAGAGAACTCTCTGTATTAGTGAGAAGGGAGGAAAGGCATAACAGATTAGTGAGTCCCAAGGTTGGAGAAGAGCGTCCACTGCAGTTGCTAGCGGGTCTGGTCTCCAACTGAAGAAATGACTTATCTGAAAGGTCAGCCTGCTGGCAAAAAGATCTATCTCGAAGGGACCCCATAGATCCTGAACTCTCTGGAAGACTGAAGGATTCAGTTTCCAGTCGCTCGAGTCTCTTAGGAACCTTGAGTTTCAATCTGCCCTTGTGTTTAGATGGCCTGGGGTGAATTCTGCTCTCAGTTATTTTGTGATTCCAACAGAAATACCAAATCTTTTGGGCTAGATCTGCTAGAAGTTTTGACCTTGCTCCCCCTAATTGATTGATGTAGGAGACGGCTGTGAAGTTGTCGAGTTTGATTAGAACTACACTGTTTTTGAGGATAGACTTGAAGCTCATAAGGGCGTTCAGGCTGGCTAACATCTCCAGGCAATTTATGTGAAGGGAGAGTTCTTCTTTGGACCATTTCCCCCCTGTTTCTATCTTCCCTAGTCTGGCACCCCAGCCTAGATTGCTCGCATCGGATTCCAGTGTATGATCTGGGGTATTCCCGAATATTGCTTTCCCATTCCAACTGTCTAAGTTGTTGCGCCACCATAGGAGATCCTCTCGAGCTTCCAGGGACAGGGGGACGATGTCCGAGTACCAGAGACCTTTCTTCAGTCCTGAAGATTTTAGTCTCTGTAAGGCCGTGTAGTGAAGGGGGCCTGGAGAAATAGCTTGAATGGATGAAGATAAGAGCCCTACTATCCTCGCTAGTTCCCTCAAGCTCACTTGGTCTTTGGATAAAACATATGAAACTTCTTTCTTTATTTTTGACAATTTCTTCGTGGAAAGTTGTAATTGAGCTAAAGGTGTGTTCACCTGAAAACCTAGAAACTCTAGATTTTGCGAAGGGGTCATAATGGATTTCTCTACATTGATGATGAAACCTAGACTCTCTAAGAGATCCACAGTCCAATTCATGTGAGTTAGTAGTTCTTCCTTGCTCTGAGACATAAGTAAGATGTCGTCTAGGTAGATAATCAGGTGAACTCCTCTTCTCCTTAAAGAGGCGACCACTGGCCTCAGGACCTTGGTGAAACACCAAGGAGCTGAGGATAGGCCGATAGGGAGACCGAGAAACTGGTAGGTTGTATTCCTCCATAAAAACCTTTGGTATTTCTGAGAATCTGGATCCATAGGGATTGTAAAGTATGCGTCTTTGAGATCTAGTTTTATGAGCCAATCTCCCTCTTGGAGAATATCTCTCAAAAGATGTATACCCTCCATTTTGAAGTGTCTGTACACAAGGAAGGTGTTTAATTCCTTTAGATTTATTACAGGGCGCCAGCCCTTTTCTTTCTTTTCCACCAGAAAGATTGTGCTCACAAAACCCAGACCAGTGTTTGAAACGATGCGAATCGCACCTTTGTCTAGCATCTGACTCACCTCTGCATCTACTAGACTGGACTGTTCTCGGTCTAGGGAAAGTTCTCTGGGTTGTTTGGTCTGATAAGGAGTAGTAATAAAGTCTATTTTGAAGCTTTTTACAGTCTCTAGGACCCAGGCATCGTTCGTTATGGAAGGCCAATTGTGATTGAAAAGGGAGAGCCTTCCCCCTATCTTTGGGAGGGCAGAACCAGGAGGAGGAGGAGACCTTACCTTGTTGTCCTTGACCTTGGAATCTTCCTCGACTGCCTCCGCCTCGTGTTTGACTGTTGCGGCCCCTCTGGGGGAAGAAGTTATTGTTCCCCCGATAGTATCTTGAATAACCGCGTTGGTTTTGTTGGTAAAAGGACCTGTTATATCCACGGCTGGCAGCCGGTCCTCCCCTGTCAGGTCAGCCCTTCCAAAAACTATGCCTCCAACATACGTCTCATGTTTGTTTGGGCTTTGTTAAAGGCAGAGAATGTGGAGACGTATTTGCCAAGTGTTTTAATGAAGGTCTCTCCAAAGAGTAGACCGTTCGGGTCTCCTTGAACATCTTTGTTTGCTAGATCCCCCAACTTGGGATTCATACGCATTAATATTGCTCTTCGTCTTTCGGAGGTTAGATTGGCGTTAGCGTTTCCGAGCAGGCAGATGGCACGTTGGCTCCATCCCCGTAGAAGTTCAGTGTCAACCGGAATGCCATTCATAGAGGACTCCTCAGCTAGGTCCAAGATCCTGGCAAGGGGGCCAAGTGTGTCTAATAGCTTGTCCTGGCACTGCTTAAGGCCGCGTTCCAGGCCCTTGCGAGGATCTCTACCGGTTTTGAATAGGAAAGTCAGAAGCTCAGGGTCAAGGTTGGGAGTCATGCCTGCTTTGTTATCCAAAAAGGGTCTTGGACACTCGGATTTCATGAGATTGCGTGAATCTCTTTCAAGGGGCTTTCTAATCCAAGCCTTAATAAATTTGGAAACATGATCTAAGGGCCACCACTCAGAACCTCCAGGGTGGGTGATCTTCGAGGATTAAACATCTCAGACCCTGATGGATCTTTAATAGAGTCAGAGTTGCTATTAGACTGCCCCAGATCCTCATCAAGGAGGTCATCATCAAATTTTTCCTCGGGGTCAAAAACATATTCGTCAGCCTCAACATCGATATCGAGTGGGGACAGGCAATCATCGTCATCTTCGATGAGGTCTATTGTGTCGCGATGGGCACCTAATCTCTGTGTGCCGCGAAGGGCACCTATGCTTTTTGCGCCATTAAGGTCGCTCATTCTTTTTGTGCCGCTCGGGGCACCCAGATCATTCGTAGCGCACAGGCTACCAATAGATAAAATCCTGTCGTTGGTAGCACGTAAGTTACCATGAGGCTCAATGTGTTTAGTCTTTTTTAGCACCTTACCGCCTTTTTGGGGGAGGGTGTCCTGTTCTTCTTCCGAAGAAAGCACTGTGTCCTCTCCAGGAGTATTCCTTTTTCTTTTGGTAAGTGCTGCCTCCACAGCTTCCTTTAGGGAGGACTTTAATTGCCTCTCGAAGAGGTTCATCAGAGAGGTCTCAGTGAGAGGAGTCTCATTACTAGGTTGAGAATCTCCTTGAGACATAATGAGTTAATATTAGTAATAATAAACCCCTTTACTTTTTTATTTATTATATATATATATATATATATATATATATATATATATATATATATATATATATATATATATGGAGACCCAGTGAAGTTTGAAAGGAATTCCCTTGCTAAAATTATGCTGGTTTTGCCAAAATCACATAAATTGTTCAGTTTACGCAAGGCTACGATGCAAAAGTAGCCAAGGATCATGTCGAGTAGGAAGGAAACAGCTGATTTCAGTCCGTTGGCTCAGCGCGGTGCGTCTCCATGGAGACGCACCGCGCGAGTCAAGGAGGAGGTGGCGGGGGCGGGCTAAGGCAACGTGAAGGCTGCAGAAGCGCTGAGGGCCGGAGGAGGAGGAGGGGGAGGTATGGGGAGGCAGGGTGAAGGCTGGAGAAGCGCCGAGGGAAGGAGGGTGTAGGGTGGGCTGAGGCAAAGTGAAGGTTGAAGAAGCACTGAGGGCAGGATGAGGGGAGAGTGGGCTGAGGCAAAGTGAAGGTTGGAGATGCACTAAGGGCAGGCGGAGGAGGGGGAAGGGATGGGAAGGCAGGCTGAAGGCTGGAGAAGCGCCGAGGGAAGGAGGAGGATGGAGGTTGGGGTGGGCTGGGGAAAAGTGAGGGTTGAAGAAGCACTGAGGGCAGGACGAGGGGAAGTAGGCTGAGGCAAAGTGAAGGTTGGAGAAGCGCTGAGGGCAGGCTGAGGAGGGGGTATGGGGAGGCAGAGAGAAGGCTGGAGAAGCGCTGAGGGAAAGAGGATGAGGGGGAGGGCTCATGAAAGTGAAGGCTGGAGAAGCCCTGAGTGCAGGAGGATGAGGGGGGAGGAAGGGCTGAGGAAACGTGAAGGCTGGAGAAGCGCTGAGGGAAAGAGGGGGAGGGGGGGCTGAGGCAAAGTGAAGCCTGGAGAAGCGCTGAGGGCCAGAAGAGGAGGGGGAGGGAGGGCTGAGGCAAAGTGAAGCCTGGAGAAGCTCTGAGGGCGGGAGGGGGCTGAGGTAAAGTGAATGAGTGAGAAGCACTGAGGGCAGGAGGATCAGGGGTGGGAGGGCTGAGGCACAGTGAATGAAGGCTGCTGATGTACTGAGGGAAGGAATGATGAAGGGGAGGGCTAAGGCAAAGTGAAGGATGGAGACGTACTGAGGGCAGGAGGATGAGGGGGGAGGGAGGGCTGAGGAAATGTGAAGGATGGAGATGCGCTGAGGGCAGGGGGATCGGGGGAGGGCTGAGGCAAAGAGAAACCTGGAGAAGCGCTGAGGGCAGCAGGAGGAAGGGGAGGCAGGGCTGAGGCAATGAGAAGTCTGGGGAAGCTCTGAGGGCAGGAGGGGAGGGAGAGGGAGGGTTGAGGCAAAGTGAAGGATGGAGAAGCACTGAGGGTAGGAGGATGAGGGGGAAGGGAGGGCTGAGAAAAAGTGAAGGCTGGAGAAGCGCTGACGGAAGGAGGATGGGAGGGAGGGCTGAGGGACAGTGAAGCCTGGAGAAGCGCTGAGGGCAGGACGAGGAGGGGCGGGAGGGCTGAAGCACAGTGAATGAAGGCTGGTGAAGTGCTGATTAACTGGACACTTATTTCTATATCCTTTTGGGGTGTGTTCCAACTCAAGTTCGTCCTTCAGTCTTCACCAGTCAGTTTTACGAGCGTATTTGGTGATGAATTATTATTGAATCACGTCCAAGTGTTAGATTTTTTGCAGACTTGGCTGCTTGTTAGACAATATTAACTGGTTGAATTCACTCCCTAGTACTTGGTAACCAAGAGAGGTGGGCTGAAGAATAAATTAACTTAAATGAAATTAACTAGCTGGGATGACAGGGGGAGAGAGTGATGGTTGTAAAAGGGAGGGGGCGGCATTTTTCAATTCTCGCCTAGGGCGGCAAAACACCTAGAAACGGCCCTGCCTCCGGCCCCTGATGAGTCAGTGGCACACAGTGCCGCAGCCGGCACTGCAACACCCACAGGTGGGGCAGGGCACACACCCGGGGACGAGGACGTGGATGGGACTGTGGTCAGGAGGGCCAGGCACTAGCATCCATTACCGCCACCTTGCCTGTTTCTGCTTGGTGCCGCACATGGCCTCCAGACCTACCACTGACCCCCGATACACTCCGAGGCACTCACCTTGGACAGCGACATGGACTGCCACATCCTGTTTGACGACCAATGACACGGCGGACAGACTGCGGACTTTACCCTTCCTGTTCCGCAGTACAGGTCATCCCGGGATGGACACTGGCTGGCCCTCCACTGGCCCATATTGTGTGGTGTGCTCGGAATTGCCCTGTACCTCTCCAGCTGCATGACTGCACTGGATGTGCAAATAAACATCCAGTGACGCACTGCTGTGTAATGTCTTACGTCATTCCTGTGTGGATGTGTGGATGAATGTGGGGACAGTGCCTTCCCTTGCGTCAATGATGTTCATCCTGTGGGATGCCAGTAAGGGGGTGCGACATTGCATCTTGTGTAGCGGGTTCCGTGAACACTGCAGCAGGGACACACGCATCAGTCACTTCCTTGTCCGGACATGGACTGGACCACGCCCAGAGCCCACGAGTCATTGTTGCAAGCCCTGCGCTGGTCCGGCGTACGGCAGGCCAGTCCACTCCGCTTACGCCCCGAGGGGGGCCCTCATTGCTACCCGTCGCAGCCGTACTCGCTGGTGGTGTGCAGGTCACTGGTCTAGTCGTCAGCATGTCACAGACACTCCCTGAGGGCAGGTTTTCACACACACTACACCCATCCGGCACAGGCGTCACAGGCCATGTGACTCCGCCAACATAAGGGTCAGACGACGTCACATTCTCCTCATCCGGTGGTGACTGGATGACGGACGCCCCATGGTTCACACTCATATAGGGCCCATGAGTTGTTGCGCACAGGGTTAGTGGCATCCGAGGCCTTGAGTACGGCACGGGCCTACCGCCACGTGGCGCAGACTGGGGTTGCACAGGGTTAGTGGCACCAGAGGCCTTGCGGACGGCACAGGCACCCCGCCACGGGACGGTGACTTTGGGTGCACTGAGTCAGTGGCACCTTGAGCTGCTGAGCGGGTGTGCAGCCTGCGATGATGCCCCGTCCCGGCGGTCCGGACGGGTCAGGTTTTGTGTGCCCTGCTGGACCGCAGTGTAGGCCAGAGCCTGCGGGCAGCGCGGGCCTACCGCCACGTGGCGTCGCTTCCGGGATCCCAGAGTTGGTGGCACCCATTGGGCTGAGCGGGTGTGCAGCCTGCGATGGTGCCGGGTGCACTGGTATGTCCTCTGCCATGGAGTAATCAAGACCCAGCACAAAACGTGAGACCTGGTGGCCTGCGGGGCTGCATGATGTGGAGGGTGCCATGTCCACGGGCCCCGGGCTTGTGGCTTGCAGCGGCACGTGGTGGGACCTCCTGTCTACGCGCCGGTGGCGGAAGGTGAGCATTGAGGCCTGGGTGTGCATAGGCGGGCATGCTCCGATGGGCGGCGGGAGAGGTTGGGGTGCCTCTGCCTGGGTGTGCATGGGCAGGCAGGCGATGTTGTCTTGTGCAAGTGTGTGTACTGTGCCAGTCATGTATCTGGGCTCTGTTTCAGCTGACGGCTCTGAATCAGATGTGTGACCTGGTGAACTGCACTACATACCGGCACGTGGTTGGAGACACACCGGTGGCAGCAGGTGAGCAGTGTGGCCTGGGTGCGCAGGGGCGGCACTCTCTCTCTCTCTCCCTCTCTTCCTCTCTATCTCTCCTCTTTTCTCTCTCTCTCCGTCCCTCCCTCTCTTCCTCTCTCTCTCCTTCGCTCTCTCTCTGTCCTCTGATATGCGCAGGACACACCTTCTCATCATGTTTTTTGTCTTACAGGCTGTGACCTACGTATTGTCCCGAGGGGAGCGGCCATGTGTCTTCATTTTATTTCGTTGTTCATTTTAATAAAGTTTCATTTGTTACTTCGAAAGTGGATGTGTGCTGCTCATTTCTGTGACGACACGTGCATGTCACCAGTTGTGATTGTGCGGCATCAAGCGGAATATTCTGTACATTTTTAGGTGTGGCTGATGTGGCATGTCTTTGGTCGGGGGGTGCCAGGGAGGGGTGGTCCTGGGGGTGGTGGCAGTAGGTGTTGTGGCCCTCTTGGGTGTCCGGGCCGCATGATGGGTGGCTCCATGGCATCTGTTGCCCTTCGGATGTGGCCCTGGGCTGTGCTCCCTTTTGTGGTGCTGGCTGCCGTCCGACTTTACACCAGGTCAGTGCAGGTGTAGATTTCCTGGTGCTAACGCGCCTTATCGCCTGTTTTGTGTTTTTATCGCGGATGTGGCTGGTCGTTGTGAATGTTGAGGTGTGCTATTGTCTCGGCTTTTGTCACGGGAACGCCTACTCTGCATCTCATTAGCGATATTTGCGAGGGTCCTCTGTGGCAATGTTTTTTGCGGCTGCTATCGCGGGTAAACTGGTGCTGTGGGCTGTTAACACCGGCTTGTGAATGGGGGGATAAATTTATCACGACTTTGGCTGTGATAAAGTGCCGTTAATTCGGCAATAGCTCCTTGTGAATATGCCCCCAAGTGTGGTTCCCTCACCTAGATGAACAATTTAAGAAAGAGCTGAAAGTGTTCCCTCTTTGAAACTGTTTATCCCCCAAGGTGACGCAGCATCCATTGAAAATGTCTGACCTTCCTATGCATGCCTGGGAGAGAGTTGCAGTTGATTTATTTGGGCCTCTAGGAAATGGACATCATCTCATGGTAGTCATTGATGAATATTTGTGTTTTCCTTTGGTGAAGGCTTGTGATCAACAACCCATGACAAAGTCATTGAGCTGCTTGATAACATCTTTGCAACATGGGGCATCCCCTCTATTCTCAAATCTTACAATGGCCCACCTTTCAATAGCAAGGAATTCAAGGAGATTTTGTTCGACTGAATGTCAAGCATCAAAAGAGTACGCCTCTCTGACCCCAAGCCATTGGTGTTGTTCAATGATTCATAGGCACCCGCAAGAAGGTAATTCAGCAAGCATTGATAGAGAGAATCAATCTCAACCAACCAGGCCCTTCGTGCCTATCGATCAACTCCTCACTCCACAACTGGTGAGAGTCCCGCCACCTTGATATTTGGGAGAGCCATCAGAACCAAGCTACCATAATTGGCATCAGACCGATTGATGAATGCCAATGAGGTTTGTGTCACAGAGGCTTCTCTTAAGTGCAAGATGAAAACATATGCTGATCAGCACCGACGTGTCCAGGGAACAGACTTCCAAAATGTGACTGGGTACTGGTCAAACAGAAAAGGAAGCGAAAAACTGACACTCCGTTTGATGTTGACCCTTTGAGGGTTGTTATGTGCAAAGGACACATGGTGACAGCGGATCGTACCGGAAAGTCCATCACACGGGACTCGTCACACTTTAAACATCTATCTTGATATTCATTGGCTCCTGACATCAGCAGTGAAACAACCCCGCCTACATGTCCAGATCGACCATCTGAACGGATGCCATTGGTGCCTGTTAAGGTGCCCCTCAACTACATCATACTACACGATCTGGCCGACCAGTGCGAACGTTTTAATGACTCATTGGGGAACTATGATGCTAATGCTGTTTGTACTTTTTATTTAACAAAGGGGGAGATATAGGGGCATATTAGCAAGACCGGCGATAAAATTATCGCCGTTTTAGCGGCAGGAAACTGCCGCTAAAACGGCGATAATGGGCTTGCTAATAGGCGTTATAGAATTCCAATAGAAGCCCAGGTTAGATGTCCTGCACATCTAACCTGGGCTTCTATTGAAATTCTATAACGCATATTAGCAAGCCCATTATCGCCGCTTTAGCGGCAGTTTCCTGCCGCTAAAACGGCGATAATTTTATCGCCGGTCTTGCTAATATGCCCCATAGTGTCTTGAGATTATGTGCACTAGGACCCTTGCGGTTCTGGATGGACTCTAAACAGGTATTAAGTAATCTGCTCGGAGGTGTTTAAGTGTGGTTATAAAAGTTATGACGCAATGTGTGCAATGGGTGGTTGTATGTTGAAGAATAAAGACGTATATTGCAGAGCTCCATGTGCAGAGTATTTCATATGCATGCTCCCTAGCTGGGGAGGACACTACAGGACACTCACAATTTTTTAAGCTACAAATTGCTTTCTTTTAGCTGTCTCGCGCCCAAAATTGTCCCTACTCCAATGATATTCAAAGAGGAAAATAAATTCCTCTGTTTTTTTTCCTTATCTCCCAATTTCCTGATTTGGAATGTTGGCATGTATGGTTCAGGGCTGCAGTAGAACCATAAAGGTGTGTGAAAGAGAAGAGAGAGGAGCAAATAAATCCAGGGAGAGGGTAGAACAAGGTACGAAAAATAGAGAGAAGGTAAAATAACAGAGAAAGGGCAGTGAGGAAGTATGGGGAAACAGAGGGAAAACAATGGGCATATTGACAAGGAGCTATCGCCGAATTAACGGCACTTTATCGCAGCCAAAGTCGTGATAAATTTACCTCCCCATTCACAAGCCGGTGTTAACAGCCCACAGCACCAGTTTACCCGCGATAGCAGCCGCAAAAAACATCGCCACAGAGGACCCCCGCAAATATCGCTAATGAGATGCAGAGTGGGCGTTCCCGTGACAAAAGCCGAGACAACAGCACACCTCAACATTCACAACGACCAGCCACAACCGCGATAAAAACACAAAACAGGCGATAAGGCGCGTAAGCACCAGGAAATCTACACCTGCTCTGACCTGGTGTAAACTCGGACGGCAGCCTGCAAACCAAAAGGGAGCACAGCCCAGGGCTACATCGGAAGGGCAACAGATGCCATGGAGCCACCCATCATGCGGCCCGGACACCCAAGAGGGCCACAACACCCACCGCCACCACCCCCAGGACCACCCGTCCCGGGCACCCCCCCGACCAAAGACATGCCACATCAGCCACACCTAAACATGTACAGAATATTCCGCTTGATGCCGCACAACCACAACTGGTGACATGGATGTGTCGTCACAGAAATGACCAGCACACATTCACTTTCGAAGCAACAAATGAAACTTTATTAAAATAGAACAACGAAATGAAATGAAGACACATGGCCGCTCCCCTCCGGACAATATGTAGGTCACAGCCTGTAAGACAAAAAACATAATGAGAAGGTGTGTCCTGCGCACATCAGAGGACAGAGAGAGAGCGAAGGAGAGAGAGAGGAAGAGAGGGAGGGAGAGAGAGAGGAAGAGAGGGAGAGAGAGGGAGAAGAGGAGAGAGAGAGGAAGAGAGAGAGAGAGAGAGAGAGAGAAGAGGAGAGAGAGAAGAAGAGAGGGAGAGAGAGAGACAGTGCCGCCCCTGCGCACCCAGGCCACACTGCTCACCTGCTGTCACCGGTGTGTCTCCAACCACGTGCCGGTATGTTTAGCAGGACACCAGGTCACACATCTGAGTCAGAGCCGTCAGCTGAAACAGAGCCCAGATACATGACTGGCACAGTACACACACTTGCACAAAACAACATCGCCTGCCCGCCCATGCACACCCAGGCAGAGGCACCCCAACCTCCCCCGCCGCCCATCAGAGCATGCCCGCCCATGCACAGCCAGGCCCCAATGCTCACCTTCCGCCACCTGCGCGTAAACAGGAGGTCCCACCACGTGCCGCTGCAAGCCACAAGCCCGGGGCCCACGGACATGGCACCCTCCACATCATGCAGCCCCACTCCGCAGGCCACCAGGTCTCACGTTTGGTGCTGGGTCTTGATTACTCCATGGCAGATGACATACCAGTGCACCAGGCACCATCGCAGGCTGCACACCCGCTCAGCCCAATGGGTGCCACCAACTCTGGGATCCCGGAAGCGTCGCCACGTGGCGGTAGGCCCGTGCTGCCCGCTGGCTCTGGCCTACACTGCGGTCCAGCAGGGCACACAAAACCTGAGCTGTCTGGACCTCCGGGACGGGGCATCATCGCAGGCTGCACACCCGCTCAGCAGCTCAAGGTGCCACTGACTCAGTGCACCCAAAGTCACCGTCCCGTGGCGGGGTGCCTGTGCCGTCCGCAAGGCCCCGGGAGCCACTAACCCTGTGCAACACCAGTCTGATCCACGTGGTGGTAGGCCCGTGCCGTCCGCAAGGCCCTGGGTGCCACTAACCCTGTGCGCAACAACTCATTGGCCCTACATGTGTGAGAACCGTGGAGCGGCCATCATCCAGACACCACCGGAAGAGAGGAATGTGACGTCGTCGGCCCCTTATATTGGCGCAGTCACATGGCCTGTGACGCCTGTGCAGGATGGGTGTGGTGTGTGTGTGTGAAACCTGCCCTCAGGGAGTGGCTGTGACATTCTGACAACTAGACCAGTGACCTGCACACCACCAGCGAGTGCGGCTGCGACGGGTAGCAATGAGGGCCCCCCCTCGGGGCGTCAGCGGAGTGGTCTGGCCTGCTGTACGCCCGACCAGCGCAGGGCTTGCAACAGTGACTCGTGTGATCTGGGCGTGGTCCAGTCCGTGTCCGGACAAGGAAGTGACTGATGCGTGTGTCCCTGTTGTAGTGTGCACGGGACCCGGTACACAAAATGCAATGTCGCTCCCTCTGACTGGCATCCCACAGGATGAACATCATTGACGCAAGGGAAGGCACTGTCCCCACATTCATCCACACATCCATACATGAATGACGTAAGACATTACACAGCAGTGCGTCACTGGATGTTTATTTGCACATCCAGTGCAGTCATGCAGCTGGAGCGGTACAGGACAATGCCGAGCACACTACACAATATGGGCCCGGTGGAGGGCCAGCCAGTGTCCATCCGGGGATGACCTGTACTGTGGAAGAGGAAGGGTACAGTCCGCAGTCTGTCCGCCGTGTCATTGGTCGTCAAACAGGATGTGGCAGTCCATGTCGCTGTCCAGGGTGAGTGCATCGGAGTGTATCGGGGGTCAGTGGTAGGTCCGGAGGCCATGTGCTGCACCAAGCAGAAACACGCAAGGTGGCGGAAATGGATGCTAGTGCCTGGCCCTCCTGACCACAGTCCCATCCACGTCCTCGTCCCCGGGTGTGTGCCCTGCCCCACCTGTGGGTGTTGCAGTGCCGGCTGCGGCACTGTGTGCCACTGACACATCAGGGGCCGGAGGAGGATTGTCGGCCGCACTGTGTGGCAGTGACACATCAGGTGCCGGAGTGGATGCCCCTGCCGCACTGGGAGGCACTGACATACCAGGGGGCAGAGATGTGGATGGTGTGGGGGCAGCAGCATTCATCATCGCCACGCCTTGTGGCAGCAATGCCATGATGAGGACATGCAGGGCACGGTAGATCCCAGCTACATTTTGCTGATGTGCAGCGGAGGCTGTCATCCTCTCCGCCTCCATCCGCACCATGTCCTCCATGAGCCTCTGCATGTGTTCCAGCTCACGGCTGGCATCGCTGGGGCCACTCTGAGCGGACAGGTATTCTTCCCTCTGCGTCATGACTCCAGAGATGTCAGTCAGGGCTCGCTGGAGTCCATGGGGCGGACATAGACACCCAAGGATGGCGTCCAGTTTGGATGCCATGAGCTCGAACCCCACCCGCACCGGTTCAGCTGTCTCCCTCTGGCCCTCCAGCACACAGCGTTGGAAGGCCATTTGTTGTTCCTGGGGGACTTGGGAGGGTGCCGGGGCTGTGGGTGCCTCCTGCTGGGTGGTTTGGGTGGTGGGTGGGGTCTCATGGATGTAGCTGGGCTGCCCTGATCCTGGAGGTGAGTTGCGGATGAGGTCAATGAGGTCTTGGATGGTTTGGGTGTCGATGCTGGTGTTGTCCTCCTCCTCGTCATCAGTGAAGAGTGGCTGTGACTGCTCAGCAGGAGGTGTTGACGATGCCCCTGCGATGTGAAGGGGAGATGGTGTATTACAATGTGTCCACATGTATGTAGCCGCATGGTACAGGTTGACATTCAGACAGCATGGCATTGTACATTGTGACAGTCTGTGGGTCTGGGCGAGGACCCAGAGTGATTGTGGGTGTGCACTGTGCCCTGCTTGCTTGTGCATGTGTGCCATTGTGGACATCTCCCCCCGTTTCCCCAGTACCTGGTGGTCACTCACCCTGTTGCGGTTGTGTTGTGTCCTGTTGAGCAGTGTCCGATCCCCCGACTCCGGCCACAGTCTCCACACTGATGACTGTCGACACCAGCTCCTCCATGTCATCCAGCTCCAGCTGGGGCGCTGGGCACCCACCTCCGGTCTGCGTTGCTGCCTTCAGGTTGGCGGAGAGTTTCTCCTTGGTCTTCCGCTTGATGTCATTCCATCGCCTCTTGACCTCGTCCATTGTCCGCTTGTGCTCTCCGACGGCATTCACCTTGTCGACGATGTCCCGCCATATTCCAGTTTTGGTGCCCAATGACACGTTGGAGGTGACGAAGAGTTGTTGATGGTGTTCCATCACCTCCGTGATTATGATCCTGTTCACCTACGGACTGAACTTGGTCTTCCTGGTCTTCTTGTCCTTGCCCTTCCCTGTCCCCGAGGTCCCAGGCTGGTCGTCCGGGGTGCTTGTGGGGTTGCGCTGGTCCTCTGCGCCTGCTCCGGCTGCCTCCATGGTGCTTGTGTGTTGGTCAGTTTGTGTGTGGGTGTTTTTTCTACTTTTATGGTGATTTTTGACGCCTGCCAGGTGTGTGTTGCAGGCCTGGCGCTGCTTGTCGCTGGTTTCCTCATCGCGCTTTGGCCCATCGCGTGTTTTTTGGTGTTGTGGTTTGTGTTTTTATCTCCATCGTGGTGGTTGTATCGCGGACTTTGTCCACGGTTTCGGCAGACTATCGCATGCTACCGCCTTGTTGTGAATTCCACGTTGGCACAGGGTTATTTTCCCGCGATAGGCTGCGATATTGAAAGTTGCGTTACGCTACTCTTGCGATAGTTATCACACATTCTTGTGAATATACCCCTATGTTAGTAAGAAAGTGAATGCAGAAAATAGAAGAGGGGGTGGAGGAAAACTGGACAGAGGAGGAGGAGGCATGTGAAAGAAAAATAGGGGGAGAGAATAAATAGGGCAGAGGAAAATTTGACAGACAGGGCAGTGCGACAAAGGAGAAGGTGAGTGAATGGGAAAGTATACATGCCAACATTTTGAAACAAGAAAGAGGTAGATTTTGTGAAAAAAAATCAGGGGACTTCATTTTTCCCCATTGACATACATTAAAACAAATGTGTTACAGCAAACAAATGATGGACAGAATGCTGACAATGCAAACATTCTCCCCCAGTCAAAAGATCTGGGTTAAATCCATCGTTCTTTTGCCCACTACGCCACCCCAGTTTGGACCCAGCCATATGCAAATGCTGACAATGTCAGCATTCCATCCATCATTTGTTTGCTGTAACACTTTTTGCCCTAAGTGGGATGGGTATGCCCAGACGTGGGTCCCTTGCTCACTGTGCCACTGGATTCAAGCTAGCCTGGCTGAAGAAGGGTGACATACCCTGAAACCGGTCCCAGGATGCTTGTTTCCGGTCCAGGGAGGACCTGGCCTGGCAGGTCGGTCTGGACTGTTCCCATGGGGCACAGGGTCAAGACTGATTTGCATATGGCTGGGTCTAAACTGGGGTGGCGTAGTGGGCAAAAGAACAATGGATTTAACCCAGATCTTTTGACTGGGGGAGAATGTTTGCATTGTCAGCATTCCGTCCATCATTTGTTTGCTGTAACACTTTTCGCCCTAAGTGGGATGGGTATGCCCAGACGTGGGTCTCTTGCTCACTGTGCCACTGGATTCAAGCTAGCCTGGCTGAAGAAGGGTGACATACCCTGAAACCTGTCCCAGGATGCTTGTTTCTGGTCCAGGGAGGACCTGGCATGGCAGTTCGGTCTGGACTGTTCCCATGGGGCAAAGGGTCAAGACTGATTTGCATATGGCTGGGTCCAAACTGGGGTGACGTAGTGGGCAAAAGAACGATGGATTTAACCCAGATCTTTTGATTGGGGGAGAATGTTTGCATTGTCAGCATTCCGTCCATCATTTGTTTGCTGTAACACTTTTCGTCCTAAGTGGGATGGGTATTCCCAGACGTGGGTCCCTTGCTCACTATGCCACTGGATTCAAGCTAGCCTGGCTGAAGAAGGGTGACATACCCTGAATCCGGTCCCAGGATGCTTGTTTCCCGGTCCAGGGAGGACCTGGCCTGGCAGTTCGGTCTGGACTGTTCCCATGGGGCACAGGGTCAAGACTGATTTGCATATATGGCTGGGTCCAAACTGGGGTGGCGTAGTGGGCAAAAGAACGATGGATTTAACCCAGATCTTTTGACTGGGGGAGAATGTTTGCATTGTCAGCATTCCGTCCATCATTTGTTTGCTGTAACACTTTTCGCCGGATGGGTATGCCCAGACGTGGGTCCCTTGCTCACTGTGCCACTGGATTCAAGCTAGCCTGGCTGAAGAAGGGTGACATACCCTGAAACCGGTCCTAGGATGCTTGTTTCCGGTCCAGGGAGGACCTGGCCTGGCAGTTCGGTCTGGACTGTTCCCATGGGGCAAAGGGTCAAGACTGATTTGCATATGGCTGGTTCCAAACTGGGGTGGCGTAGTGGGCAAAAGAACGATGGATTTAACCCAGATCTTTTGACTGGGGGAGAATGTTTGCATTGTCAGCATTCCGTCCATCATTTGTTTGCTGTAACACTTTTCGCCCTAAGTGGGATGGGTATGCCCAGACGTGGGTCCCTTGCTCACTGTGCCACTGGATTCAAGCTAGCCTGGCTGAAGAAGGGTGACATACCCTGAAACCGGTCCCAGGATGCTTGTTTCCGGTCCAGGGAGGACCTGGCCTGGCAGTTCGGTCTGGACTGTTCCCATGGGGCACAGGGTCAAGACTGATTTGCATATGGCTGGCTCCAAACTGGGGTGGCGTAGTGGGCAAAAGAACGATGGATTTAACCCAGATCTTTTGACTGGGGGAGAATGTTTGCATTGTCAGCATTCTGTCCATCATTTGTTTGCTGTAACACTTTTCACCCTAAGTGGGATGGGTACGCCCAGACGTGGGTCCCTTGCTCACTGTGCCACTGGATTCAAGCTAGCCTGGCTGAAGAAGGGTGACATACCCTGAAACCGGTCCCAGGATGCTTGGTTCCGGTCCAGGGAGGATCTGGCCTGGCAGTTCGGTCTGGACTGTTCCCATGGGGCACAGGGTCAAGACTGATTTGCATATGGCTGGGTCCAAACTGGGGTGGCGTAGTGGGCAAAAGAACGATGGATTTAACCCATATCTTTTGACTGGGGGAGAATGTTTGCATTGTCAGCATTCCGTCCATCATTTGTTTGCTGTAACACTTTTCGCTCTAAGTGGGATGGGTATGCCCAGACATGGGTCCCTTGCTCACTGTGCCACTGGATTCAAGCTAGCCTGGCTGAAGAAGGGTGACATACCCTGAAACCGGTCCCAGGATGCTTGTTTCCGGTCCAGGGAGGACCTGGCCTGGCAGTTCGGTCTGGACTGTTCCCATGGGGCACAGTGTCAAGACTGATTTGCTTATGGCTGTGTCCAAACTGGGGTGGTGTAGTGGGCAAAAGAACAATGGATTTAACTCAGATCTTTTGACTGGGGGAGAATGTTTGCATTGTCAGCATTCCGTCCATCATTTGTTTGCTGTAAAACTTTTCCCCCTAAGTGGGATGGGTATGCCCAGACGTGGGTCCCTTGCTCACTGTGCCACTGGATTCAAGCTAGCCTGGCTGAAGAAGGGTGACATACCCTGAAACCGGTCCCAGGATGCTTGTTTCCGGTCCAGGGAGGACCTGGCCTGGCAGTTCGGTCTGGACTGTTCCCATGGGGCAAAGGGTCAAGACTGATTTGCATATGGCTGGTTCGAAACTGGGGTGGCGTAGTGGGCAAAAGAACGATGGATTTAACCCAGATCTTTTGACTGGGGAGAATGTTTGCATTGTCAGCATTCCGTCCATCATTTGTTTGCTGTAACACTTTTCGCCCTAAGTGGGATGGGTATGCCCAGACGTGGGTCTCTTGCTCACTGTGCCACTGGATTCAAGCTAGCCTGGCTGAAGAAGGGTGACATACCCTGAAACCTGTCCCAGGATGCTTGTTTCTGGTCCAGGGAGGACCTGGCATGGCAGTTCGGTCTGGACTGTTCCCATGGGGCAAAGGGTCAAGACTGATTTGCATATGGCTTGGTCCAAACTGGGGTGACATAGTGGGCAAAAGAACGATGGATTTAACCCAGATCTTTTGATTGGGGGAGAATGTTTGCATTGTCAGCATTCCGTCCATCATTTGTTTGCTGTAACACTTTTCGTCCTAAGTGGGATGGGTATTCCCAGACGTGGGTCCCTTGCTCACTGTGCCACTGGATTCAAGCTAGCCTGGCTGAAGAAGGGTGACATACCCTGAATCCGGTCCCAGGATGCTTGTTTCCGGTCCAGGGAGGACCTGGCCTGGCAGTTCGGTCTGGACTGTTCCCATGGGGCACAGGGTCAAGACTGATTTGCATATATGGCTGGGTCCAAACTGGGGTGGCGTAGTGGGCAAAAGAACGATGGATTTAACCCAGATCTTTTGACTGGGGGAGAATGTTTGCATTGTCAGCATTCCGTCCATCATTTGTTTGCTGTAACACTTTTCGCCGGATGGGTATGCCCAGACGTGGGTCCCTTGCTCACTGTGCCACTGGATTCAAGCTAGCCTGGCTGAAGAAGGGTGACATACCCTGAAACCGGTCCTAGGATGCTTGTTTCCGGTCCAGGGAGGACCTGGCCTGGCAGTTCGGTCTGGACTGTTCCCATGGGGCAAAGGGTCAAGACTGATTTGCATATGGCTGGTTCCAAACTGGGGTGGCGTAGTGGGCAAAAGAACGATGGATTTAACCCAGATCTTTTGACTGGGGAGAATGTTTGCATTGTCAGCATTCCGTCCATCATTTGTTTGCTGTAACACTTTTCGCCCCTAAGTGGATGGGTATGCCCAGACGTGGGTCCCTTGCTCACTGTGCCACTGGATTCAAGCTAGCCTGGCTGAAGAAGGGTGACATACCCTGAAACCGGTCCCAGGATGCTTGTTTCCGGTCCAGGGAGGACCTGGCCTGGCAGTTCGGTCTGGACTGTTCCCATGGGGCACAGGGTCAAGACTGATTTGCATATGGCTGGCTCCAAACTGGGGTGGCGTAGTGGGCAAAAGAACGATGGATTTAACCCAGATCTTTTGACTGGGGGAGAATGTTTGCATTGTCAGCATTCTGTCCATCATTTGTTTGCTGTAACACTTTTCACCCTAAGTGGGATGGGTACGCCCAGACATGGGTCCCTTGCTCACTGTGCCACTGGATTCAAGCTAGCCTGGCTGAAGAAGGGTGACATACCCTGAAACCGGTCCCAGGATGCTTGGTTCCGGTCCAGGGAGGATCTGGCCTGGCAGTTCGGTCTGGACTGTTCCCATGGGGCACAGGGTCAAGACTGATTTGCATATGGCTGGGTCCAAACTGGGGTGGCGTAGTGGGCAAAAGAACGATGGATTTAACCCATATCTTTTGACTGGGGAGAATGTTTGCATTGTCAGCATTCCGTCCATCATTTGTTTGCTGTAACACTTTTCGCTCTAAGTGGGATGGGTATGCCCAGACATGGGTCCCTTGCTCACTGTGCCACTGGATTCAAGCTAGCCTGGCTGAAGAAGGGTGACATACCCTGAAACCGGTCCCAGGATGCTTGTTTCCGGTCCAGGGAGGACCTGGCCTGGCAGTTCGGTCTGGACTGTTCCCATGGGGCACAGTGTCAAGACTGATTTGCTTATGGCTGTGTCCAAACTGGGGTGGTGTAGTGGGCAAAAGAACAATGGATTTAACTCAGATCTTTTGACTGGGGAGAATGTTTGCATTGTCAGCATTCCGTCCATCATTTGTTTGCTGTAAAACTTTTCCCCTAAGTGGGATGGGTATGCCCAGACGTGGGTCCCTTGCTCACTGTGCCACTGGATTCAAGCTAGCCTGGCTGAAGAAGGGTGACATACCCTGAAACCGGTCCCAGGATGCTTGTTTCCGGTCCAGGGAGGACCTGGCCTGGCAGTTCGGTCTGGACTGTTCCCATGGGGCAAAGGGTCAAGACTGATTTGCATATGGCTGGTTCCAAACTGGGGTGGCGTAGTGGGCAAAAGAACGATGGATTTAACCCAGATCTTTTGACTGGGGGAGAATGTTTGCATTGTCAGCATTCCGTCCATCATTTGTTTGCTGTAATACTTTTCGCCTAAGTGGGATGGGTATGCCCAGACGTGGGTCCCTTGCTCACTGTGCCACTGGATTCAAGCTAGCCTGGCTGAAGAAGGGTGACATACCCTGAAACCGGTCCCAGGATGCTGGTTTCCGGTCCAGGGAGGACCTGACCTGGCAGTTCGGTCTGGACTGTTCCCATGGGGCACAGGGTCAAGACTGATTTGCATATGGCTGGGTCCAAACTGGGGTGGCGTAGTGGGCAAAAGAACGATGGATTTAACCCAGATCTTTTGACTGGGGGAGAATGTTTGCATTGTCAGCATTCTGTCCATCATTTGTTTGCTGTAACACTTTTCGCCCCTAAGTGGGATGGGTATGCCCAGACGTGGGTCCCTTGCTCACTGTGCCACTGGATTCAAGCTAGCCTGGCTGAAGAAGGGTGACATACCCTGAAACCGGTCCCAGGATGCTTGTTTCCCGGTCCAGGGAGGACCTGGCCTGGCAGTTCGGTCTGGACTGTTCCCATGGGGCAAAGGGTCAAGACTGATTTGCATATGGCTGGTTCCAAACTGGGGTGGCGTAGTGGGCAAAAGAACGATGGATTTAACCCAGATCTTTTGACTGGGGGAGAATGTTTGCATTGTCAGCATTCCGTCCATCATTTGTTTGCTGTAATACTTTTCGCCCTAAGTGGGATGGGTATGCCCAGACGTGGGTCCCTTGCTCACTGTGCCACTGGATTCAAGCTAGCCTGGCTCAAGAATGGTGACATACCCTGAAACCGGTCCCAGGATGCTGGTTTCCGGTCCAGGGAGGACCTGGCCTGGCAGTTCGGTCTGGACTGTTCCCATGGGGCACAGGGTCAAAACTGATTTGCATATGGCTGGGTCCAAACTGGGGTGGCGTAGTGGGCAAAAGAACGATGGATTTAACCCAGATCTTTTGACTGGGGGAGAATGTTTGCATTGTCAGCATTCCGTCCATCATTTGTTTGCTGTAACACTTTTCGCCCTAAGTGGGATGGGTATGCCCAGACGTGGGTCCCTTGCTCACTGTGCCACTGGATTCAAGCTAGCCTGGCTGAAGAAGGGTGACATACCCTGAAACCGGTCCCAGGATGCTTGTTTCCGGTCCAGGGAGGACCTGGCCTGGCAGTTCGGTCTGGACTGTTCCCATGGGGCACAGGGTCAAGACTGATTTGCATATGGCTGGGTCCAAACTGGGGTGGCGTAGTGGGCAAAAGAACGATGGATTTAACCCAGATCTTTTGACTGGGGGAGAATGTTTGCATTGTCAGCATTCCGTCCATCATTTGTTTGGTGTAATACTTTAAAACAAAGGCATAAAATTAAGTCTCTTTTAGGCGTATGAAGAGCAAGAAAGGTGAGAGGAGGGGAGAGAAATAGGATAGCCACCTGGATGGTTTTATATTTTCATGACCTGTATTTTAATGTGCCTGTCTGTTCAAAAGTCAAGAAAATTGCTTAAAGCAGGAATGTTTCCTGCCTTGGTAGTACATATGTTAAACAGTAAATGTAAGAAGAAACCCTTGCAAATGAGTTTTACAGCTGCCATAATGACCCCTGACTAATGACTGACTGAACTAAACAAAGATAGAAAGGAAAGATAAAAATGAATACAGGTGATTTCACATAAAGTTCTACTTAAAAATCATGTATAGACCTTTGCAGAATCATAAAACGTGAACAGAGGGTGGTATTTTCTTTGGGAAAGGATGTAAACCTAGTGAGAAATGAAGAGATGTATGGAAAGTGCACATTGAAAGGAGTGCAAGAAAGGCAAATGGAGGGAAGTGCAAAAAAAAGAGATTGGACGTGAGAAAATTAGATTCGGGAAAGCGAGAGAAAGGGTAAGGAGAACTATACCAACTGCAGTACACCCTGCCGATTATGGCAGGCAAATATGTCTTATTAAGCATTGAGGTTCATATTTATGTTATATCTCTGCATATTAAAAAGAGGAGCTGAAGAACTGTGGCTTTGACTGGAGATCAAGATCAAGATTTATTTAATTTGATTTAGACCTCAACTGAGGTCAACAAATACAAGATAAAAATATAAAGAAACAATTGTGATATTTCAGCTTTAAAACAACTTTAAAAAGCTCTTTAAAAATGTATACAAATTATAACAGACAAATTCATCAGGTGGTGATTTACAAAACATGATTACATTTTGAGCAGAGGAGATATTATATCTAAAACATATGGGCTTTGTATACCGGCGCCGAGCCTCTACTGGGGTCGGATTTATGACAAACTTGCAATACATGAAGTAAATCTTGCACTCCTCTGAAACACAAATCACAGATCCCTATTGTATTTTCACAATTATTCCATTTAGAAGTATATGCTTTTAGCAAGAGAATCCCAAACTGCATTAAAAGTATAGTGTGCCGGACCCTGTGTTCTAATGAGAAGCGTATATATCGTTGCGGGGTTTTATATTCTAAACTGTCTATGAAATGTGCAAAATATTTTAGTTGAGAACAGTGTTCTACATCCAAGTCGTAGCTTATTTTTGCAGTCAAGTTCTTTAAAAAGAGCTTCAAATGTGCTGGTGTCCAAGATTTTAAAAGTGCTAAAGTGCAATGGGACAGGTTTAGTGCAATAGTAAGGTTCTTTTTAAAAGTATATTGCGACAACTCATTTTTAAAAGTCTCCAATTTTAAAATATTCCTTAAAGATCCTAAATCAGCATATAAAAGATTATATGCCCATCTGATTATATTAGTAATGATTATGGCATAAGAACTAACTAAGGATAACTCTAAGCGTAATGCTTTGGCAGGGGCTGTTTGGTTAACTTTTATCAGTTTACGTAATAAGTTCCCTTCTCTTACTTTTAGTGGTTGCCAAGTCTTAATTGATATATATTCTAGAGCATAAGATAAAATAGTAGGTATTTTCATACGGTTAACCTCAAGCAAAGAATAAAAATGTCTATTCCCAGAGGAAGAATATAACCTCTGTAGTGCGCCAACGTGGGCGTCTGCCTTACGTCCAATATGCTGAAAATGGGGGGATTTTTGTAAAGTTTGCGAAAAAATTCACCCCAAGTAAGTATATTCTTTGACGACCTCTAAGGAGTTTCCACCTAACGTCCAATTAAAATTAATATATTACTTTCTCCCTCTAAAAGGTACAATTTTCGTTTTGGAGGTCTTTGGGACAAGGAAATTTTCTTTCGCATAGCAATTTAGTGCGCTTAGATTTCTTTGTAGGCCTATTGGTGTGAGATCTAAAATTACAACATCATCGGCATACATTAAAATATGGATATTACTAAATTCTATTTTTGGCGGGAAATTATTAATTTGTAAAAAACACTCTGGAAGATCACTTATGTAAAGGTAAAAAAAAATGGGGGCCAAAAGACAGCCTTGCTTTAGTCCATTCCTCGTGGATATTGATCAAGTTAATCCCTTCTCTCCCCCCATTTGGACTCTACACCATGTTGCTATATGTAATGATATAATTTTTGTAAGTAGGTCGTTAGGAATTCCTAACCTCTCTAACTTCTTCCAGAGTGTTGGCCTATCTACACTGTAGAAAGCAGTAGTGAAGTCGACAAAAGCACAGTAGACAACCTGTAATTTTGACACCACATATTTGTCTATGATTGTCTGTACAGCCGCGATATTGTCTATTACAGAATATTTTGGACGAAAACTGGCCTGTGTCATAGGAATCACTCCTCTGGAAAATGCCCAGTCTTTAAAATGGTGATGGACACAAGCTGTAAAGATTTTTCCGGTGGCATCCAACAAGGCAATTTGTCGATAGTTGTTAGGGACTGACCTGGAGCCTTTTTTTTGGATAGGAACCGCAATGCTCCCCTGCCATGATTTTGGAATTTTTCCCGTAGAAAAGCAGTGGGAATATAAGGCGGCTAAAAATTGGCTCCACTCTTCAGGATTACTTTGAGGAACTTTAATCAGGATTTTATCAGGACCTATTGCTGCAGGAGATCTTGCGGCCTTTATAAAATGGACTATTTGCTTAGGTGTTGGAGCTAGAACATCTTGATTCTTTTTTCCCTTTCTGGAGATAAGTTGACTTGATTTTTCCGATTTCTGTGGGTTTGGTTTGTAGAGCTTATATATATATATATTTCCCAGTCGGATGATGATACTGGAGATGCTTGTAGGGGTTTCCTTGTCCCCATTTCTTTAGCTACTATACTACAAAATGCTTTGCTATTTTTACATTTTACTGCGATTTTAATGTCCACTCAATTTTAATTTTTTTCATCTTGACAATTTTTCTCCCTTTCACTTTACGATTTCTTTCTGTCTGGTCCAATAGTAGTTTTGAAATTGCAATCTGATCAATCTATTTAATTTTGATGTTTCACAGTCTAGACACTTTACTTTTGGATATCTCTTGCGCTTATCTCGACCAATTGTTGGTTCCTGCAGGGAAGCCACAATCGCGGAAACAGTATCTTCATAGCTTATTATCGGATCCACTATATTTCTACCCAAATCTAATTGCGAAGAGATGATTGCAGTATTTATTTTGTTAATTGCATTTGAATTCCAATTTTTCCACCCATTTTTTGGTTCTACTTCAGCGGTACCATTCTCGAGAGTTAAAGACCATGGAAGAGTAGGTTGCATTAGAATTTCTATTCCCAAATACAAGATTGCATGATCACTTTCTTGTGTAGTTTTGATATTCAATGATTGAACTTTCCCGAACAGATCCAAACTGCAGATTATGTAGTCATGAATTGAGGAACTAGTGATACCTTTTCTAGTGTAGGCAGCAGGGATATCACCTTCTATTCTTCAATTTAGTATAACTCCATTCATTGCGGTCACTGAAGTAAGTAGTATTTTCCCCCATTTATCAGCTTTTACCTTCGCTGGAAATACCGGTGATGGGATTGACAAAGCTTCCTCTTGTGGATGATTCCTCCATTTGGCCAAAAGTGCATTTGAGATTTTTCCATTGAAATCCCCTAATATTATTACCGAAGGATACCCTTTAGTTTCTATAACTGATTCTATTTTCTCGCAGGTTTTAAACATTAGGGAATCATATAAAGGTCCTGGGGGGATATAAACGTTAAAAATTAGCAGATCTTGTATAGTGTCCGGACTTTCTTTCCAATGCTTGATCTTAATGCATTGGACATTCTGGAGAAACATGTTAACTGCTTCCAAGTCCCGGAAGAGTTCTTCCCTTAAGAGTATTGCCAGCCCTCCTTTTGCATGGCCCCTCCTCATGGCCTCTGCCGGGATATCGTACACAAAGTACTTTTTTGGACAAAGGTTTCTAAAGCCCATGTTTCTTGCAAGGTCACTATCGCCGGGGAGTTTTCCAGGATTAGAGCTAACTTTTCTGGATCTTTCCCGGCAATGTTACAAATTGCAATTTTCAGAGGTCTGCTAAAAAGGGAGTTTATTTACCTTACCCTGTTTGTTGCTATTCAGATTACTGGAGATCCACGACCAAGAGTTTTCCTTTGTTTGTGTTGCTCCTTTTTAGGTCTCGCCTACGCAGCGCGCATGTGCTGCATAGGAGGGCCTTTAGCCGTCGCTCTGCTAATTTTTAAGCACACACTCGTGCTTGTGGCGGCATCCACCTTGCGGGAGCGAGCAGGGGTGCGCCACAAGCACGAGTGCAGTGCTTGAAAATGAGCAGACTGCGCGCGCGCGCACGCACGCACAGAAGGGCGCAGTAAACAGTGAGCGCGCGAATCTGTGCTCCTCTTACAACCGGTATCGTCCGTTGAGGCTCCTGCCCCGCCTCGGTCCTCCGTGTCCTGCAGCAGAGGAAATGTCACTCGGTCTTCAAGGTGCTGTTTGACTCCCAGTAAGGACTGCAGCCGCACAGAAAGGGGAAGGCGAGCTCTAGTCTCCCTTCGTGACCCTTTCCCCTTTCTTCTTACCTGTCCCTCCTCCATTCCGCTGCCCCTCTACTGTGTCCCTTCACCACACATTGTTACCCCGCCCTTGTCCTGTCTCCTGGTCTCCCGTGTTTCCTCCCGCCTCTCTTGTGCTCTTTTACTCCCTCGTCTACCATGTCTTTCTCTGCCGTCGGAAGCCTCTTCTTTTCACCCTTTATCAGCTTAAATCGCCCGCTCCTTTGCCCACGGTCCTTATTCCTATATTTCCAGCCCTGATTTACCCCATCTATAACTTCGTTCTCCCTCTGACATCTGGCAGCAAGAACAAGTCTCGGATAGCAAGCCAGAACGAAGCCCTGGCCCTCCAGTCGATCTGAAACATCAGAGGCAACACTCAGTGCGTGGACTGTGACATGCAGAGTAAGTACACTCCTGTAATGAACGTGGCAGGGGCTCCCTTGGTGCTGCCTGTACCGTGGGGTATGTGAGGTGTAAGGGAAGAAGCTGCTCTGGGGCACAAGACATGACTCGTACGTGGCAGTGTGCTCAGTTTGTATCGTACTCCTAGTTTACTTCGTGGGCCACTTAGAAGCATCTTTGCTCTGGTGCGTCCTCGTCTTTAGATGTTCACATGTAGCTTTTGTAAATGTTGCCTCTCTGCCTTTCATATTGTGGGAAATGATGTTTATTTGCAGTTTTGCATCAACCTTTTATTCCTGGGGAACTCGGAAAAAATATTTTGTCAATTGTAAATTCATATAATGGATCTTATTTCTTTTCTAACTGTAAATATTACTAATTTTAAGATGGCCGATGCAGTAACTGTTGGTTGTTTACTGTGGTAAGCCAAATGAGCTGTGGTCCAGTCTAGCTGTTCAAACGCCAAAGGCTGCATTGTTGCAATGTTTGGATTGGCTCACTGAAGTAATATACTTTCACATACCATGTTGTTCTCAAAGCACTTGCTGATCTCGGAGTGTGATGAAAGGTATGTACACAACAAACATTATGACCTTGATGTCCTCTTCAAACTGCAGAGCAGGAAACATTCCTAGCAGTTTATATGTCTCAGTGAGTTGAACGTTTGCTGCTGGCATCTCGTCTGACCTGTCGGTTACTGGTCTGAATATCGGTATGGCCAACTCAGCCTTTCCCGCTTGTGAGGTTGATAATTGTGCAATTAGCTTACCTAATTGCAACACCTGGGATCTATCATGCTTAGAAATGGCACTAAGTTGATTACAAAGGGCTATATAATAAATAAGGTAGTGAAGCTGATGAGGGGCCAGATACCAAGAAGGCCAAACTAGGAATGTTACACTGTGGCTGTGATAAAATGTTATACCCTTCTGGCACGAGAAGAAATCAGCACATATACAACTGAAGTCTACATGGTAAATGATAAAGTATGATATTTTGCATTGGTATACGTGTTGCTCTTTTTCAATTTCACTTCACAAAATAATACTGGGAATCATGACTCAAAAGCTTACAGTCTGGTTCACTTAAATTTCTTTCTCCGTTACCGAAACCTACATTCTGTCGAACGCCGTGATGGAGGGAGAAAGTATTTGCAAAATATTTTGCACTAACCCTGTGGGATATTCCTTATTATTCCTGAGTACCATGTTTCTTTGACTCGAGCATGGTCTAGTTTATTGCCCTTCTTAATCAGCCTGAAACCTAAGATCGTTGCCATGTTGCATCAATTGGCCATTCTCCCACTTTTGAAATGGCTGGGGATGTCTGTTGAAGTCTGAGCCATTTGGAAGACGTTCAGCTATTTCACTGCATTGAATTGTAGCTTTGTCACTTCCACAATACTAAAAACTTCTTGGCAGCTGTGTGGTGTAACATATTGCGCACCACAGAAGAATGGAGCATTACCACACATGCGTTCCTTGATCTCTCTGTCCGATTTGATTTGGTTTTCTTTGTTGTTTGATTTGCGAACTTGAGCCAACATGTATGATGATCTGAGGGCCAGTATCTTTTCATTTTATTTCAGAACCCAGAAATGGGTTTTATATTTCCTGACTCATGACATGCCAAAACAAATCACCATGCTCTCCAATGTTGTTTAGTCATTAATTAAATATACAAATTGACTCCCTCTGTAACTTGATGTTACAATGGCAGTTCATAACAAATATTCCATACTTCTCTGTTCCGACAGTCACTTCTATAGACATCTCATAAAACAAATCAAAAGTGTTAAACCAATGTATTAAATCACAAAAATTGATTAATAATCACAAATATAGAATTCATAGATTAAAAATAATTATATACACATAACCTAATCAAACCATAATTTTACACAATCTTCATAAAAATCCAAATTGTTTTGACGCAGATTTTCGGTGGAAGCTTGGGTCACACCACCTTCTTCAAGACCAAACAAACGCAATTTCAAAACCATACAAACTGTAGTATCTCTTTCCCAAGTGCCACGGTGCAAAACCGCAATTCAGTTCACACACAGTTAGTGGCATCTTTTGACTGGCTCGCCAAAGGGCTCGCGGTTGAAACTCTTGAATCCTTATTTCTGTATTGCACTGGTATAGTATATTTTTGTCCTTGTGTCTTTATTAATGCTGTTCTTGACAATTAAAACCTATGAAGAATCCCGAGAGATCTTTACTGCACGCTGTGCGACTTGACTTGCTACGTTGAGGCGTGACTTCTGCTTTCTGTCCAGGCGCACTGCCTGGATGCATTTCGCTCCCTTGACATTTATCGAAGGGTTTTGATATGGTGTTTAAATAGGAGTAGTCCATGTTTGCAACTATAAATACAAAGGTATATATTGTATTACTTTCCCATTCCTCATTACTATCTTCTAAACAATTTGCTTTTGCTCTTGCTGCATATATTTTCTTTGTAATGCTTTTTTTTTATGCTAATGTGCGTATTTGAAAGCAGTTTAAAACAGTTTAAAACTGGAAGACACTCCTATTCGACCCACAAAATAGGCACACGAATCATAATCATAATTGGTGCAACAACATCGAGGGGCCGATTCCGATCTCGGCCGGTAGTGCTCCGAATCGGATTTGGATTCACCGGATCCGATTCGGAGCCCTGTTTCCCGACCGAATCGTACGCGGGTCCGGCCGAGCGAGTACGATGCAAGCACCCGCGAAATCGCCGACCGACTCGAACACGGCTTCAACACGCTCCGACCGACTCGCAGGGACACGACTCGCACCGCGCTATGGAGACGTTTCCCGGCCGGGTAAGTACGATGCGCGCCGCGAGCTGTTCGATCGACTCGCGCAGTCCGGCTCGAAAAAGCTGTCGGAGCCGGACTTTGGGGGTCCGCATCGGACCCCCCTGTACGCGTATGCGCGCGAGTCGCACACAGGGGGGACCCATGGGTCCCCCCTACTTGTGCATGTACGCCGCGATGTGCATGGACGCGTACACGCTGTAGGGGGCGCCCTTGTCCGCCTCGCACCCATTGAGTCAATGGGAGCCCGTGTACGCGTTGTACGTCAGGCTCCCATTGACTTCAATGGGAGTCCGACCGACTCGAGTCCGATAGCATGTGTGCGCATCGTACTCGTTCGGTCGGACTGCTAGGGTCCAATTCGGTCGGAATTCTCTCCGGGTCCGGCTCGGTCGGGGAGATTTCCGATCGGAATCGGCCCCCAAGTGTTGCATGGCTAAACACTTATAAGGTCCCAAAGGCGAGACCTATTGGCTATGCCAATGCTTGTTTAGGTTGAGCCTAGCGGCAGCGCGCATGCACTGCTCGCTCTGCGAGACTGCTGTAGTGGAGTATGGGAGAGAAGCTGTGCCCATATTTTTCATTAGCTTGTGTCATTGTCTTTCGTAAATGCTGCCTTCGGATTTGTTAATAGGCTTGTTAGTCCCTCCTTAGTACGGCCTTGTCTTCATTTGTAACCTCCCATGGCTACTGGCCCCTTTACTTCGGTTGTTACATGGGACCTGTTATTTAGTCTGTAAGCACTATTTACTTTATTGAGTTTCTCTTACTGCAGGCTGGACATGTGCTGCTTCAGCTGAAACCGCTTGTGTTTTTTTAAGCAGCACGGCCGCCCCCGTAACACGGGCAGCCGCTTTCCATCACTTTAACCCGACATTATCTTGTGTCTGTTTCAACCCCTCCCCCCCCAAGTAAAATTGATTTAGAAATGATTATCGAATTAAGTCATGTGAATTCCAGGTAGCACATAATCGTGTGCTAATGGGCTGAAGCTGACAACAGCACATATGTGTTACATGTCATCTGCACTAAGCCACCTGATGGGTTGTTTTCAAAAGCCTGTTTTTTTTTAACAACAACAACACAACCACCAATACCACCACCACCAATACCACCACCACCATCAATACCACCACCAATACCACCACCAATACCAACACCACCAATACCACCACCACCAAAACCACCACCACCGATACCACCACCAATACCACCACCACCAATACCACCACCAATACCACCTCCACCACCAATACCACCATCACCACCAATACCACCACCACCAATACCACCACAACCACCACTAATCCAATACCACCACCACCAATAACAATACCACCAATACCACCACCAATACCACCACCACCAATACCACCACCAATACCACCACCACCAATACCAATATCACCATCACCAATACCACCAACAATACCACCACCACCACCAATACCACCACTAATACCACCACCACCACCAATACCACCACCACCACTAATATTACCACCACCAACTCCACGACCAATACCACCACCACTACCATCACCACCACCAATACAACCACCACCAACACCACCACCACCAGTACCACCACCACCATCAGTACCACCACCACCAATACCACCACCAATACCATCACCAATATCACCACCACCAATACCACCACCAATACTACCACCGCCAATACCACCACCACCACCAATACCACCACCACCACAATACCACCACCACCACCAATACCACCACCACCTCTACCACCACCACCAATACCACCAATACCAATACCACCACCACCAATACTACCACCAATACCACCACCACCAATACCAATACCACCACCACCACCAATACCACCACCAATACCACCACCACCAATACCAATACCACCACCTCAGCGCCTCTTGCTCACTAGTAATAGCAGGGGCACTGTACGAGGCCAGACCTGCAGCCGAGACCATCCCTCCCACCCTCCATGCCTGCCATAAAGCACAGCTCGCCCTGCATCAGGAGGTGAAGCCAGGGCCCTACTACAGCTGGAGTGTTTTTTATTAGGCCAAAGATAGCAATGACATTACGCAATGCTACACTGCACTCTCAAATCACGGAGGGAGCAGGAAATCGCCCCCCCTCCCGCTCTTCCTCCTGAGCCGCGACAGTGTAATCACAGAGTGAAAGGTGTTGGAGCACTTTGTTAGTGTTTATAACTCAGATCATATGTAACTCTCCCTTCACACTTTGGGGGTCATTAGGATAGCGGGTGGATCGCCACCGCCGGCTCGGTGGTGGCGATCCGTCCGCCATCCCAACTTGATTTACCCCCGCCATATTATTATGGCGGGGGTATCGCGGCGGACGCACAGTGCTTTCGCTGCTTTTCCGCCGGTCGGCAATTGTTCCGATTGCCGGCCGGGCGGAGCTGGGGCATAATATGGATGCCGCCATGGAAAGGCTGGCGGGGATGTGCTTTGGGGGCCCGTTGCGGACCCCCAGGTGGTGTGGGGGGTGCACTTGGGGGGTACCCATGGTACCCCCTACATTCCCATGCACAAGGTGGCAGGCACCGCGCCGTGCCTGCCACGTTGTGCATGGGAATGCACAACATGTCAATTTGGCATTGCGGCGGGTGCTGCTGTAAGCAGCAACCACCGCAATGCCACATATGCGGAATGCGACCGCCAGGGTGGCGGTCGCATCCTAACCAGCGGTGCGGGACCGCCGCACGGCTGGCGGCCGGTCCCAGCACCGCAAGGATGGCGGGCGGACTGAAGTCCGCCCGCCATCCTAATGATCCCCTTTGTGTCTGTGTAATTTACAACACTTACACATCTTCTTCACTGCACTATTTACCACGGTTCACTGATAGAATATTGATGTAACAAACATGGATGTTCTAAATATAAAAAAAACATATCGACTGCAAAAATATCGACTCCAATACCTTAACAGGTAAGTACAAAAATATTGAATCAAAAATATTGAGGTAAAAAATATAGATGTAAAAAATATCAATTAAAAAATATATATAAAATAAAATAATATATAGTAAATATATGAAAGATTAATATTATTTTTAACAAAATAAATTACATTTAATATACATTTTAACTAAATATAACAAATGAACTTAATTTAAAAAATATAAACACACAAACATAAAAATGTATACATATGCATATATTTACTTAAAAATAATTTATTAACTATTATCTTTATTTAATTTATAACCTTTAAAATTATATAAAAAAATAAAATATATATATATATCAATAATTTAAAACAAATTAAAAACATTCTATAATAAATTAAAACATTAAACTATTAAAAAAAATGTTTACTTACATTTCCCAATGCAACAAGTGCAACAGTAAGGAAAGTGTTGGATAGCGGAGGGGAAAAAATTACTATTCCCACTCCAAAGAGTGCAATAGTAGGGAAAGTGTTGGATAGCGGAAGGGTAAAAATTACTATTCCCACTCCAGAGAGTGCAACGGTAGGGAAAGTGTTGGATAGCGGAGGGGTAAAAATTACTATTGCCACTCCAGTGAGTGCAAAAGTAGGGTACGTGTTGGATAGCGGAGGAATTAAATTTACTAGATGGCTGGAGTCTTTTTTAGACGACCGTTCATTTCAGGTCTTTGAGGACAACTCTATCTCCAAAAGCAGGTCATTGAGTTGTGGGGTCCCTCAGGGTTCGTCCCTGAGTCCCACCCTTTTTAACATTTACATGAGTCCGCTAGCCCATATCGTTAAACCCTTTGGCATACAGATCGTCACATATGCGGACGACACTCAACTGATTGTTTCCCTTAATCAATCTGGAAACGGGGAAATCAAGTTAGCAGATTGTTTGGAAAAAGTGTCAGCATGGATGGAGGGCTCATATTTGCAATTGAATGGAGCCAAAACTGATTTGATGTTTCTGGGTAAACCTTCCCCACTTGCTCCAGGCTCTTTATGGCCTAAATGTTTGGACAGTATGCCCCCTCCTAAAGAACAAATAAAAAGCCTTGGAGTCTGGCTTGATTACAAGCTAGATATGAAGGAACAATCCCGGAAGGTAGCAGGAACCTGTTACGGACTGCTTAGGATGGCGAGGAAAATTCTTCCTCTGCTGCCATTTAAGGCAAGGAAGCTGCTGGTCCAAGCCTTAATCCTTTCTCGTCTAGACTATGCAAATGCCTTTTATCTGGGCTCCCCATGTTCAACGATAAAAAAGCTCCAGACTGTGCAGAACTGTGCAGCTAGACTCCTCCTACAGACCCCTCATAGAGAATCTGCACGAGCATCTATTGCCGCACTTCACTGGCTTCCAGTGGCGGAGAGGATCCAGTTCAAGTCCCTATGTATTACTCATAAGATTCTCGCCTCCAAGGGTCCCCCTATTCTGCAGTCCATTGTTACTCCGCACTGTCCTAGCAGAGACTTGCGTTCTGGAAATAAACGTTTGGCCGCAGTCCCTAGAATATATAGGTCTAGGAGTGGTGGTAGACAATTCTCCTATATAGCCTCCAAGAGTTGGAATGCCCTTCCAAATCACATCCGCTTGGAGAACGACTATATGTCCTTTCGTAGACAACTGAAAACATTTTTGTTCCCGGTTGTTTAAACCCGGTTCACCTGAGATGGCTCTATTCCTAGCGCTGGGAGGCCTTCTGGTAGCCATGCGCTCTATAAATGCCAATTCATTCATTCATTCATTCTATTCCAACTCCAGTGAGTGCAACAGTAGGGAAAATGTTGGATAGCGGAGGGGTAAAAATTACTATTCCCACTCCAATGAGTGCAACAGTAGGGAAAGTGTTGGATAGCGGAGAGGCAAAAATTAATATTCCCACTCCAAAGAGTGCAACAATAAGGAAAGTGTTGGATAGCAGAGGGGTAAAAATTACTATTCCCACTCCAGTGAGTGCAAAAGTAGGGTAAGTGTTGGATAGCGGAGGAATTAAATTTACTATTCCAACTCCTGTGAGTGCAACAGAAGGGAAAATGTTGGATAGCGGAGGGGTAAAAATTACAATTCCCACTCCAATGAGTGCAACAGTAGGGAAAGTATTGGATAGCGGAGAGGTAAAAATTACTATTCCCACTCCAAAGAGTGCAACAGTAGGGAAAGTGTTGGATAGCGGAGGGGTAAAAATTGATATTCCCACTCCAGTGAGTGCAAAAGTAGGGTAAGTGTTGGATAGCGGAGGAATTAAATTTACTATTCCAACTCCTGTGAGTGCAACAGTAGGGAAAATGTTGGATAGCGGAGGGGTAAATATTACTATTCCCACTCCAATGAGTGCAACAGTAGGGAAAGTGTTGGATAGCGGAGGGGCAAAAATTACTTTTCCCACTCCAAAGAGTGCAACAATAGGGAAAGTGTTGGATAGCGGAGGGGTAAAAATTACTATTCCCACTCCAGTGAGTGCAAAAGTAGGGTAAGTGTTTGATAGCGGAGGAATTAAATTTACTATTCCAACTCCAGTGAGTGCAAAAGTAGGGAACATTTTGGATAGCGGAGGGGTAAAAATTACTATTCCCACACTAGTGAGTGCAACAGTGGGGGAAAGTGTTGGATAGCGGGGGGCAAAAATTAATATTCCCACTCCAGTGAGTGCAACAGTAGGGAAAGTGTTGGATAGCGGAGGGGTAAAAATTACTATTCCCACTCCAGTGAGTGCAACAGTAGGGAAAGTACTGGATAGTGGAGAGGTAAAAATTACTATTCCCACACCAGTGATTGCAACATTAGAGAAAGTGTTGGATAGCAGAGAAACAAAAATTACTAATAACACTTAAACAATTGAAAAATAACAAAAAATATTACAAATTTTAAAAAATGATAAAAATAAATAATCAATATTTTAAAAATATAAAATTAAATATATTAAACATATAAAAAGAACACATATTGTAATATTAATTACATATAACAAAAACCTACAAGTAATATATAAAATAAATTGATAAATACATTTATAAACAATAATCCTTTAAAAGTAGCAAATATTAACAAACAAAATTTTTTATTAAAACATAAATGTATTTCTTTTATTTCCTACCCTATAAAACCACACCAATAACAAAACACTTCAGCATTTTTAATTAAATGTATGTCCATAATTAACATAATTAATAATCAATTAAAAAATCTTATTAATAAAAAAAACATTCATTGAGTACACATGCTTTAACACTATAACTTCCACAACACACACCTAAATTAAACTATAAAATAATTAAAACACAATTAAATATTATTTTTTAAAGAAAAACTATTACTATTAACAACTAATAATTAAATATTTAAAAATGAATTTAATACCCACCTTTTACCCCTTTAATAGTAAAACCAACACACAAAAAAATAAACAATTACACAAAATAAATATCTAATAATTAACATTAACAACTATATAATAATTAATTAAGCACAAAATACTTACCACCCTTAACTCCTATAAACACCACAACACACACCTAAAATTAATTACACAATTACCAAAATTAATTACTAACTAATTAATTAAAATCAATTAACAACTAATTATTAATTCATCAATTAAAAATAAATTACTTCCCACCCTTCCCACCCTTACACCTATAAACACCACAACACACACCTAAAATTAATTACACAATTACCATAATTAATTACCAATTAACTAATTAAAATTAATTAACAACCAATTTATAATTAATTAATAAATCAATTTACCCATTTAACACTATAACATCTCAATTAAACAAATAATAATATATAAAAATATTCAATAACTTTAATATAATTAAATTACTTCCCACCCTATTCCCTATAAACTCACAACCCGCTACAGAACTAAAAACGCAAAATTCAAATAAAAAAATATTAATAACTACTCAAAATATTCAATTAATTTTATATAATTCAATTACTTCCCACCCTATTCCCCTATAAACCCACAGCCCACTACGGAACTAAAAACATAAAAATCTAATTTAAAAAAATTAATAACTACTAAAAATGTAACACATATTTTAAAAATACAAACAAATCTTATACAAAAAAATACATCATAAACATATAAAATATATACTAAAATACATAACATTAATAAAAAATTGATATTTTTAACAACTATATTTTTGCAAACGATATTTTACACTTCGATATTTTTAACATCAATATTACTTACCTAAATTCAATATTCTTGACCACGAGAATTTGTCTGTCGATATTGCTGACCCACGATATTTTTAACTCGATATTTGTGTAAATCGATATTTTTGATTCGATATTCTGTCTGTGCACCATTTATCGCTACTTTGAAGACATCGCAGGCCGGTCTCTTCCTCTGATATTTACATTCTAACAAGCGGTCGAGAAGGCCCTTTATTGCAATGCAATAGGTCTCGCATGTGCGAGAGTTTAATCTATTAGTATTGTAAATGACAATGCCTTTTATTTAGGTTTTAAAACCCAAAACATAAAAAAAAAGGCATTGTCATTTACAATGCCAATAGCTCAAACTCGCGTGAATGCGAGTCCTATTGCATTGCAAATGCTTGTTTTAATTGTAATTCCAAATTTGTTGCCCTCCATCTTTAATTGAGATTGTTAGTGTTCCTTCAGGTACGTTCATTAGATCTCCGGAACCATGAAATCTTTGATTATGATAAGAGATCTTGCTATCGTTCTTCTCCTTTTGGAATTTGTGCTGTATTACATTTTCTTTAAATTCAACTACATCAAATCCATTTTTATGGAGAATGTCACACTCTTTTAAGATAATAGAAGGAATCACTTTCAACCAAAACTCAACATTTGCCACCCTAAACTGAAATTTTTTCCGGAAGGATACAAATTTTGGTTCTGATGTTGTAAGTGAGTGAAGTGAATCGATCTTCTGCAATAAATGTACTATTCTCCCTTGTTTCAGTGGATCCTTTCCAACAGGGAATAAATCAGTTATTTCTAAAATACAAGATTCAGTCTGCTCTCCTTTTTCATTTAAATTCCCCAAGAAAAGGTGAGTTTCTTTTTCTGGGTTTATCATAAATTGTTGATCTTTTATAAGATTTATAGAGAAATTTGGCGCCAAAGGATTTAATTGTTTCTGATCTTCTTTAAATTGGTGCGAAGGTAAATGCTGGTCTATAATTTGAGTAGGTTCTGGGGACTTCCAGATTTGTGTGTTTACACTTAGCCTGGGGTGACACTAGATCACGTGGCAGGATGAAACTGTGTGGTGTTTCTGGTGACGCAATGACGTCGCTGTTACCAGTGCATTACCAGCTACGCTGTACCGCACAATAACTCACTATGCACATGCCAGATCGGATGTTATTCGTCGGTTGCTAAGGAACAGCTCTAGTGGAAGCCTCGAAACTATTGCTGAGTTCAACTTCATATGTGCTAGACTGCGCATTTCCCCGAATGGTACTCTGCAGTCAGCGTCCGTGTTAGGTGTAGGGTGTAGATATACATTCACTGTTGCAAAAGCATTTGGGGTTTGTTTTTATGCAATACAATATTGTGTGGCTGCACCGTTTGCCAAGAGTCTACAACGTCCAGTTTGGTATTTCATTTCTAAATGAGGCTTATTTTGTCTTCTTTAACAGACAAATTCATACTAATACTGAAAAACGCAATGTATGTGCTTAAAATTATTTTAACCATTACAAACTAATGGGGTAACCCAGAATGCGTCAAAGGACCTGGGTAAAGTAAGGTAAGAACAACAATTGGTCCTGACGTACCTCTTGTGGTGACCAAAGAGGCAAAAGGACTCTAAAAAAGATTTATAGAGTCACCAAAAAAGTTTTATCATAATTATTTAAACAAGAGAGTAAAATACTCTTCAACCATACACTGGGGAGAAAGACAAAACAACTGAATTAAAGATGAAAAAATCTTCTTTATATATTTTGTTATAGAAATTGCATATTCAATAGAACATTTAGACGGTTGTCGAAAAAGGAAGTGCAAGAAGAAGTGCTCATGTGTGAAGTGAGTGGAGAAAGGGAATTCAGAAAAAGAACAGTTTGAAGATCATAGTATCTTAATTCTACAGCGATAACACTGGTTGCAATGATGATAAGAAAAGTAAACCCGTGTTCTTTGGCCTGTTTACAAACACAATTTAGTTATAGTCTCCCATGTCTGTTTTTCGAATGATGCTATTGTTATTAGAATGCATCATTATGGTGCGTGAAGGACAAATATATTCTAGAGAATGAATGAGCAAATATATTCTATTCCAGGCCGTAGAGTGGGGGTGTCGACGTTTCAACCCGACTTAGGCGAAGAGTGTAAGTTTAAACGTCTGCATGCGGGTCTTCATCAAGACATTAGAAGGGACAACCTAAATGAAATAAAGTAATATTAGAGCCGGTCTCCCTGGTGTGTGAGATGTTATAGAATCAGCATTGTTTAAATATGGTGACTGACCGTTGGCAATCCGAGTCAGTTCAACACTCTCAGCACATGGGTAGTCCTTGGTTAAAGAATGGATCAGGTCAGAGGAGTGTGTGGTCACCGCACTCAAGAGGAACCCTGTTGCTCCATTGGCGGTTCCAAAGGAAGAACTGAGTGTTCACTTAGCATTCAGTTCAAGGCAGGAAAGGTGAAACAATCGTAAATATCTTGTTTAGGCGTCCGATCGGTGCTGAGCGGAAGCTCCTGTCCGTGTGGTATTTTAAAGCTTATTTTAAAGCGCCATCGTCACTGTGCTGAGCCTGTTACAGCTGTGCTCACTGCTTGGCCTTCTTTGTTGTAATGGATGCACCGACTAGGCCCTGCCACAGTGCCTGGTGCCCCTCCAGTTCGGTCTGGGCCAGGACTCTCAGCCCAGGCAGAAAGGGAAAGCCCTTCACCAGCCGTCGTCTAGCTCATACAGAGCTTTTCTATCTACGGTGCCCGAAGCCAGAATGGAGCCACTGGTGTCTTTCAGGACGTTCGGGTCCTCACTTTTCAAGGTAGGATTGCGAGCATTAAAAAAATATACCGGCTATTAACATTTGTTCATGTCCACATAAAGCCATTTGTATTAACTTTTAACATGACTTTTCAGTTTTTGTTTATTTTACGTATCAGTCAGGGATCCTTACGTGCAGCTTTAAAGCACATTTAAAGTGCTTTCTTCATTATACCTGCTGTTTGTAGTATGTACTAATGAGGGAGAAAATACTAGCTTTTGTGATTTTCTTTTTCTAATTTTCGACCGGCTGGTACAGTAAAATGTGAGTTTCTGGTTGCACAGATGGGTGTAAATTCTGATATTTATACGTTTCTCTGGTCTTCATTGCTTGCGAGAAAGTGTCACTCATATTTGTTGAATGTCACTCATAAGTACACTGAAAAAATGAAAATGTCACTCATAAGTAATCTGAAACCTTGGCAGCTATGCACAGGTGTCACCAATCAGGTGACCCTGCAAATAAAAGAGCCAGAGTGCATGCGCTTGTGGCCAGTTCTGTACAGTTACACTCCGTGTCTGTGTCCTTACTTGATCCATCATGTGGGCCTAGAGCCCACAACATCACAATCACTAAGGGTGACACTCACAATGTCACACATAAGGCAATGAAATGTCACACATTAGCTTTCTGAAAACATGTACATATCCCGTGCAAACAGAAAACTTGGCACCTATGTTATATAGTATACTGCTATGGACACTGTCATTGATAGTTGGTGTCATGTTTTCTGGTGACATACTTATTGGAATGATTTGTAATTAATTCTTAGCTCCTGTGGAGTTAGTAAAGAACGTTTATGCATAATCAGAGCTTCCGCTCGTGACATAGAACTGAGAATAAAACCACTCCAAGATGGCCGCTGAGCAGGACTTTTTTATTCTGGATCTGTAGAACTTTGTCGTTTGTCTCTGGGGTCGTGCACACCCAGTCTCCTTTCTATTCTTTGAGTGGGGAGGAAACCGGAAAATGTGGATAAGCGAGGGGGCGTGACCGGAAGTGCGATAGAAAGTATGCCGTGCACTTCCTGCTCGGTTGGATGAGGAGGAGAAAAGGCAAAGCACTGGACGAAGGATAGGGAGGTTAGTTACGTAGAGCTTTAATAAATTACCTACATCCGTTTGGTTCCATGTTTCCTAAGGCAATGTCGCCTCAATAACCTCGAGGGTGAAGGATACAGCATGCAGGGACGGGACTTTTCTTAGTCCGTTGGGAGGCGATATCCAAGGCGAAAACAGAACAGTCTCGATAGAGGTTTTAATCTCAACAGAGTGGTGTCGCTTTAGTCTTGTGGTAAGGAGGACCGATAACATCTGTGCCGCACGCGGTACATTTAATCCGATCTCGCGTTTATCCGTATTCTGTCAATCTCATTGTAAGGAATGGGTAGGGTGCTCATGTAACCAATCAGTGTTGGCCCACATCCCCTCTCCCTTGTACAACATCAAGAACATGGGGGTTTGGGCACGTAGTCCCTCCATCTCCTCAAGCTACATCACGAACCCCTAGTACTACTTCTGGCGCTCAGTCTCCCCTACGATTTGGTGGATTTCCTGGTGCTCCTAATTAGCTTCCTCAGTTTGCTGATTTAGGTCTTACAATGTTGACACTGAACTTCACGGGAGGGGGTGGAGCAAAGTATGGCGTCCTTATTCCAATCTTTAAACAAATGTTCTTTAGCACCTCGAATCCATTCTTGCATTGTTAAAGTGCGTAACATGTCTAGACTGTTAAGCGACTTTCTACAGGTTGCAAGTCATTTTCACTTGTGTACATTAATGATGGGATGGTGAAGCTTAAATATCCTTGCTAAATGTACAGTTGCACCAATATCGTTATTTATATTTTTTGCTGTTATTGTTTGTGTATATTTTTCCCAAAAAATTACAAAGACGCTGTTCTGGTTTTTTCGAGCACACTGGAGTTTATTCATTTTGGATTTTTGAAAAACATCCTAATAGTTATAAGTATATTTTACCATTTCCTCGTTTCCATAAGTTCTATATTTTGAAAGAAACAAAAAACCCTCAACTTTGCTGTTACAGTTTGCCCCGCCTCGGGGCCAACATTTTAAAGATGGGAACTTAAACAATTCACACCTTGCTTCTAAACAAATGTGAATGACGCTTAACATGTTACCATTGCACAATAAGGACATGATTTGCCTGCACATTCGCTTTACCATCCTTTTCCTTAAATTGTGGTTTTGAAATGGTAGTGTGCTGTAAGAAAACTGTTTTCATGTGTCTGACATAAAGCAATTCAAATGAGAATGGACCGGGTAATAACCCACCCCTTACCCACACACCTAAATAAACCAGCTTGTATACTGCTGTCATTCACAACAGCGCTTCAGGCAACAGTAGCAAACTTAACGGACATGTCCGAGACATTAATAATTTTCTTTCCAATTGTTGATGAACATTAGGACCTTGCTCTGAGCTTGATTATTAGCTATTGCATCTAATTTTTAGGAAACAGACTGCAGCGAGATTACCACTTTGTAGGTCTCCAGTATTTTGCGAATAGTTCCATAGACCGTAGCAATGGTAAATATATTGGAGTCTGTTTTTTCTTTTATTAGAATTATGCTATGCCAATCTACAGGATTCTGTGAACTTGAATCTTTATGTAAAGGTTGATACTCTAATACCTGTGTTTATAAGGCTGTGCAACTCGACGGTGACCCACACTTCATGGGCCATCAATTTCTTTTGAATTTATCACAGTGCGACAGGAACGGAGCACATTGCGAGTGCTGCACGCTAAACTTAGAGAAAAACATAAAAGAAACTCTATAAGTAAAAAAAAAAGGGTGTACTTCAGATCTTTGCTTTGTTGCAAGGTTGATAGTGAAACATTTTTTCATGGTGCATGAGTCAGTCTATATATATTAAACGTTGCTGGATTGTGTTGAACATGCTTACTATTTTGCTACGACGTAGAGTGAGTTTTTAATGAGCCAACCCTGCTAATATTCAAACAAATCATATTTTATTGCACAAAATGGAGTATGATGAGGTTTCAATGTCTTGATTTTGGACCGAATGTCTGCTTGTTTCCCAACTTAAGATAAGCACGTTTGTGATGAGTGTTAACAGGGCATTTCGAATTGCAAAATGCCTTTATTTCTAATTGTTTGCTAGTAGTAGCAAAGTAAGACTTGCTGTTTATATCAATGTAGCATGTCAATGTATGCTTTTGTACCAGCTTTCATAACTCTTTAGGTGCGGCCTTTCCTTCTCAAGGATGGTACTATTTATTCATGAAATAGCTCCTTGTTAGGAATATTATCAAATCAAATGTGATGGTTGCTTGAAGTGTTTGAGTAATGTGGCCAGGTGAAAATACGCCATTACTGATTAAGGTGTATATTATTTGAACAAATGTAAAATGATCATGTCTATCCAGGAAATTATTGCTGGTTTTGTATAACCATATTTGTTAACTACATGTGTGATCTTTGTGCATCAAGACCATCGTGACTTTATTAATTCATCTTATCACATTAGTTAATGTTTCCTTGCCGTTTTCAACTCCTATGTAGGTAAGGAACTAGGTAAAACCTTGTCACTACTTTTTATTTATTTTTCTCTTCTGTATTCAAGTGGAAAGTGATCTATTAAATTGTGCCGGCCTGACTGTAATATTCCAGTTCTTCTCCTGACTGACGAGGGTAGACCCTCAGTCTGAATGCTCTGTGACATTTTAGTGACCAAATGATGTTTCTTTAATGCCTAAAGCAATCCCATCCGTTTTTGTAGATTGGTATAATCGTACAACGACCACGTGTATGATACCTGGTTGGTCTGCTCCTTATGATTTTGTTTGTGCCTGGGGGAAAGGTATCATCCAGCCTGGGTGGAAAATGATGAACTGCAGCAATGGTTCTCAACCTTTTGACTTTTCGGGCCCCCTACTTAATCACTACTGGAATCTGGGGGATCCAACTGAATTATTGGAATCAGGGAACCCAAATCCCTCCCACCCCCAATTGCCCTGTCTGAGCATTGTCCATGAATTGAACTGCAAAACAATATACAAAAAATACAGAAAAAAGCATTCATCCAACAAATACACAAATAATAACACATTTTATTTAATTTGCAATCACATGCACAACATTTTAATAGAAAGGTTGGAGCTTTTCTAAATTAAATCGAGGCCACTCTTCGTTCATACTATATTCTGTTTGATGCACTGCCTCGCGAATCAATCTGAGGATCCGAATTAAATTTTCATATTCCTTCGCATTTACCGTAGGTTTTACAATTTTTAATTGTACATTCTGCTTCTTTATTTAAATACACTTTATGAATCTGTTAATTTTCTAAGTAGTCGCTGACCCCCTGAGGATGCTTCGCGGACCCCTAGAGGTCCCTGGACCACAGGTTGGGAACCACTGAACTACAGTTTTGGTAAGCTGAACAGCTGAGTTCATGAGGTAATTTACTCCCCCAAAGTTGTTAGATACCTTCACCGTTTTAATTTACTGCTTAGCGCGAAATGTTGGAACTTTGGTTAAGTAGGTTACATGGCTTTATGGTCCTCTAATTGTTTTTGACATCTCTTACAGATAGAACTTCAAGGGGGGGTGGATTACTAATGTTGTGCTCAACTTCAACTCCGCCGAAGCAGAACAGCTTGTGTTGAAGTTTAAGAATATCTTGGTGGAGAGTGACTTCGGAGGAACCTATTGATAGAAGTGTGAACTTTATGATATGCAATATGCATCTTTCCGCATCTAGAGGTACACAGGGCTTTACAGAGGATATATAGATTAGTTATTCAGCAGCTTTACTGGACTTTAAACTTGAAATGTGTTTATTCTTACAAACATTTCAGTGGTTCTCTATTTGACCATACAGAGGGTGACTTCAAGGTGGGCAGTGTGTGATGGTGTGTTTTTCATTTCCACAGATCCAGTCAAAGGCTCGAAATCTGAATCCGTGAGGGGCATGACTTATTCTCAGTTGCAATTATTCAACTTCGAGAGTATAAATGGAATAGTCCAGTATGGTTTATCCGGCTTAACATGCACAGACATTTTTTGAATTTTCTGTAATTTTTTTTATAAATTATACATTTGTAATCAGTGTTTTAAATGTTTTTGGTTTTTAGAAAGTACCACTTCATATTTAGAGCTTTAAACAAAAGGATAACTGCTAATCCTGTGTCTAAAAGTCATTTACATTAAGTATAGTAGACTTTTGAGTTTGGCGAATTTTGTGAAGCTTGCTCCTTTTTAGAAAACAAAGGTGGCCAGTTTATTTTTAGATTTCTTATCCATGGTACAATGACAAAGGATAGGCTAAGCTAAAATGTCTCTTGGCTTTGCCATGGGAAGGAAATATAAATCATTCTGAATGTCAGTCTCTCTCCTGATTAAAGAAAAGTCTCTCATTTTATATGTTGTGGGCATAAGGATAAGAGATGAGTTTGGCTCTTGTAGCTAATTAGTTTAAAAATCAACATGGTGAGACCGACTTTCTGATTTTTAAAAATTGATATACCTGATATAAAATTAACTTGTGTTAGCAGTCAGTCGTCTCAACTCACTGGCACATTCAGTTAATCGGGATTTATAAAGTGCGGCTAATCACCTGATAGGGTATCCAGGCATTTGTAGGTCCCGCATACTTATTCGAACAGCTAGGTCATGAGGGCCATTTGGAATTCTGGAAGTGAGATGATGTTCCGGAGGTGCATGCAGAGGCTGTTACAGGTCTTTGCGGCGATGTGGGAGAAGGATCGTCCTCTACTTCTTTGGTAGGTGCGGGGAGTATGGGCAACTGAAAGGGAGGCAGCGCTTAGTCTTCTCGAGGATTGGTGGAAGTTCAGGCGTTGGTTAATGTAGAAGAGTGTAGAGCCTAGTGTGCGTGAGTCATTAGCTTGAATTGGCATCTCTTCTGTATGGGGAGCCGATGGAGTTGACTGAGGTGGGTGTGGGTTAGTCGGGGAAAGCTTAGGATGAGTCTGGCTGCGGCGTTCTGTGTGATCTGAAGACTGTAGGAGGTGTGCGGCAATTCCTTCATAAGGGGCGTTGCCTTAGTCCAGTGGGCTGGTGATGAAAGCTTGTGTGACTGTGCGTCTAGTGTGTAGGGGTAGCCACATGAAGATCTTTCGTAGTATGCGCAGAGTGAGGAAGCAGGCAGAGGAGACGGCATTGGTCTGTGATTTCATGGTAAGCTTGTTGTCAATGATGATTCTGGCGTGGTTTGAGGGAGTGGTTGCGGGTCCGAGGTCTGATGTTCATCAGGAGTCGTTCCATGTGTTGCTGCTGTTGACAAAAGATCAGTACTTCCGTCTTTTCTGTGTTCAGCTGCAGTCAGTTCTTCTTCATCCAGTCTGCGATGTTTTTCATGCAACTGTGGAAGTTGGTTCTGGTGGTAGTTGGGTCGTTGAGTGAGAGGAGGAGTTGGGTGTCGTCTGCGTAGGAAATTATGTTGAGAGATCGTGGAATCTGATGTTGGCCAGTCGGGTCATATGTGCGTTGAAGAGCGTGGGTCTGGGGGATGAGCCCTGGGGGACGCCGCATGTGTTCTCCTTGTGTTCAGAGGTGGACCCTCTGGGTTCTTCCAGTGAAGGAGGCGATCCATCTGAGCACATCCCCCTTGGATGCCGATGTGGTGAAGTCTTTCGATCAGCGTATGGTGGGATATGGTGTTGAAGGCTGCTGAGAGGCCGAGAAGGATCAACCCTGCCGTTTCTCTTCAGTCGAGGGGGGTGTGCATGTCGTCGGGGGCTGCGATCAGGGCTGTTTCGGTGCTGTGATTGCAGCGGAGCCCAGATTGGGAGGCATTGAATAGCTAGTTCTGCTCCAGGTGCGTTATGAGTTGATTGTTGATGATCTTTTCCAGTTCCTTCGCTGGGAATGGATGCAGGGAGATTGGCTGTTAGTTTTTGAGTTTGCTGAGGTCGGCTGAGGTTTTTTATGTCTCTGCCTGCACCAGCGCTTGCGCTGGTCTGGCCGAGAGTTTTAGTAAGCGGGTTTTGGAAGTGCAAACAGTGGCTTTCGGCTGGCGACCAGCTTGCGTTCACGAAGGCGTGCACGCGCGCGCGCCATCCATTCCTCGCATCGCTGGCGAGGCGCCATCTGCCTTTCCTCCCCTCCTCCCCCTCCCTCACCAGTGAGCGCGTTTCTTGGCCGTGCGTCTTGTTTATTTAACTTTCCTCCGTGCGAGCACAACTTTAGCATCCTGCTGTGCTTGTTACTGAAGAACTTGCTGTATTGCCCTCAAAATCTAACTCTATTACGGGACTTCAATCATGGTTTGCTAAGCCCACGGATCCCTCTTAAACTTTGGTAATGATTTAGCTATTCTTAATTTGGAGCTTTTAAAGTCTGACCTCACCCATATTGCTGGCCATCTGCTTGACCCCATTGAGCAGCGGCGCGCAGGGAGGCTTCTCCATTCCTCTGCCCGCACCCACCATTTGTTTCTGTCTGAGAGGGAATATCAGAAGATGAAATAAAAGCTGTTCAACAACACTTGTAAAAAGTTCCAAACGTTCAAAAACGAGCCGTATTCTGAATAATCAGTCATTTCGTGTGATCTTCAGCCCTTCTCTCGTTTGAGTTATTTCTGACACAGCCAAGAAGTTCGTTATTGTTAGACTTTGTTTACATTTTCTGCGCTTCAAAATTGTAAAGTCTCCCCTCACACAATTAATATGTGATGTATTTTTAACTACGAGGTGTGTCATTTTGTTATAAGTACCCCCTCTGCACGCCCCATGGTCCCACTAACGGGAAAGGAGGGGCGGCAGATGTTTCCAGATCAGGGTAGGGGGCTGGCATTTTTCCTGGGTTGCACCCTGTACTGCCTCGTCCACACACCGGGTGTCCGCTGAACCCCACGGTGTACACACTAAGCAGCCAGGCAGCGCGTCGGGAAAAGCAAAATAGAAAAAAAGAATCCGCGGTTACCACTAACTTCACAAGACAAATATGTATTTAAAAGCACTCCTAATGTGGACGATAACTCAGCGGATTACAGGTTACTCTTCTGTTTAACTTGCAAAAACGGAATGTTCGTGCATTTCCTGTGTTTTTGGGAATTTTTAGTTTTCCAGTTCAAGAAAGTTTTGAAAACTTTTTTCTGTTAGAACATCGAACCATGCCTATTGTTGTTCGTCCAAAACGCTTGGGTACATTCGATGATTTAGTCCTATTGAAGTGACGAGCTATAGAAGTGCTGATGATATATTTATTTGACAAGCTTAGTTAGGCAGTGAAGTCTCTAGAGGAGTATTTTTTTTGGGGGGGGGGTGGGGCTCACAGATCAAACTAGTGGGGCCACCTACAAATAGCAACCATTAAGACTGTGTACGCGTGTATAAGCTCGCACGCACACACACACTATATATATATATATATATATATATATATATATATATATATATATATATATATATATATATATATATACATATATTGCTGGAAATGTTTACATCTGACTGTATGTATATATCTAGATCTATATATGTATAGACGCACATAGACACACATATAGAAAGTCAGACTTACATATTTTAAGCAAATATGTAGGCTTGTGTTTTGCCTTTAAAAACGCGGTGCATGTAGTTGGACAAAAGTGTGTGGCAATGGGTAGTGTATTGATTTCGATGTTATTCATCAGCTGGGGTGGGGGTATGTGCCCCCCCCCTCTAGCGACGCCACTGGTGGTGGCGCTTTATAGCAACACATCAACAACGAAGGTATGATCATTATGCTTCCACATACTTCATTTTAATAAACTCTGCTCCAGCTGAGTCTTTAAGAAAGCAAGGGTCCATGTGTACCGAGATTGACCCTCTAAAGCGTTCCTTAAATAGCCTTGCCCTCAATATTTGGGATGCCAATATATCACCACATTTCTCGCAACACATCTGTGGTGCTCAACAAGGCTTTTGTGTTTTCTAGGCTGGGGCATTTCTAACTAAATAGACCCCAGCACGCACTCAAACATTCCCCGGAAATCAGAGATGCGTAACGCACACAACACTCAGCATACAGGCCTGGAATCACACACACATTGTTAGTGTGCAGAGCGGCGCCTGCACCCACATACACACACATGCACGCACTTAGTAAACCTGGCCTGTGCGCAGGCGCACACCTCGCTGCCATTATGCAGACCTGCACTCAGACACTCATTCTCAGTATATATGCCTGATGATGCATGCACATGGAGCATTTTCAGTATAGAGACCTGCACACCCAAACTCGCATTCTCAGGGAAAAAGCTGAAGTGACCTCCATATGTTTCGCATTTTTACATGACTTTGAGCCATGCTGAACAGCAGTCGTGCTGCTATTCAGTATGGCTAAAAGAAATTGACAACGCGAATAACTCTGTGATTGCCGAGACCTATTGGCTTTGCCAATGCTTGTTTGAGTAGTGGTCTGACTTCGGCATGTTTCCAGGTGTCAGGAAATGTTGCAGAGGTAATGGGTGTTGAGTAGGGTGGTGAGTTCCTGGCCGATCCCTTGGTTTCCGAGGTTAAAGATGTGGTGCGGGCATGGGTCTGTGGGAGCTCCGAGTGGATGGATTTCATGGTGGAGGTGGTGTCCTTGGTGGAGAGGATGTTCCAGGTGGTCATGGTGTGGTTCGTGTCGGTTACGGTGGTGGGGTATCTGTCAGAAGTCTGTGGGTTTGGGTTCGAAGTATCTGTATATGGTTGCGAGGTTGTCGCACAGCTCCTGTGAGGGTGTGATGTTGTTTTTCGCTGGCAGCCGGGTTGGAGAATTCCTTAACTATGTTCAAAAGTTCCTTGTTGGCGCTGGTTTCGATGGGAACGGAAAGGGCTGTATACTTTGTTGCCCTCAGCAGGCGGTGGTAGAAGTCTTGAAAGCTGCTCTGTCTTAGGTGTCCTTCCTGGTGCACCATCTCATCGGTTTGCTGTCTCGTTTCGCTGTTCTGAGTTCTTGGGTGTACCAGACGATGCTGTCTGCGCAATTGGTGATGCAGGCGTTGACGTATTTCACTCCCTGTTCAAGGTTGGTAGCGGGCTAGGGGTGTTGAGGGTGTACACCTAGCTGGTCTCTGAGATTTTGTTCCACCTCCGGCAGGGCGTGTTGGTCATCTTGAGGGTGGCGGTGTGGGGGCTGGAGATGCTGAAGTGGACAATGGATTGATTGGTCCATGTGAGTTCTGTGACTTGGATGTATGTGACTCGGTTGCTGGAGGTGAAAATTGGGTCCAGCGTGTGTCCTGCAGTGTGTGCAGGAACGTGGATGATCTGGGTCAATCCGAGGCTGCTCATACTGTCTGGGAGGTGCTCGATGTTTTTGTCGTTTGGGTCGTCGTGTGGAAATTTAAGTTGCCGAGGAAGATTTGTCCTTGGAGTCTAGGGTGCAATGAATTCTGCTATGGTGTTGCAGAAGCCGCAGCGTAGGCCTGGGAGTCTGTATGCAAGAGTGACTCTTATTCTTGTCCGTCTGGAGCTTGAAGTTGAGATGTTCCATGGGGGTGGTGGTGGTACTCTGTATGATCTTTGTGGATGATGGCTGTTCCTCCTCCCGGCTTGTTGCGGTCCTGGTGAGTGATTTTTATATCCATTGGGGATCGATGTGGCAATGTCTTGGGCGGATGTGGGGTTGAGCCTTGTCTCAGTGAAGTAGACTATGTTGGGTGCGAGGGTGACGATGAGGTCCCATAATTCAGTGGAATGCTTGCATAGTGAGCGTGTGTTGAGAAGGGCGCGTGCGAGTAGGTGTTTTTGTTCAGGTGGTGTCTGATGTGTTCAAGGTGGGGCTGGTGTGGGTGCAAGTGAAAAGTCCTAACACGGAGCGTGGCGGCGCACCCGCAGCACACTATCGCGATGCAGCCTGCATTTAGTAGGCCCTGGGGTGGACGGAGCTTTTGTTGGCGTGAACGGTGATTGGGAAAACGCGGGCAGCTGCAGTGTCACTGGATCAGCCTTAAACCAGCAGGAGCTGGAGGCCACAGGCAAGAGGCAAGCAAGGTGTTCATGTGCCTACACTAGGCTGTAGGTGACTTTGGTGTGTAGTACGGCCAGATGCCTGAATGCTGAGGCCAACTGGCTTATCAACAGGTATATTCAAACAGGCATGTCAAAGTCAGAACCTTATTGCTGTGTTAACTACTTCACATTCGGTTAATATACCAGGACTAGCTGAGGACTAAGACTCTGCGATTATCATAGATTCCTTCCTATTGAGAATGATTGTGGCATTAGTCTCCAATACCAGAGTGTGAATTAAGGTAGGGGAGTGTGGTGCTTCGTCAAAGAAAATATCAGCGTTTAATTAATAACACCAGTGTTGGGCTCTAGCCCTTGATATAATGTAATTCTTGAGTAACCAACATAGTTGAGACACATGAGACTCATATTTACTTACCTAGACTAGGAAACGTGGTCACTACATGGCTAATGTGTGTAGATTACCTAGTGTTTTTGTGCTTAATGCCTATTGGCCATCCGTGCTTGGTAAGTGCATTTGAATAGCATAGTCGTAACATGTATTCTTATATGAAGTCTAAACTAAACTGTTGGTATTTGGCTTAAGTCTAATTAACTAATGCTATGCCTGGAGGGTAAAGGCAGTAAGGTTGCAAAGAATCCATCTGTTTATCTGTCGCATCGGTTTAAAATCTGCATTTAATCAGCTTATTTGATTCTCCAGTAGAATAATACTTGTCTAGTTCATCTCTACAAGTTTAACATCCTTCAAATGGACGTTTGACACTGCCAATTTTAAGTAAGATAAAACTTCAGTGTTTTTTAATGCTAAGACTTGTGTACGCTAATGAGTTAATATAATGCACAATCGCATGCATTCCTATTCTTTTGATGTACCATGGAAATGAAGATTTTAGAGAAATTTTAAGAATAAAAACCACTTTCATTTACCCATACACCTGGAAACATTGTGTTTACGAACTACTTGTACTGGACTCTTATGTCCAGTAGAAGTAGATACTCCCTTTGTGCTACACTCTCACAATCAGTATCTTATATTAAATATCTTCATCTTCGATAACTTTTTATTCGGAAAATACAAAAGCCATAAAAGTATGCAATAAAAATCATAATAAAACACTCCCATATAACGGATACAAAAAAGATAAAAATATAAAATTAGGAGAAAGAATAGTGTATTAAGCCGCATAAATTGATACCAGACGCATTAATTAGCTTTAAATATCTGTACCCAGGTCTATGATAGATCCGGGCGACCACTAAGAGAATTTTCTGGAACAAACTGAGAATAATCTCGGTATCAGTTTAGAAGGTTTGTTTTATGACATTTTCTTTATAAAGCTTTCTGATAATATGGTAACTGCCAACATCAATGTTGTTTTCCAACTACTAAAGTAGTCCCCCCCCCTCAAAACTTTCCTCATGAGCTGCTTGTTGGGGTAGAAAAGTTGTACTTGCATTTATATAGCGCTTACTGCCACCAGACGAGGTGGCAAAGCACTTTTCGGCTAGTAGCACGATACTGCGGAACCCAATAATTAGTTGTGAATTAGTATAGGGAAATATGAAAATATTTTGAATGGCTGACATGTGAATCTGTTAGTTGGATTGAAAAGGATAGTTGAGGCATAGAAGAGGGTCTATAATGTGTTTATTTAGTGATCATAGGAGGAGGTTTGGGATGAGTAAAGGAGAGATGAAAAGTCTCTAGAAGTGGATTAGGGCGAAAGATGAGGTATCTGATGAGTCTAGGAGGGATACATGAGGGAAAGGTTTAGAAAGGCTTGTTTGGGAGATCTGAATAGTAAGATGTTTGAGATGATGCAAGGAGAGGTAGCGGAGGGACGAGTTTAGAAAGGGTTCTTTAGGGGATCATGGTAGAAAAATAGGGTTTGGGATGAGTCGGAGTGGAGGTAGAGGATACATTTAGAGAGGTATAGGGTAGTGCATTGGAGATGCTGAATTAGGAGTAAAGCAATAAATACAAAGATACAGAAGTACATGGAAGGTATACATGTACAAGTAAGGTAATATATCAGATTTAATTTGTATTTGATAACCTCAGACTTTCGAATGTTTCTGTGCTTTAAGCAAATTTTTTTGTTTTTATAAAAAAACTTTTAATAATTGAGTAGTGAAGCAATTGCAGATAGTTATGATAAAAAATGTACTTATTCATGCAGCTACCTATATGCAAGTTAATTGTAGAATAATATAACCATAGGTAATATGTACATTTGCTAAACAGACCTAGTGAATATCTATATATTTATAAACATAATTATACACATTTATACAAAGGAACACACATACCTAGATACAATTAATCCAAATAAATGCTTATATGCACAGGTATATGCTTTACATTTATGTTTGAGTATGGTGGTTGTGTGGGGAAGACCCAACTCTTGAGTAGTCTTCTGAAGATGAGGAAGTTGTCTGTAGATCTTATGTTTGGGGTAAAGAGTTCCATAGTTTGGCTGCTTGAACAGAGAAGGATGTGCCACCTATGTTTTTTTTTTTTCTTGTATGGTGGGATTTTGAGGCGAGGTGCCAGTCTAGAGCAAAAGTTCCTTTGTTGAATGTATTTGGTGATTTTTATTCCTTTAAGGCGATGCACAGTGTGGGGCCAAGTACCTTAAACACCTTTTCCACTGGTACACCCCCAGTAGATCACTTAGATCGTCGTCCGCTCGAAATCTAGTAGTACCCAAATTAAAAAGATCTAACGGGGGGCAGGAGCTTCTTCGCCAGTACTGCTAAGCTTTGGAAGTCGATGCCCTCAGATCTTAAGAAAAAAACTGAAGTGTGTTCTTTCCTGAAAGCTCTTAAAACGTGGCTTTTCAACAGTTAGACCTTTGTTCCTTGCTCATCTCTAAGTTGTCTGTTTAGACTTGTGATCTGTCTAGGCGCTCAGACAGATCACACTCTAGACACCTCAGGGTATTAGAGCGCGCTATACATTTAATTTTTATTTCATGAAGAGCTGCCCTGTTCTGCTTTGTAGGTGATACAAAGTAGCTTGAATGTGTATCTTCTGGTAACCAATGTGGGCCTTCAAGGCATGGGAGATGTGGGCATATGGCTTTACATGTAGGAGTAGTCTGGCAGCAGAGTTCTAAATCCATTGAAGTCTTCTCTTAGTTGCTAAAGATGATTCATGGTAGAGACTATTATTGGCATAATCGAGTTTAGACAGTACAAGGGAGATTGTATCCTGGTCCTTGTGTGGAAATCTCAGGTGGGGAAAGATGCATTGCAGATTTTTTATGGTAATGAAGGTTTCTCCACTTGCACATTCATTGATAGCTTGGAGTCTATGGTAATTGAGGTTTCTTACTTCCTTAGATACTTTAGGCAGTGTTCCCAGATCGCCAGGCCAGGTGGTGAGTGGGTTATATTTCTTTCCAGTCACCACATGCGAGTATTTCCATTTTGGAAGCATTCACTTTGAAGTGGCTCCATGTCATCCACTGATCAACAGCTCCAAGGCAACTGACATTTTTGTGAGTTTCCAATGTCTTTTGGGCTTTCCAGTTTAAGAAGTATTTGTGTGTCATCTGCATAGTTATAGTATGTGAGGTGAAATTGATTGAGCAGTGCTGGTAATGACTTCATGTAGATGTTGAAAAGCATGGATGAGATGATAGAGCCTTGAGGGACCTCTGCTTTTGTGAAGTACGGTTTGGATAAGAAAGAGGGGGTATGCATGACATTCGCTCTGTTTTAAAGGTAGGATGTGATCCAGTTGAGAGCAGTCCCCTCTGTGTCTGCCTCGTAGAGTCTTTGTATTAGAGTGTCATGGTCAGCTATGTCAAAGGCAGCTGAGAGGTCCAAGAGAAGTAGGGCAGCAACCTTGTTTCGGTCACCTGTGTTGAAAGGTAATCCCAGATGGCAACGAGGGCAGATTGTGTCTCCTCCTGGGCGGAATCGTGTTTGCAAGTCTGAAAGTAGTGAATTATCTTCAATGAATTGTGACATCCTGGTGAACGCTGCTCTTTCTATCAGTATGTCCAGGAAAGGTCCATTTGTAATTGGTCTGTAGTTGTCTGGGTTAAGCGGGTCCAGGTTTGTTTCCTTTAGTAAAGGGCGTATATATGACTTTTTTTCTTTTTTTTTAGGTCTTCTGGAAATATTCCCATACTTAAGGAATTGTTGATGATTCTTCTTACTGGTGTGGCAGCAGAGGCAGTTAGAAGAATTTGCTTAAGGTTATGATTTTGCTGCCACCATTCATGGGTGCTAGACCCAGCTCAGCCCTTTCTTTTTTTTTATTGCAGGATTTTGGTTTCAATGACTACTCTTTTTGCTAGTCTCCGAAGCTTCAAGTGTGGTCGTCTCTGACTGGGTCATCATCGTTATTATTTTCTTCTTGTGGCAGGGCTCTATCCTGCTTGGCAAGCAACTCCTTGTGTTGTGCCCTAGTTGGTTTAGGTCCAGTGGCAATATTGCAAACCTAGCAGAGGTTATTGTAGGTAGCCAAGATGAGCTCCTGGCTAGTACCCTCTGAATCAGACATGCTTGTTTATAACAGTTTGGACCGTATTAGAAAATTGACAAAAACTTCTATTAGACTTTTTTTAAGGTTCAACTGACTAGTACACTGTTTAAAATTCTAATACACTAGGGCTGGGGGACTTAAAACAAGGCCCTGACAGAGCGAATTAGAAATTTGAAAAAAATAGAAACATTTGCAAAAATATTTTTTTTATTGTTAATCGAGGATTTCTCTATGGTATCACCTATTGATAGTGGTTCCATCAAAATCTTGTAACCTGCAGCTGAACTACAAATGTAGAAAACTGGCTCTCCACACAGTGCACTAAAATAAAGTACACTGCGTAGAGAGTCCGGGCAACCCTTACAGGCCCACAGGGGCTCACTTCAACAATACCAAAGTGCTCTACCAGTGGCAGTGTGGGCGAGCAGCTCTAAGCCCACCAGAGGGGAGCGCCGAGCAGTTGCTGAACACACACAAGTCAACAAATGGGACACACACTCAGTAAAGAATTCCTACACCAATTCGCAAAAATAACGCAGTTCTTTATATCATTTTAGGCACCAAGATCTTCGTGATCGGGTAAGTGCTTTTTAAGATGGGGTTTTAGCATTTAAATAGACAATTTTTTATTATTTATTATGGGAGAAACAAACACACCGCCTACGGCCACCCTTCAATAACCTACAGTACCGCTCCTCTGGACCCACTGCAAGTGTGGACAAAGGTCTAAGGCAGCACCAACAGGTCCGCTCCGGAGCGACTGGATGCAGATGTGCACCCTTGGCGGCTTTTGCCTTGTTTAAGTCAATGGGGAAAGTACCTGCAAGAAAGATGCTGCAAGTAAAGACCAGGGGACCAGTCTGTCCAAATACAAATACTGCATGCCCGTCTCCGTTGTACTCCCTCTCTTCCATTAGGGTGAAATGTTTCTCACCCTAATGTAGAAGGGGAAAAAAATCTGGCACCCCAAAACCCGCACTTGCCACCCTTGGTAGCCCCTTGCCCCACCCTGATTGCAAGTTCTAAAATAAAAAGCAGGCATCATGTTGGTACCCCCTCAACATTCACTGTGCCTTCCCTCTTCAGACGTCCGTGCTGTCCTCTCTGAGAGCTACTGGTGTCCTTCTAGTGGCTTTAATTGGGCTATGTCCATACAGATAAGTCTCCTGTCAGCCGCTGCAGATGTAAGAAAGACCGGTTGACAGCACCCTAGTGCCACTCGTAGTACCTCGGGGCTGCGAGGCTCGGCAGGGGAAGCAGGCAGACTATTGTCCATTATTCTTTCGACTTCCCTGAGATCTTCAGGAACGTGTGAAAGTTGAAAAGCCCAGGAAAGTTATCATTTTCAATATGTATCCATTTGATATGACTAGTGAAATCAATTTTTTTTTTTTTATTGCAGGTGCTGTTATGTGAATACTTTTGTAATATAATTTTTATTAACTAAATAAAATATTTTTACATTAAAATATTTTTTAAAGGATTAATTGTATCCTATTCATTTTTTGGGAACGGATGGTGCACACACTTGTTACAATTGTCCCACACAAACCACGTGGATTCACTTCAGACCATTTGACATGTGTATCTAATAGCCAAGACGTTAATTTGAAGGGTCCAGGTTCACTTTCCATAGTTGGACTAGCCGACTAGCATCCAATTTTATTGAAGCCTATTAAGAAGGTAACTGCTTCATGAAAGAGCTCAAACCCCTAATATAATTTCCCCTAGGATGCCGACTGGAGCATTGCATTTGTTGAAATTTTATTACACTTTAACTGTCTGAGATTTTGTGAATGTAGTGCTGTTTTTACATTTGCATCAGTTAAATATTTTTTTGCATGATTTTTCTTTGACCAACGTTTGTAATGAATTTGTATCAGTTATAGCGGACACAGTTTTTTTTCTTCTTATTGTGACTCTCTACTTTCCCCAACAAATGTAAGTTTGAGAACCTGTAGCTTAGTTGCGTTAAGGGAAGAGTGTCCTCAGATACACATACTGGGCGAGGAAAGTAGGAATTGGAAAGAGAAACTCTGAACATGTCAAGTCTGAAACATAGATGCACTGAACACACTCAAAGATGTGTTGGTGTACGGTCTCAATCTGGAGCCCTCTACAGAGAGCCCCGCAATAGGAAAAACCTCTAATCGGCACACAAACGTGCACGCAGTGGCAGTTAAAATCATATATAGGGCTTTGCATTCCAACCGTCATTTTAATGTTTATGTGGCTCCCCTTGCTGGTGTGATCAGGTCTTTCGGCTGTCAGCTGACCTCCTATGCTGACGACACCCAGATAGTGTTGTCACTAAGGGAGGGCTTTGAAAAGGAAACTGGTGCCCGTTTCCATGACTGTATGGCTGCCATCTCCAGATGGATGTCGGAAAATTGCTTAAAGCTCAACTCCAATAAAACAGAGGTAATAAAATTTGGGAAGAATCCGCTATTGTGGACCCCAGACTGGTGGCCGGCTGACCTTGGCACATGCCCCACACCTACTGAGAAAGCCAGAAACCTGGGAGTGTTAATGGATAATAAGTTGACACTAGGTGACCAAATTAGCTCAGTTACCTCGGCCTGCTTTTATGTTCTAAAGATCATAAACAAGGTTAAGCCCTATCTCAACATTAATGGCCTCAAAACAGTAATTTCGGCCCTTGTTATGTCCCGGCTGGATTACTGCAACGGGCTCTACATGAATGCTCAAAAACAACTTATTAACAAGCTTCAGATGGTGCAAAATGCGGCAGCCAGATTGTTGTCAGGGACCTCAAAGTTTGCATCTGTAAAGGAAGAGATCAAACGGTTGCACTGGCTCCCTGTCAGACACAGAATACGCTTCAAAGCATTGTGTACCGTTTTTAAAGCCCTTAATGGCAAAGGTCCTGACTACCTACAACAAAAATTCAGTGGTACATTCCTAGGAGAGCGCTACGATCATTGGGGGCGAAGAAAGTCACAATTAGCACTGTTAAGAAGGCAGGTTGGGGAGGCAGAAGCTTTATTAACAGTGCGTCCAAATCTTGGAACGAGCTTCCTTTTCAACTGAGGAGTGCCACAGACCTCCTCTCCTTCAGGAAGGGTCTCAAAACTTGGCTGTTTGACCAATAATCCTTGTGTCAACTTATCTCAGGTTCAGCAGGCAGTGCACAGCGCCAGGACACCCTCGGGTAACAGAGCGCTTTATAAGTTCGATTAACATAACATAACGGTAATATGAGCACTAGATGGAAACATAATGTGCAGCATTTCATTGAGAATATAGCATCTGTTTTGGTCTGAGTATTTCCACAGAGCATTGCTTTATCAGCCCGCGCCCTATGTAAAACATTTTATCTGTGTATAAATTATCCTATATAATTATACAGAACTTTTGTTGTAATTTGTGTGATTTCCTTTCATAGGTTGAGAGTTTGTATATTCATACATGACTGTTCTTTGTTTCGGAAGGACTTTCCACCCAATGATACAGACAGTAGTCGTGGTCGTGTATGTCGGGACTAGCACAGCTGGGACCCAGTCTGTGCTAGGCTTTTTTTTTTTTTATATGTAAATAGTTGCTTGCCAACCTGCCAACGCTGAAGTTGCTGTTATGTGACATGCGACTTATGCCATTCATCCTACTGCCACCCGGTTCAGAACCACTATTCCATGGTGCACATTAGCTGGGAGCCATTGCGCAAACCTGTTTGTATGTGGAGGCAGAGCCCTGCTGTAATGCCTTTAAAACTCCTTAGAGCATAAGAAACATCTCCTGGATACTTTATTTTTGCTATGGTAGTGGCTGTTCCTAGAGTCCTGGGTGTCCAAAGCCTTGTCCCATCTGCATGGATGTTCAAACTTCCCACCCTGAGACACACACACACCTACCTTACCCATATAGTTATACTGTAGAAACTATTCTAAAGGTGGCAGGTATTTGCTATGGCGATATAACATTCAAATATTGTTAGAAGTTCTGTTATTATTGAAAGCGGATGCCCTCGAAGGTACATGGAAGTGCTAACATTTGTGTGAAAATATTGTACATCTTTGTTACACTAGATAGTCTTTTGAAACCTTATCTCTATGTTCTACTTAGACACTTCATGAGCTCAAATAAGACATTTTAATTCACAGGATGAAATTACTTACTCCATTGTGGGAATAATGTGCTGGGGAAAATTCAGCTAGTCATATTTTACTTTGTATGTAGCATTTTCTTCTAGAAATTGAAGGATTTTCGATTGCTGCCAAATTCCATATAAGTCCACCAGAAGCAATCAAACGTGGTGACACCCTCCAAAGGATCTAAATCCTTATTTGCCACTGTTAAGGTTGGTCGTTCAGGCTGCCATATTCCGAGATTGCTTTTTTGAAGTTCAACTAATTTTTAGCAGAGGGCACGTTTGTTACGTAATTGAATCACCAGATTTCCCATTTCCCCGTTAGTGGGGCCATCCGGTTAATGGTGTCAGTCTGTCTCAAAACTCAGCCAGACATCAACAAAGGCACAATGTCAAATTTCTGTTTATAGGCAATGGTTGGTGCTGCAAGACTGGTTAAGTAGTTATTTATCTGCTACATTGGAAACCCCTTTAAAAATGTGTCTCCGATGTCAAAAAAGAACCCATTTAAAATGGAAAATGGCAGTAAAAACCAGAGATCTGATCGGTTAAAGAATTGGAGAAGTGTGTTCCTGCCATGGCAACCCATGCTTGCTGCAGAGGATGTAGGTGTTTGTGCTGTGATCACGTGGGCTTCTTGAAACGAGGCAACTCGACACAGAGGAGCTCTTGAAAAGTAAAGGATTGCTAACAGTGTATGGGTGTGAAGCAGTTGTCGGTATTGCATCTTTTTAAAAGTGTGAGTTGCAGGGCTCGGTGGCGACTGCACCTCCGTCCAGCCAGTCCCTTTTCTTTCAGCAGCGGACATAGTATACGGGATCGCTTGTGCCCTGTGTTTATTTATGAAAGGATGTGTGACTTCTGGCTAACAATGGCTCGTGTTCGTGTTGTGAAACTCGTCCACACATGGCACTTATAACAGTCAGCGGGGCTCGTCGGGTATTTTTTTCGTTATCTCGTGATTTTTGGTTTTGAACAGGCGTCCAGCCAGGCTTAAGAATTGGTGTTTGTCTTCATCAAATTTCAGAAGCACGACAGCCCACACACAGTTGCATATGGAAAGTTGTCACATGCACATCCGGCAGCCATCTACTTTAGTATATACAGTGCAGTAACACCACCGCTATACATTTTATTGACACTTCAAATAAAGCACAGAGGGTTACGCCTGCGGCGTTCGTGCAGTACCATTGTAGTGTAAGAGACTTCCACAGACCAGGATCTCCTGTTTGTATCCGCCTGTGCTGCATAACTAAAAGCCAGCGGTGGATTAAGCTCAGATGCTTGCCAGCTCCGAGCTCTTTGTGATCGGAATTCCCCTTTTTGCTCACCGCTTTCAAACTATTCAGTCGCTGACCACCGATACAAAGGGTCTCCCGTGCTTTAGAATAATATAATACAGAGCACGCACAAATGCAAGGACTCACAATGTTCACATTCCTGCACAATTATTATTTTTTTCTTCGGTCCTTTGGTTTGACCCGCCAATTATCCCTTTTTATTTCGTTTAACCCCCTGTCCGTCAGCAGTTGATTGTCAAATTCCTAATTTGTCAGCTATGCATTAAAGGAAACATAAACACAGAACCTACAGGGGCGATGAGGTTGATGGCTTGCTGCTGTAGAATGTGAGTAATTGGGCGCATGATGCCTTTGATGTTGTTCAAGGGAATCGAAATTCCTGGTAAACAACACAAGTGTGAAATTTGACCGCTTGCAACGTAGGTGTTTGTGGCTTATGGGCATCCGAAATTTGTAGTAGCCTCCTAGTGTGCATTTTGGTGTGTGATAAGCCAGTTATGTAGGTGCCTGCTCTGCTTTGAGTTTTTCCCTTTCGTACATAATTGCATACTGCCTTGACGTCTTGGCTCCAATGGGCAGACAGAGAATACACAGCTTGACACGTCCTTCATTAACTGTATCATCTTACTGCTCCAAGCGTTGTAAGGTCAGTGGCCTCATTCCTTGTTAGAATGAGCACCAGTGTACCTGCAGTCTGTCTACCGTTGAGAAGCCTCGATCGTCAAAGGTATGTAAGTGTTGCTTTTATTGCTGCTGGTCAGCTGCCGTTAAGACGTTTTGTGGAGGGGTGAGATGAGAATAGAGTTGACTATTTTTTTGCAAGGCTGCACCAAGAGCAGTGGAATTCTCTTCGAGTCCCGGAACTGTCTTAGAATTTAGCGTAAGGACTATTGAGGTTTGACAACAGTCCAATTGTGCACACAGTTATAAACTTGGCTTTGTTTCACAACTGTTTTTTTTGTGGTGAAGTCTACATTCTGTTGATGTTTTGGTATAGAAGGTGGGCCTGGATATCAGTAGGCTGGGTTGCCGCACTCTCCAGTTAATTTCTCCAAATGGCTTGCTGGATGTATCCCCCACTGCAGAAGAGTTGGGGCCAGATTAACAAACATTAGGAATGCCGATTTCCTAATTGTGAGTATCTCTGAATTGCAATGAAGAAATCGGTGTTCCTAATGTAAGAATTTGGTCTACTCCCAGATAATGATTCCTAGTAGTTTGCAAATCGAACTACCTCATGATTATTAATGTAGTCGGTCGGAATTTGTGACCCATTAAGAATCTCCGCCATCACAGGGGGTGGTGCCCTGCTGTAGTCCTCAGGACGCCATGTCTGTGATTGATTTATTAAAAATCAATCTATTTTTTTAAATGTAGCATGTTGTCCTTAAAGGTAAACAGGTAGCGTTTTGAAAAAGAAAATGAAAGGTTTCATTTTTTAGGAGCAGGCAGTGGTTCCTTGACCTCTGCCTACCCTTAATTTGTATTTTTTTTTTAACATTCTCAAAGAAGGGGTCAGTGGGGTCCCCTTCCCACTTGCAAATGGGTTACTACCACTTTTAAACTGGTGGTAAAGTATTACTGTTTTGCGACCGCAATTCGGTCGCAAAACATGAATACATACCATAACGATTCAGTGTTTAGAAGGGACGCCCAAAATACGTCCCTTCCGAATACTGAATCGCATATTCAAACTGCTATTCGGAAAGAAGTTGCTGAATCACATTCTGCCTTTGGTGCATTTGAAAAGGCATTTTTGCAGTCACAAATGGCTCAGTTCTGCAAATTGGGCCGTTTGTGACCGCAAAAATGCTTTGTACATCTCACCCTTAGTGAGCTGCATTATTTAAAGAGGTGGCAACAGGGGATCAATTGTTGGTCAGATTGATTTTGTGTTGCCATCATCAAAGTTCAAGTTTCTTTACTATCAAAGTATAACTCAATTTACATATTGGTGGGGCTTAATCATGAAGGTGTATTGGATACGGAAACACTGACTATGTTTCTTCTGTGTTGAGTGTGACTTTCTTAACCACATTAGATGTTCCCTTGTACTTAGCTGCATTGCTAAATCATCTGATGCTTTTAGATTAGTAAACACTGGGCAGATTAAATGCAAAATTCAGACTGTAGCAATGACGGTGTGGAAATTGAATGTTACTACTGAGAGGCTGATTAGATATTTGCTTTTGTATCCCTCCTGAGGATTAGAAGTTCTATTTAAAATACATTTTATAGTTTCCCATGTCCATCCATTTTTACTAGTGCCAAGATTCTCCATGCCTCCTTCATAATTTTAGATGCCCCATGGTGCTGGTTGTCTGTCTCCAGTCCCTAGTTTGAAGTGCCAGCTGGAATCAGAACCCACGGTGCCAGAAATGCCTCAAGTTCATAGGGCGATAGTGCCTTGTCAGTTGCACTCCCGTAAGCCATTAGTGGAGTGTGACTTTATTGAAGAGGAACCCACACTTGGTTAAGGTCTGTAAACAAGTACTTCTAAGTCTTGTATTATAATTTGGCTGCAGAAATATTTAATTCTTGGGTAAGTATTGAAGACTATATACCCATAAAGGCTGCAAGTGTCACTGCCCCACGTTAATGCTATTAGAAGGGGCAAGTGCTTGTAAAATACAATGTGGTAGTCCTGGTGAGGTTAACCTCTGCACTGTAAATTTCCCAAAGGCTGATTATGGGCCTTGAAAAACTGCTCCGACAGGACTGACTATTCAGTATCTTGCCATCAATAATTACCTGCTAGTGTCGCCTTTCTGTACAAAGCATTGCACTTTCTACGTGAACATAAACAAACCAAGAGAGGGTTATTATTCAAATTTAGGAACAGGATTTCTAGACCCCAAAAGAATGCAACACGAAGAAAGAAAAAAAACTGGAGTTCCTCTTGGACACTCTGGGCCAAGTCTTCCTTGTCGTGCCTCTGGCACTCACGGACCATTTTTAGGTCTCTGCTAGTCAACGCATGCTCTGTCTGTTGCAAGGCATATTGTTAGCTTAGAACCTGCCCATTACTTACTATTGGGCAGCTTCTAATTTGTTTGCTTCTTAGTTGTTAGCACTATGTGCTTTTCTTGCTCTTCCTGTGTTTGTCCTGCCCACATCCGTTCACTGCTCTCTTTACAGGTGTTACTTTTTTCTTTTTATTTAAGCACTCCACAACAGTGCATTAGTTTTCCAGCTGTCTCCTTCGTGTCCCCCTCCGCCTTGCTTGCGTGTGTTGCTCTGTGACTGCCAGTGTGCTTCTATCACGTCCTCCTCTGTGGTGCCCTTGTGTTTATCTCCCCTTCCACTTCTGTTGCTTTTTAGCCTGTGCTCTTCTCTCCTCAGGTGCATGTTGCACACTCTGGTCCGTGTACTTCCCAGTGTTTCTCTCTCTCTCTCTGTTTTCTCCCCTTTGCCCATGCTCTCTGTGTTCCTTTCCCATCTACCTTACTTGTGTGTTGCTTCCCCCAACCCGGACGCATGTTGGTTTCGCCCACCATCCTGTTGCTTCGCCAGCCCTTCATGATTCTGCCACCTCCCTCTATGTTGCTCCACCCCCATGCTACTTTCCTGCAACAGCGCTACCATTTTGTTTACCAATTCATCTTGGACCTGTAAACTAAAAGAGAAAAGATGGTACTTGCACCATTTTGTAGGTGCGCACATGCTTCTTGTGCATCTCTACAAAATAACACAGCCAGTTGCGTTGTGGGATTTAAAAAAAAATGTGGATTCCATGTTGCTCAGCATTGGCAATGCTATATAGCATGGCTGGAACCATTGGCAAAGCCAGTAGATCCGAAAAGTGAAACCCTTCGGCTATGCCAGTACTCCTTTTCTATTGCCCGCAGTTCATTTAATCTTTCTGCCTTGTGTCCGAGTTGTGGTGGCGGGTTCCATGAATCTACTTTGTGGTCAGCATACCAGAAGATGGCCCTCAATTCCAACCCTGCAAGCTGTGATGTCAATCAACTGATGCTAGCCACCTGTATCTTGAATTGTGCCTTTTTGTGTGGTGAAGGATAAGGTCCCTCACTACTACATCCCACGCAGTTCCCAAGCATGAACAAAATCCTTCAGGGCCAAATTATGAGTTTTTTTAACTGCTTGGTGACACCTTGTGAATCCATAAAACACCTTGAACGTCTGCTTACTAGGAAATAGTAATATTTTTGTTGCTTGTGGAGTTCTTGTCATCAAACAGTGTGGTGATTTTTCTTCAGACACCCATACACATTTTGATTGCACGGTTACTACAAGTTTCTGTTGATGATGCCTGTAATGTCTGGCTTGATGTGAGTCCTCGGTTGATTATGAAAATAGAATTCTGAAACTAACATCTGGGAATGACAAAGCATGTTTACAAAAACTCTAGTTCTGCTTACAGAAAGTACTGAAAAATGCCCTAGCGACCTTTACACTATATCAAATAGAAATTCTTTATCTTCGAGAGATATCCCTTTGAGGGTGAGAAGGGATGGCAGATGAGCTGTGGTTGCCCCATATGCCTTATTTATATATACAAAAAAAAAAAAAAAGTTCTGACGGAAATACTCAAAACAATAAACAAGCTCAGGCAAAGCCAATGGGTGTGGTATCTGAAGCTGGTGCAGCACTTAATTATTTGTTTAACGTATGTAACACAACATTCCAGAGATGTCCTCACTTAAAAGTGGTAGCCATATCCTTTCTATAATTATTTTAAATGAAAAAATTGCAACATTAGTATGTAATGTAGGTTACTTCCTAACAGGCAAATGTTTTTTAACCCGGTGGGGTACCCCTTTTATTTTTTTATTCTTTTTAAGATCTATATCTTTTCATGAACAGTGAATAGACACAATTTTACAGTACATAGAATTAGGAGCATCTATAGTACATTTTACAACTTTACACTTGTGTTCCGCTATATCTATTTTTGTCTCAAGGAGAGCCGATAGAGGAACACATTTTAACAATGCCAACTACACAAAAAATCACTGACAAATAATTCCCAGTTTCACAATAACAATCCGCTAATCAGTCCAACTAAATCACTGTGTTCTCAATCGTCCTTCGGGATGGAGTTTTATCACTAAGAAGTAATGCTCTTTAGTGGTAATGTACTTCACTAGAAACATTTGTTCTGATTGCCACAAAGAAAAGTTATTGTTTTTTAATTCTTGTAACCTGAAGACATGGTTTAAACATCCATGAACGATTAAACAAAAATTGAAGAATGGGATGGCCTGGTACTGAAGTATACTAATTTTAAGGCGATATGCACATGTGGTTAAGGGTGCTAAAAGACAGAGCCAATAGCTGAAGTGGGCTGGCCCGTAGCCACATGCTGTATGCAGCGGTGAGTGCAAGCAAAATGTGACTGATATGTGAAGAGACCAGTGGACGAAGAAGTCTCAGCCAAAGCCCATGTATGCAAAATGTTTATTTATGCTTTATTTTTTAATATGAAGCTGTCAAGTCAGCAAAACTTGTCTCAAGGCATAACTGAAAAACATTGTGGTACAGTATATGGTAGAGTGGTCCAGTAAGCAAAGAGTTTGCGACGAGTAAGAGGATCGCATAAAAACATGACAGTTCATGTGCCATAACTGCATTTTGTCATTGCTCCGATATGGTGGGTGCTTTATCAATAATATTGTGGATCTTTGCATTAATGGACCTTCTCAATACATACGGCATGTTGAACCACTGAACAGATATTCATTTTACTTGAAGTATTTCCGATGGAACCATTGTTTTTTTTATTAATTATTGCTTAGTTTTCTGGGAATACGGGGTGGCCTTATTTAATTTAATGACTTAAACTGTAAGTCTTCTCAGGAAAAAAAGTTGAGTCTTCAAAAAATTGCAAATTTCTGCCAAAATCTGAGAAGTTTAGTCTAGGTTCCTCTGCACTAAAAGGTGAAAGTAGGCTTATCACTAATGCGCTACTCTGCAGTTTTTTGTGTGTTTTGTCACTGCACCAATTCGTGAAGCAGTTGAAAGAAAGAAATCTGCGATAGGTATGCTTAAGCATTAGCACCCTAAGATGTTGATGGATATAAGGTATGCAAGTGCAACTTTGCTTGCGTGGGGAGTGTTTTGGTGTTGTGAATGTATGGCACGCATAATGCTCCAACCATGTCCCAGCATGCTTGTAACTGCCTGGGTGAAGGATAAAAGTGTGAGAAAATGCATGGTCCTGTACGCTTGTGAGTACCTTATTTTTTTTGTAATGGTCTTTAGCATACAAAACACATTGTGTACAAATGAAGAGCCTAAAGGTGATAAAAGGGCTCCTTTCGTTGGAGGAAGGGTTGGTGCAGTCTTGCATCAACCACAGTAGATTCTCTTGAGCCCGCATAAGAGCAACTCTTGGCAAAGTTGTGTGCTCGAACTTATTCCGGTATTGGTGTGGAGCACACATTTGTAAACAAGCCTAGTTCCACCAAACATTGTATATGCTTGGATGGATCCATGGTGTGATGACAGAGGAGTAACTATTAAGTAATCATCTGTGATATATGCCTGAGGAGTCCACCTAAGTGTGTCAGGTAGCAACTCGTAAGATTTCAAATATACAGCCAGACCTGGTACTTGCTTTGAGGTGTTCGTCCAGAAGTGACAGGAAGCGTCCCCGGGGAATGGACGTTGTACAGCTAGTCTACTTTATATCCTATGTTTGGTCCACTGTGTGTCCTGGGAAGTTAGTATACCTTGTTACACAGACAATTTGCTGTGCACAACTTGTGTCAAAGGAGGATGGCACTTGCTCCCACTGTGCTCCGGTGCAACAAGAAGTTTAGGAGTGAACGGAGATTGTAGTACTTCTTACCCGAGTAAAGAGTGGGGGCTGTCAAGATTTTATGTAGATCTTAAAAATTTGGTGTCTGGCACAAATCAACATCTGTGCCCATGCGAAGCTTCACATTTCAATAGTATACATTCATACAGCTTTGAATACTTGGGGAAACCCTCTCCTTCGTCCGCTAAGTTCCTGGGTCAGATTTCTCCACGTGATCCACGCAACAGTTCTTGACCTTTCATAACCTCTCATTTTATTGGGACAGAAGAATTTATGCACACTGCTTTCCGTTTCTGAATGTAGGCTTTGTTTCCGAGTTTTCCAACTCTGACAGTCTACTGAATAATGCTTCCTGTTAAATTTTGCTTGCAGTTGTTAAAAAAAGCACATTCCAGTCGCACTATAGGCCGTTTGACCTTTGATCTTGTCATTTTTGATCCGGAAGAAATCTGGGTAATCCTAGCAGCCATATGTTCGTCACATGCTCATATGAATGTTTTATGGCACCGTGCCCAAGGATAGGCCACGTTTGCACAAGTTATTAAGCGATCTTGATTTATCACTGGTTTGAACTTGAAAGTAACCACTTTCTGATAAAGGCAGTAGTTTGATTAATACTTCACAAGTTAAAGTTTTTAAGAATAGCAAAATACAGCAGTAGAGCCTTACTTTTGCTGAAAATGAAAAACAATACAGTAACACTGTTTGCTCACACGTGTATGTTAAAGGACATGACCGTTTAGTCCACATGAAGGGTGGTGCGGGAGTAGCATGAGTTGAGTTTTCACATTTAGAAAACTGAATTCCAATGTTAACTGTGTTTAAAATGAACCTTTATTCCTTCCAGCCACCACCCCAAACATTTTTTTTAAATCCGTCATGTAACCACTTAAGCGTGCGTATTCGGCTGCCTTTATATACACAATACAGCTTGAAGTTCATGTAAAGTAATGCTTATGGTCAGTTCAGCACACTCCGCACATACCAGCACCTCGGCAGAAAACTTGAGACAACCCACCTACACTCATTTAGCTGGTAAAGCAATGCCTGCACAACAGCACGCCAACCGATCACCTAATCATTCCTCATAGAACCTATATCAGTCACCGGTGTGACAAAATGATCCCTACACACAGGAACAGAACTAGATCTGTTTCAATGAGTTCAGGAATTTACTCTAGACCAGGGCAAAGTGAAATGATAAATCCCTTCCTTAGCCTGGTTGTTACCTTGTACTTTTCGTACTAGCCCTTTCCAGCTACCTTCTTCCCCACTAACTGCTGATCCAACCCCCGTTCATCAAAGTCTTAAACAAAAATCAGTGAAGGAGGTCTCACCCTGAACACCGCCGGCACATAACCCACGTACCGGAACCACCTTTTCAAATGCTATACCCTACTTCGGTCTGCAGTGGAAAAGTCAAACGTGTTAAATTTGTTAATGTTAAACTTACAAAATTGCTACTGGTCATACCAGAGACAGAACGTTTGCTACACAAATGGCACTAAACGAACCTACCATTCTATCACCTCTACGCCACCAGGCTGAACAGTATCATGCATGAGGGTACTTACCTGGTTACCAGTGAACTCAGTTAATGTAGTGGGAGAATGTGCTTGTCTCTGTAGAGTTAAGAACACATTCACTGATAGAGTATGCATTTAACCTGTTGCCGTTTGAAGTATTTCAGTAATTTTTTTCTTTTGTAAATTTGGGCTAAAATACAGTACTGCTGCGATCAGTTTGGCTCCAGCAGGCGTACTGTCGAGCATCCTTTCTAAACAAATGTGTGCCATTCTTCAGTCCAGACTCTGGTCCTGTGTGCCATTGACCACTGTTTCATATAGGAATTTTTGGGGAGTCTTTCCTTTTAAGAGCGAGGGTGTTACTTTAAGCATTCTTTTCCCATAACGTAAAAAAAATAGAAAAAGAGGCAAAAGGTATTAATGTGTGTTTTAGATTTGATTCATTTGTATTATTATGTTTGTAATGTGCACTCGATTGGACCGGTGGTCTTCAGGTACAGTGTTACCATTTGCATTACTTTGACCTCATGCAGCATTGCAGGAGGTGGTGGTACTGATCCCTGTCGAGGAAGCAGAGGCCGTTTGAACACAATATTACATGAATATGGGAGGCAGTTTTGAATGAAGTGTGATTTGCGCAGTTCCTTTTGAATGGCACAAGTATTCAATTTTAATATTCATATGTATGTATATATTTTTTAGTACGTTTTTGCAGCCTTTGCATTTTATTGGAATTTATTATTTCTCCGGAAAAGAAAAGTACTGGGTTTTATTTCAGAAGATTAAAAGCAGTTCTAACCAGCTATAAACTTTTTTGAGAGACACACTTTGGACAAATACAAGCCTGATTGAATTCAGTGATTTATTTTTTTGCGGAGACTTAAAACCGTTTTTAGTTTTTGCGAATATAATCAGTTTAATTACTCAGTTAATATGCCTTGGTCATGCACGCAAAATAGTTTCTGAATGATTTCTCAATAATCTGAATTAAACATTAGTTATTTTAGAGGAATGACTTTCCCCAGCGATCTTAGTACTAGCATCCAGAACTTCAATCAGCAGCACCTGTAGTCCTTATTGACTAACTTACATTAATGCCTACCATTGCTCCTATCGACATGGTGCTCAAACACATCCCTCGATCAGCATCCCACTGGATAAAATCCAGAAACCGCTACAGCTCGTGAAGTTTAGTAACTGATATCCAACCTTTCTGACAACTCCAAATTAAAACAAGGTGGGTACCCAACTACAGTTTAAGGACCACAGTGAGGTAAAGTGTCTTCTACACCGCAACCATTCGCATTGCTGACTAATATGCAGCACTAATTTGCTTGACTCCATGTCAAAGCAATTTGTAATCCCTCGCTGTAATAGGCATCTTGTTTGAATTTTTGGTGTACTTTATTGTCGTCGATTATGAGAACCCGGTCAAGTTTTTGGAAACCAGAATATGGTGTCTCAGTCGTTCTTCTTTGATAGTAATCAACAATTTAAAAGCCACGGATTTATCCCATCGCTCATTCCACATCAGATTTGGAATATCCAGTGATGAACCTTCCGGTAGGATGTTTATTGCCTATCTGCCCCAAAACGGCGCCACTGGAATTATGTGGCGCAGTGGAGGACCAAATTGTTCTGCACTGACGAAATTATGTCTCTAGAAAAGGTAAATATACAGCGTATTGCCGCACATTTTGTGATAGTATTACTTCCTTGTTTTGACATTTTTATACAGGGTAATTTATACTCTCTGGGTAAAGGTTTCAGCTCATTAGTACCAGTTTAACACCTAAATATATAATAAGCAACAGAAAGAGGACCAGTCAACTTTAACTGTGGAGCAACACGTCTCTGTGCATTTAGTAACTTTTGAACCACTTGAGCTAAAAAAAAAAAAAAGCTGAAGATTTTCCAGTTAACGAATTATGCAGCAAATCCATAATTATGCAGAAAACTCCACAACCACATCAGATTACTGTGAATGCTCATACTGCCAATCACCATGCATACATTACTTTCAATTACATATTGCACTTCAACCATCTGTAGTGCACTTGACTCACTCTCCAACCCCACCTCCCGTGCTCCTATTCCTACACGGTTCTGCACGTCCTGTGTGGTTGAAAAGAGAGTTCAGATATTCTGTCATTACCTCATTTATCAGAACCCCTCTATGTGTATTATTGGTCTGGTTGTGACTCTAGGTCAGCTACTGTTATTCCCAGTTGCTACCATACAGTGTACCATGGGCCAGAGATGTGTACTGGATTATGGTGTTACACTTTGGAGTTGCAGATTGCTGCATCTTAAACTGCAACTTTCAGTTTACTGGTTTTTTTCTTCATTTTTCTACATTTTATGATCTAGTAATCGGTGATTCTACTGAACCATGTAGTAATCTAGTACAGATTGTAACATGCAAAAGGTAACCACACAGTTTTCCTTTGTTTATCCAGGCTGATCTAACCAGAAAAAACAAACCGGGGTGGGGCTTGTTAATAATGTTGCTGTAGATGGTAGTTCTTTTCCCTCCAGAAAATATGACCCCGCTTTGACTTTATTACTTGATGGTGGAGATTCTTCATGGTGTAACATTCAAATCTGGCAGTTGAGGATTATGGATGTATAAAAGGATAATGTGCACTCTCTCCAGTGTTGTAGAGTAGCAGAATTTTTTCCAATGAGCTTGAAGCCTTTTTAATTTCATTGCAAATGCTTGTGGCTAGGTGAGAATTTGAAGGTGTTACACACACACCCTCGTTTGTGGCCAAACTCAAAAGGGCTGTAATCGAAATGTTCTTCCCAGTCCCTTACAGGAATAAAACCTGTTCATAGCCAAGACTATTGAATACTGCTTAGCAAGTTAAGGATCTTAGTAAAACAACAGCAGAAGTGTCTGCACGAGTGGTCTGTTTTCAGAAGAAAGGAAAGCAGTAGTAGTTGGAAGCAGATATAAAAAAATCTCTGGCCCTTATTCTTCTTGATTTAAATGCTACGTTCAGTACTGTCTCCCATCAGGTTCTTCTCTGGCAACTAGCAGCTGCTGATATTCAAGATATAGCTCTTGTCTGGTTTCAAACTTTCCTGAAATAATGCGTCTTCCAGGTTTTTGCTCAATCCTATAAATCTTCGGTATGCAAGGTACCTCATGGAGGTTCTCAGGGCTCCTCACTGAGCCCCTACACTGCTCAATATTTATGTGCGTCCTTTGGCGGACATAGTGGCGAACCATGGACTGTCAGTCTATGCCTACACTGATCACACGAATTTGGTATATACCTTTCTTCATCAGATTCCAGTACTACTTCAAATTTAACAAACTGTTATAAGAATGTGGCAGACTGGATGAAGCTTAATTGCTTGACGCTTAATGGTAGCAAGATGGAAGTGTTGTATCATGGTAATCAACCGCGGCTATGGGGTCCTCCCTGTTGGCCTGAGAAATTGGGCAACTGACCCAGTCCTAAGCAGGTGATTAAAGACCTAGGTTTTTGGCTGGTTAGTAACAGCAAATTATTAAGGTTGCTGTCTGCTGCTTTGGCCTGCTAAGATGCCTCAGAAAGATACTATGGCTCTTTCCCTTCGAATCTCAAACGATCATGCAGGCCTTGGTAATTTCCGGGCTAGATTACAGCAACATGCTCTATCTGGGAGCAGCGAGCACCCGTTTAAGGCGTTTACAAACTGTTCAAAACGCGACACACATCTGCTATGCCATATTCCTCGTCGAGCCTCAGTTGCTCCGTATCTTCATTGCTAGCACTGGCTTCCAGTAACTAAAAGTATTCCATTTAAAGCTTCCAAGCTGGGCCAGCATGTATTCGCTCTCAGATGTGCCCTTATATTCCTGAGTGGAAACTTCGTTCTAGAAAACTGAATTTCACCTTCATTCCTAAAGTAGGACTGTCATGACAGAGTGGGAGGTCCTTTATGCTGTTAGGACCCAAGCTATGGAGCTCTCTACCCTTCTCTGCAACATTCAGGAAGATGCTTAAGACCTGGTTATTAGACGCTTGTTAGTTTTCGTTCTTCTCTTCCCCGCCAGCACTCGGAAATCTCATTTGGGAGGCCATTCGCTCCATTTAGTCTTGCTCTGCTCACACTCAACCATATTATTGTGTTTATATTGAGAGTGAAGTGTGCCATGTCCTGTGATCTGCAGCATATATGTGTCGATAATTTTTGTGTCCGATGATTGTCATTTGGGCATTAGAAGGATAAATTGGGCATTATCTAGTACTGGTGTCCTAAGGTGATGGGACTATGGTGTTGGTCTACTGCTTTGCATCTGAATTGAAGTTTGAGTTTACTGCTTCCCATTTAATGCATGTCTCTCTGTGCTGCTCACTCCTCTTGACCAGTTGGACCCACGTTCCCTAGAAGTAACCGTGCATCTGGCTATGCTTCACTTCTTATTCAGTGAAACAAACGTTTTTTTTTTGTATCTGCCTTCTTTGTACCAAGCTAGTTCCAGCAAGTCAAAATGTGATCTTAAAGAAGAGATAACTGATAAAGGACTTGGTGGTGTTCTTGAAGCCATCGCCCTCGGCCTTATAACATCTCTTCTACCCACCCACCCCTTCCCCCAATTTTCCCCTCCCACTTCCACAGAACTGTTCTTTTGGTGTTTAACAGTGATACCTGAAATTTGGGATGTAGGTGGAAGTGCTGCTATGCATGATCAAGCTAGGCATTGCTGCATTTGTTTGTACTGATAGTTCTTTCCTTCTTCAAGGCACAAATATTTTATCACAATACTGGCTAAAATATGTTTTCAATGATCCAAATCAAGTAGTCTTTCTCCATCCTTATCAGTCATATTTTCATCAACTTACCTGCGGGATTCTCCAGAGCTCCTCATTGAGCCTTACTTTAGTTAATGCTTTTGTCGTACCTTTTTCAGGTTAGCTCTTTGGATTTTACTCGTGCAGATGACACAGCTGCTCCTACAAGTGGAGACCACAGTTTTGATTCACCTACAGAGCAATAGCAGCTTGACATTTAACTCTGAGATGGCTGAGATTCTTGTTCTTCGAAGACAACCTTCTGCTTGATCACCTACATAGTGGTCACATGTTCTGGGTCAGGCTCACATTAGTGCAAAAGTGTCCGGAATCTCAGGGTCAGACAAATCTCGCTCCTTTATGCCTCATATGAATACAATTTAGAGCTACTTGTTTTGCCTTTCTTTAGGACCTTACAAAGATCTTCCCTTTCTTTTCTCCGGAGGGCAGAAAACGTCTTGTACTGTAGGCTGATATATAATGTCTCAAATATTGCAATGCCACCTTGCTAGGGCTGTCAATGTGTCCTAACCTGCTGCTTCATATCATTCTGAACGTTTCTTCTTGTATACTGTCTAATCTCCATAGACATACCTCCGTTTAAGACCTGCTTGCAAAACCTCCCAAAGGGTTTAGGTCTTCTCCCTATCCTTGTTGAGGCCTACTCTGGAGGCATTGGCAGAGCAACAGCCTCTGATTGGCTGATAGCTGTCTGTGCCTCTTGTACATAATGAGATGCTTATCTTCACGGGAAACCGGCATGAATGTTCACCTTTTTGAATGTTTGTTTACATGGAGCTGAATAATGAGATGACAACGTTGATACTGATTGGATGGATCCCCATCAAAGATTTCAATATGTGGTTACCGGACTCTTTTGACTTGAAGTACAGAGAAAGGACTTGCAGAAAATTCAGTGTGTTTGGCATTCTCCCCCAAAGCGGAAGTAAACGTACTCCAAAACGAAGGAAAAGACCAGCTGTTACTGAGACCTGAAGGTAGTCGATTACTTTGCGTGTTGGCGTGTTTAGGGCTTTACATAATCTCAAAAACGATGGCTTAATTCCTCCCCTTGCAGCTCCGATGATATTTGGTTGCATAGCTTTGAAGCCGCATGCAAGGTTGCAGACATTGAGAGCACTGCTTTCCTCACCTTTAGGCATTTGATTGTGCGAGGGTTACATTCATTGTGAATCTCACTTCCAGGTGAGAGGGGGAGAAGAATGGAGAAGCCAGTAAGGCGAACTGATAACGAAGACATGGATTGCCAGGGACACTCTTCCCCTTCCCTGTGGTTAAGTGAGGAGCGTGAACTTCTTTCTCTCTCTATGCAGTTGATCCCAGACCACAGTTTTCGTCCTAGGTGGTCGCACTATCCACAGCTCGCCTGATTCTGTTATGATAACTGCTCATTGCAGTCCCTGCCTGTGATAGTAGAAGGACATTGAACCTCAGCATCTTGGTGTTTTGGTTCCTGCTGATTATTGTGAGGGTTGAAGGACTTTGGAACTCTCCCTCCTGCAGCCGCCTCACCCTGTAATAGTGGTGAATCCAATTGCCACCCTTTCATGAGAAAGTTGTGATGAAACTGAGCTGACCCCATCCAGCCTGGCTTTACTGGTGTGCTTGAGCTGACCTCCGATATAGTATTGAATTACTCTACAGACTTTCTGCTGAGACTTTATGCATAGGACTCTTTTAAATGCAGGGCGGTCAAGCTCTTGTGTGCATAAACTAACCTAGAACTTGTGTGGAACGCTTCTTGACCTATTTGTGATTTAGAACAGAGCATCGGTTTTCTACGTGATTAAGCTTAATAGGAATAAGTCTCATCTCCCTATCAAAATATATACCAGATTACATGATATGAGTATTGTGTTATCCACGAGCTAATTATTTAAATGCTGCCTCCATACTAAAAATTAAGAGTAAGGTATTGCGGTTTGACTCTCCAACCCCTGAAATTCAAAGCACTTTATTTGTACTTGGCTATTCAGTGACTTATCACTCGACGTCCTTCAGGGACAACAGACAGTACTCGTTATAAAGACTGCCTGTTGTCCCACCATCCTCGGAGAACTGGGCCATAATCATTTCATACCCTTTCTTTGGTTTGGCTTTAATGGTGCTTTTGCACCACTCGGGCAGAAAAATATTGGAAGCATGTTTGCATTAGGGCCTACGTAATATAAGTGTAGCCATTTGCTTTTAAAGACTTCCTACAGCTGCTGCTAAGGGAAATTGAAGCATTGTTTTTAAATGCTTGTTGCCTTACATGGGCCTCTGCACCAGCTCTTTTCATATATGTATGAATGTGACATTCACCACTGTATTTATAGCTAGGCCAGATTGGCAATATCTAGGGTAGCTGGTCTCACAAAATAAAAATATTCCCTCCAGATTGTCTGAGGGGCAATGCCAATCCACCTCTGTGCACGTCCAAACCCGGTGTGGTCTGGGTCATTGGTATTGTTTGTGATCGGCTGTCCTCCTTTCGCCCTTTTCCCATAAACCAGTGTGCCAGCTCCCTCGAAGCTCTATTTTTTTTTTTTTTTTTACCCTCTTATTTTAAGAGGCGAAGTAACTCCAACCATAATGGATTGTATAGCCACCTGCTACCCTTCCCATATGTTTGTAATGTTGGAAACCTGCTGATCCGCCTCCTGATGCCTCATTTGGTTATAAAAAAGACTCCTGCAGATCCCGAGTTGTACTCTCCCTGCTCAACCTTCTTTTTCTTTTAATTAATATTTACTGTATCTCTTATTACACTTTACCCTGTGAAGTATTCACCCTGCGCACTACCATTACCGGTTATGTACCTCGTTCCCAGTGTAGCTGTTGCTGACTCCCTTTTCCCACCAGTCTAGCTTTTTTTCGTTTTTGCAGTCCTGCCCTGTTTTTCATTTACTCCCGATATTCAACCCCTCCCCCCCCCCCCCCCACCACACACACACCACCAACTTCAAATACATCTTTTAAACCACTCTTGATCTTTAACCTTTAGGAAATGTTGTATCTGTCTTGCCCAAAATTCTGAGTTGTACGTTTTCATCAATGTGTGGGAAAACAACATTTTACACTTCTTAAAGCTTTTTTTTTATTATTTTGCACTGCAGCAACATTCTGCAAATGCCTAACATTGTTTGTTTCTTTCTGTATACAGTCAGCAGGAAGTTGACAATGAAAACTGGATGCAGCATTGGTGAAAACCCCAAGGGGGGAGGGGGTAAGTGATTGTTTGTGTGTGATTGCTGCATTGTATGGTTAATGTTTTTCTGATATTTTGAGCTGTACATTTCTTGTTCGTCCACCCAAACGTTCCCAACCGGAAACTCCCCTTTGTTTTGTTGAACTTATTTTATTTTAGAAAATAATTTCAGTAGAAGCTGCACCTGTATGCTGGACATTGTCCAGAATGTGAACTTTTTAGCATCTGTCAATTAAGAGATAGGGAGGTTTACATTTATTTCCTATGTCGAAAAAAAGGCATTCTGTGAAGTGTAATTTTAATTTTTAGAATTCCTGAATTTAAAATACTTTTTCTTCTCTTTCATTTATTTCATCTCTATTCTTTTCCCTACTTTCTGCACGTTTAAAGTGGTAATGCTTCTTTGTTTTCACGTGTATATTATGTTCAGTAGTATTTTTTCCCTCTTTTTGTTTTGTTCCCTTCTATTTTCTTGGCATTATCTTTTTTTATTTGGGTTTTTTAATATGCAGGTTATCATTTCCCAGACTGGGCTTACAAAGCTGAATCTAGCCCAGGCTCCCGACAGATTCAGCTGTGGCATTTCATCTTGGAACTATTGCAGAAGGAGGAGTTCCGACACGTCATCGCCTGGCAGCAGGGGGAGTACGGCGAGTTTGTCATCAAGGATCCAGATGAAGTGGCTCGCCTGTGGGGCCGACGGAAGTGCAAGCCCCAGATGAACTATGACAAGCTGAGCCGTGCCCTGAGGTAAGAATAAAGGTGTGCTGGGTGGAACGCTGTTAGTGAATAGATGGCGAATTGTGTGAGTGGGTGGAAGTAAGCAAACAAGATTGTAATCCATGTTGGCACGGGGACTCTAGATCTACAAAGAGACTCTTGAGAGCCTAATCACAGGAGCAAGTACAGTTGCAGTGTAAATTAAATGTACTTTGTAATGGCGCAGGGCTCCAACACAGTCTATGGGATACATATCTTTGTGAAAGGAAAGGTTTATTAGAACATTGGAATGTTGGGAGCTCTGTTGAAAACAATGGAGTGCTCTGGACTTCTAATGGCCAGTAGAAGCTCGGGGCTCCAACATTCCAGTGTTTGTTCATAGCTGTTTTTCAATCTCCTCGGGCCCTGTAAGGCCTTTGTTTTACAAATTAGAACATTCTGCCCTCTAAGGGCTGAATGTTCTAATAGCCTTAGAGCCCTCAGTAGCAGGCTCTACCCTCAATTAGCTTGGGCCTTTAATGCTAGAGCGTGCCTTTAATGGCATGTAGAGCCGGCTCTAAGGCTATATTCTGTCATTTTGTTGCAATCTAACTTTTTCTGTTCAAGATCAGCACCATTAAGGTATACTTTGTACCTGCAAATTAGTTCATTAGACTATTCATAATGGCAAGTCACGAGTAACCTATTGTCTTGTAAACAGTATTGTCATGATTAGGTGGATGAAAATGTGACTGGGCTCAACAGGAGGAAAATCTATTTTGCACAATGCAGACTTGTCTTGTATAGACCACATTCTTGTTTACTTTCCGATGCCTTTAAGTTGTTCTCATTGGCTATAGAGAATAAGAGGCAATCATCTAGACCTGGGAAACAGATACCAATAAGGCCTTTGTTCCTGGGTACAGGTCATTTCATTACTTATTTTATCATTTGAAGTGTAGTGCTGGGAATCTACCACCTGTGCATTGATGCAATGAAAAGGGCTGCAATTAAGTTTCAATATTGAGCAATACTGCTTTAATCAATTACTTCCAGTATCTGAAGCATCATCATAATGAGCATAGGCTAAGCCAATCTTTCTAGCTTGCATTTTGAGTCCAGGCTAAAATATTTTTTTCCAAAAACCTACGTTGCATTTGAGATTAAGAATTTAATATATGTATATGTGTGTATATATGTATGTATGTGTGTGTGTGTGTGTGTGTGTGTGTGTATATATATATATATATATATATATATATATATATTTTTGATAACTTTTTCGATTGAAAACAGTCTCATGCATTTTAATGCAGCACATTTACTGGGTGGTTGAATGACACACCAAACAGCCAATAGCATAAGGTAAGTGGATAATACTCCCATGAGGTGGAGCTAAATTCCACTCTATGTAGATGGTAAATACTTAACAGTAGGTATTGTAGATAGCTGGGCTGTCATATGTGACCTAAAAACGTAAATAGAAGGGTGCTGTGAAACAGATGGGTCTGTGGAGTGTGCTAGTGAAACACTTTAAGATGTGCTCTATCATGAAAGTAATAGGGTATAGCTCTCAGCAGTGTAAACTGGCACCGGAATAGTATCACAATATGTGTCTTGTAAGTGGTACAGAGTCTGATAGACAGCCCTATTAACCTATGACGACGATCTGCCCTTGGTTGTCCTAAAGGAGCAATTAAAATAGCATGGGAATAGCGTCCCTAAAACCATTCTGAAAGAAATTAAGGACTATTTACAGAACAGATAATTATTTATCTGTTCTGATATACTCAACAGTCCGAGGGGAAGCGGTACAAAAAAACAACAATAGGTCTTACCTCCTCGAAGTTGAAAGGCAGCATACAAGTAAAAAGCAGGGCATGCTTCAAGCTGCAAAAATGGATGGTATAAAATGGATGGGTTTGTAAAAAGTCAAAAATTCCAAGAACAAATTTTGCCAAACTCGGGTAGCATAATACTTACCTAGCAATCTCTCTCAAAGAAAATGCAAGATTGTAAACCTTCTGTATGGTCTGTAATCGTCGGAGGTGAGCTCGAACCCTGCGAAGAGAGCATTGCCATGGTCCAGTCGGTTGGAGAGGAGGGCCTGGGTGAAGGTGCGTCTTGAGCTTTGGGATAGCCATTTGAATATCTTGCGGAGGATGAAGGAGGAGATAGTTGTCCTTAGTCGTCATGGTTCACTTGTTATCCAGAATGATGCCTAGGCTCAGAGCGTGGTCAATGGGAGTAAGTCCGAGTTCTGAGGGCCACCAGGATGCGTCCTATTGGGAGCGTTTGTTTCCAAAAATCAGTACCTTTGTCTTGTCTATGTTGAGCTTCAGGCAGATGTCCTTCATCCAGTTGGCGACATCTGTCATGCAGTTGTGGAAGTTTATCTTGGTGGTGGTGGTGTCTTCGCAGAGGGAGAGAATGAGTTGTGTGTTGTCAGCGAAGGATATGATGACTCCGTAGGTTTTGGCAATGCTGGCAAGAGGTGGCACTTAAGTGTTGAAGAGGGTGAGTCTGAGCGAGGATCCTTTGGGTACACCTCAGATGATTTCCTTGGGTTCGGAGGTCAAGTGGGATGGCGACTTTTTGCGTTACAGTGAGGAAAGAGGCGATCCATCCGAGAGCGGTTCCTTGGCTGTCTGTTGTGCAGCCTTGTGATGAGTGTGTAGTGGGAGACCGTATCGAAGGCTGTCTATGTCTAGGAGGATCAGACACAGTGTCTCCTCGGTTGAGCAGGGCTCGGATGTCGGCAGTAGCCGTGATGAAGAGCTGTCTCTCTACTGTGGTTGCTGCGGAATCCGGTTTTGGAGGAGTAGAGTAGGATGTTCCATTCCAGATGTGAACAGGGTTGTTAGTTGATATCTTTGTCTAATACTTTGGTCGCAAACGGAAGCAGGGAGATCGGTCAGTAGTTGTTGAGTTCGCTGCGGTCTGCTGATGGTTCCTTTAGTAAGGTGTTGACTTTTATGTGCTTCCATTCCTCAGCGAAGGTTGCCATGGCAATTGAGGTGTTGAACAAAGTGGCGAGTACATGGCTGATTCTGGCTTCACCTTGGTTGAAGATGTAGTGAGGGCATGGGTCATTTGGGGCCCCAAATGGACCATGTTCATGATGGAGGTGGTGTCCTGTGAGGGGAGCTGGCTCCATTCGGTTAGTCGGATGTCTCTGGTGGTAGCGGGGTCATTGTGTTTCCTGATGAAGTCTGTGGCCTTGGGTATGGGTTTGAAGTTTCTGTATATGTTGGCGATCTTGTCCTGGAAAAATTTGCAAGGTTGTCACAGAGTTCCTGTGAGGGAATAATCTTTGTTACAGCTGCGAGGTTGGAGAATTCTTAGACGATGTTGAAGAGTTGTTTGCTGTTCGAATCTCAGAACGGTCTGTGGTAGTGTTTGAGGTCTGTCTTGAAGGTGGTTGTGTACTTGTTGGTGCACCATCTCCTTTACAGTTAAGTGTCGTTTAGCGGTTCTGAGGTCTTCAGTGACCCAGCTACCCTGCTTGGTGGGTGCTTCTGTGGGTGTTGGCGATGGGAGCAACTCTGTCAGCACAGTAGGTGGTCCAATTTTCTGACATTGTGGTCTAGGAGGAGGTGGGGTGGGTGGTGTTGAGGGCATTGATCTTTGTGTCCCTTGAGACTTTGCTCCAGCTGCGTTGGGTGGGGGCGTTGGGCCGACTGGGGCCAGAGGTCCGCGAGATGGTTATGTTGAAGTAGACAATAGAGTGATCAGTCCAAGTGAGTTTCGTGGTGTGGCTGGACCTGATGCGGTCATGTGAGGTGAAGATTGGGGGGGGTTGAAACAGTGCCCAAATGGTGGTTTTGTTGTCTGTTTAGAATCTGATGTTGATGTTTTCCATGGCTGTGGTGATGTCATCATTTGTGGTGGTGTGTCTGATGGATTCCTTATGTATGAGAGCGATCCCTCCACCAGGCTTGTTGATATGGTCGCGGTGGGTGATCTTGTATCCTTCGTGTATTGCTGTGGAGTTGTCTGGCGTGGAAATGGGGTTGAGCCAAGTCTCAGTGAGGCAGAGGACACCTGTTGTAAGCGTGGAGATGAGGTCCTAAATCTCGGTGGTGTGTTTGCAAAATGCGTGTTGAGGGTGAATAGCAGTGAGTTAAGAATGAATCCCTTAGGGCTTTTGTTGTGTAGCTATTCATGGACATCTTTTTGCCAAATGTTATTTGCGTAGAGAGCACTGCTTTACGTGGTTATTCTTCAGACATGCTTGTGGCCTCAGCTTCTCAATGAAGGCATGGTCTTTAGTTTTTCTCAGTCATTATTGTCGGAGACTTTCAGGTAGATTTTGTTCTCCGTTGGTTTGGTTATGCTTTTATTAACTGTGGGTAGGTGTCCGAGAGCATCTTTGTAGATGTGTACTAGGGGATTAGAGCCTTTGGATGCTCTGCAGGTGACAGGTAGCTTCTCAGACCTTGAGATATCCATCTTCCTGAATTGATCAGTACGTATATTTTGATAGATATGAAGTGGACTTGAGGACTGTTGTGCTTGAGGAGACGAGTAAATTCTCCAAGATGAGTGTCTAGGTCTGATGATTGAGGCCATGGAAAGTTGGAGAGGTTGAGCATAGGTTTGTGGCAGCAAGTAGCTTTTGATTAGGAGGGTGTTGCAACTACTTAATAGTTGTAGTTTCTACGCTGTTTCAAAATTTGAAATTGGACAGAGTACAAGTATGTCTCCACCATCAGTGCTTTTAGCAAGGCCCAAATGAATATAAGGCGTGTTTTCGACTCGAGAGTTTTTGGAATGGCTGACTGGAGGGGACAGGTCGTCGGCCATGGAGTCCAAAGGTACCACTATTAGTCTCAGGATGCTAGAAGCTACGGAAGAAACTATTGTTCCAACATGGGTTTTTTTCCCACCAAGAGGAAGAACTTTGCGATATTGTGGAGGCTGTCCAAGATCTCAAGGTTCAGGAGGACAAGGTGAGTCTGAAGTCCAATTAGTTTTTGTCATTTAAATGTGTTTTTTTTTAATGCACAACTGGAAAAATATTACAAGAGTCAATTGGGTATTGTAAACTGTAGGTGGCTTCAAAAGAGTTTTGGGGGGTCCCCTGCTCAAAACATCCAAACAAGAGAATTGGTCTTTCAGTTTTTCCTCTGCTCCTTGGTGCTTCGCTAAGGCAATGTGCTAAATAGTAGCCTTCCTGAGAGAAAGAGGCATCCATTTGATAATCTGTTTGGAAGACATACTGTTAATGTCTCAGGACAGGATGGCACTATTATGACACCATGAGTGGATAAAGACCTATTGGAAAGTTTAGGGTTTATAATAAATGTGGAAAAGTCTGTTATGGTCCCTACACAGAACCTAGAATTTTTGGTCTTTCAGATGGATACTCTATCTCAGGTGCTCCTTCTTCAGACAAAGATAAGAAAGGAAGTGAAATCTGTTTTGGCAAAGATGATGATCTTCAGAGATTTGCCTAGAGTACTTTGATTTCTATCATTATCGATTCAAGCCATATCCCTGGGTCTGTTGTATTACTGAACTCTTCAGAGACAGAAGGCTTTGGGTCTGAGGAAAGGTTTGTGGTATGCAGATCCAGTTTCTTTATCGGTTGATGTTCTGGAGGATCTAGAATGGTGGTTAGACAATCTGGAGTCCTGGAATGGCAAATGGCAAAGCCATTTTTGGAAATGTTCCAGAATGTGTCTTGGAGTCAGATGCCAGCAATCTTAGTTGGGTAACGCGCTTGAACGAGATGGAAACTGGGGTGAAATGGTCCATGGAAGAATAATGCCTGCAAATAAATTGTTTGGAAATGTTAGCTGGATTGAATGCACTGATGAGTTTCAAGAAATTACTAGCGAATAGTGTATCCTTGATTTGTTTGGACAATTTTCCAGCCGTTTCATACATATATCGTTTAGGGGGCTTAAAATAAAATAAAAAATTGGCAGAATTGTCCAAACTGATATGGTGTTTTGTTTGGAGCACAAAATCTTTTTGAGAGCAGAATATATTCCAGGTCAGGAGAATGTTTGGAACAGATTGGAATTCTTGGTATCTCAGGGAGTTCAGTGATTGGAAGTTAAACCCAGTCTTTTTCAGAATGATTCAGAGGTTATGGGGACCAATTCAGGTGGATTAGTTTGCGAGCAAACTGACCTTTTAAGTACCCATGTTTGACGCTGGATCCTGGGGCAGCTGCAGTAGAAGCTTTTCTTCAGGACTGTGGAAGAGAAGGGAGTTATGCTTTTCCTCTGTTCTCAATGATCCAGAGGATGTTGATGAAGGTTCGGATAGAGAGATGCAGAGTTGTTCTGGTGACTCCATATTGAAGTTCCCAAGTTTGGTTCCCAAATGTGATGGAACTCGCACTAGAGATACCACGTCTTGTTCCGGTAACCTTGGTTATTCTGATGGTTGCCAAGGTAGAAGAGCACCCTTTGGTTCTAGAAGGGAGTATGAACCTTCTTGTTTGGCAGATATCAGTGGTACCAGCAAATATTCAGGCCTTTCTGGAAAAGCTAAAGACTTTTTGGACGAGTCCAGGGCTCCAGGTACCAGGAAAAGATACAGGGGAGTATGGTAGAAATGGTGTAGTTGTGCCATGGAAAGGAATATGGATCCCTTTGAGACTCCTGTAGTGGAAGTAGAAAATTATCTGGATGACTTGTTCAACTCTGGTCTTTCTTACAGGACATTGCTGTGTCAGCGAGACATGCTTTGGTACATAATTTTGCATCAGGAAGTGATTCTTTGCTATGGAGAGCGATGAAAGGAATTGGGCTTAGAAGACCTCCTGGGGCTCGTTATGATTCTTTGTGGGATGTCGGATTGATTTTCAAATTATTCATACCATGGCAAAGTAATATTTATTTTCCTTTGAAACCGATATCTCTGAAGCTAGCAACATTACGTTGTTTGACTTTCTTTTAGAAAGGTTTGACGTTAAGGATTTGGAGATTTGCAATAGGTATTACTCTCTAGAAGGGGAAGACACTAATGTTAGGAAAAGAACTAAGACTATGTCTGAGACTATTTTCTATCCATATTTTAATAAGTGTGTTTGTGTGTAGTGAATTGCATGAAAGTGTATAAACACACATTGTTAAATTTTGAGCAGACAGGGAGGTACAGTTGTTACTTTCCTATGTTAAGCCTTATAAAGCGGTTTCTACGGCGACCATGTCTAGGTGGGTGAGTAATTAGCTTCTAGTGAAGACCTCTCCACTCTGGCATGATCTCCAGTTCATCAGGGAGACGCTTAGCTTTGCAGCATCAGCCTCTGTATTCCTCCAACTTCATTAATGCTGGAAGTGACTGATACACAATCCTATGCTATATACAGTTCTATGCTATACCAACTGAACTTTCACAAGGCAAGGCCCTGCATCGACTGCTGCATTGCGATCTCAACCTCCTCTTCAGTCTCTTGCTCCTAAAGAAAGGTGCGGTGTTCGAACAACCCAATTTCCTGAGATTTGCCTTTTGTACCTTCAACCACCTGTCTGTCTCTCTGTTCAGATGCGTGTTCTCCTTCCCATTCCCTCTGCATCCTTTCCGCCCTGATTGACCAACTGCCTGAGTTCCACTCCGGACTTTAGTGTCTTGTGTCCCCTTTAGTGGGGAGCATTTGACTGCTTAAACCCATCCAGGTTATTGCTTCATGCCTGCTCCACTGCTTCTAAGCAATGCTTCTAAAATCAGACACTTTTCATGCAGTCCCCTACCCCTCCTCCGTGCCGATCGCTTGTCAGTCTGTCAGGGTACATTTTCAGGCAGACCACCAGCCCCCTTCAGTGGCCTCCCTGAACCAGCTGTTCTTTTATCACTAAATGCCACCACCATAACCAATATTCTTTGTCACCGCTGTGTGGCAGCCATCAGTTGATCACACCATAGTGCACCTGTATTTTGCATCTTTTGGAAAGTGAGGTTCCCTTCCTTGTGTAGTGAATTTAGTTACTACACCACCTTTAGCCCCATTCTTCAAACTACATCAGTACCCACTGGGCTAACATATCCACCTTTCGTCATAATGTGGAAACATTTTGTTGACAGCACCCTGTCTATATAAGTGACTACAGATATTATTGTAATTGTTTTACCATTTACATATCTTCAGCTGATTCCTCTTTAGTTAGTTAAACGTTTTTCCTACTTTCTCAATATTCTCTCTCCCTAGAGTGGATGACAGCTTGCCTGTTTTCTTGATTCATAATTCTTAGATTCTGTAAGCCCCAGAATCCTCTGCTTCATAATGTGGTCACCCATCAATATAATTTCCATGAACCAACAGACCTGTTTCTGTCGAGTGAGTTAATGCAAGTCCATTCTGCAACTGATCTACCCATGTAATAAAAACAGCTCCTCACTATGTAGCGATGGAGCTTGTGTGGCATTCCAACCCTTGACTATTGACCTTTTCAGTAAGTTTGCTCATTAAAAAAGTCATGCTTCATGGGAAATTTGGCTGTTTTTGTTGTAGGATTAGATAAGAAAGACCAGTTGTTTCCCGCATACACTGTGCCTAGTGAGAAACCTCCGTGCCTAGTAACACCTTCTTAGTCATATACTGTAAAATGTAAGCTCAAAGATATCACCCTGGTGTGGTATTTTTTTGAGCGCTGGTTTGCATGTCCTCTTTTTACATAGCTTTTGCCTTAAATTTTGATTTGGGCATGGTCCAAGCATTGGCCCACTGAATAGTCACCTTATCGTTGCACTCTTTACAGGCTACAAAGAATACATGCACACGCTAAGAAAGACCGTTTACTTCCCACACCTCTTTTCCCATTTTACATCTTGTCTTTGTTTAAGTTTTTTATATTTGTATTTAGAAATAAGTAGCAGGCTTTAAAAGCACAGTCTTGTGTGACTTATTAATTTTATAGAGTATTTTCAGATGGCCTTGGACAATTCTCGTTCTTATTTGTATTATTTAAGTTGATAAGAGACCGAAAATGGGGATTTCCACTTACAAGGTTTTCTTTTTGTAAAAAAATCTAAAACCTGGTTATAACATTTACCTGCAGGGATCACTTTAAAGGGCTGACATTGCAAGACCTCTCATGAGTGTTACGATTCATCCACTTCTCTCATCTCATCCCTTCAGTGACATGGTTGAATACTGAGCTGCTGCTACACTTCCTTATGTGATTGAACCATGCTTGCTAGAACCTCAGTGTCCCCAAGCAGGAAACTCATTTCCTCCTATTGCCCTGACGCCTGTTTGGTTATGTGCCATCTGAGTGAAGTTGGACAACTTCTAATGAACAACCGGCAAGATTAATATATAGATTGGCAATTGGCAAGAAGAACTTGTGGTTTACTAACTGGATAGAGTACATATTAGTGTACATTGTGTTCTTTCTAGGGCCCTGAAAAGAGATCCACAAATGTACTGGGTGGTTAGGGATGGAAATGTGCTATTCACCTCTGATGCTGTCCAATAGAGTGGAACTAGGTTTGTATGCTACTTTGAGAAATCCTGCTATTTAAATAAACATTGAATTATTTTATGGTTCTTTCCGATAAGCATTTGCCCACAAGCTGCTGAAGTTGTTGCTAATGTTTGAAGTTTAGTCTTTTCCTCTGTCCTTCAGTCTTATGACTACTTTTTCTTAAAGAATTTAACATTTGGAAGGGATTTTTCTGTGGCTAAGTAGTAAGCCATGCATTGTTTTGCCTTACTAACATTTTTACTTCTGCTTTGTTTCAAACAATGTTTTAGGCTTACAACTTCCCCCTTGTGTTTTTGGTGATTGCTAGTCTTGTTGCACTTTAATCTTTGGTTAACCATTTAAGTGCAAAGACCCCCTCGCACATAGTTTTTATATTTAGGGTGTGCCTACAATTATGGGTTGTGAGGGTTTTCAAGATTCCTTATGTGTCCAAATTTAGTGTTTATTTTTAACTTTCTCTAAAAGTTAAAAAAAGTTTGCTTAATTTAGTCTTTTGTATAATACTAAACTAGTTAGTAAAGTAGATTGAACAAAACTGAATTAAACCACAGATCCCACATGTATTTTCCATATCCTTGTAACAAATGTTTACCAAAAACAAATTTCCACAGTAGAAATGGTATACAGTAGGAAGCCCTGCACTAATCCTTTCTGCTGTGTTCAATGATCAAAGCAATATCTACATGTTCCTCTGGAAGCTTTGTTAGTCCACTCATTTTTTTTTCTTTTCTGAAAAGCATATGTTGCATATCCTAAAGATGAGTCGGGAATCTATTTACTTATTCGTCTCCCATTAGTCTTTAATGGAAACCAAATTATTTGAAGTAAACAGTATTTACCAAATAAGGAAACTGGTGAAGAAATGGAGTGTCCATGTGCCATTTATTGCCCTTGTTAATTGTACTTCCTTCAAAATGCAATTGTAAATAACTCATTTATGGCTATTCCTAAGATAGAGCTAGCTCACTCCCACTCAAAACATTGCTCGGCCTTGTGGGTTAGTTAGCTTTTGAAATCCATCTACCTCTAGCCCCGTGGAGGCTTTGTGGACCTATGTTAATGGTGGCCACTCAGACTTAAGCAACAAATGGTGTAAATGGAAACCGTAGTGGTATAGAAGGTAACAAATTACTCATGTTAGCAAGTCTTGAAATATATTTTTTTCCCTGCATGTGTCCCACCCTGCACTGTATTTCTTACAGGTCCGGTTTAATGACACTAAACTTGAGAATTGCTTTCCCTCATATTAAAAATAATAGACAAGAACCCATGCTGCTCCAAACTTGCTGTAGTCCATTTCCAGAATTGCAGACCAATGCAGCCTGTTTAAGGTTTATTAGGTATTCTAATGCATGCAGAAGGAAATTTGTTAGAATTTCTTAGTGACCTTCAAATTTAAACGCAAGAGTCTTACCTCTACTTCTGTGAGCCAAAAGTCGCTGAATGGGATCAATTGTTAGGTCTTGTTTGTTGACGGAAATGGTCTGTGTTTGACATTAATACAGTGCATGCACACTTGTAGGTTTAATAGTGCTATCCATGCAGAGACTGCCCAGTAAGATTTGATCAGGTAGTCTTTCAAATAGGGGCACTGCTGTATCACTTGCAGGCAAATATTGGACACCACCACTTATTCTCAGTAGATATCTGCATTGATAATTCTGACCTGCAGTTTTAAACTGAAGGCACAAGTAAGATATGCTTCATTAGTTGTAATGTGATAGTAAGCATCATGAAGGTATGTATGCATGTGCGAATGACTCACTATTTGAGGAGCTCCCAAGATCTGACTCAGTTTGGTATGTGGAAAGACTGAACTATGATAAACTGATTCATGCTATAAATATCTAATATCCTCTTTGTGTCACTGTAATAAGATCCTATACTTATTTTGCTCTCCTTACTCATTTGATTGGTGTCAAGTTTTTTTTTATTTTTTCTTCTTGTTCTTAGAAGGTCAAGAAATAAACTTGTCCACATTGAAGAACCTGAAAGAGCTTGTAAGAATATTTAAGGAACATCCATCCTTGATATTGAGTACCCTTTGGTGCATTATTGTTGAAAGGGCAATATGCTGCAGGGGAGCATGCTTCACGTCCTTCGAAGAAGCATATTACATCTGCAGTGAGACGCAGCCTGTTTTTTAAAAAAAAAAAAAAATTTTTTTTAATAGTCTTTGCTGGAGACGGCTGAAGAAATGTTTAAGGCTTTGGACAAAATGTGTGCGTTTTGGTTGTTGCGGTTGATTTTTTTTTTTTGTTTATATAGCAGGCTAGCTTTGGAAGCCTTGCAATCTTCGAATGCTGCGTGGGCACCTACCTTCGAGTTATAGTGGTGTTAGTGTTCAAAGTCTTGGGGGTGATAAACTTGAATTAACCACATAAGAAAGAAATTGGTCAGATAAAATGGAAATTATGACCGGGTCTAGTATAATAATTTTAAAATTAGCTTTATAGTGAAATTGTACTTTCTATGCCAGTAAGCACGTTTGGAAAGAAGCAGTGTCCTTAATGAGCATTTGCACTGATGGCACTTAATTTAAAGGTTTATTAACAGATCCCTTTCAAAAATTGAGGTCTTAATACTTTGCCATGGTAGCTGATCAAAAGAACGTGGTCCGTAGCCCAAATGGTGAAGTCAAAATTGGAGGTGCAAATATTTTTTATGTGGATCTGAAAATGAATGATATTTTTCAGGTTTTGAATTACAGGTTTACATTGAAACAAATTGTGCCAAAAAACAACCTTATGCTATTGAAATCTGAGGTGACTTGGTAGGATTTTTTGAAGACCGGAGTCTGACATGGCCAAAGTGTGTAGCTGTTTGTCTATTTTTTCCTCTTTTCTATCCTTTTCTTATGCTCTTAGTGTTTTTTTACCAGGAGATGAGTCTTCTTTGAGGCAGGTCCTACTCATGCAAATTTTGTTTGGAAATCATGTTCTCTACCCCACCTTCAACCAGACGCAGGATGGATTGATATAGGCAATATCAGTATTGAATACTCTGTGGCAGGTATCCCTTGTAACAAAGAACTATACTGGGGCAAGCTCGGTTATCGAAGAGAAACATTTGGCCAGAAGCTGGTCTGCTTTTTTTGCGGAATTCAGCTGTAGGATACACCCATCCTGATCTTTGCCTTTGCAAGGTTCTTGTATGTACTTTTGAACTAGGGTTGCATGTAGATTTCCCAGGTGGCGGGCGAGTATTTTTGTGAATCGCCTGACAAAAACTTATTGTCACATGCCGTATACCTTGAAAAGGTGAAGTATGTTTTTCCCCCTAGCAATCAGTCTGGCAATACCCAGCCACCATCCACTATTGAGTTGCATTTTCTTAGTGGCTACTGCTGCACTTCTCACCCCACATAAAAATAATGTAATCGGCAAACTTAGCTTTCTAAAATGGAAACATGTTGAAAAGCAGTGACGGCACATTCATCATTATTAAACATTATAGCTTTGATATTCTATTCATAAGATTGCACATTTTTTTTTCTAAACAAGTCCCAAGATCACCCCTTCTTTCCCAGAACTCCCAGATTTCGTTTTAGGGCAGTTGCCAAGTCCTAGATTTCCAGCCAGGCCTCATCAAGAAGTGAGATATGTAGTCAACTTGGCCATCCGTTGTCCCCTGCCATCTAGCCATTGAATGCAACCCTGGATGCAGAGACATTTTTCTTGCACATCTAGAATCCATTCTTTACTCTGCTGCTTCCACCTCTACAAGATCCTGGGAAATTTGAACCCAGGATTATAGAAAATCTGTGTTTATCCTATTAAACTATGGTCCTTCTATTGATTGTTACACATTCTTCCTGCCCACTGCTGTAGTAAACCACTAAACGTTTTTGTGGTCATCATGTCACCTACTGATTGATCACTCCTCATCTGACTGCTGTACACCAACATACCTCTGCTTAACCCCTGGACAACTCTTTCTCTCAAGTAGAAAAATATCATTCAAAACCATCTCCGACTTACAGAAATAACTTTAGTCATCTGACCATCAAAGCGGGTATTGCCACCTTTTCAGAAAATACTTCTGTTGGCACTTGACCTTCACATACTCTACCCAATCCCCATCCATTTGCTCAGCTGCCACTGCCATTGATCCAAGTCTAAATAGTCAGATGCATGCACTGTCACGAAGATGATGTAATTAATGCCCACAAGATATCAGACCTGTAGAAAAGAATCATCCCACCTCTAACACAAGACGGACGAAATACTACTTGTAAATACTTTGCTCATGCCTCACCATCAAAATTACCCCACACCGAACATTCTCTTCTCAGTACTTTAAACACCAGTCCTTTGTTCTTTACAGCTAAAGACTTTGTGCTAACAAAATCCTTCCCATCTGTACCACTGTTATCCTACTCATTATACAACCATCAATTTGATACATTCACCTCTATACAAGTGCCATCACCCACTTGGAATCCTAATTTCCTACAATAACTGTGGAATTTATCCATTTTCAACAGTAAATCATTTGTGTGCATTTCCAGCACATTTCACCACATAGCTTGTAAAACTTCTTACAATAGTTTCTAGAGTTCAAATTTAACTCTGCCTTTTTTAACCATTCATTTTTCTCTGACTTCTATCCTGAGTGTTATAAAAAACTAAGAAGCCATTCCAGTTTGAAAAGACCCACCTGTGAGCCCCCGCTCTCCTGATATATTTACCATCCGATCTTATGTATTCTTTTTCCCATTCAGAAACCTCAGATTTGTTTCATTATTTAACATTTCTCTGTAGCACAACTGCACCTCACAGGCCTTGAGACACTTTAAATTGAGCTGTAATAAGGATAAATTGCAACTTTCTGAAACTGACACTGCTGGAAATGTCAAAATGGTTAAGGTGAAAATGGGCCTGAAAAGATTAGTTGTTTGTAGAAGAAATTGTCGGTCGATTGGGATCAGAGATTAAGAGGAAGGGAGTTCTAGAGGTTGGTGGGTTGCTATAGATTTCCTTCTGCCCTGAAGTTGTTTAGGATTTTGCGATTTTCGGCTGTTCTTTGCCTTTTACCTCTTTGTCCACCTGATAGTCACCATAAGTATCCTAAAAAATGTAGGTGTGCACATTCAAAAATATGCCATCAAGGCCACATCCAAGAATTCTCCATGTGCTAATTGCCACTATAGAAATGGGCAAGTTAAACATTTTACATTCTCTTAGATAAAATGATACTAAATTGTGGCTTTCATTCAGCTGGGTCACTTAATGCCTCTCCCTTTCATACCTACTAAATACACAATTGGAAGGCTTTGTCTAAGTTTACTCCACTAACAACTTTAACTCCACGCGCCAATACCCCTTGGCCTTTATTCTGATCCATCTGGACATCTCACCATAGTTGATACTGTGGATCAGCTAACCTCCTTTGATACCCTTACTAGTCTAAGAATCATGGTAAAGGCACTTGTCTGGTTTAGCTGCTAACTTGAAGACAGTTAACTCTCTCTTTTCCCGTCTCTCACAGCCAGCCACATCAACTAATGATTTTCCCCATGGTTTTCATACTGAAATGTCTGCTCTTCACTCATGCCACCTCTCTTAGACGGCAAAACATCTCCTCCTTTGGATTGTCAGACCATCTGTTTGCAGATGTCAGTGTTCTCCTTTCTCAGCTTTAGGCACCCTCCTTCATTTTCATAAATCTTTTGACTCCCCAGTAGCAAATACTGTGAATGGCACTAAGATCTAAATGCTCCGCTAATAGACTGCAATCATCTATCTAACTATTATTCTAGTCCACCCAGAGGGCCCTTCTATTTTTCTCCACCTGATATCCTAACATTCCACCACAGCTGTGAAATCCATAATTATCTGTGTTCCAGACAGGAAAACCTTTATCACTATGCTTTCATTGAGCAAAGTAAAGTTAATGCTTTGTTATGGTCAAGATTACCTAGCCTAATATAAACGTCCAGTCAACTTGTGGTGCAGTATATTTTGTCTTTTGTGCATGTCTTGGATATTTGTTGATTACATGATGTGCTGTTCAGTTCCAACCCATGTTAATGCTGCTTTATTGAAAACTGTGGTGTTTGTATTTCTGTGCTCAGATATCAGCTCTGCAGATAATTTGTAAAGATTATTGCAACTCCGGTCCTATAATAATTCACTAGGAATACAGCAGTCTAGGTCATTACCCTATTGTATGACAAAGTAATATCTATTTTCTTTTCTTTGCCATCTGGGGATTGATTTTATCAAAAACTGTCTGCCTAGATCAAGCAAGCTTTGGCAAAGCCAATAGGTCTCGCCAACATGAGAACTATTGGCTTTGTCAATTTATTTTAGCTATGTTGTATAGCAGCGACGCGGGAGGTATTGGGGGGGGGGGGGGAGAGGGGGTGGCCCAGCAGCGACGCAGGTGGGATGGGGGGGCGCCCAGCAGCGACGCGAGAGATTGGGGGGGAAGGGCAGCAACAAGAGAGAGACGGGGGTGGCGCCCAACAGCAGCAACGCGGTAGGGATCGGGGGAGGGCCATCCAGCAGCAGCGACATGGGAGGGATGTGGGGCGGGACCCAACAACGCAGGAGGAACGGGGATGGGGCCCAGCAGCAGCGGGGGGCGCAGTGCTTGGCATATATTTGTTTTTTTCAGATATGTTGGGAAATTTTGCATTACATATTTGTAAAAACACTGTGTAAGACACGTTGGACTTCATTCTTTTTGCTAGATTGAAAGCATACCAGTGTATTACAGGTAATGGGGTCGTTTTTCGGGATTTCTTCACGCCCGAGGTAAATGATGCTAGAAGACCAGTGTGGCCTAATTCTGAAAATCCTTGATTCGCAAACGGTACTTAAGTGTTGCAAGACAAACCCATAGGTGACCTTGTCCCACACTTACATTTGTTAAATGACAGTGGCCTTTTGAGGATAGCAGGCCTCCATGAGCTCTACCCTCCTGGGTGATGATAGCTTAAGTCAGTGGATTGAGGCAAAAGGGCAGAAATGGAAAAAATGACTGCTGATGTAGCCCATGAGATTTGTAACATGTGCCTCAGCAATCCAGGATGATACTAACACAACTCAGTGTTGCGTTGTACCTACCTCAGCACTTGTTGAGATCAGGTGTAGGGAAATTAATGATAATGGTATGCAAGTCTAACTAAATATTTTTGTGAATTATGGATTCGCTCACCACTCACTGGCGAGTCCCTAACTCCATGTGATCTCAAGGCTTATGCCCAGATTTCCAGTGCTTCTGCAGTGTAAGCCTAGTAAGTGGCTACTGTTTTTTTAATTTTTCATTTTTTGTCTGTGATCATGTTTCGCTGCACGACTCTATTGATTTAGTTGAGGTGTTTGTTTTAAATACAAAAATGTAATATTTATTTAAATCATAAGCTGCAGGATATGATCTGATATTGAATATTTTCTTCTTTTAGATATTACTACAACAAGAGGATCCTTCATAAAACTAAAGGCAAAAGATTCACTTACAAGTTCAACTTCAATAAACTTGTGATGCCCAACTACCCCTTCATCAACATTCGGCACAATGGTAAGCAAACAGCCTCCCAAGTCTATTGCTTGCCTGCGTGTGTACTAGTGTTGGCACTCTGGTCATCCCTCGTTTATTTTTTTCTAATCCTTCCAGAAATGTTTTCGTTACCTGTTTCCTTATTAGAATGCAGTATTCTTGTGATATTTAAACACCAAATATATATATATATATATATATATATATATATATATATATATATATATATATATATATTCCTTGTTTAAAAAATACATTAAATGTCTGAACGTTTTAATCCCTATGCACCCAGTGTTTGGCATATATTTGTGTTTTTCAGATATAGTGGGAAACTTTGCAATGCATATTTGTACAGAATACTGTTGAGAGACCAGTTTCCATTGTTTTTGACCTGCTCTTGTTCCCTCTCAAGTTTGCAACAAACATGTGATGTGTTAACTGTTGCTTACTGAGGTGTTTGTTTTGTTTTTTGGTGGTATGAGATTGCCCTTGTCGTGCTACTCTCTCCAGGTCCGAAGCGAAAATGTTTTTTGGCTACGTATACTGGTGGGCAAGGTTCTTTGCTCCTGTTCCTATTGAGGCATTAAGTTGTGAAATTCTGAATCGAGGAAGAAATTTGCCTGCCGATTGATGCTAGTAGTAAATCTGAGATACAGCTCTCTACATTTTATTATGCATAAAGGTTTTATCCATCTCATCTATTAAAATCAGCAATTAAGAACGAGTTCAAAACCTTCAATGAGAACATGCAAAGCAAATCAAACTAACAACGTGACTCATGGTTGCCACTGGATCAAATTGTACAGTTATACCAATTTTTTAAATAATTGTACGAGCACTGTGGTTATAATGCGAAACGTAAAACCCACTAAAATTCCAGAATTAGGTTGGTGCGACATCCACAATGTCCCCGTAGTCTTTTCATGACCTCACTTAACATCACAGACTTGATATAATTGATGACACAACTGGTTATATAAGCACGCTTACACAGTACATTGCTTATAATGTGCTCAGTGTTGGCATTTAGAAAGCAGCTAATGGCCCATTAAGTAGGGCGTGACGGGGTGAAAGACTGCAGTGCTACTTATTGGCAGTTAACCAATGTCCTTATAGATTGCATAGATAAAAAGAAAAAGCTGTAGTACTACTGATTGCTGTTTTGCATATATGACTGTTTAGGATTTTTCTCTACCATCCTTATAATTGCTGAGGGTGCCTGCTCATGTTCTGGAAACCTCTGCTCTGACTTCAGTTGCATATCAGTGGTAAGGTAGTCTTCCATATCCATTCTGTAAGCACAAGACTTCAGTTAGTATTCGGTGGTGCAGCAGCATTTTACTCCAAAAAAATAGTTGAGAGGACACATATTCACTGGTTTGGCAGGTTATCTTATGTATGTGATAAAGTAGTGACTTTTGTTGCTTTCATTTTATTAAATATAGGAGTCATAATAGATGTAGAGGCCAAAAAGGGGTTCAAGAAGCACATCATGAAAGTCGTGCCTGGATGCTGGCACTTTTGCGGTTCCATTTCAATTGGACTAGATTTACCACATCTTTCAAGTGAGGTGTTGTATGCCATTTATGGCCAACCGCAGTATCAAGGCAGTGGTTTGGAATTTTATAAAATACTTAATTGTAAAAGGAATAAAAATCCAATTGTCCTTTTTGATTCCACACAGAGAGGCAACAGATTAGGACTGGATTCTCATATCTGACCACTGATAATATACTTATTGTTATTCCGGGGCTAATATATCATGGATTTGATTCTGGCTAAGTCTCGGATTATGCCACATTTGATTCCACAAGACGCTGACCATACCAGAGTTCTATTTTTGATAAATATTTCGTTATTCACACGCTCTGTCTATCAGTGTGATCGTTTTAGGGCAGCTTTTTGACCACAGTAGGGTTCTGAATATGCTAACACTTTCATTTTGCCAGAGTACTGATTATAGCAGAGTTCAGGATGTACCATTCTTCTAAGTGTCCCACTGCTCTCTTTCTTACTTTAGATTGTAAGGAAGAGCCTCGTGCATTGCTTTGACAAATCTACTTTTACGTATTCACTCAAATTCTCAATTTTATAATAAATCCAGAATGTTTGAGGTCCAGTGCCAGGATTGATAACTGATGATCAACACGACTGCTCAGTCTGACCGTCTCCACAGGAGCACATTGTGTAATTCTTTAGCAAATCACTTAATCTTACTCTGCCCCAGTTCTCTTGTTGCCATGATTGTGACAATAAGCCATGTGCTACATCAATGATTGGTTTACATTTTGCAACTATATGAGCTGCAAGGTCTTGTCAGACAATGTTCTGGGTCCAATTCTCATAGCTATCTGCGCATATAAGCTTGGCTTACACAAGCAAAATATGGTTTTGCACTCCTAAAAGATTTTTTTTCCTACTAAGTATTTTGTAAGAGCGTACCTACTCGTGGGCTAAATGCATTTTGGAAGTTGTGGTTCCCTATATACACACACAAACGTTAATTAAGGTCATTAACCAACTCCACTGCAACCCTGGAAAAGGAAAAGAAAGGACCACTCCCTCCTAAAATAAACTGGTCCTGTAGGGAAACTCGTTTCCCCGTGAGGGAAAATATTTTCACACTAGAAAATTAAATTTTATAACAAGTGAATTTCCTCTTGCTCTGCGTTTTTTTCTCATAAGCTAATATATGTACATACATTTGCTCATGCAAAATTAGAATTCGCAGAAGTTTTCGATGGGTATGATTTCCAGGCCTCATTCTTAAACTCTTGTTGAAATCCCTAAAGTCCTAACTCTGCACCAGTGCAAAATCAGAGCTGTATGTGCACTTTTGTGACTTTTGTTTAAGAATGGGGCACTAATTTATTTTATTTGCATGTTTCCCAAAATGTTGAACTTCATGGTTTTTGCACTGATCCGCCATTTTTTTTAAAATAGTGAAGCGCATTAAATTTTTTATTTAATGGTGTCCTATAGTAGTGGTATTTGAGGTTGCCCTTAAAAATTGCATAATAGTTAAGCAAATCAGTTTGTACATTTGGGCCTTTTTTCAAATCTCAAATACTATTTGGTTACTCTTCACTATGAAAACAACCACAACTTTTGCTTCAGTTGTTATGCATGTATCAATATATGATCAGTGATCATTCGGGAGTATTATGAATAGCCACAAATTGTGATATTTTGAAAACGTGCACATACATTTACATTGCAATCACGGTTTATAATGCACACTCAGTTTACAACCTGCTGCAGTTCTTTAGAGCACCTGCACAAACTGTAATTACTTTTCATTAGTGAACCATGTGTACAACTTTGAACATGTTACTTATGGATTCATAACTTGACTTAGTAGCAGCCATTCCTTTTCCCACAACCGTACTGTATATTGTTAATTGCTAGCCAAAAAGTTTGTGCTGCAGAGGATTGGATCTACTTCTGTAGTGACTAAACAAGAAACATGCACATGATTACTTGCTGTCCTTGAAACCTAACAATGCCCTGGATGTCAGACGATGGGAATTCCCCACCACTGGCACATTTCATGCGCCCAGTACCTACAAAAAATAACTCTGAAATGATCACACTAACAGTCTCCCTTGCAGCAGACCAACTACTACAGGACATTTAAGATGATCAACCTGTAAAACAAGTAATGCACATGTCCATTTCTGCAGTTTTTACAGAGACCTATGCGATTTGATCAATCTTATTTGAAATTGTTTTATCAATCCGGCGGAAAGGGTACCTTTTAATTGACTAGTAAAAATGAATTCTTTTAAAACATTCTCAAACATTGAATTTACTTAGTAGTTGAGCATCACAAATCCTTTGAGGCACAAAATTTAAAAAAAAGTCAGAAGCCAATGTTGATTACAGTTTCCTGTTGTGGGTGTAGGGCTATGTGTGAGTAATACTTGATCTAGATGTCTCATGGGGGGAACCCAATGTCTTGCCAGCTACATAAATTGGAGATGTGTTGTGCACCTGATTGAGCCAAGGACTGTATCCAAAGAAGGCTGTTGGTATGCTGCAAGTATTTGTGATTTGTGATGGTGTCACCTTTGCCTCAACTCCTTGCTAAGGAGAGACTGCCTACCTGCTTGGCTATCGTTTTCTCAGTAATGCCACCAAATTCCTGAGCAGCCTCCTGTTAAAATACCATTAACCATGAAGGGGTTTTCAGCACCTCCCTGCCACAATAAGCCAACAGAAAAGCATTGACCTACATCCCTCGCTTCAAACTGGAATTCAAAAGTTTCCCTCCTGCACCACCATTAAATCAATCCATATTGTGGAGACCTTTGATCAAAACCTCTGGCCCTTTCTCCAAAAGTTAACCTAGGCCTAGCCTAGTGCACTACCACAACGGAGTAGTCAAGAGTGCAGGTGGAAAAGAGATATGTCCTAAGCCCCCTCGATTTGGTAATGAGGGCAACTACAGGGAGGTGCTGCAGGTTGCCTGTTGCGAGGGCAAGAAATTGATGACCGCAAGATCAATCAATCAATCACAGAATTTGTAGAGCGCACTACTTACCCGCGAGGGTCTCAAGGCGCTGGGGAGAGGGAAGGGGGGGGGATGCTGCTACTGGTCGAACAGCCAGGTCTTGAGTAGCCTCCTGAAGGTCAGCAGGTCTTGGGTCTTTCGTAGGCTTAGTGGAAGGGTGTTCCAGGTCTTGGCGGCGAGGTGTGAGAAGGATCTGCCGCCGGTGGTTGTTCTTCGAATGCGGGGGACGGTGGCGAGGGAGAGGTCGGCGGAGTGGAGCTGGCGGTTGGGGACGTAGAAGAAGAGTCGTCTGTTGAGGTAGGCTGGGCCAGTTTTGTGGAGTGCCTTGTGTGCGTGGGTGAGGAGTTTGAAGGTGATCCTCCTGTCGACGGGGAGCCAGTGCAGGTTCCTCAAGTGGGGGGGGTGATGTGGCTGTGGCAGTCGTGCGGAGGCGTTTTGTATGCGTTGCAGTTGCTTGATGAGCTTGGCCAGGGCTCCCGCGTAGAGGGCGTTCCCATAGTCCAGTCTGCTACTGACGAGGGCCTGGGTGACTGTTCTTCTTGTGTCTGTCGGGATCCACCTGTAGATCTTGCGAAGCATGCGGAGGGTGTTGAAGCAGGAGGAGGAGACTGCGTTGACTTGCTTGGCCATGGAGAGCGTTGAGTCGAGGATGACTCCCAGGTTGCGTGCGTGGTCGGTGGGTGTCGGGGCTGCTCCCAGCGTCGTTGGCCACCATGAGTCGTCCCAGGCTGAGGGGTTGGAGCCGAGGATGAGGACCTCCGTTTTGTCCGTGTTCAGCTTTAGTCGGCTGATCTTCATCCAATCGGCGACGGCCTTCATTCCTTCATGGAGTTTGGCTTTGGCGGCGAGGGGGTCCTTGGTGAGGGAGAGGATCAGTTGAGTGTCGTCGGCGTAGGAGATAATGTTGAGGTCGTGTTGTCTGGCGATGCGTGCGAGCGGGGCCATGTAGATGTTGAACAGTGTTGGGCTGAGGGACGATCCCTGGGGTACGCCGCAGATGATCTCGGAGGCTTCGGATCGGAAAGGTGGGAGGCGGACTCTCTGGGTTCTGCCGTCGAGGAAGGAGGTGGTCCATTCCAGGGCCTTGTCTCGGATCCCTGCGTCGTGGAGGCGTGCGCGTAGAGTGCGGTGGCAGACAGTGTCGAAGGCGGCGGAGAGGTCCAGCAGAATGAGGGCTGCGGTCTCACCATTGTCCAGCAGGATCCTGATGTCGGTGGCGGCGATGAGGGCAGTCTCAGTGCTGTGGTTGCTGCGGAACCCTGATTGGGATGGGTCCAGGATGCTGTTTTCTTCGAGGTATCGGGTTAGCTGTTTGACGATCTTCTCGATGACCTTGGCTGGGAACGGAAGCAGAGAGATGGGCCGGAAGTTCTTGAGGTCTCTCGGGTCCGCCTTGGGTTTTTTGAGTAGGGCGTTGATCTCTGCGTGTTTCCAGCTCTCTGGGAAGGTCGCGGTCTCGAAGGAGAGGTTGATGATGTTGCACAGGTGGGGTGCGATGGAGCTGCTGGCTTTGTTGAAGATGTGGTGCGGGAAAGGGTCTGAGGGGGAGCCGGAGTGTATTGTGCTCATGGTCTTGATGGTGTCCTCGATGTTCACGCTGGCCCAGGCTGGCAGGGGGTCGTGGTCGATGGTGTGTGGCGGGTCTGGTGTATCGATCTTAGTTGGGGTTGTCTGGGTGTCGAAGCTGTCGTGGATGTCGGCGATCTTGCGGTGAAAAGAAGGTGGCGAGGGAATCGCACAGGGGTTGCGACGGCGGGATGTCGTTGGTGTTGGAGCTGGGATTGGAGAGTTCCTTCACGATGTTGAAAAGCTCCTTGCTGTTGTTTGCGTTGTTGTCAAGGCGGTCTTTGAAGGAGATTCTCTTGGCGGACCTGATGAGGTGGTGGTGGTTCCGGATGGCGTCTTTGTGGGCTGTGTGGCTGTCCGGTGTCTTATCGCTGTGCCATTTCTTCTCTAGTTTCCGGCAGGTGCGCTTGGAAGCTAGGAGTTCCGAGGTGAACCAGCTGGCTCTTTTGGTGGTGTTGCTGTAGGTGAGCTTTTTCAGCGGGGCGAGGGTGTTGGCACAGTCGTCCATCCATCGTCTGAAGTTGCAGGCAGCGTCGTTGGTGTTGGATGTGTCGGAGGGAGGGCTGAGAGCGAGGGTTGCCCGGAGTTGGTCTTCGGTGACTTTGCTCCAGAAGCGGCGTGGGATCTGTTGGGTGCGGTGGGTTTCTGGAAGGTGAAATGGATGCAGCGGTGGTCGGTCCAGAGGAGTTCCGTGGTGTGGCTGAAGGAGATGTGGGAGCTTGAGGAGAAGATGGGGTCAAGCGTGTGGCCGGCGCAGTGGGTCGGTGTTGTGACGAGCTGGCTCAGGCCGAGGTTGGCGAGGCTGTCGATCAGGGTGGTGGATTTGCTGTCGTTGTTGTTCTCCAGGTGAAAGTTCAGGTCTCCGAGGAGGATGTAGTCGGTAGAGGTCAGGGCGTGCGTGCTGATGAAGTCGGCGATGGAGTCGCTGAACTGGGGTCGGGGCCCAGGGGTCTGTAGACAAGGGTGCCTCTAAGGGTGGTGTTGGGGTCCGTGTGGATCTGGAAGTGCATGTGTTCGGCGGTGCTGAGAGTGTCGTTGGTGCTGGTCGAGACCCTGATGGTGTTCTTGTGGACGATGGCGATTCCTCCTCCTACTGCGTTGATGCGGTTTCTGCGGGTGATCTTATAGCCGTCTGGGATGGCTATGGCGATGTCGGGGGGCGGAGGAGTCGTTCATCCAGGTCTCTGTCAGGAAGGCGACGTCTGGTGATGTGTCGAGCAGGTCCCAGAGCTCGACGGCGTGTTTGCGTGCGGAGCGGGTGTTCAGCAGGATGCACCGGAGGTGGTTGAGGTCCTTCTTGGCGGGCGCCTCGGTGGCTCTGAGGCTGGTGTAGCTGCAGTTCCGGCAGGTGAAGGGACCATGGGTGCGTTTCGGGGCGGCCTTGAAGCAGTTGTGCGTCCGGGGTTGAGAGCGTGGAGTGTGGTGGCATCGTATCGGCGTCGGTCCTCGAGGCTGGTGCGGGGGGCGCGCGGTCCAGGGGTTCTGGCGCTGGGCGCGGTCCAGTCGCGGACGGGCGCAGACGGGCTTGCCTTAGGCGCGCCAGAGGCGCGGCCGCCATATATGGGGAGGTGGGAGGGAGGAGCAGCTGGGAGGCGGGAGGCAGGGGCAGCGAATGGGCAGTCAGGGGGGCGGGGACGCAGCGGCGGCAATGTAGAGAGGCAGCGGGGGCACAGAAGGAAAAACGGAGAGAAAACAAACAGAAATACGGGCACAGTACAATGGGGCAGCGAGGGGCACAGAAGGGAAAATGGAGAGAAAACAAACAGAAATACGGGCACAGTACAATGGGGCAGCGAGGGGCACAGAAGGGAAAATGGAGAGAAAACAAACAGAAATACGGGCACAGTACAATGGGGCAGCGAGGGGCACAAAAGGGAAAATGGAGAGAAAACAAACAAATACGGGCACAGTACAATGGGGCAGCGAGGGGCACAGAAGGGAAAATGGAGAGAAAACAAACAAATACGGGCACAGTACAATGGGGCAGCGAGGGGCACAGAAGGGAAAATGGAGAGAAAACAAACAAATACGGGCACAGTACAATGGGGCAGCGAGGGGCACAGAAGGGAAAATGGGGAGACAAAAGCAAAGAAATACGGGCACCGAGGCCACAAGCGGAGGGGCGAGCTTAGCAGCAGCGGGCGGACAACACAGGCGGAGCTGTGTGGTGGGGGAGCGACCTACCTGGCAGATTGTGCTAAGGCTTAAGGTAGCACACATCTTCCAGAATCCCTAGACTTGAGGCATTTACATGGACTGGTAAAGGGCACCTATGAGACATGTTAATCAGTCAATCAATATCTTTATTTCGATCACTTAAGACCACAAAAGACAATTAACATTAAAACACACAGCCCCACCATTATGAGGGGAAGAGGTAAACAGAGTTCATAATAAAATATAATAAAGAATTTTTAAAATTGATTACTGATCAAAAATTTAAAACGTGTACATTTAGGGAAATTTACTAAAAACATTAAAATTCATTGTTCAAACTACACTAAGTGATCTAAAAGGATCCTAAAAAAAAATAGCACAAATCTACTGCACATTTCATAGATCTAAACGATTGGGAGCCCTAAAAAGTATGCGTGCGCAGATAGGCACAAAGTCGGGATTGGGATTTAACAGAAGTTTGCCAGTTTTAGAGGTACAGCATATATATAAAAGGATTTGGTGGGAGTTCTGCCTATAGTTTAATGATAGGTGGCAGGTTGCTTAGGCAAAGGGGCTGTTGTGATTCCCTGGAAGAGCTAGAGGAAAGAGATAAAGTTGGAGAGTCAGTGGTTCAGTTGCAAGGAAACATTTGTGTTGTGAGTGGTCCTTCATCTCTTCCAAATATGACTTGTGTAGAAAAGCATAATACGAGCAAAACGACAGAACAATATAGGTTAACGCATGAAGGTATAGGGGCAGCTTAATTTAGTTTGCACATCTAACTAAACTGTGGCTTTCTGGAGCAGAACTACCATTTTCTTGGCCAATCCTGGGTTGAGAGTGTTACAGGCCCGGGCAAGGTTGCTCTTACTGTTGGGTGATGAGCGTAAAATACTCAACAAGAAAATTGATACTAATAGGCACTAGATAGAGTTCACCATACCATGGTCTGTAAATCAGCATGGCCATTGGACACTCATGATTTAGCCCCCCCTTCACGCATCCTGTAAATCGCAAAGCAATGCTTTGTAGTCCCTTGGAACTTTCTGGCAAACACTTCAGAGGTGTGTCATTCAACTAACAAACTTAAAAAACTATCCACCAGACATTACATTCCCTATTACCCCCACCACTTTTCTGTACTGATTGCATAACAAGGTGCTGCAGTAAAAGAGGGCCCCTCGCATGCAGTGAGAGGAAACAGCCCCTCTGTCCCCCAACCCTCAGCTGACTGTGTACAAGACCGCCACCCTTTTCAGACATGCAATTTTGCACTTTGCCTTCCACCTTCTGCATTGTCGTCCTGACCCAAGTGATCTCTCATGCCTGGAAATCTCTATTCTTTTCACTGTGCCACAGTTTACCTCTACTAACCACAGAAGCGAGGGGCGGGGGCTGACTTTCCTATGAGGGGGCCTTCAATGAACCTTGTGTCGGCCCCCTGACTCTTCTTTCTCCAGCGCCCTGAAAATTAACTATGTGGTGGCGAGACGGATTTGGCAAATGTTGGTAAAGATGTAGGTGCTTATGGCACGCCTCCCCTGGCCTCCAGCATCCAACTCCCCACTCCCTCTTCTGTATCCCCAATCAATGTGGCGGAGAGAGCACCAGCTCCGCGAGTGACCATGAAGGATGCTTTTCCTGGCTACCGGAATGAGCCATGGCAAACAGCCTGAGGGAGACTCACGCCGGACTGTAGCGGAAGTATCTGTTGTTAAACCCTGGACTGCTGGAAATTGCCTGTAATTTTGGCAGCAGCAGCCCCTCCTCAGCTCTGAGCAATTAATCACTCTAACGTATGGTGGCCACTCAAGAAAGCAACTTTATGAAAAGTAAAATAAAATCAGGCCGTAATGCATTGAAGTTAAAAATATTAAACTATGCAACTACTTTAAAGTTAGGCAGATCAAACGTAGGGTACTAGTAAAAGCCGAATCACAGCCTTAAATGTGACTGAGTATGCTCTCCCATTAATTCCCACTCTGTTTAACTTTGTGTCGGGGGGTGGGGGGGGGGGCCTGTTTAATATGGCGAATACTACTATCTTTTCATTTTGCACCGGCAGAGATGCCAAACTGAGCAGACTTTTTGGTACCTGATCCTCCAATTCTAATTTTGGGTAGGACTAGGCACGAAAGCGCATCGTGCAAAATGAGTCCTTTTCATCTTACTGAAGCCATTAAGCCAGGGCCCAGCTTCTCAGCGTTGGGCATTTCAGCGCGTACGCGGAAAAAAAATTCTTAATCCTCCACTGACAAGCCTAAAAAGACAAAAGGCAAAAACCCTGTTTGGGTTGAAACATGCCTTCCCACTCTCTTGCAGTGGAAAGTGGTTACATTGGCACTTAGCTAATGTTTACCCAGTAGTCTAAAGATGTATGTTCTGACTTTCTTGCTGAATTGTAATGCGTTTTATGTAACGACTGTGTAAACTAGTGGGCTGTCCTTGCATTTAGTGTTGAAGGCGGTGGCATTACAGTGCATCTTGCAAAACCAGTCTCCTGTGGAAATTGAAATGCATGAACCCAGTGGCAGCATGCAATGTCACCGGATTATAAACATCCTTTCTGTTATGCAGGATATGTTTATTAGTGTTTTTTTTGTTGTTTTTTTTTTTTAAATGACTTGGGCGGAATGTTGGTGCGCACCTCTGTTCGGGTGGAGTACGGGAGGTGCGTGTTAATCTTTAATTACAGCAGTAACAAGTTTGGGCAGTTCTCATCTGACACTGCTGGTGCTCTTCCTTCTTTCTTTGTGCTGTCACTCCCTTCTATCTCTCGGGCATTCGTGTAGAAAGAAATAATTTAGAGTATTCAATTGTATCGTAGTCTCTGTTTTCGCCCATCTTGCCCGAGGATGTAGATGGAATTTCAACCTGTTTTGGGGTGCTGATATCCAGTTTCATGCCTGTTCATTCCGCCTTGACCTGCAGCGCTTGCTACTGAAAACGCAGATCAGTCACTCAGGGTGTGACTGTGGTTTGGTAGTTCAAGGTGCTGGCAAGAGCTCAGTGGTTGTGAACTGAATGGACTAGGTCACGTGGCCTGTGAAACCCACTTACCACTCCAAGATACATTCAATATCCAATTCCTTGTAACCCTTACCCCCCCCACCTCCCCCTACTTGGGCAGTGCCAACATTTCAATCAAGTACCTTTTTTAAGTGTTGCAGTTTTACCACCTGTAATACCATTGAGTGGCTCTGCTGTGCTTAGCATCTTCTGTTTTACCATAATAAGCTCTTCTATGTAATGACCTCCCCTCTCCCACCCCAACTTGTAATATTTATATAGGTGACTTTGTATTGTATTGGCATTTATATAGTGCCTACTAACCCTGATGAGGCTTTGAAGCACTTTTCAATAAGTAGTATGCTAGTGTGCTGGGCCCAATATTAGTTGGTTAGTTGTGCAAGATATGAGGGGGAAGAAGGAAGTGGGGGTTAGTGGCCGTATTCCAAATCTACATAGGTCTTCATACAATCTTTCATACAAATACACCCCATTTAGAAACATCGTAATCGCAAGTGCTAACGGTACATTACTTATTGGTTCTCTATTTTGCGGAGCTAGAATGGCCAGGTAGTGTCGTTGCCTTGGAACCCATAATCTTCATTTTACTTTATCATGTTTACAAAAAGTGCAATGTTTAGATTGTGTCTTCAGTTGGCACTGTACTTGCTGTTCTGCTTTGCTGCTTTCATGCTCTTGGATTATCCGCAATTATGACTTGCACGAATTGGCATTCTTGCTTGATTATGGCATGGACCTTCTGCCCTCTTATAGTCACTCGAAAATGGACAAACGGTGTTTTCCAAGTTTACCTGAAATGATACTTATCCACAAATCGTAGTCCTTTTTAACCATGCAACTTTGAGATATTTGGTTTTGGGTTACCCTGTCCTCTTTGGACACACCCCGCTTTATTTACACCCTTTTCACCACCCTTTAATATTAAAGTTTTGTAAAGAGACACACCTAATTGCTGTCACTTTGCAAAATAAAAAAAAAGAGTACTACCATCCTTTGTTTCATAAGTTCGATGTGCCCATTTAAAGATCAAATAAAGACTTCCAAATAGTGAAACAAGAATGTACATCTAGTTTTATGTGAATTTCTGTTGAGGTGATCCTGCGTTCAGTGATTTTTCAAATGGAGAGATGTTTTCCAGTTGCTCGCAGGAAATTGTCGAGAGAATAGGCCCTCCTAACCAAAAACTGTGGTATTCCAGTCTTACCTCACAGTTGCTGATACCACTTAGTAGTGTCTTCCTCGTCAGCTGTCCTCTTACAGCAGACGTACATTGTGTAAACATTTTCCTATGAAAAGTTTTCCTTTGGCAAGACTCAATTTAAGGGCACTTACGTTAGCATGATCTCTAGAAAGCATACTGTTCAGTTTTTCAGTTTTGATGTACTATGTTATAGCAAGCTTTGCAGCATGACTAGTCTGAAAAAAACATTATATAATGTGACATCGATAAGAAACGTGTCCAGCATCAGACCTTGACATCGCATCCTGTGCTTTTTTTTTTTTTTTGCATTTGTCATAACATAGGGCATCGGCATAGGTTAATCAGCATGGATCAAGACTGAAGATCAAACCTTGCAATTTGGACAGTTTGCGGGACAGTTATTTTGTGAATTCACAATGTCTAGAGTTGAGACAGTGCTAAAATGATTAAACCGGTTTAATTCCACTCGCGGCTTTGCTTCAGGGTAAAATGAAAACACTATGTTTACGTTATGCTCCATATAGCACACAGAGTATGCCACCAGTGTTTGTCTAGGGGCCATCATAAAAAAGAGGGCAAGGTTACATTAAGTTCCACGTTACGGAATGGCTGGTTACATTGTCCTTCGTTCTGGCTTTGGAATTGAAAGCATTGGAGTGGGTTGCCACATAGGGTTATGGAAAAAACATGTTCAACGAAATGGACGCTAAAAGCTGCTTCTGCTGTACCTACTCTTTTTTTTGAGCATTGTTCTCCGTGTGCTTGGGACATGTCTCCCCACAAACCCACGGTGTTTAAACCATGTGGAGAATGTCACCGACCGAGGGCTTTCTCTGACCCACATTTGGTTTTCCTGTAGTACCTGGGGTCGAGCCACTACCCCTAAGCTTGCTTTGACTGAAAGTCCATAAATTCTAAGGTGATTCGCAAGCAGGCTTTGAAGCTCTGGGTGGCGCAGCAGAAGGCTGCTCCTCACCGGTTCCAGTCCCGTGGTAGACCGCAAGGCCGTTTCAGCGGACGATTGTCTTCACAGTCCAAGGCTTGTTCGTCCAAGTCATGTAAGTCCATGGAGATCAAGAAGTCGTTGAGGTCTCCTTGAGGATCCCTGTCCCAGCACCGTGGCTGCTAATCCCCGCTCCTGCACACCACCTGCAAAGCCAGCTTCAGGGCCTGCTCCGCGCTACCACAAGTTCTATGGAGCCTAGCAACGCCAGCCCAATGTAAAGAATTTTACTATGCCTTGCATGCCATCTTTGGACCACATTCTCCCTCTGGTACACCTTTGGGCCCCATGGAGTCTAGAGGTACCCTTGCTATTTTTCTGTCTGAGGGTTTGCTTCCCAAGCCAAGCTGGACCTTCTGGATCTGCCCCTGGATCCCGACCAATGCCATCACGGGTGCCTTCTTCCATTCCGGCACCGTACCTGACTGCGCTGCTCGACAATGAACCCATTTTTGGACTTACCGCCCCTAGATCAACCCTACCTTCCTGAAGGGGAGATGCAGAAGGGCTAGGTTCCCTAAAGAAGGACGCTGATGCAGCAGAAAACTGGTATCGGGAGCTGGGTGATCCAGTGGCCTGGACAACTCACGGGACTCTGACATGCTTTTCCTGCCGGGCCCTTTATTGGGGGAAGGCGCATCCTTCTCCACAGTGATGTGCAGGGCTGCTGTCGAGGTCAAGACCAACGCTTTGAAGGAGGTACTTCACCCGGGAACCAGTTTGACTGAACAACTGCTCCCCTTCAACAAAGCCATCACCAACGTTCGCTTGGGCCAAACCTTGCACAGGGGCTCCTGTGCATCGCATGATTGCCTTATGCCATCACAATGCCCCAGTAAACCCAGCTTTACTCTCTCACAGCACCCCTCTTAAGAGCCTGGTTCTGGAGGCCAAAATGTCAACAGTCAACTCGGATCCATTCCCTTCCACTCCACCTGATGGGGAATCCAAGAGGCTGGACTCCTTTTAAAAGCATTTTGTCTCTACCACCAGCCTATCTTTGTGGTCGGTGAACACCACATGCCTCTTTGGCCGATACTCGCATGCTTTGTGGGGCACTGTTGCACAGCTGCTTCCTAAGCTTCCTGAGGAGGTCTGGTCTATCCTCAACCAAGCCTTAGCGGATGGTCTCGATGTAGCAAAGTTCGTCATCGGGGTTGGGCTGGATACCACAGAATCCCTAGGCCAAGCCTTGGCTTCCGCAGTGGCTCTGCGTCACCATGCCTGGTTGCATCCACTGGGCTCTCGGGGAGAGATGTCCAAGCGTTCTTTATTGAAATACCCTTCGATGGCTCACACCTATTCGGCGACAAAGCTGACATGGCGTTTGATCGCTTTTAGGTGGACACGATCATGCACTGCCTGCCCCAGTGGTCTGCGATAACATCTGACAAGTGAGGGCTTCAGATTGTGCTTATTGGGTACACCCTCCCAAATTGTGGAAATCCATCCGCTCTTGCCACCTTCCCAGGAAGTGATGGAGGACAGATGCCTTGCTCTGTCAGGGACTACAGGCTTTTCTGGCCAAGTGAGCCACCAAGAGGGTGCCCACGCCAGAAGTAGGGCGTGGTTATTTCCGCTTCTTTCTCTTGCCCAAAAAGGATGGAGGCCTCCATGCTATACTAGATCTGCGTCCTCTCAACTACTCTTGAAAAAAGAAAAAATCAAGATGCTCGCTTTGGCTCTAGTTCCTTCGGCATGAGATCCTGGAGACTGGATGGTGGCGCTGGACCAGCAGGACACATTTCCACATCCCTGTCCTGTTGGCCCCCAGGCATTACCTGCTGAGCATCGTGAGCTACAAGTATTTCCAGTTTGCTGTGCCCCCTTTCGGCTTTACCATTGTCCCTTGAGTGTTCTGGAAAGTGATGGCTGTAGTTACAGCCCATCTGCGGAGGTCAGGGGTTTTAGTCTTCCGCCTACATTTACAACTGGCTGCTCAAGACAAGCTTGCCCCAGGCTGGCGTCGCCCACCTCTATATTACGGCGAATCACCTGCATTCGCTGGTGTTAATTATCAATGTGCCGAAATCACACCTGAAACCCCTTTTCAGACGCTGCCTTTCATCTGAGTCATTCCGGTCAGTTTGTTCCGTGTCTATCCTCTGCAGCGGCGAGTCTAGGATATGTATGCTTTTATTCCGACATTTCTGCCTCTAGTCTGCATTTCAGTTAGAATGACTCTAAAGTTGCTGGGTCTCATGCATTCCTGCATTCTGCTGCTGAAGCATTCACTGATGGTCATGTGTACTCAGCAGTTGGACCTGAAGTCCCAGTGGGTGCAGCATCAAGGAAATCTCTCTGACCTGGTCCAGATATTAGAGGGGACTAGACAGGATCTGCAGTGGCGGCTGGCAGACAGCAGACCCTTCTCCTTTTCCCTCCCAGAGCCGACAGTGGTGACCAATGCATTACTTCTGGATTGGGAAGGAAGCCTGAGAGAGGTGGAGATTTGAGGACTCTGGTTTCCGGCAGAATTCCAGCTCCACATCAACCTCCTGGAGTCTGAGGGTGATTCGCTTGGCATTGAAATCCTTCCTCCCATTCATCAAGCAAGAGGTTGGTTCAGGTGTTCACAGACAGCACCACGCCATGTGGTACTGCAACAAACAGGGCAGTGTGGGGTCGTGGACCCTGTGCCAGGAGGCCCTGCGCCACTTGACTTGGCTGGGGTGGCGGGATGTCATCCTGATCGTGCAGCACCTGGTAGGCTCACTGAACGCCAAAGTCAACAAATTCAGCCGTTGATGCCTTGTGGTTCACAAATGGCAACGACATCGGGAGGTGTGGGGCAAGGTCTCTTCTGGGAATGGGGAGCACCTCTGCTCGATATGTTCCCCTCCTCCGAGAACGTGCAATGTCAGCACTTCTGCGCATTGGGTTTTCCAAAGTGATTCTCACTCTCCGACACATTTCGTCTCGAGTGGAATTGGGGCTCCTGTAGACCTTTCTGCTCATTCCACTCCTATCCAGAGTTCTTAAGAAGATCGGGACATACCAGGCCCAAGTCATTCTTGCGGCTCTGGATGGAGCACGCAGAGTTTGGTATCCTGACCGCATGAGCATTGGTCCTCTGTTCAGGCTGCCCCTTCATGAGGATCTCCTGTCGCAGTAACACAGCAGTGTGTTGCACCGAACCTGCACACACTCCACCTGCATAAATGAGAATTGAGCTGCTGCAGTTGAGAGCTTTTGATCTTCCTCCCAAGGACTGTGATGACATCTTGGCAGCCAGGCGTCCCTCCACTAAGACTGTATACACCTGCTGTTGAGAAGATTGTGGCGAGGGGTTCCTCATGCCTGGACAATTTTCTCTCTCTCTCTCATTTATTATTATTATTATTATTATTAATATTATACAAACTGAAGATTTCAGGCTCGGAGATGCCCCTACCAAAAAGTTTATTTGAAAACCTATCTGACCTTCATCAAAAGGTTTGAACTAGTCATAATGCTGCGGGTGCTGTGTTGCAAAAGTGGAATATATTGCATATCATTAGTGATCCTTATCACTGTTTTTAGCACTGCAGGTATATATCATTTCAAGTGAAAACTGCTGCTGAATGCACAGATTTAGTTTTGAATTCTGGTTGCTCTTTGCCACAGAATTAAGAAATGCAACTTTTCCTTCAGGGGAGTTTCCATTGACGTCATAAGTACTGAATAGTCCCACCCATCTTCATTTATGTTCCATATTCCCCTTACTTCAGAAAGGCCATATCTTATGATATAAAACATTTTTGCAGCCTATAAAATAGGCTTTATTGGCCCATTCCTTTAACTTAATTTAAAAAATGTCAAATATAATATTAAAGAATAGTAAAGCTACTAAAAATGAGTAACCGTTCCTAAAAGCTCCTTTGCAAACCATTAAAAAAAAAAAAAAAGGTTGAAGGAATTAAGGCGGTGTAGACCTTTAGGCTGCAGATGTGTTAACATGAAAACTGACACTGCACCTTTTAAAGTCCCACAGCCGTCTAGTATTCCAGCAGGTGGCAGGTTACCTCAGTTATTTTTTTCTGACTCCTGTTGACAGGATTTGGAGCACTGAGTTTGGCCTTTTCGGTCATTTTTTCTTATAAATCTCTTCAGATTTAGTTCAGATAAAGAATCACTCATATTTTGACTTATAGAGTTTTTTATTCTGTGACAATCTTTACTTTTCTTCGCAGAATGGCATCTTTATTTGCGAAGTGTCTTTCTTATGGGAGAAAAAAGACAGTCATAACCCAATGATCTGTGTATAGTTTGCCTCCCTGACTGTCATATCCAAGACAGATTTCATCACTGCAAGACCCCTTCCAGGCGAAGCCTAAAGGACAGGTAGAAGATTCCCTTGCGTGGTAGGGAGAAGCTGCACAGACAGCAGGAGGCGCTCTCTAAAGGAGAAGGGATATTGCGTGAGCGAGGAGTATGTTGTTTTCTACCACCACTTTCTGAGGACTCCGAGAGAGAGAGAGAGAGAGATCAAAAACAGACATCACACTGAGCCATGACAACTCTCCCGTTCAACTTCGGATTTTTTGTGTGGGGGTGGAGGGCTGGGATCTGATGCGGTACAGCAATACATTGAAGGGTTTAGGAAAAAAGACGTCATCTGAAAGAAGAATCCACCAGAACAGAAGAAAGTAGCTGAATATCCGATTTTCACACAACTAATATCATACTAGTATTCCATACATAACTCATATCATGAATTTGTAAATAGGGAGTAATACATAAACCCAGATAACGTAAGACACACAAATGTCTGTTATCAAGAAAGAGGAACCCAAATTTGATTTATATAATTTATGCCCTTTTAACCCGTGAGCTGGAGAATAGCAACCTCCGTCTAGCTAATCTGCCCCAGTAATGCCCACCACTGATAGACTGTAGGGGGGCTGCCACCTTTCATTCCCTGACAGTACATAGGCAAGCTAAGGGGTGTTGCCGCCTTCCATTCCCTGGCAATACATAAGCACGCTATTAGGATTGCAACAGAAATGGCTGCCGAGATATGTTGAACTATATCTGCTCTCCTGGCCATTATAATTCGGGCTCCCGGTTTTATGGTATTTATTTTTTGGGCATTGCCGTCTGTATTTATCCATATTTATTTTGGGTTTTGTGAAAAAAATGAAGGTAAAACTGGTATAATTCTACAGTTATTAATGCCTGCTAGGTTTCAGTGATATGAACACGTGCAGAAGATAAATCAATGCACTTGTATGTAAATTTCAGTATCACCCTTGTGCATATCTACTGTTTAAGCCTCTTTACTAAAATGTCTTTCTTTTTTAACCCCCTTACCTATCAATCCACACAGCTTCTGGCCTGGTAGTCATGGCAGAGGGTATTAAGAATCACTCAAAAAGAAATTGTGTGTGTTTTCACGCGTGTGTTTTCACGCTGGAGCACAGCAAAGGTAGAAAAACCCTGATGGTCAAACATCTGCCTCCGGCTTTAATCCCACAGGAGTACCTCTTTCAGGGATGAATGATCACCTTGAATTGAACCTATGGGGGGGAAGAAAAAAAATAGGGTCCGCATTCAGGCACAGTAAGAGTTTCCAGTGAGGCCCAACCCCTACTTGATATACAAACTAATTACGATCTGGTTCACAGTCGGCTAGAAGGAATCTAGTACAAGAGACGAAAGTGACTCAAAAATAATCTTAAAATCTGGCAGAGACCACCCCCTCGATTGGGGAGCCGTTTCAGAAGCCGGATACACCACTTAGCCTTTTATACCCCAATACAAAACTACTTATTGCTCATTGCAGGATAGCATGAAAAGGGTATAAAAACTTGGAAAGAATATTGATTTTTAACAATGTTGCATTGCCCGATTAATGCTGATAGGTTGTCTGACATAAGCACTTTTTTATTATAGACTGACAAATTAACTGTTAATAATTTAATTATCCTTTTAACAGGTGAGGTAATCTTAATAGCTAAATAGGGGCAACAGATACTGAACTAGGCTCCTACAAGGTTGTTGTAATATTAAGAATAGTTTGGGCCTTTTGAAGATTCAGACAATGCCCAGAGACTCTCACGTATCTTACAGCCTCCTCAGCAATAGATTGGATAGCCGGGGCTAGTTAAGAGGAATGCACTGCTACATCATCCATTAAGCACTAATCTTGTTCTGAATTCCATTCAAAGCTACAGGAGGTGTCCACGGACTACAAATGAGACACAGTAATCAAGGTTCCAAATAGAGGGCAAATAAAAGAGGTGACCATGGACATCCCTGCCATGTGTCGCAAGAAATTGTAAAGGGAGAAGAGCAGTGTCCAGATAAAACCACATGAGCAATTGGATATCAATATAAACACTGGACACAATCGATGTCTATCCCCAAAGCCTAAAATTCAGAGGGTTGCCTATAAAAAAAGACCACGAGACGCTATTGAATGCTTTCTCAGGGTATAATATCCCGAAGTGCCTGCCCAAAGTATTAGCAGCATTGAGTTAGCTGTATTGTGATTGCTAGTATCACTATCTGGGATGAAGCCATGTTGTCGTGAACATACCAGATCTTGAATACAAAAAAACAGCCTTTTAGCCAATAATTTTTCAGATTTTTTGGCATCTGCATTAATTAGTGAGTTGGGCGATAGGACCCTTTCTCTTCTGCTGGCTTATCCTTTTTGAGAAAAATAACAATAGTAGTATAATTCCAAGAATCCAGAATGTTACCTTGATCAATAAAAAGTATGACCATGAGTAACAGAGGTGCCAGTATAGCTATAAAAATTTTATGAAATTTCTATAGCAGAACTTCTTCCCACGCTGCCTTGCCCGACGGTAGTGATCCAATAGCATCCTTTAACTCTGCAAGAGTAAATGCATTGTTGAGTGCCTGCCTCTACCTGCAAGGAGCTTAAGCTAGGAATACTAGCAGTTAGTATAAAATTCTCCAGCTCGCCATGATTCGGAGCCTGGGTCTCAGTATATAAATCCTGACAGAAGCTCTTAACTTGTTACAGACTGACCTTCTGTTTTAGTCCCCCCCCCCCCCCCTCCATTTCTGTCCATAATACTTTTACTCTACTTTTTTTTCCCGCTATTTAATATGCCAATACTGTGCCAACTTTTTCCCCATATTCAAATACGGTCTCCCACCCCGCCAGATAAGCCGCTGCTGCCTTTTCCTTCTGTACACACTCAACACTATACTTAATCATATTGAATCTTATCTGTGTTTCATTGAGCTCTTTCTCTAAAACAGCTTGAGCATGTATCTACTCCCACCCAAGTAGTTCAAGCTACAGCATCTGTGCTTGATACTTATGGAGTTTGCGCGGTGGCCCCCGAACAAAGACTTTCAAGGTATCCCAAACAATAATAGGAGAGGAGCAGCCCACATTAGCTGGCATAAATTCCGCCAACTGTACTCTCATCCTATCTATGAATGCAGTGTTTGATATTAGTGTCCTTGGAAAAGTCCACCTACCTGGTTCTTTTAAAGAATCAGGAATCTGAAGCATTGGCATCAAGGGGTTATGATCTGAGGTGATCTTGGGACACAATCCAATATTGGAATTCCCTATTAGGCCTAGATGAACTAGTATCATATAAATTCTAGCATAATGCCCATGAGGGGACACTCAACCGGCAGCGGTTGAGCACCCTACCTTCCGTCCAATCTAAGCCAGATACTTATTACACTTTGACCTCCGGACTGACCTTCATGAAACTTGTCATGCAAACCTTGGCTGACTTAAGTTGCACATTTTCATGGAACGGTGTCTAAGGGTGGGGGGTTCACGTGTTATAGGCAATTCAGTCACTTAGTCAAAATAACTTTATTCTACTTTTATGGTCTTGTTCAGACCGAATAGAGAAGTACTTGCACACAATTCACACACACAAAAAGTAAAACAATGCAATGGCGGTGAGCCACTTATATCCCATTAAAAGCATAAAATTCATATACCATGCCGAGGAATTTATCAAAAGGTGACATTGTGTCAAATAAAGTACATTAAAAATCTATACATCACATCTAAAAGATTAAGAGAAACACATCTTGAAAAAAGCATTCTTAAAAAACAATAATAAGTACATATCCGCAATCGGCTTCTTCCAGAAAGACTAACCGCATTAACATATCAACCCTTCCCAAACAACTTTCTCAGCCGCAAAAACGAGGCGAGAAAGCGAGCTACACAGTACGTAGAGTACACATCCAGGTTTGACTCCAATACAATAATGCAGGTTTTACTTGCAGAGCTTTCAATAGTGGGATGAAATACATTCTTCAAGGGGTTTCATAATAACCACAAAAGACCAAATGCAATAAATCCTTGGGAGAAAAGTTATCACAAGTGCACGGGCTTAACTTTGTGCTCCGCTCCACAGTTTTGGGAAAGCTAAAAACATATGAAACTGGCTGAACATAAATCTAGTGAGAAGAAATCTATAATTGACATTAATGGTAGTGAGCTAATATGGCTCAATGGCAGGACCTGGTTGTATTACTACATGGCCACGTACTATAGGTTTCTCCAGCTCAATAGTGTCCCTCTTTGATGACTTCCACGGTAAAAAGTTATTCCTGGTCCATGCCATATCAGCTTTAGAGATAGAGGGAGAGTCAAACAAAATAGGCCTACCCAATCTAACAAAGGGGTCCCTAATGTAAGTGAGCCATTTAATTAGCTTCCACCCATCAAGCTTCAAGCAATCCTGAAAAATTTCTCTTCCCAGATTATTTTCTGGCCGCACCCATATATTAAGCCACCTAATCAGGGAGTGGAGTGCAATGAAATCCAAAAGATAGGGCAGCCCTAATTCCTCATGAACCCCAAAGAGTGGGGTAGAGGCTGGGACCACCAGCAGTCACCTACAAAAGCCATTCTCCACCACTTGCAGTTCCCTCAGATTAACATAGCCCCAGACGTCACTACCATAAGTGGCTACTGGGACAGACTTGACCTGGTATTTCTTAATTGGGGCATTCAGTGGTGTATTACCAGATCTAGAGGAAAAAGAAAAGATAGCAGCTAAAGTTTTCGAGAGAACTAGTCTCTTAGCTTTAAGTAACGGAACCCACGTATTCTGGTCATCACACTACTCCTAAATAAGTGTACAGCTGTACCCTAGACAAACTATTACCCTGTACGTGAAGTGATCTTGACGTAATCTTTTTAGGCCCAAACAAATCCCTATGCAGCTCACTAAGGAAGTAAACAATCGCTGGATCAAGACCCATGTCCAACATGATCGGCCACAACTTGGATCTATTCACCTTATCGAAGGCAAGTCCATGTGCGCAACAAACCATGAACCCGGTTCGGCCACTGTGTACTTATTGATCAGCATATAAAAGATTAAACACTGACCACAAGTCTCAAAACCTGGCCAAAAACCATAATGAAGATTAGATAGGACAGACCCATCCTCTGCCCACGACATGGCCCTCTCGAAAATCACCCTGCCCATTACCTTGACAACCGAGTAGAGATGGGCCTATAACAAGAGGGGAGATCCCTTGAACATTTTTGTGCAAATGGATGATAATGGACTCAGACCACTAACGTGGTAAACCAGCGCACACCAACAAATTAAATAGACGTGCCAAAATTGGGGCCCACAAACTCGATGACATTTTAAACAGGTTGGCAGGGATCCCATCATGACCAGGAGCTGAACCCCTTACATGCGTACTGTTGCCAGTTCGACCTCCTCTACCTCGAAGGTTAATTTACTTTGTTGCAATGCAACCACAGGTGGTTCATACGAGGAAATCCGAACCATAAATACCTTTAAAATGCGCAATGCAATTCTCAGAAGATATGTGGGAGGAGATAGCATGGCCATTACTCGCACTAAAAAGTGTTGCAACTCCTTCCACCAGATCAGACCAGGCCTTTTCTCTTAACTTCATTTTCCTCCTCTCTATCGCTTTTGTTATATAAAGCGCGTCTAGATGAAATCAAACCCCGATCTTTTGGTTAGAGTGCAGACAGTAGCGATTTGTGACCATCAGAGCATTCCTCAAACCACACAAATTTATTTTTGCTTTCCCTATTAGGGGGTAGGGGGAGTGACAACCTAACCTTAACATCTGCCCCAATCTTGTGATAGGCACTCAAAAAGGCAGTATCATCTGGTGAGTCCCCTAAATAGGCAAATTCCTTGCCCTTTGCAACAAAAAGATCTTTCAAGAATGCATCGGGAATGACCTTGCTTGCCCCACTTGATTCTTCTGCCCTGGTCACTGGCTTTGCCATCCAGCATATGTCTAGTAGCTGGGAAATGGGTTTGTACGGACAGGTCGCTGATGCAAACAACACCACAATAATGATCACTAAAACCAGGGACATTTATGTCAAAAAGACCAAGCAGATTCTGCAGAAAGGGAGAAACAAAAAATAAAGTCTGAGGTAGTACTCCTGCTGCGCCCCAAAAAAGTATGGGCGAAGCTACCTTCAGCGTTTTTAAATGCTTTGGTCATAACACATTCCAGATTAAACTTCACCAAGATGTTGTCCTGCTTGGCTATGTTCTAGGTGAAAAACATCCTCTCCAGGAAATTAGTCACAAAGGGTGAAAGAAAATCGAAACAGGTGTGTAATAAAATCACCCACTAAAATAAAACCAGCTCTAGCAATACCCAGGGCATCAAACTCTGAGACCTGAGCCCGTAAAACAGAAAGTGAGTTAGTCATTCGGGCCCTGGGTTGCGTTTATAAAAATTCAAAACAAACAAGCTACAACCTATAGGAGAGGAAAATAGGATGGCTTGAGCATTGGGAGAGATTTAACTCCAGTTTCTCATCCTACAATCCAATGAGAGAGAGACCAAAGTTAACAACCCACCCCTAGGTCTACCGTTTGTGGATGGTATGGTGAGGTTGTAAAAAGAATTATAGCCATCTAAAAAAGAACTGTCAGTCTCCCAGGTCCCCTGAAGGCAAATGATAGAAAGGATTTAAGGTAAGATAGGCACTCTAAGTCAGATCTTTTATTGCTTACACCTGCCACATTCCAAGAGGCCAGTCTAAGGGCAATAGTAACATTTTTGCGAGCCAATAATGTTTGATTCTCTAGTATACCAACAGTGTTCAAGTCCTCTTTGGCATCCGAAACACCTAACGCCGGGGAGCTTATAACGGCGGCACTATACCAATTATTACATTCTACAATACTCTAGGGCAGAGGTCTTCAAACTTTTTTGCTCAGAGCCCCCCTAAGCAAAATGTTTTGAGGTTGGGGCCCCCCTCCAAAATTTATGGCAAGGATTGGGGAGCAGGAGGGACATGGCTGCGTGCAGGGGGCAGGGCTTATGAGATTATTTCATGAGTACTTTTTCTATAGCTTATAAACCGCACTAACTATGAGATTTATGAAACAGCAAATTCATCAAACAAAAACATGTATTATCCCAAACATACTTATCCCCATATTTGGGGTGTTATAAGCCCCTCACACTTTTGGAGCCCAATGCAACCACACTTGCTGCACGAATCATAACTGCAGTCCTGAGTAGCAGGCAATCTCCTCTGCATCTTTTACCTCTTCCCCACCATGATGGACCATCACCTCGATCCTAATGCTAGAAAGGAAAATAAGCCGCCATGCCCTTTTTTTAAAGGTACACAGTCATAATTGTGATGCAGTGGGCCCCTAAAACCCCTGGGCCCCAGTCCTACTTCATCTGCTTCCTTAATGATAACCAGCATTGGCCACTTACACACCTGGCAGCAGTTCCAGCTTCACTAATGAATGGTCCTTTAAAACTAAAGAGACCACTTATATTGTCCCCTTCTTTGGAGTATCTCTCTGAAGAAGCTGTCTCTGGCCATTTGTAAACATAAAAATGAGTCCCCATACAGTGCTCCCTATTCTGGGCCTTCTCTTTGACAATGTCTATGAATCTCAATCCTTTCCTCTGTCTCCTAGACCATTACTGTGAGGCCCCAGGGGTCTGTATCTGAATGCAACCCTGCTGGCCTTCTACCTGCCACGCCATGGACTCAGCTTTCACAAAAAAACTGCCCCTGAATTGTTAATGCTGACTGAGGAGCCTCTGCCTGAAAGTGAAAGGTGTGGTGGTAGTGCAGAAAGTTAAAGAAGAAACCAGCCTTCTTACCAGCCGTTAATTGATTAAGTCCCTTAAAGTCAGGGCACTGGAATTATGGGTTTCTGCAGCAGCAGCGTTTTCCACATAATTATGAGTATGCTACATAATCCATAATCTGCGGATTCCAACAAAAAAAACTTGATTCTAGCTCAAACGAAACAAACCTTACTTAAAACGTGGCAAAGTGTTCCAGAGCAGTGGAAGGCCCTTTGCAAAGATTGACTGGTAATCTTGTAGTCGTTTCCTGCTGTATTTGGGTGTTAAACTGGTACTAATGAGGTGAAATATTTCCCCTGACAGCGTTACCATGAGTTACCATGACAAAATGACAAAATAATGAAGCAATGCTAACCACAAAATGTGCTGCATAATTTACCTGTTCTTGCTGCATAATTTAGTCAAACCTGCGGCATAATGTGGGCCTCTCCTGCTGAATCATTCCAGCGGCTCTGCTTAAAAATTCATGGTGGCAAAGATTTATTCTTTTTGAGATGTAATGTAGGGTGTTATCAACTGAGATCTGGAATAGTTGAGACACTTACAAAAATATCTGCATTAGATAGTTTGATTACTTATTACTAAAAATTATATTTTGTAAGAATTTGTTTTATCTCAATCACTGCATCATTTTGCAGCAGCAGCCTAGCTTAGACTATGTAAATACTATTTTAAAATAATGACTTACATATTCACAATGCTTTCTGCCACAAGTTGGGACCTCATAGCACTATAAACAGGGCCACTGGAATTATGTGGCAGGAGAAGGCCAAATTATGCAGCAGGGTTGACTAAATTATTCAGCAAGCAAAGGCGAATTATGCTGCATATTTTGTGATAACATTACTACATTATTTTGCCATTTTTACACTTTCTAACACTGTCCTTGCATATATTTCCCCTCATAAGTACCACTTTAACACCCACATATAGCAATAAGCAACAGAAAGGTGACCAGTCAACCTTTAGAAAGGGCCTTCTGCTGCAAGATAACGTGTTGCTGCATTTTTAGTATTTCTAGCGTTTGAGCTAGAAACAATTTTTTTTGTTAAAATCTGCAAATTATGCAGCAGCTATATGGATTATGTGGCAAATGTGGCAAATCAATAACTATGCGCAAAATGCCAAAACCACACAATTGCATAATTCCAGTGGCCCTGACTATAAATAGAAAGGTCACTATTCCTCTGCGCCAACTAGGGTTAATTATGTGTCTCAACTTTAACACACACGCACACATCTGCAGTGATGGTAATTGCTAACTGAAGTTTCATAACCTAAAAGAGTGCATTTATCACCAGTTAATTTAACTTGCATTTATTTTCAGTTAAGCTGTTATTACATTATTTTATACTCACTTAAATGACTTTGAAAACACAAAACACATTGTATTGTAACTGCATTTACCCTGATGGGGTGTTGAAGTGCTTTTTCGGCGAGTAGCGTGCTACTCTGGAACCCATACAGTGTTAGTGGTGAATTAGTATAGTGAAATATGAAAGTAATTTGAGTGGTGGATATGTTAGTCATTGATTTGGAGTGAGAAGGATAGCGAAGGGGTGGAAGAGGTAAAAAGATTTGCATTTATATAGCGCTTGCTACCCCTCATGCGGTGTTGTAGAGTTTTTTCGGCAGTAGCACGCTACTCTGGAACCCATAAAGGATTAGTGGTGAATTAGTATAGTGAAATATGAAATTAATTTGAGTGGTGGAAAAGTTAGTCTGTTATTTGGATTGAAAAGGATAGTGGAGAGATAGAAGAGGGAAGGATTTAGGGTTGCTTTTATTTTTTGTTTGTTTTGGAGCTCATAGCAGTAGGAGGAGGCTTGGGATGAGTAAAAGGGAGGTGGAGGAGGATGAGAGCAAACACATGCCCCCACAGAGAACGCATTGGTCCACCAAGCCACCAGACCCAGCATTGCTTTCAGGAGGGAGCGATTTGCATTTCACACATTTCTAAACCCACCGATTCTCCCCTCCCCCTCCCTTGCTACCTTACTCGCAACAGGAAACAAGCAGAAGTTACCCTGGTGTGCACCAGCTCTGCCAGTTCCAATGAAATACACTGGCGAGTGTGGTAAAACCAAGGAAAGTTCACACTTGCTTAGTTTGCATTCAGATGTGGAGCACTGTGAAAGGCCTAGTGTTATTGACAGTTGTAGAAGAACACCTAGAAAAGGCGGGATTTAATTTTACAGAACATTTAATATAATATAATGCTCTGTTTAGTTAAACATAAAAGAAAGAAAAAATTTGACATGGTACAGACACTGGTGACACAAGCAGCAAGAAGATGGAAGCTTTGGCGTTTGAAGAAAGAAGAAAGCCGGTAAATATGTGATATTAGTTTTCTACCAGCAAATTAGTATGGTGGATGCAGCTCAATTTACTCAAGTCAGTCATTTTCCAGGTTAGTTTAAGCACACTCCAATTATTCTACGGGTCAAATGTTTTCTGTCACGAATGGAAAACCTCTGGCACACCTTTCATTATTTTTGCCAATAATCAGAAAATATTTCTTTTATTTTGAAGAGCCCAAACAATGCTCACAAATTGGGGCAATGAGCTCCGAAGCGAAGTGCAATGGTTAGAATATTCTTCTTATGGAATAACAATCTTCCAGACTCTCGTCAAATAACCGTAGACACATCTGTTTAAAGAAACGCACTGTTTTTCAGAAGTTTTCAAAAGGTGTTAATCAAATACAACCACTGACTGTGGGCCTGCTCGTGCCCTCCAGTGCTGGCCCTCTGGAGTGAGACAGGTCATGCAGACGAGGCCTCACGGTGGCCCTGGGATGCGACCTCCCCATGCTAACACCGCGCTGAGCCTTCAAGGCCATCGCCTGACGTGCACAGGGCAGGCCAGGCAGCTTGGACTTGCTGGTGAGTGCTCCTCTCACAACATGCAGATGATAAATCTTCACTAAACAGCTGCACCACATTCAGGGGGACCTATGAAGACTATTCGGCGCGAAATAGCTGGCTTGGGGAGCCCCCACTGACCAGACTTCACCTCTGTGACACCTTGTAATCTCAGACCCCTTTTAACTACTACTACATTACAGCCAATAGGAAAACATAGAACACAGCGAGCTAACATTCTACCTTTTTCAGAGCTGCCAACAAGTAGGATACAAAAATAGCCTACACTGCTACAGCTTGGGAGCTAGATCGGGCTTTTTTTTTTTTTTTGTTGCAACCTCTTTGACCCTGCCAGCACCCCTGCCCCCACGCCACTCTGATCACAGTTCACACTTCTCGGCTCCGAGTAAATGAAGACAGCCTGGAAATGCAGCAAATAAACATCGCTGTGCTTCCAGGCCATCTTCATTTACATGTACTTGCAGAGGCATTTGCGCCCCCCTGGGAACCCATCGACGCCCCCCCCAGGGGGGCGCGCCCCACAGTTTGAAGACCTCTGCTCTAGGGACTGCAATCCTTAAAAATGATTGAACCAGAGGAGTCACCCATGGCACCCCTAACCGGTGCCCCCAAAACTCCTAATAGACACATAAAAAAAAAAATTCCCACTAGAGCTACAGTCATCAGCAACAGCTTCTATCGGAAGATATGAGGGCCCCTGGTCTAAATCGCTATATACCAAGGGCATGGGAACCCCCAAAGGTTCACACAGCCTGAATTGCTGTCGAGCGACGACCTGGCAGTTCTCAAATGTATTTTCAGTCATATTCTCTACTGCGGGGCAAATGAGTCAATCAAGTGCCTCTATGCCCAGGGACTCGGACCTATTGGATCTCTCTAAAGTAAAACTAATAACCTCGGGATCTCTAACTTGACTGTTACAGGAATGACTAGTATTCAGAGTGGACTCAAAAGAAATTGTAGCAACAGGCAACCTATACAAATAGCACAAGGGAAAAGCCTGAATGGTAGAGGTATGTGCCTTCAGGCTGGCAAGGTTCAGGACCGTGGGGGCTTTGCTTGAAATTAATACCAGTCCCCACCATGGGTTTTGGGTGAAGGTCCCACCCAATCAACCCTTCTGGCCATGATGAGTCTATGTGATAGTCTATAACCTTCACTGCCCAATAAGGACGACCAATGGGCTACTCTATTTCTTAAAGTGTAATAGTCCTCTTTAGTTCCACACTTTAGTACAGGGACCCCAGTAAGTATCACTTCATAAGGGTGCGGAGGCAGGAGGAAGGTTCAATGAAACATGCAGTGAATTTTCTTTTTTTATACTTTTTTTTTATTAAGTTTTTTCTAGCATGCAGTTAGACAAGCATTACAGTGCACATTTAGAACATTAACATTGCAATCGCATGTAACATTTTGCTGGTTTTTACCGTCCTACAACACCAGCTTTCCATGTCTACATATTTGTACATTGATATTTCATGCATTTCGGTGTGTGAGGGGCAGAAGCACATCTATAAACCATTGCCTTTATTAATGTGTTTCTTCTGTACTTATTCTACCTATGGAACCTCTATCCCACTCCGTCCTGTTCTGACACGTCATCATCGTTTTGTACCATGTAAGACCTGTAAGGGCCCCATATGTCTTTGGGTCTGCATCTTTTAGGAATTAGAGTATTGTAGTTGTCTGATTGCGTCGAGCAAAAGGCCAAGTCTGTATACCATTCTGATAGCTTAGGGAGCGGGCCACGCATCCATCGCATAGCTATTCTGCATTTCGCTAGTAGAAGTCCTATGGCCCCCAGCTTGCGTCCTGCTTTCTTGATGTCCCTGTCGTAACCCAGGAGTGCAACAAGTGGGGCTTGTGGGATAGGGAGCTCCAACATTTTTGTTAGCTCTAGCTATACCTTCTTCCAAAACTCTCGTATTCTGGGGCACTCCTAGGACAAGTGCAAGAACCCCGCGCCCCCATACCTGCATTGTGGACATCTGTCGTCATCTGTCAGCCCATATTTTAGTAGACGGGAAGGGGTGTAATACGCTCTGTGGAGAGATTTATAATGTATAAGCCTATGGCGTCCGTTCTGTGATATGGACCTAGTGTTTCGTAAAGCATATTGCCCATTGAGCTTCTGTGATATCGACTCCTAGCTCTTCTTGCCATTCCACTTGTGATTTGTGCATTGTGGGTGTAGCCCTGGCTCTGCTAAGTGTGTATAGTGTAGCGATGCCATTCTTGGGAGAGTTGGCCGTCACCAAATATGTTAGTGCTTTCATCTCCTGTGGCTCTACCATGTTATCCCCCAATACAGCGCGGAGCGCCCGTCGAGCTCTATGGAAATGGTAAGCGTCTAGTGCCGTTGGGTGTGTTATCTGCTCTTGTATCTGCTCCCAAGTTTTCACCACCCCATCATGAAATAGGTCTCCCATACGGTCAAATTTTAGCTTATGGAGGAATTTCAGCCCCCCTTTGTTGTCACACAGAGGGAACCAGTCGCACCATTCTATGGACCACACAGGTGAGTATATGAGTGCGAGGCGCTGGGATAGTGCCATCTTTTTCATTTGGGTTCCCGTACAGCCTGTCTAATCTATAGCCCCTGTGGTCCCGCGGACCCCCCCACGTCAGCATGCGCGGTAGTGGATATGGATTGACTGAGTTTCTTTCAATGTATAGCTGCGGGAGGTCTTTGGGACCGTGAATCCAGTAATACGAGTGTAGTATCTGCGCTGCCCTATAGTACCTTTCTAAATCGGGGGCTTTGAGGCCTCCCTCTGAGTAGGGCTTTGTTAATGTCTCCCATTTAATCCTAGGCTGTTTGCCGGCGCATGTAAGGCGTATCATTAATGTACGGAGGATCTGGAAGAGTGTTCTCGGTAGTGTGATTGGGATATTGTTGAACAAAAATAGAAAACGGGGAAGCACTATCATTTTTATTAGGGCTACATGGCCAGTTGGCGATAGTGGGAGTTTGATCCATTTTTCTGAGTTCTTTCAGTTTTTGTATTGCACGTCCGTAGTTGTCGCGTATAATAATTTCAGGGTCTGTGTGCACTTGAATCCCCAGGTACCGCACTGGTTCTGTGGTCCACTCTACTGGGTAGTCCGTCTGGGTAGGGGAGGTGACGCTGGTTAATGGGAACTAAAGGGACTTATGCCAATTGATTTTCAACCCAGAGTGCTGTCCGAACAGCGTGACTTCTTGCAGCATTGGGTTTAGGTTTTGTTCTGGGTTGCGGATATAAAGCAAAGTGTCGTCTGCATGCGCCGCTATGACAAGATTATGCTGTGGGGACCGAATGCCCCTATGCGCATGATACTCACGCATGGCGCAGGCTAATGGTTCCGCAACCAGGGCATACAATAGCGACGAAAGTGGGCACCCCTGCCTGGTACCACGAGTTATTGTTATTGGTGTTGAAATTTGCCCGTTTACCCTAATGCGCGTGGTAGGGTCCTTATACAGTACTTGGACTAGTTGTAGGAAAATATCTCCAACCCCAACCTTTTGGAGAACAGCATATAGAAACCGCCATTCAACGGAGTCGTAGGCCTTTTCTATATCAATAAAGAGGGCCGCAGCTTTGGTCTGTGGATCAATGCGCGCGATTGTACCAAAAAGATTTCGTAGATTGCAAGCAAGCGAGCGACCGGGCACAAATCCGGTTTGCTCTTGTCAAATTAGTTGTGGCAACAGTGGAGCCAGTCTGTTGGATTACATTTTAGCATAAAGGTTTGCATCTGTATTTAGTAATGAGAGGGGCCTGTAGGAGGAACAGTGTTCCGGGGACTTCCCTGGCTTGAGTAGAGTAATGAGGGGCCTCACGCATGGAGGGGGCATATGGCCATCCTTCGCCATTTCCTCCAACAGGGCCATCGGATATGGCAGTAGTCGATCTTGATAAGCCTTATAAAACGCTACGGACAAGCCATCCGATCCCGGGGCCTTTTCATTTGGCATACTCTTACGGGCTGCTGCTATCTCGGCGGAGCGGGGCCAGTAAACTCTCCCTATCTGAGTTGTCGAGCCACTTCATCTCTATCTGAGTGAGATATTTCTCATCTGTATCTGCAGTGTTCGGTTCACGTGTGGTGTATAATTTTTTGTAATATTCTTTGAACGTCTCAACTATTTCGGGTGTATTGCTAACTATGTTGCCCATATCGTCATAAATTTGTGCTATATCATTCGCACCTCTAGGAGGGCGTGCTAGTTTAGCCAATACTGAGCTAGGTCTGTCACCCTCAGCATAGATTCTGGCTTTGGCATATTTCCCCAAGTGTTTGACCTCATCGGCCGCCAAGTCGTTAAATTCGCCCATTTGTGACCTAATTTGTGCTAATAATTTTGCGTCACCTGTTTCTTGGAATTGCTTCTCAAGTGATTTTAGATTAGCTTCTACCTTAACCAGTTGTGTTCTGAGTGACTTAAGCACACCAGCATGCTTTGCAATAGCCATACCTCTAATATAGACCTTAAACGTTTCCCAAATGGTGCACATCTGGGGGACACTACCTACATTAGTTGTAAAGAACACGTCTATTGCTTCTCCTAGCTCATTATGGAAAACTGGGTCCAATAACGAATATTGTGGGAAATGCCAATTAACCGCAGCGCGTCGGACTCCGCTAAGGGCCAAGGTCAGAACCACTGGGGAATGGTCAGAGAGGGTGCGCGCCAAATGCGTACAATCCTCTATTTGTGATAATACCAATAATCTATCCTGGTATGTGTATCATGCTGCAAAGAGTAATGTGTGTATTCTCTGTCTAACGGCGAACGGCTGCACCAGACATCCACCAGTCCCTCTGCTGTCGCAATGTCAGCAATTGCCGTGGCTGCCCTGCAGGGGCATCGTTCTTTGAACTGTATGCAGTTCAAGTGTCCCCCCCCCCTTCACCCTCCGAGTTGCAACATGTGCGTGTGTTGTGCAATTTTACTATGTAAAGTATAGTAGAATTGGGGGTCGTCATTGTTTGGCCCATAGATACCAACTAATAGGATATGTAGATTCTTTCCTGCATGTCGCTATTACATATCTGCCCTGAGTGTCAACTTCAATCTCCTGCACACGCAGTCCGGCATTCCTACGCATCCAAATCAGTACTCCTCTGGAGTGTGAGGTAAACCCCGCGGGTATGCAGGTGCCCTTCCATCTGTGCGCTGACAGTACCCTTGAACCTGGGGGGAGATGAGTTTCCTGCAGAATTGCTACGTCCACATGGTGTCTTTGCAAGTAAGCTATTACTTTGCGTATTTTCCTCAGATCGTTTAAGCCCCTTACGTTCCATGACATGAATTTTAATATGAGGTTATCACTGGTGCTGCGCTCTGCTTGCATTGCATTTCCTTTTCAACAGTATTAAAATACATCCTCTACAGAACATAGCGCTGGAACAGTACATCCTGGGCTCATTGAAACCTGTGTTGCTTGCTGACGCATTAACTATGATTACCACCCCCACCCACGCCACAGCCTGGTTTGGAACGCCCAGCTAGGCTTAACTACTTGCATCCCACCCTGCCCAACAATAACAAACGTTGCTTCCCAGTGTCATACACCTTGGGGGCGGCGGTTGCCCAACTAACTATGCCCAAAGATGGCCTCCGTCCGCCTTGATTTTACTGTACAATCCAATTCAGAATTCCTGCTAATTCTACAACTACTGTCACAAGCTGCAGTCTGCTAATAATTAGATCTGTGTGCCTGTACATTCTTATTGCACCACTTCAGTTTACTTATATTACCTGTTTACCATTCTAGTTTAAATGAAGCCATCTATGCATTTAAATTATATCACCCGGTAGGTAGCTGCAATACACATAGAGTCCAGAAAAGTACTGCTATTTACTGCTGGTTATTCCGCGGCTTCTTGCACGGCATCGTCCCCTTCAGCGGATTTCTGCGGTGGGCTTCTTCTGCGTTCCTTATCCAGCTTCTTGAGTTCTTGTTGTAGCGCTTGCGGGTCTGAGTAGATTTTATTTTTCCCTTTGTCACTCTTAATCTGGCCGGATACAGCATTGCATAGTCTATTTGTAGTTCTCTAAGTTTCCTATTCGCAGGTGCGAACCGTCTGCGCGCCTCTTGCACTTGTAGTGTTAAATCTGGATAAAGGGCCAGCTCAGAGCCTTCGTATGGTAGTACACGCAACTCCCTAGGGTGACGGAGCGCCGAGTCCCTGTCCCTATAGTTTAGCAATCTCGCCACTATGGGCCTGGGAGGAGCTCCCGGAGGAGGTCTGGGGGCCAACGACTGGTGCGCGCGCACCACTATGAACGTGGATGAGAATGTTTCGTGGCCTAAAAGACACCAGGAGCTGCTGCGTGAACGATTTCATGTTTTCTGGTCGCTGTAGATTCGGGCAGACCCGAATTCGTACATTGTTGCGCCGGGAGCGCCCTTCTAAATCCTCTGTCTTGTCACGCAATGCCACCAGGGATTTTTCCATTTGTTTTTGCGCTGACCCCAACGTGGTTTGTGCATCTTCTGTTTCAGAAATGCGGCACTCTGCCATGTCTAGTCTTTCAGCGTGCTTGTCCACCCGTTCTGACATCCTGTCAATTCTGAATGATAACTAGTCAATTTTACTGTCTATGGATGACAGGCTTTGTTGCTTAGCCGCTAATATATGGCAAATATCCTCCCCTGTGTCATTACCTGCTTGGTTAGAGGGAGGGGAAGGAACATCGTCCTCGCGTGTACCTTGCGTTTTTCGAAGGTTAGCCTGGGCTGCGCTTTGTCTGTTTTTCCCATGTCTCTGGTTGCTCCTTAGTGCCTCCAAGGATATTTGCACCAATGTGGAATAATTGCAGGGGCCCAGCACCTCTCACTCCAGCACCGTCTTGTTTATTTGTTCTATCAATGTGTGCTGTACAATGGGGAGCTGCACGACAGACACTCCGCACCCAACTGCAGTGCCGACACCAAAGGGCAAACGCTAGCGCCGGGGGGTCTACAGAGAGGAGGGGCGAGGCTGTCCCACGGGGGGGGGGCTCTTATTCGCTACTTTGCTTCTCACCCTGCATTGTTTCAATGAGAGCCCGAACCCCCCTCCCTAGGTGCATTCACTGTATCCTGTGAATGGCAATGCAGCTCTAATGATGTCCCTGGGCCCCCCACGGGCACCGTGCTGTCGATCCTCAGCCTCCACCTGTGTGTTGGGTCCAGCCGGAGCGCGCACAACTCGGGCCTCGCATTGCAGCGCACCTCCGCAGTCTGCCTCGCAGGGCACGATCGTCCGCCAACAGGCACGACTGCGCCCACGCACGCCGCAGGAGTATCTATGCTACAGGCCACACCCCACCGGGTGATTCTCTCCGCAGAGAACCACAGGTCGCAGTCACGTAGAACACCAGGTAAGCCCAGGCCGCAATTTAAGGCAAGTACTTACAGTCTATGTGGTGACGAATCATGCTCCCAGGCCCCGGCAGGGGCTCCGGGGGGCTGACACGGCTCCGGGATTCAAGGCCGCCACAGTCCGGCCCTGGCCGTATCCTGGGCTCACGTCGTATGTTGCCAAACCTCACGTCTCCATAGGCCGCACCGCGGGTGCTGGAAATGTACTCTGCTGACCTGCGGCCGCTCCAGAAGTTCCTTTATCGAGCGCCTGAGCTGGTAGGGATTCCCCCACACGAAACCAGACGTGTGCTTTTGTGGATTGCACAAATTCCTGCAGGTTTGTGTGGCGTCTCATGGAGCGATTTCAAGCTATGGCCATCTTGCTCCGCGGCAAGCCACGCCCCCCTCCACATGCAGTGAAAATTAGCCCTCCTAACTTTTGGTAGTGCATACCTTACCCGCTCAGTACCCAACAACCATTTGACCCAACAAACTCGTTTTTGGTTGAAGTGAGGCTCAGGGGGACATACGTAAAACCGAGCTCGGATTATGGGATACCGCCGGTTCCTGACTAGACAACGAACTAAAGGGAGGTACTACAGGCTCGCCTTGCAGGTGGCAGTGTGTGGCTGTAAGACCCAACTCGGGCTCCCTTACAGACTTAGGACCCGCTTGCACCACCCGCCCCCGTACTTCAGGACCAGTAGTCGCAGAAATAACATTAGGCAGCGTCTGAGACAAGTTGGATATACAGAACTGTATAAAATTTAGACTAGGCTCAATTGAGGAAAGTTTATCCAGACATTTAGCCGAACATCTGCCCACCCCAGCCTCAATCAGTGACTGCAGCAAGGGAACACACTCCCCATTATTATTAATAATTTCAGAAACTGAAGCGAGGGTCTTATCTATCACAGAAGAATGACAGTCAATACCTCACTCTGCTCAGCTAGCCTGGCTGATTAGGGGTTTTACCCTGAAACCGGTCCCAGGATGCTTGTTTCCGTTCCAGGGAAGACCTGGCTTGGCAGTTCAGGCTGGACTGGTTCCCATGAGGAACAGGGTCAAGACTGATTTGCATATGGCTGGGTCTGAACTGGAGTGGCGAAGTGAGCTAAAGAACGATGATGGTTTCAACCCAGATCTGTGACTGGGGGTGAGTGTCTGAAAAGTTTCAGTGCTCTGTCCATCATCTGCTTGTTTGCTTTGCTCTTCCCAGGCCGACCAGCCACTTTTTCTGCGCATTTACTTTTTTTGCACTTTGGGGCTGGGGGACCACAATCGTCGGGTAAGTTGCTCGGCCCAGCCATGGCCGCTGATTTATGGACTTCGGGTGCGACAACCATGGTAGCAGCTAGCTGGGTAGAGCCAGACCCTCCTGATGCACCATTCGTTATATCGTTGGGGGCCGCGATAATGGGGTCATCAGAAATAACAGGGGTTAGAGCTGAGGCAGTTGGGGCAATACGAATACCTAATATGTTTTTGCAGGTGTTGATTTCATCATTAATTGTCCCCGCCATTGAAGATAGATAAAGAATTGAAGATTTGGAAAGCCCAGATATGGCAGAATAATTTTGGGCAACCCCTGGATGTAAAGTCCCCTTTTCTGGAAAGGTTTTTCCATTTGCCCATCTCGGTATAACAGGTGGTATCCCACTGTCCCAGCAAAGGCAGACCAGCTTACCAGCTCTGAGGCCCTCGTACAATAAGAATGGGCCAAGACAAAGATAAAAAGAACTTTTGACCCTAAAACAAAACAACCTTACCAGGGAATACGAGTTAAATCCAACCCCAAAGCCATTAGGGGTGGCCTGGCCTGGCCCGGCCTCTGTCGATCGCTGACGGGTACAGGACGGACCCGCCCTTGGCCCAGATGCGTCCCACGCCAGAGAATGTCCTGGCGCTATGCAGCACGTCCCGGCTGGCGGGAGGTGGCTGGTAGCAGGCCCATCCTTCAAAATGCAGGAAAGATGGTGCCTGTAGTCCCGAGGCAGGAACACTCGGCCCCCAACACACGGCGTCCTGCGCCATGGAGAATGTCCAGGTGATATATAGCGCGTCACAGCAGGTGTGAGGCGGCTGTTAGCTCTCCCCCCCCTCTCCTTCGAGATGCAGGGTAGATGGTGCCTGTAGTGCTGAGGCAGGCAGGCAGACTCCGCCCCCAAACAATTCATTAAGTCTTTTCGTAGGAAAGTATGGTGGAATCATACATACACAGTGGTCGATGTCACTGTGTAATATTTAAATCTATATATATTTTTACTGCATTTTCCCATTTGTTTTTTTAAAGTTTTGCGTACTTCTGATCCCTAATATAAACAAATTATATATGCTAATATATACTATAAGAAAAATCACGTTGGTTTCACAGCGAGAAAAACAAGCCCATCCAATTGAGAAGCAGGTAAGCGTAATTTTTATTTTCAGCAAGCCTACCTTAACAGTGAAGCATAATGCGTTTCGACCCCAGCAGGGTCTTAATCATATGCAAATATGAGGCTCAGCAGTTCTTGGCTTTAAATATAGTCTGATGGTTAACGGTGAAGAAGGACATCAAGTGCAAACACTCAGTTTAGAATAAAAACCACAATCTTAATTCTTTACTTCTAGTTTGGGATCAGGAAACACTTCTCTATCTGGTACTCTCATTTATCCCTTACTTAATGCAGTTAATGAGGTCGAAACGCGTTATGCTGCACTGTTGAAGTTTGCCTGCTTAAAATAAAAACTACGCTTACCTGCTTTTCAGTTGGATGGGCTTGTTTTTCTTGCTGTGAAACTGGCGTGTATTTCTTATGGAATGTATTTGGCGGTGACATGCCTACAAGCCCCGACCCGCTAGGATTGGCGTCTCCTTCGTTGATTTTGCGTCTGGATATGTATGTGTGTGTGTATATATATATATATATATATATAACACTGAAAAAAACCAAAGGTTACAGGGATGTTATAGTTAAATTGATATTTTACTCGTACAAAACCAGAGAAATTTTGCAGTTATAGTTAGCGAACTATAACTTGCACCCCCGCAATGCACCGCTTATGACCTCACATATTACATCACTCATGAACCTCAAAGATTTTTGTACTTTCTTTCTATAATTGGATATTTTGTATTATATTTATAATACACTACTCATTTTTTGATTTCATATGTTTATCAGAAAATATATGAATAACTTGTTTAATTTTTAACCATTTTGTAAGTCGGCACAACATTGTTGTATTTACTCTGGAAATTCTGTCATCAGTAAAAGGGTTTTTTTTTTTCGTTTTTGGGAATCTTCGATGTCGCAAGCCCTGCGGACACGTTGCGAAAACGGATAACCAAAGCAGACATTCAATGGTCACAAACACATCCAAAAACATGTAAAAAAAAAAAAAACTTCTGAAAATTGCCCTACACATTACTATATTCATGCTTATTTAAAAGCATGTTTAAACTCAAATTGTTGTACTAAGTTTCTTTTCGCGGTTATTCAGGACGTCGCGGAGACGTAGGTCACCGCGACGATTGTGCCTTTTCAATAAAGTGATAACACATATATGCACACACACTACACTATTTTACACACTAGGGGTTTCTTACAGTATTTAGTCATGTTTTTGTAGAGTTTCTATAAAAAACCATCTGGAAAACCTATTTTATTTTTTCGCAGTGGTGTCTGTAATCTCAATTCCTCCACACGTCGCGAAAACAAAAGCAGACATTCAATGACCAACACATCCAAAAATATGTAAAAAAAAAAAAATCCATTCTGAACATTGCCCTACACACATTACTATATATATACTTCTTTCAAAGCATGTTTAAACTAAAATTTTTGTATTAAGTTTTTTTTTTTTTAAACCATCTTTCAGACCTATTTTCTGTTCTCGCGATTATTCGGGGCGTCGCAATGACGCTGTTGACCGCGACGATTGCGCCTTTTCCATAAAGTGAAAACACATATATGCCCACACATTACAGTATTTTACACACTAGAGGTTTATTACTGTACACTTCAAACTCCTGTTTTTCTAGTGTATTTCTAGAACAACCATCTCTAAAACCTATTTTCCATTTTTGCGGTGAGACCGGAGATCACGTTGACATTGGTCATCGCGATCCCCGTCGCAAATGCAGAAAGCAAAAGCAGGAATTCAATAGCCGCCACCACATAAAAAAAATTCTAACTATATAATTAATTCTAACCATCACAGTAGATAACTCACTATATAAAGAACTCTATAAAAACATTTATCAATATCTCTAAACAATTGATACTAATGATTCATTGATATCTTTTATTTTTTATATTTTCCCCAATATTCGCGGCGACGTTGATATTTGCGATGTACACGTGGTGCAGCACCGGCGGTCTTGGCGTCGTCGCGGATATCGCGCGCTAAAAAATATTTTGGACATATAACTTCTGTCACTAGCACTTCTATTTCTCAACCATGGGGTCAGAGTATCTCCACCCTGACCCCTTATGTGGACTTTCACACAGATTTTCAGCCCCTAGGAACGGCCGCAACTTTCTATTCAGGTTGGGCCCAGCCGATCCGAGCATTCCAGTCGGTGCGTGCATTAGTGAGTAATCGCGAAATATCCGCCGCCAGAGATATCACTAATTTTAAACTTGCCTTTCTCAAAAACTACTGAACGGATTTACACCAAATAAGCAAAAGGCACTTCCTTGAACCGACATCTACCTCCCTGCCAAATTTGCTGTAAGTCCGTTTAGCAGTTAGGGCTGTAGCGGTGGCTAAAGGTTCCTATGGGAATTAACTTCACAAACGCAACCTTACTTTGTGCTCCAAATTCTTGGTCCCCACTGCATGGATCACCCCCAAACTTTACCAATCAATAGTACCCACTGTGACACTTTTTTTTGGCAAAATTTCATGCAGATTGGTTAAACTACGCCAAAGTTATAGCCAAGTCAAAAAATGCTTTTCCTATGGAAACTAGGTCCTAACTAGAAGTCCTTCTGGCACCTGCCAGTAGAAGATAGATAGATATATATATATATATATATATATGTACACAACCCTAATAAACACTGAACCTAGTTCAACCTCCTATACATAATCACATCTACACTGATTCTACCACTGATCCCTAAAAACATCCACGGTAAGTGTGTGTACACCCACACATATATAATCTTAATATGATAAATAATAATTTAATATATGTTTTTGGCGGAGGGGGTGGGGTACACACCACTCATCAAACTTGTGTATGAGAGAAAGAGACAGACCGAGAGAAAATAAATAAATTAGGGATCCGAAATAGAGGGCACACCTTCCTTGGCTTCCACTTCAGTCATAAGTTATAGGCACTCACTAGCAGGATACTTCTCAATTAAAACCCTGTGTGGCAAGATTTTAAATACCCTGCTCCTAAGTATCTGCTTTCTAGCGCAAATGCATCTTGTCAGTACGTAATAGAATGTAGGAGGAAAATCATTCTATTTTGAGTCCTCTAAAGTGTGTCTTCCATGAGAACAACTCCAAGAAAAAACCAACTTGAACAATATCTAGAGAAATGAAATTGACCAATGTTAGTTCACCGAGAATGCTAATCTCTAATAAACTGAAATGCTTTTCCATCACCTGGGTATCCTTTGGTTTAAAATAAAACACAAACAAGTGAAGCACACTAGGAAATAAATCTGTCTGAGGCTCTGCATTAAGTACACCCTCCTCTTAATAAATGATGATAAATATTATTGTGACAGTTCTTGAACACCTTCACATCAATGTTCCAATTAAACATACTTAGAAGTGATTGACCTTTTTCAATTTATGAAAGCATTAATTTTATGTTTGGAGTATTGTCCTAATATCTTATTGTTCATGATTGTCAAAATATTAGTTTGCTTTAGATTTATTTTTTTACTTTAACTGAAATTTGTTTTCTATTCCCCTAGGTAATGTCCCCCAGAGTGCTCCTCCTATCCCTACTGCATCATCACGCTTTCATTTCTCACCATTGGATGTCGACTCTCCCAATGAAGATGCTCATGCTCACCGATACTCAGGAGGTTCACTTGGCCAGTCAAGCCATGAATCTTTGAATGACGCAAATGATGGAAAGCCTAACCCGTCTGAGCTAGAAGACCTTCGTGCAGAATGGCGCAATAATGCTGACCTAATTGGTCCTCGTAACACCTTGGGCGGTGCTGGCATCACAAACCAAAAGCACAAACCGGAACTCATGTTTCCCCTGTACTCCAGACCTGGCATGTATCCGGAGCCACACAGTCCATTTTCTCTATCCCCTCTTCCAGGACGTGGTGTTCTAAATATACCAATATCCCCGGCTCTGTCTCTTACTCCTTCAGTCTTTTCTTACAGTCCCTCACCAGGGTTAAGTCCTGCTTTCCCAGGTGGCAATTACTTCAGTTTCAACCCAGATGAAATGAAACACTACCTACAAGCTCAAGCCTGCTCAGTATTAAACTACCACCTGAGCCCAAGGACATTCCCCAGATATCCAGGGTTAATGATCCCACCTCCACACAGGCATATGCATCCCGAAGAGCCACCTACTTTTCCTATTAAGCTCCAGGCACCCCCACTAGGACGCAGACACCGAGAACGGCTTGAAAGCGTGGAAGAACCTCAAGCTGTTCCCCAAATTCAGCCTGTTACACCAAGAATGAAAATGGAGCCTGTTTCTGATGAGGAACCTGAAAGCCCAAACTCTGCAATAAGCGGGGATAGCAGCGGGCATGAAGAGGACGAGCTTGAAAACCTGTCACCAGATGCAACACTTGTAGAAAAAGAAGACCCAGTTTTCCTATCAGATGAGAGGAAAGATTTGGCGTTTTCATCTCAAGAGAGAAAAGAACCATTTTTTGCCAGGCCAAATGTCCCATCCTGGCCAACTATAGTTCTGACTCCCACACCAAGGACCACCCAAACCATGACAACTCAAAGCCAGACCGTCATAACTAAAAGCCAGACCGTCATAACTCAGGGCCAGAATGTGGTTGCTCAAGATCAGAATCCAGTAACTCAGACCCTGATTGTCCAAGGTGAAACCGAAGGAGGGGCAATTCCTCCTATAGAAGCGCCAACAGAAAACGCAATCCCAGAAAAGAAAGATGACTCTGCAATCCCACCAAAATTGCGCCATAAACGTCGCTGGATTGAGGACTGGCAAGCTGAGAACCTGGAGCAGAGAGATAATGGAAAATTCAGCTACTTCGACCTTCGATCACCCCCCATTATAGTAGAGACTAAGGCAATTGTGGCAGCCGTCACTTCTGATACCTAAAACAAGTTTACATAGAATCATGTGTTTACAGTATAATCTAATGATAATTACCTATGTAATAGTATTTCTGAGCAAAAGAAGCTGGGATCATTTGGTGTTATTGCAGATTAGTTTGCAATTTCTGGTGCGATGCAGACAGCAGATACCGCCTCTTTTGAATTGAAGATTAGGCTTCAAATGCTAATGTTTGGATGTTGGAGTTAGTGACATTATTGGCACTAGGTGTCCTCAATAATTTGCTTATAGTGTTTGGTGGTTTGGCTGTCATGGGTAGGATAGTTGTAGGCTTGCCTTTATCCTTGGATGATTTTCCATGAGAAAAAAATGTGAACCGTTCAAACAATACTTTCCAGTGAGAATGTATTGTACTTGATGTAATGAACTCTTGTTAGTGAGTTTAACTCAAATTGGATTGGAGCAAATTTGATACTGCTAATGCAGTTTTTAAATTTAGCATTTGAAGGATCTTTCAGGAAAGTGATCCTTCAACAAGGACATCGAACCAGTAAAATGCACATTCAATTCTAATTCAGTACTGGAGAAACAAGTATTGGCGTGGTGATCCATATAATTTTTCCAATGAGCAATAACGCTTCTCCTGCACTAATCTAGATCAAAGCTGGTGCTGTGCAGTTGAGCCAGCCTTGAGCGTTTGAGGTCTCAATTACTAGTATAAACAAAGCAAGCTTACTCCTGCATACCCCGTGGTATCTGCTTGATGTTCATGTAAGAGGATTCCTTTTTGTTTACCAAGTGGTGAATCACTAAATGGTGTACGAGTGCATAGTAGCTATGTGGATACCCTGAGCTGTTGTGTGGCACAAGATGTAGCTTTGTGCCTTTACCCCTGCCCCTCACCCTTCTTCGAGAAATCTTGCGAAAGGTTTAACCTGATTTCTTGAAACTTGATATGCACTTATCAAACCAGTTAAGATTTGTATTTACAGATAAAAGGCACACTGAAAAAATAGCATTATTCCAGGTTACAACATAGCTTTGCTTTTGTTACATACCTCGTAAATTTATGTGCAAAAGGAACCAGTCTTTCCTTTTCAACGTTGTGGGAGAGCATTCCACGATCTTCCCTGCAAGGCGCATGGCACCACAGAAATTCAGGTTCGTAAACTTGAGCTATGCTATCCATTTACGGCTAGGATTGGGAAATCCTAATTAAAGATGTTCTTGTTTCTTTACAAGACTTTTAGCTTTAAACCATATTTCGCTTTAACGCCATCAGAAAAAAAATGTGCCTTTGAAATTCCTTGACTCGAGGTGAAGTCTCAATCCAATTGATGCACTACATTCCACTTGAGCCCAGCAAGGTAGGGTGCCACGAAAGCATTACTCAATCTCCCTTTCTCTACCAACCAAAAAGAATGCATTCTTGATAGATACCCTATTGACAAATCACCTTGGTTTGCGATGTGTTGTACAAACAAATGAGCACTCCTTTAACTGTGGGTACATTAATGTTGCCTGCAGTCTGCCTGTACTGCTTGTGCATGTATGCATCTATCATGGAAATGCCTTATGTTAGCTTTTGTAGAATAGTTCGGTTTCTTCTTCTTGTGTTACATTGCTTAACACGTATCCTATTCTGAGCAGGGAAAGCCTTTTTGTCATAGTGGAATTAACCAAATGCCTTTAACGTGTTTAAAATCTATATTTTTGAAACAGAACTCTTTCAGCTTCGAATATATTTGTTCGGTGTAAGATGGCCATACGATCTGTAATTGTAATTTGAGATTATTATTGAAGCTTTTGTAATAATCTTTTACTAAGATTAGTGCAAACATTCGAGACTACCTGCTTGCTGCAGAATGTGACTTCCTTATGTACAAAGGAATGCACATGTGATTTGCATTTTCTAACTAGCAACAGGAATGTATATGCTTCATATTGGTGTATATATTTTGTACAGTTGATGAGTTTCTACTTTCTTTTTAGAAACTGTGTAGTACTTGCTTGTTATCCCGTTAAGCCTTACTTGTGAGTATTAGTACTGGGTTGTCCGCAGGGAGAAACCGTTGTTGAAATTTATGAGCCAGGATATCCGGTTTGAGTGCACTTACCAGATGGTATGTTGAACCGCTCACCTTCCCATTGTTACCCTTCTGTCAATTCTAAACATTAGCCAAGATGTCTGATGAAAAGAAACAAAGTAGGTTCTAAAGGCTGAGACGCAATGTTGTTGCGATTATGTGCAGATTAAAACATTGGCCTCTGTGAAGAGGCTAGAGTTAAAGATGGTGCTGTGCCAAAGAGCTGAGTTTGAATTAATTGTGAAAGCCATTTGAAATGATCAGTGTAAATGACAGTATTACAGAAAGTCGGTTTGATCAAAGTAGATTAGTTTGTCCTTTATTTCCCATCACATTGCAAACCATTTCAGTTTAGATTGCAGGGAATCTGTTTTATACTCCTTATGGGCAGAGCTTAAAGGTTTTTATTAGTATTGTGCATGAGGCTTGCACCGAAGCTTGATGTACCTGAAAGTAAAACTAGAGCTAGGGCATCATAAATAAAAAATGTGTGAAACACAAAGTTGTCCTATTTCATTGAAAGGAATTCCCAACAAAGCACTGTTTCAACTCAGGAAAGAGTGACTTGTCAGTGGCAGTTTTTCTTTGGAATATATTTTCCTCCTCTCCTGCAAGGCTTCACAGTGGTTGGCTGTCTTCAAGTTGAGATATTTGATCTGGCACAGCTTTGTGGTAGATTATAGCGGTCTGTTGTCTGTCATGGCAGTACCACACCTAGCCCTAGTCGAGGTTTAGCTTTATACAGTATGCAGCGCACCTACTTGCTGACCATCAACTGGCAAACATTGCCATTCTACTTCAGAGAGAACTTAAGTGCATTGTTCGCTTATATCTACTGAAACTAATTTTTGACGTGGAGTTCTGCTTTTTCTGATACAGAAATAAGCAAAATAAATCCCCAAAAAAACACAGATCGAAGCTCCAAGAAGGCTTGTAAGTGCGATCTCACATTGGCACTCTTTTATAGAATTTTCAGCATATGGATTCCAGTCTCTACACACCAAATCCCTCCCCCACAATCCTTTGCTCCTCTCACTCTCTCCTTAGCCCCAGGATAAAGAAGGGAACATGTCACTAGTCTCTTGCTATCCGTTTTTGTTTCCTTCTTCGACCATTTTGCTTTTACAAGTTACTGTCTGAAACTGGAACTCTGAGCTAACAGGCCAACGTTTGCTAGTGGGTAGTGACCTCTTCCCTATGTTAGTCCACACTTTCAGTAACAAAGTAACTCCGTTTAGCTCATTCACGTCTACTGGTGATCACCGAGATCCGAAGCCATGGCAGATTTTCATGATTAGTACTGGCTGTGTAAATATTAATTCTGTAAACCTATTTTGTATACATTTTTTGTTTGTTTTTTGGGCTAAGCTAAAAATCTGTGGTGGCTCCATCCCTCTTGGACAATAATAGACACCTTTGATCTGGAAGGACAGTGTCCGAAAGTAAGAAAGAATAAAACTGCCTTGCGACAGCTGCTCCTTACTAAATGTTTGCTGAAGCGACTGTTTTTGTCTATATGATACCTTCTAAACAAAAAATTGGTTCAGAACGTTACCTGCCATGCATATTTCGTGCGTGCTATTAATTCTTGAACACATGATTTATTTCTTGGCTGTGAAAACAACTTCCAAGGCCCATCCAACAGGATGACCTTTTTTCCATATTCCACTTCTTTGTTGTTCTTTTCCAGAGATGGGGCACCTGTACCAAAGTACTGGGTTCAGATCAATTGTTCGGATTGTAAATATTATGCGCAGATTTCTAGGCAAACTACTACAGTTTTGTGCCGTTTGCTTGCTGGTAGGTATTGTTGCCTCTAGTGTTCTTTGTAGTGCTTCTATTCGGCAAGATTTTTTTATATCCATTTTTTGGACATCCTAATAAAAATTTATATCACTTTGATCTATTTTAAGAACGCTACTTCTTACCGTCCCTAAAGTTTTGGGAGGCCTGTAGACATTAAATGGGCCACCTGGTGTCAGTATTTACTCAGGAATAGATTCCAGAGGCCTTTAGCAGCGCTGCTTATCTTCTATCCAGACAATACCCAAGTGCCACATTGTGTACATGCTGCTCCATTTGAACAAAAAAATACCTAGATTATCATATAGCGCAACAGCTAATACTGTCTGCATGGGCAGAGGAGTCTATGGTGAAAGATGTTCTGCTTTTTAATGGTAAAAGGATCTGATCCGCTCATTGGACCATGTTCAGGGAAATGCTTTGATTTATCTTAGAAACTGGGCAGGGAACTGCTTGTTACTTAAAGTAAGGTTCACGTAGTGTCGTCTTCTATTTACGATTACCCCGTGAGGCATTCAGAGCTCTATACCACCAGGGTTTGAAGCTAGGTTCTTCCTGGTCAGATGTCACCCCATGATTTTAAAAGCATAGCGGTGGAAAAGCATGTGGATTCCCACTGTACTCGCCGAGCTCATCTAACCAAATGCACATGGGAGGCAAACTGCATGATTTTTCTTTGCTTTTTTATTATTTAGTCAATGTGGAGCACATACAAATAAGGCAATCAACTAGTGTGCTCTATGGCGTAGAAAATAATTTACTATGTATTTCAAACCGAAATGTTAAATTGTATTATAGTGCTTAAGTGGTTTAAACTTGTGGCCCGAAAAATGTCTAAATTATGAAACACCCAAGTATGGTAATGTTTTAATTTCTTCAAAGGGTAATACAATATATTGTTGCCTCACTTTTAGTAACAATATTCGATTTTAAAGCATCAGCAGCTCATTCTAGTTTAGGAGAAAGGGATTTCTTGAAATTCAGCCAATAAACTTGGAGTCCCCTTTGCTGGGTGTTTTTCATGTAGCACAGTGGAAAAACGCAGAAAAGGCCATCCTTTTTAGATTTTGGTTTATTGCAGTGCAGCCCTCAGTGTCATGTCTTCATATACCACATGTTCGTCTACCGCTCTTCTTTTAAGTCAGCAAAGATATTTCTAAAATATTTTAATTGTATAAAACAGATAACCAAATACTAATGCAGAGGGACAAAGTGAAAAACACGGGCAGAATTGTTGGTGTCAAAGAACATCCATGTTTGTGTATGGTTTGGCGAGTAGAGTGGAGCCCATTTCCTACAATGCTGCTTACGGCACCTTTAACAGTAAATCTGGCTTTGCAAATGACTCTCAGAAATGGGTTGATTCCCTTTGGTCTTATTTATTCCATTATTATGTATTAATTTGTAGTGTGTTCTGATGTTTTAAAGAAATCAAACGAGGCAAGTGTTTTGGGTTTAATTACATTTAAATCAGATTTTTGTTTAACTGTTTAGTTGGTGTTTAAAACCTTGACTAGAAATTATTTTTAAATATGTTTTTGTTTGTGCATGTTCTTGAAATAATTGTGTTTAGGGTTATGACTCAACAGGGATTACATACGCATACTTATGAATAATGGCTGGGTAATAGAGTTATCAGAGTCCATTGTAGCTGAATAATGTGTTTATATGTACATAAAAATGTAAAGTAGTTTCTTAACTCCCGTTTGTGCAGTGCCTTTAGACGTTCCACTTTCTATAAACTAATAAAGAAAAACATTTTCGGCATATATATTATATATATATGATGTAATGTTATAGAGAATTATATGTATAATATACATATTTTCCCCAGGGGTATCTGATAGCTCTGTATTTTGTATGAAATTTGAAAGTAAAGTATTTTACCTCATTAATTAAAAGCTAAAATAAAAAAACATTTTCAACAAAAGGCTTCATTTTTATTTTGTTTGCTTGGCAATTGATCAACAGAAGATGGGCATGATGTTGCTTTTTTTTTTTAGTAAACTGCTTCTGCAAAAGTAGCTGTTTCAATAGCATGCTTAACGAACCATATTTTCTCTAGTTGCTGTAAGAAAATACAATTTTTAAACCGGTGTATCAATAGTTATTTTATCAACCTGGAAATATTAAAGGTGGATTCACACAGCCAATTTGCTGCAGGTGTATTAAAACTGAGAGATCTGAAAATACATCATAGTTGGTGAATTACAACAAGTAAAGTGTTCATCAAGGCTGTTGAACAATGAGTTGGAGACCTTGCACCTTTGGGGTACTCTGGTGTCCTCCGGGTTAATATGCAGTTAGTCAAGGTGAAAGCAGAAATAGACGTGGGAATCACCGACTCTACATATTTCCGTGCATCGCACACCAGTTAATGAAGCTGTTGGAGTTTCTGGGTTTACCCTGAATTTTTTACAACTTTAACAGCATCTTGGGAGTTGCAGGCTTTAGAGATCATATTAATTTCCACCTCAGATCTTCTGGTATAGTAGCAGGTCATAATAAGTAACTAAGGCATAACCTTGCATCCTAAGCAAACAATACACTCCCAAAACAATCCTGTTCCATATCCAATAGTGTATCTAGAGTAGTGGCAGTAGAGCATGAAATTCCTGTTAAGCCTCTTTCACCAAGCACACTTCGCAATACTGAAGGACTGAATAAAACTTGCCCTCATTTGATTTCCGTTTTGTAATATGGACCTCAGACGGAAATTATTTGTGCTTCAGAGATCAATATATTGTGGGAAGACCTATTTGGAAATTGCTGTTGCTACCCAGGCGAGACAGTCCATGGGGATGTATTCTTCTCCTATAGATACAAAAATGAGAGGGCCCCTGGGACAGGGAATGCTCGGGCAAGAAATCTGGGGAAATCGAAAACACTGCAATAATGGTTATCCTGCTTGACAACTATTTAGGTTGGCGGAAGAAAACTCGCCTATAGATAATGCTCAAAAAGAATCAAACATGATCCAAGCGAGAAGCAACGCTATATGGGCATGCAGATAGAGAATGTTAATAATCAGTCACATAATATACATTTGAGGATCACAATAATTCCACAGTGAAGATATACATTCTTATTTTTATTGTAAATATCCATACAATCTAGTCTCAATATTGTATGATAACAGCATGATAAATGATGCAATTAATGAAAACAACGCAGAAACACAAAAAGATCAATTGCTATTTCTGATCCCACACTTCCATACATACCACATTCATACCACAGACAGTCTACACATTATAAAAACAGCAGCAAAGAATAAAAAGAGCTGGGAGAACCATCCCTCAAATATATTCAATGAACAGACTATGATGTCTGCCTATACACAAATCAATAGGTCTCAGTATTTTAGAGAGGTTTTTATACACAATGTTGTATAAGCACAATAAAGTTTTATCAGTATCCTAAGTAAGTGATATTCAAGGTAGAGATAAATATATCACTACTGCAGACACTACTGCAGACATTCCATATATCTGAAAGACACGTTAGTGACAGATTCCTTACCTTAGAATATCCCCAGGCGTCAGGCTGGATCCGGAAAGTTTTGCGTAGCAGTACCCCTGCGCGTCTGTAAGCGGCGTCGTGCGGCTCCGCGTCCGTCGTCTGGATCGCCGGATGACGTCGCGGCCAGTACTTAGACGCCGCCCATGCGCGCTGGCGTCAGTTCTTCTTTTTCCGCGCCAGTAAGCGCAGATCCGGGAAGAGCAGTGCCCTAGTCATTTTTTGACTAACTTTTTGGTGATTTTTATCACTGTTTTTCTCGAAGTCGTTCGACTTCCAAGGGGTCAGTAGGGATTCCTGGCTTCAAGCCATGCAACGCCTGTAATCGGATGATGTCGATTACGGACCCGCATCGAGACTGTCTCTACTGCCTCGGACGCGACCACGACTCCAAGTCGTGCCCCGACTGCCGGGCCTTGCACCCGAAGGCTTTGCGAGAGCGGTCTCGAAAGCTCCTCGAGGTCCGGCAGTCGGCTCCGCGCCAACCCAAGCCCCGGTCACGTGAGAGGTCGAGGGGCCGGGCGCGGAGTCCTCATCGGTCGTCCGGATCCAAGTCTTCGCACTCCTCCGGTAAGTCGAAGCACAAAAGTCGAAGCGTCATCGCTCGACGACTTCCCTCGCCGGTCTCGCGACTCGTCTGAGGGTCCTGTCGGCCCCGCCCCCGTGGCTCCGGGAGTGCCTGTGGAGCCGCCGTCGCATTACCCGCCTTTCCCGGGTTCGGTGGCGACTCTGGCCGAAATACAGGAATTCCTGTCGGCCATGGCCCGCCTCTTCGGGCCTCAAGGTCCCTCCGGTGCGCCTTCGGGCCCCCCGGGCTCTTCTGGGGTCTCCGGCGCCGCCAGCGACGCCGGCCTCGACCCCCGGCGTCGCCGCAACCCCCATCGACGCCGGTTGACCTAACGACACCTGCACCGGCGCTGATTTCACTGGTGCCGTTCAGGGCTCTGGGCGGCGTCGTGCCCCGGTTCCCTCCTCCTTACTTTGAACCTGCTTTGGAGGACGAAGAGGACTGGGAGGGGTCAGAGGACCCTCTCACTGCCCAGTGTGAGTACGAACAGGACTGGGCTGAGGAACTTGGGGATGCCAGTGGTCTGCACACCTCTCCAGACATCGGCATGCTGTCTTCTCCTTCCGTGGCTACGGAGGAGGGAGCAAACTTTGCAACGGTGTTGCGTAGAGCAGCTGAGGCCTTGAGCCTCAGGTTGCCTACAGTGGCTGTCAGGTCTAACATCCTGACAGAAGTGCTTCAGCCGGCGGCTACCTCCTCGGAGCCACTGCTGGCTTTCAACGAGGCACTTTCTGACGTTCTTTTGGGCACCTGGTCCAAGCCCACCACAGGGGCTCCTGTGAATAGGAACGTGGCCCGACACCATCGCCCGGCTCCGGGCGACCCCTTGTTTCTCTCCCAACACCCCACCCCTGAGAGCTTGGTTGTCCAAGCATCTGCTTCCCAGAGCGCCTTCCCTACCGCCCCTCCGGATAGGGAATCCAAAAAACTTGATCAATTTGGGAAGAAGGTTTTTACTTCCTCCAGTGCTGGCTTGCGGTCTGTCAACACCGCTTGCCTCTTGGGCCGATATTCCCACTGTTTGTGGGATTCGGTGGCGCAGGTTCTGCCCCAGTGTTCTGATGAGGTCCAGACACTGCTTTCCCGCACCATTGCGGAAGGAAGGGATGCGGCAAAGTATACCATCCGATGTGGCCTAGATACCGCCGACTCGCTGGGCAGATGGCTTGCGTCGACAGCGCTGCGCTGAGAACCACTTGTTTCTCGGGTGATGTCCAAAACACACTTATGGACATGCCCTTTGATGGTGTCGGTCTTTTTGGCAACAAGGCAGACCATGCGCTGGAGCGCTTTAAGGACTCACGGGCTACAGCCAAGTCCCTGGGCCTTTCTGCTGTGCGCCCTCAGCAACAGTCTGCTTTTCGCCCCTTTCGTGGCCACGGAAGGGGCGCCCAGTCACGTCCACTGCCCGGCCACCGGCCCGCGCAGCAGGCGTCTTCGCGCGGCCGAGGACGTGGCTCCCGCCGTGGCGGGTCAGGCAACCAGCATGCGGGTCAGGCCACCACCCCCGCCCCGTCCGCGGCCTCCAAGCCCTCCTAGTCCTTCCTTTCCAGTCCACACCACGCCAGTAGGGGGCAGGGTCCACCATCACCTTCCCTCTGGCGTACCATCACCTCGGACAGGTGGGTCTTGAACATTGTCCGAAGGGCTACTCCCTCCCCTTCGTGACCACTCCCCAGCCATGCCACCTCAGTGCCACCGCATGTCAGGGGATCACTTGGTGCTTCTTCAGAAGGAAGTTGCGGCTCTCTTGGCCAAGAGGGCCATCGAACACGTTCCGACCCCAGAAGTAGGGCGTGGTTGTTACTCCCACTACTTTCTGGTGCCCAAAAAGGACAAGGAGGACATGCGTCCTATCTTGGACCTCCGGACCGTAAATCGCTTCCGGAAGGAGAAGTTCAAGATGCTCACCCTAGCTCAGGTCTTGACTGCCCTCGACCCTGGAGACTGGATGGTAGCGTTGGACTTGCAGGACGCATATTTTCACATCCCCGTCCTGCCGGCCCACCGGCGTTACCTGCGGTTCACGGTAGGCCTCGAGCATTTTCAGTTCACTGTGCTCCCCTTTGGCCTTACAAGCGCCCCTCGGGTGTTCACGAAAGTGATGGCGGTGGTCGCAGCTCATCTGCGCCGGGCAGGGGTTTCAGTCTTCCCCTACCTCGACGACCGGTTGTTGAAGGCGGGCTCGTCCCAGGCAGTCGTCTCCCACCTTCAGACTACGGCCGAACGACTGCACTCGCTGGGGTTCTCCATCAACGTGCCGAAGTCACACCTGATTCCTTCTCCACAGCTCCTTTTCATCGGAGCAGTTCTGGACACGACGCAGTTTCGGGCTTATCCTCCCGAACGGCGAGTCCAGGATATTCAGGCTATGATTTCGATCTTTCAGCCTCTATCCTGGGTTTCTGTACGGATGACCCTGAGGCTGCTGGGCCTCATGGCCTCCTGCATCCTGCTGGTCGATCATGCCAGATGGCATATGCGGGCTCTGCAGTGGGACCTGAAGTTCCAGTGGGCGCAGCACCAGTGGAACCTGTCCGATTACGTCCAGATCTCGGAGGGAACTGCAAGACAGTTGCAGTGGTGGCTCTCGAACCGGCAATGGGTCATGGGCAGATCCCTCTCCCTTCCCCAGCCAGAGCACACAGTTGTGACGGACGCGTCCCTTCTGGGATGGGGCAGTCACATGGGAGAGGCGGAGATCAGAGGCCTCTGGTCTCCGGCGGAGTCCCGGCTCCATATCAACCTTCTGGAGCTCCGGGCGATCCGACTTGCACTCAAGGCATTCCTTCCCTCTGTCAAAGGGCAGGTAGTGCAGGTGTTCACAGACAACACCACCGCCATGTGGTACTGCAACAAACAGGGCGGGGTGGGGTCGTGGACCCTATGTCAGGAGGCTCTGCGTCTCTGGACATGGCTGGAACATCAGGGCATTACCTTGGTGGTTCAACACCTGGCAGGTTCCCGGAACGCCAGGGCGGACGAACTCAGCCGCAGGTGCATGATGGATCACGAATGGCGTCTTCACTCTGAGGTGGCGCAAGGACTCTTTCTACAGTGGGGAGAGCCTTGGTTAGATCTATTCGCCACCGAAGAGAACGCGCAATGTCATCAGTTCTGCGCGTTGGAATTTCCAAGGCGGCACTCGCTCGGCGACGCTTTTCGGCGCGAGTGGAGTTGCGGTCTGTTGTACGCCTTTCCGCCTATACCACTTCTACCCAGAGTGTTGAAGATTCGGCGCGACCGGGCCCAAGTCATTCTTGTGGCTCCGGACTGGGCTCAAAGAGTTTGGTATCCCGAGCTACTCAGTATGAGCGTCGATTCCCCCGATCCGTCTGCCTCTTCGGGAGGATCTTCTGTCGCAGCAGCAGGGGACGGTCCTCCACCCGAACCTGTCCAGTCTCCACCTCCTTGCGTGGAGATTGAGCGGCGGCAGTTGATTCCTTTCAACTTGCCTCCCGAAGTTTGTGATGTGATTCTGGCAGCCAGGCGTCCCTCCACTAAGGTGGTATACGCCTGCAGGTGGAACAAGTTTGTGGCATGGTGCACAGCAAAGGCTGTGAATCCCCTTTCTGCCCCTCTTTCTGAGGTTCTTCTGTTCCTTCTTTCTCTGGCCCAACAGGGTTCTGCCATGGGTACCATCAAGGGCTATCTTTGTGCAATCTCTGCCTTCCTCAGGCTTCCTGATCAGCCCTCCCTTTTCAAGTCCCCTGTTGTTAACAGGTTTCTTAAAGGCATTACACACCTCTTCCCTCCTGTTCCGTTTGTGATGCCTCAGTGGGACTTGAACTTGGTTCTTACCTTTTTAATGTGCGCTCCCTTTGAGCCTCTACATAACTGTCCTTCGTCTTCTCACTCTGAAGACAGCCTTTCTGGTGGCCATCACCTCCGCTCGGCGGGTGAGTGAGCTCCAGGCTCTTTCTTGCAAGCCTCCCTTTCTGTCTGTCCATCCAGACAAGGTTGTTCTTAGGACGCGTCCGTCCTTCTTGCCAAAGGTGGTTACTGCTTTTCACATTGGGCAGACCATCACTTTGCCCACCTTCTTTCCGCCTCCTTCTAGAGAGGAAGAGAGGCTCCACCGTCTGGACCCAAAACGTGCGATTTCATTTTATCTCAACCGCACACAGCAGTTCCGGGTGGACGACCAGCTCTTTGTTGGCTACGTGGGCTCCAAAAAAGGTCGGGCGGTACACAAGCGGACCATCTCCCGCTGGGTCGTCTTGTGTATCAAGGCCTGCTATTCTTTGGCTAAGAAAAAGCCCCCTGTTGGGCTGCGTGCCCATTCCACCAGGGCGACAGCCGCCACCACGGCTTTGTGACGTGGTGTCCCATTGCAGGACATTTGTCAGGCAGCTACGTGGGCCTCGCTGCACACGTTTACCAAGCAGTACTGCCTTGACAGCCAAGTCCGGAGACACAGCTTCTTTGGCCGTTCTGTTCTCCGGGACTTCCTCGTCTGATCTTTGTTCGCAGACCCACCACCGGGGTTGGTATTGCTGGGGTATCTATTCTAAGGTAAGGAATCTGTCACTAACGTTACTAACTTGTGTAACGATATATCTGTAAGAGACAGTAGTTAGTGACAGATTCCTTACCGCCCCACCCATCCTCCCCGTTCTGCGAACTGATTTCTAGGGTTAAGGACATCCCTTTCAGGGCCCTAGTATTTTTCAGACACCTATGTCAGCTTCTTGCATGGCTCTGCGTTCCTGGCGCGGAAAGTCGTGTACAGAACTGACGCCAGCGCGCATGGGCGGCGTCTAAGTACTGGCCGCGACGTCAACTGGCGATCCCGACGACGGACGCGGAGCCGCACGACGCCGCCTACCGATGCGCAGGGGTACTGCTACGCAAAACTTTCCGGATCCAGCCTGATGCCTGGGGATATTCTAAGGTAAGGAATCTGTCACTAACTACTGTCTCTTACAGATATATCATTACACAAGTTAGTAACTTGTGCATTAGTTCTGTTTCTTGGTGGTCTATACAAATTGCACCAACGCTTGTTTTCAGTAATGACCTGACAATGAGGTCGCACCTTCCTCAGGGCGCTAAAAAAATAAGAGGATCAGAGGGTTTTGGAGTCCGACAGAAACATTTTGTTCATATGAACCAAATTCATGGTCAAGGAGTATTCGTGTTTTCAATGAGGAACAAAGATAAAAGAAAGACTGCCCAGGTATAAAGGACTCCTAGGGCATATCTTGCAAATGGTTCCTTGGAACACAATCCTCAGAATAGTTGTATGAAAAACAGAGTTCAGCTACATAAGAGCTGATACAGACATTCAAAAGAGGGGTATGGGGGACTGGAAGTGTCCCCCCAACTACTACGTAGAATAATTGCAGCAATGTTAGCAGTAACTAACAGGACCGTTAGTTACTGCTAACATCGCGCCCCACCGCATCAGGAGTTTTCTGCCTATCGCCGATTTGAACGACTGTGCACCTTATCCTTCTCATTTAGCAATTATTCTATGCAGTAGTTGGGGGTCACTTCCAGACCCCCATACTCCTCTTTTGAGTGTCTGTATCAGCTCTTACGTACCTGAACTCTGTGTTTTTCATACAACTATTCTGAGGATTGCGTTCCAAGGAACCACTTGCAAGATCTGCCCTAGAATCCCTTTATACCTGGGCCGTCTTTCTTTTATCTTTGTTCCTCATTGAAAACGCGAATACTCCTTGACACTGAATTTGGTTCATATGAGCAACTTTTTTTCTGTTGGACTCCAAGACCCTCTGATCCTCCAATGTTTTTTAGCGCCCTGAGGAAGGAACAATATCATTACCGAAACTCATGTCGGCGCAATTTGTGGAGACCACCAAGAAACAGAACTAATATATGAAATGTCTGCATTAGTGATATATCTATCTCTACCTTGAATATCACTTACTTAGTATATTGATTAAACTTTATTGTGATTATACAACACTGTGTATAAAAACCCTCTAAAATACTGAGACCTATTGATTTGTGTCTAGGCAGACATCGTAGTCTGTTCATTGAATATATTTGATGGATGGTTCGCTCAGCTCTTTTATTCTTTGCTGCTGTTTTTATAATGTGTAGACTGTCTCTGGTATGTTTGGAAGTGTGGGATCAGAAATAGCAATTTATCTTTTTGTGTCTTGGCGTGGTTTTCAATAATTGCATCATTTATCATGTTGTGATCATGCAATATTGAGACTAGATTGTACTGATATTTACAATAAAAATAGGAATGTATATCTTCACTGTGGAATTATTGTGATCCTCAAATGTATATTATGTGACTGATTATTAACATTCTCGATCTGCATGTCCATTTAGCGTTGCTTCTCGCTTGGCTCATGTTTGATTCTTTTTGAGCATTATCTATAGGCGAGTTTTCTTCTGCCAACCTAAATAGTTGTCGGGCAGGAAAACCATTATTGCAGTGATGAATTCTTCTCCTGTCACAAGAGCTACAGTTTTCCTGGGATAGGGTTATGATTTCCAGAGGTTTAACAGTGGTACCACCTTCGCTGACTCCTATAATGGGAATTCCTGACTTTGCTCCAGTGGTGGTCAAAGACGACTACTTAGCTTGGGAGGGAGCCATTTGCAAGAGAAGAAGGGATTCCTATTATTAGGAAGCATTATTATCATTTGAAAAGATAATGACTAATTTTGGGATTCGAGAGGGAGAAGGCTTTTGTAATCTTCGCATATGACACTGTTACACACGTTTATTAAACCTGGAACCAGTAGGTCCTTTACCCCATTTGAAAAGAGGATCTTTATCAAAAAAGTTGACAAATGGATATTGTTGAATATGACAAAGGGATATTGTTGAATCTATACAAATTCCTTACCACACAAACAAGTACAGAGCCCAGAAACTTGGGTAAACCAAACTGGAACTGGCCCTTTCAGAAAAAAATAAATGGCCAAAGAACTTCCATCTGGCCCACACCTCCATATTCATCACATCAGATAAAGGCCCTGCTTAAAATTACATGCTACTTGTATTATATCCCAGCACATATGGCGAAATGGAAGCCATCAATAACTGGGAATTGATCGCGTGTGTGTGTGTACTCACCCAACCCACCTTATGGAGAGGGCCTAAACTGAAGAGCGGTATTATTCAACATAAATCAGATATTTGACAGACATCCCGCACTTCCCCAGCTACATACTCCTTGGACTTTCAAATATCCAAACCTACCTATTACGTTCTTGCATATTTGAAGCTATTCTACTTGACCCTTTTTTAGCTGGACAAGTCAGTGCAGCCAACTGGGGCACAGACAAGATCCCAGACCCCACAGCCTGGCTTCATAAACTTTGGGGCTCCTCAGCATAGAGAAGTTTACAGCCACCCTATAAATTAATCGGTCAATTTGACAAAATGTGGAACCCATGTTTAAATTTCCTGTCCTCTGAATTCAGGCAGCTTTCATGTCCTGTGTAACTGCGCGTCCTAAGACTCATTCAGCTGCCACATGAAACCTTGAATTAGCCCGGGCTCGTCTATTTCTTTAGCCTCTATACCCAAGTAGGCTGGACAGCACTAGGTAGACTCCGTGGCTTGAGTGGATCACCCTCTCACTCTTCATAACTGAGTTCTGTAAGAGAATAACTCCTGACCCCCAGAGCTATGCCCCTTTCCCTAACATGATTCTCCTCTCTCTTCCACTCCCTATCTTCCTCCCACACCAGCCTGCGGTAGTAGGTGGGTGTATGTGTTAAAATATCTACTTTGATTAACAGATTTGAACCATAAAAGACGTTTATAATTGCAGCTAGAGTAGTCCCAGATCTGCTTCCTTATCAATACCATAGGCTGCCTCTGGCTAACATTCATCCCCTGCTCCCTAAAGCCTATTTAAATAATTTCTACAATGTTTTTTGTCTGGCATTCTTCACTGCTCAAGGAGTGCAAATGAGAATAAGGGGTAAGTAATTAACTGCAGGTTGGTAAAGTGTGAAATGGATGAAGCCTGTAGTTTGCCTTCCTGTTCTCTTGCCAGGCCAATCTACAGTGATGTAGGGGAGTTTGAGAGTAGCTGTAATACCTCCCTGTGGGGGGGAAACGGGGATTGGTTGGGAGAAGACTGCAGGGTGGAGCTCCTCATGGATTGTCTTGGAGGGAGGTAGGGGAGATGTTTTTACGCCCATAGAAAGTTTCATTTTGGGGCTCACAGTTTCTTCTAAGCATGTAAAGATTCTAGCTATTTACATTTCAAATTCCTTGGGTTTACAACAGACATTTCTCTCAGAAAAGGGTGAGTGGTAGAGTAAGTGAATCTTTCCACTAAAAGAGGTAAAGTTTTTATGAGAGAACAGATTGCCTTTGGGGGATACGTTAGGGCAGTAGCCATGCTGTGGATCAGCCCCACTGGTGCTCCTTAAGAAGGTGTACAGTCCACAGCACTCAGTCATTTGTGTTGCATCAGAAACGGACACCGGGGGCCGTATTACTGAAAGTACCCAGTGGCACATCAGGCATGTGTGCCCACTTTGTGCACTCCCGAGGCACTTTGGTATTGCAGAAGGGTCTGAGTATGCTTGTGCGGTGCCTTCTGTCAAACTGATTGTGCTGGCGTACATGTAGCTCCAGTGCTATTGTGAGAGGGTGTTCCCTTTTTTACACTGGTTGCGGCCCCATGCAAATGAGGAAATCACTTTGGTGCATGCCGTTAGGTGGTGCACTGACTGCGCCACAAAAAGATGGTGCACTGTCAGTGTGGCTGCTGACAGCAGCACTCTTGAAGTGTGAAAGGGGGTTCCTTGGACTCCTGCATACATCCCACTTCAGGTAGGTGCAGTCACTCACTGCACCTTCATGCTAGGTGATCTCTGATCCCTCTTGAAAGTGCAGCCAGGTTTCCTCCTGCACTGTGAAACATGGAGCAGCTTTAAAACAGCAGCTCCGTATTTGACTTGAATGCACTGCACTAGAGTTCGCGGCTGCCCTTAGGACGGCGCATTCATCACAATAGGGTGCCCTTTCCATTTTCAGCCAGCACACGTTTAAAGGTGCGCCATGGGTACACAGGGAAAGTGCACCCTTAGTTATTCAGGTCTAGTTGTACAAAACCCAATTATGTTTTAATATACACTATAATGTTGCTCCATAATAATCTGAGCCATGTACATGGTTTGCGTGGCAACTGTCTTGCCTTAGTTCTCTAATGGTTCAAGATTAAAACCTATAACTTTTAATAAGTACTTCTCATTGCTGTGCTATAAGTGAGGTGAAGACCAACATCCTGACTGAGGGGCTCTGTCTTGGGTCAAGCAATAAAGTCATTACTACCATTAAATGAGGCCCTTACAAACACCCTCCTTGGGGCCTGGGTGAAACCCTGTTCCGTACGTCCAGAGAACAGTCAAATTGCACAAAACTATTGCCCAGCTTGGGGGAATCCAGATATTTTGACTTCCCATGCCAGAGAGACTTGTGCAGGCCGCAGTGAGTAAGGTCAACCCGAATGCGTTTCCTATAACTCCATCAGATGGGGACTGTTGGAAAACGAGGCATTAGTTGTGAGACCTGCACAAGTAATGGGTCTACATTTGTCCTTCACTGGGAACCAAACACCCCATTGTAGCGCTTGACTGAGGGTAGCTTTGCAGAGCAGTCCAAGGCCCACTCAAGGGAGGTGGTGTGGGCTAGTAATCACCATTGACAGATGCGCAGAAATAACACAATAAATGATTGTCCAGTCTAAGCTTTTCTTTATAAAAAGGAAAAGTACATTTATTACACACACACTACTCAATACTACGCAACAATTTACAAATCTACATAAGCTGATGGAAATACTACTTGATGACTGCGTAAACATTCCCACCCCTCCCGCGGGGAGGGTATAGTACCACCACTCACATGTATAAACATTATCTTGCCCCCAAATGCCATGGGTTGACGATAACTTGGAGTGAGGGCCCTTACCACTGGCACCAAGCAAGTGGCTGCCCACCACATTATTTCAACAAGCATTTCATAATGGGAACACCTGCCATAGTGGCACATTACCCTGACGGAGATCGCCTAATACTGACAAAGTATACACACTTAAATCACAGTGGCTGACAGTCGGGTTGTTCAACTAACGCAGTAGCAAGAATACAGGAGTGAGGAGTACTTATCATAAGTACCAGCATGATTAACCAACTACTAGCATGATAAACGCAAGTCAAGTACAGCCCCTAAAAGGCATCACATCTATAATTACATGGCTATGCAATCATAATCGGGCACCCCCTGGCAAGGATGCTGGCAACATATATTCCATTATCACATTTAGTACAACACAAGGCATGTGAAATCTAGTCCCTAAAGGACCACCTCAGTGAAACTGCACCTCTCTGCAATTGCACCTTTCCACCCCTAGGGGATTCCTCCAATATGATAACTCCTATTAAGCCTATCACACCAGCGTGTAGTCCTAATCATCAGCTATCCCAGTGCAAGAACAAAGGTACCAGCATTAGGTAAACTTGTAAACATCCAAAAACCATTGAGGGGTTATTTCCTTACACTCCCCAGAGACTTAGGGTGGGGACTTTCCAATTCTGTGATGAGGGTGTCTGCGCTGCTCCTGCAGATCCCCCTGCACCTTGGCTTCCCATTGGTGGTGAACCCATTTTCCTGGGGTCACCACAAGCTGAAAACGAGCTGTTTTTTTCCCCAGTGACTGGGGCCTGCACGGCATTGTGGGCGCTCAAGAATATCCGAGCAGCAGCTCCCCGTTGCTCCAGGAGAGCCGCGCTAGAGTACTTTCCGGGAAGCTGCTTTCCACCAGGACTCACTTTTCTTCTGGTGTTGCCAGGTCCAACCCAGGCACTCCTATGGCTCTTCCACATCGTTGGAGAGCAGCTCGGGAAGCCCACCCCGGCCTCTCTTGCTGGCTCCCCGCATGGCCAGCACCTTTGCGTGCTTTCCTGGGAGCCGGTCCCTTTATTCTGGTCTGCCTGCTCCTGCGGGCAGACGTGGGTGCTGTGGCAGGCTTGGCAGTGACACAGGGGAGTGCGGTAACACTCCCCCCTCCTCTCTCTGGCCATCGGGGCCCAGGGATGGTGTCATGGGCCCCCGTCCAGCTTCACAGGGAGCGCGACAGCACTCCCCGACTTCCTCTTCATTGGGGCCCAGGGGCAGGATCCTGGGCCCCTAAGGCACTTTCACGGGGGGCACGACAGCGCTCCCTGCCTTCATCTTCATCGGGGCCCAGGGATGAGATCTTGGGCCCCAAAGGCACCTTCACGGGGGCGCAACGGCGACCCCCTCCTTAGTTTTTGTTGGGCCCAGGAATGGGATCCTGGGCCCCTGAGGCACCTTCACTGGACTGTGCTCCCGACTTTACTTCACTTCTGGGGGCCCTAGAAATGGGATCCTGGGTCCCTCGCCAGTTTCGTTGCGCTCCCCGATTTACGCTACTTCTCTGGGGCCACTTCATGGGGAGCGCGACGGTGCCCCCTGGCTTCGTCTTCTTCTGGGGCAGCCCCCGGGACCCGACCCAACCTGGGGGCACATCGTAGACCGGCGGCGGAGCTTCACGTGCTTTGTCGTCGGCCCGGTAGAGGTCCAAGATCGCCTGCCTTCTGGGGGGCATATTTCACCTCCTATTGGGCCGATTTTGACGATTCTAGCCTCTTTTTGCTCCTGGTAGCCACCCCTAGCCACTGGGAACAGTCTCCTTCTGCCGTCTGGCCTCCCAGAGGATGTACTCAGCAGGAAGCAAGTTTCAGTTGCTCCCTGCGCCAGCCTTTCACCGGGTTTCCTCTTCTGGGCTGCTCTCCTTGTGCAGAAACCCAGGATTTCCCTCACTTGTCCTGGACTCCCTCAGAGGCATAGTCCAGAGTCCTGGGGGCATTCGGGTGGTTCCTCCTTACAACTGCCCATGGAATCAGCCTCCAGTACCAGTGTTCCTCAGCAAGCGCACAGCCAGAGAGAGCTCCTCTTCCTGTGCAAAAACCTTTTAAGGAGGGGCGGAGGGTGGTGGCAGGAATGCACCTCTGCCCTATCCTGCAGTGCCGCATCACCTCAATGCCCCTGATCTCTCCTTCCTGCACGGGCCTCTGGGATACTTCAAGATGGCTTCCTCCAGGGTCCCATGCCACATGGTCTATGAAAAGCCCACTTCCCCCATTTGCTGACATCACGGCCCGGGCCTGGAGCAGGCCTGGTGCCTGGCACCGGTTGACAGCTGCTGATTGATGTCCTGCAGCTTCACCCCATCTCTCCCTCCTGGAGAGAATACCTCTGCCCTGGGGAGTGCTTGCTGTGAAGGGCTAGGTCTCTGATGGTACAGCTTGGGGTGGAAGGTAATTAATCCAGCCTGGCAGGGTCAAACCTGGCTTGGGCTCTGGTTCTGAGCTGAGTCACAGAAATATGACATTTCTGGTTGACCCATGAGCAGTACAGATATGCCTTTGGACCTGGCAGAATGGTTCTTTTCACACAACTTAGTGTACTTTTGTGCGTGTCTGGAGTTTGTAGGTCCAAGGGAACTGAAACTACCCTGTGTGGTCTCCTTTTCCATAGGAGTATAATGGAGTGTTCCTACAGTGAAACAGTAAAGCACACTGACTATCCCTCACATTATAAGGCCTATTCCATGTCACCACCCAACTCTGCATAGTCGCTTCTACACCATTCTATCTGTACCCAGCTCCTGGGCTGCACACGGCAGGAATCTCCCCCACACAGCCCTTAAACGGGTGCACACGTGTGCATGTGTCCACATGTAACCAGTCCAGTGCTCCTTACCCTAGCTGCAGCGCAGCGGCCTTATCTCACAAGGCGGTCACTGGTGGAAAACACATGCAGTCCATTTTACTGTGAGTTTACCGTGGGTGAGTCCCAGCTTATGAGGCTCTCCCACAGTAAAAACTAAAAAATCAGGTGATAAAGCGAAAAATCTGGGCGGCATCAGATGGTCAGAACCACCTTCTCACGGGGACTCTAAGTGCTTGAAAACGCATGTTTTTCTCAACAAATTTGTACCTACGTTTGGCGAATGCCAGCTGTCTCCTCGGCATCCCACCTACGCACTTTGGGACTTTGTTGCCCAGATCTTGCCTGAGGTCCCGGAACAATTGCTTCCCACACTCAAGCCATTCAGGACGGCTAAATTTACTATTCGTTGTGGCTTAGACACCACAGATCAACTCAGTAGGGCAATTGTCACCCCGGTGTGGCTGTTAGACGCCATGCCGCCACAGCATTTTCTGATTTCCACCTTGATGGACAAGCCCTTTGATGGGTTTCACTTAATTGGGGAAAAAGCAGGCTCTGCCATTACGAACTATAAAGGTAGTGGGAACACGGCACGCTCGTTCGGTCTGTCCGCTCTACTCCAGGCCAGCCTCACCACCACTTTTGTCCCCTCCATCACTATGGTAGGTGTTTTCAGTACTGCCAGCAGATTTAGCCAGTCCAGCAAACTTTTTAGCTCTTTCATGACTGTGATTGCAGTACACACATCATGTGGACAACAGGGGAAGCGTGCAGACCAGTCTTCCGCACCTGTGGTTGCTGCAGCCTCAAGACATTTTTAGTGAGTCCTTCATAGCACACAGCCACCCAGTCGGAGGCATGATCCGGCACTTTCTACTGGGGAAGCAGGCAGTGCCTTCAATCAAGTGGGTCCTACAGGTAATGCAGCAGGGTTATGCCTATCCTGTTTTAGGTTTAAACCTATAACAACTGATAAAACCCCACCGAAAGGAAAAAAGCCCTCACCAGTGTAAACATATAAACACTGATAAAACACCTTTGCAACCACAAACTAAATGCCATTCAAAGAAAGGGAAAGGTGAGTGAAAGATTCATTTTTATTTCCACTTGAAGGGCCAATTCAATGTAACTTTGTTATACAGGGCAGCTGCAAGCAAGACTGGGCTAACCTTATTCTGCTTGAGTTTTGTTTAGGGATGTCACAAAAATATGGTTTCTTCTTCCATTGGCTTTTTTCAGCTTTGTGGTCTTTGGTCTAAAGATGCAGGGTTTAGAAGCATGTTTTTAGGTCTTATTTAATTATTTCATGAACTATAGAGAATCAGGAAATATCAAAATCATATTTGATATTTTGGCTACATTTTATTCTTTCACCGATAGGTAAAATGGCTGGTTTCATAAGAATTTTCCCAATCTGTACCATCACATTTACCCACAGACCGAGAACTGGTGAAACCCTTTGATACTTCAGCCCCCTTTTCTAGCGAGTCAGTATTGATGATAGGTGAATTGCCAAACATCCCATTCTTTAAACATTGAATGCAAGGTGTAGGGACGTGTATGTGAAAAGAGTGCTGTCACCAAGCATGTGGGATAGTGGTGAAAACGTGACACCAGACGTTTGGAAAGCATGGAACGCAGTGTCACTTGGAATGCTGCTGCAAAAAGTTCTTACCAAGGTCAACAAAGATTAGAGTGATATTGTTTGTATTTGCAGTAATCTAGCTACGTATATGAAAAAGTTGTGTGATGACCTGTCAAAATTGATACCTGAGCTGAAGTGCTTCCCTCTAAGAGATCCTTGCCATTTGCTAGATGGTATGCTGAAAGTATCTTTGCAATCTTCAGAGTCAATGAAGAATTCTATTGTCTTTGTAGTCCAATCTGGTGAACTGTTTCGTTATGCACGGGAACTAAAAAGCAAATGTTTCTCATTTTGAGCTTTGTGTGGCATCAAAGAAAGTCGTTCCAACTGTGTCATTCAGCCAGTGGTTCTCAGTCCTAGTGGCCGTGAATGATAAATTATCCATGTGACGACCGTTTACAGAATTTTTGTTTAGTGATAATGCCAAAGGCAAGAAATGTGAGCATCTATGGTCGCATATTGATAGTAATGTGAAATCAAAGTACACTCTACTGCACTCTTAGATTTCTTTACAGGAAAACATGACTTCTGTAGTTGACATAATAAAAGAACTAGAGTCTGAAAACACCCTTGTCTAGCAAGTGTTCAGCGTAATTGTTTAAGATGTAAAACATCTCCTTGAGAGTAGGCTGGGCGACACTTTTATTTTACAGTGCATGAGAAATGGCTTGCAATGATGTATAGAAATGTCCCTTCGCCAGCCATGACATTTGAAGTCCATAAAGCCTCACTGAGGTACTCTGCACAAGCTCTAGATCCCTTCTGTAAAGGGCAATTTTCTCCAGATTCTAAAAGTACAGCTTCATTTTTGATCGCTTCAGTAACTGAGGGCATATGCGTCCAGTTCAGTGCATATGTTACAGAACCTGTCCCAGAGAATCGCAATCTTCAGATGCACAAGTATTGGCATGGAAAACTATGTCAGTGGCCAGAGTTAGCAAATTGTGTGCTGGCTGTTTTGCAGTTGCCCGTTTCAAGTGCCAATGTTGAGAGGGCCTTTTCACAGATAAACGTTTACATGGGAAGGAAAGAGCGAGCGCACATGACCAAAGACTCCCTAAAGTGTTGTATGGTTCACTACAATAAGTTTGATTTGTAAAACTGAATTTGGACCTCATATACCCTGTACACAGTCTATGCACATGCACTATCAGTGTAGAAAGCAAGCAATAATAAAAGTAAAGCATTCCATAAACACTGAAAAAACACTGTTTTTAATGGCGCAAAAATGTGTAACCACTGCTTTTTTAAGGTATTGAAAACACTGAAAACCCCCCACCAGAATTGACTAAAAATAGAAACTGAAAACAAGAAAGCCTAGGCCCTACCATTTATTCCTGCCCGCTGTACCTTCCACCATCTGCAGAACAGCATGACGGGTGACTATCTGTTCTTTTGGCGGCAGTAAGTGCAGACCATTCTGGCCAAAGGGGCCATAGACAGGGTGCCAGTGTCAGAAGTAGATTGTGGTTGTTATTCCTGCTGCTGTCTGGTGCCGAAGGACCGAGCCATCGGTGGGTCAGGAGCTTTTTCAGTTCACTGTACTCACTAGTGCTGCGCGTGTGTTCAAGAAAGTGATTGCAGTGCATATTCGCTGGTTTGTAGGTCAAGAACCCCAGCCTTTCCCTACCTTGATGACCAGCTGTTGAAGGCAGGCTCATCCCATGTAGCCGTCACCCACCTTCAGACTACTGTGAACCTCCTGGCAATGTTTGGGTTCACTATCAATGTGTCAAAATCACACCCGACTCCTTCACAGACACTCCCCTTCATCTGATTCATTCTGGACAGTGCAGTTTCATGCCTTCCACCCAGAAAAGAGTATAAGACGTTCAGGATATGATCCTGATGTTTCACCATCTCCTGAACCTCCAAATAAATGACTGACTGCTGGGAGGGATGGCTTCCCGTATCCTGTTGGTCAAGTACACAAGGTGGCATATGCGGGCTCATCCCAGGCATCTGAAGTCCTAGAGGAACACAGCATCGGGGGGCCTCTCCAATTACATCCAGATTGTGGAGGAGACTGCAAACGATCTGCAGTGGTGGTTGTTGAACCACTATAGGGTCAGCAGCAGACCGTGCTGCATACTGCACCCAGAGCTCACAGTGGTAATAGACTCCTCACTTCTGGGTTGCTGTGGCCATTGAGGAGTGGTGGAATTCAGAGGCATACAGTGGAGGCCTGGCTCCACATCAGCCTTCTGAGCTCCTGGCCATCCGTGTAGCGTTGAAAGCCTTCCTACTATCCGTCTGAGGGAAGCTGGTACAAGTGTTCATGGAAAACACCAGTGCCATATGGTACTGCAATATGCAGGGTGGGGTTGTGCACCCTGTGATAGGAGGTATTACACCTCTGGAAGTGGCTGAAACACCAGAACCAGGATGGACGAACTTGGCCTCGGCTGCCTAGCGGATCACAAATGGCAGTTACACCAGGAGGTTGCTCGGGGTCTCTTTTGGTAATGGGGAGAACCTTGGCTCGATCTTTTTGCCACCGCTAAAAACATGCAGTGTCAACACTTCTGAGTGTTGGAGCTTTCAACGCGTCTGTCAGGGATGCGTTGCATCTAGAGTGGAACTCTGGACTCCTGTATGCCTTCCAATCAATACCTCTCTGGTCCCAGATACTGACGTAGATCAGGAACAAGAATGCAGAGTGTGCTGTTCCTGAGTGAGTGGCTAGGTCTGGTGGAGGGCAGGGAGAGCTTCTTTTAGGAGCAAGGGCCCTCACACACCCCAAGGGGTGTCATGCTTCATCGGGCAGCTCCTTGTTGGGCCGGCGCGGCGATGCCAAACGGGCCCCTCGAGGGGGCTCTTTACCGGAGGTCTTTTCTTTTTTGCCGATGTATGTTGGCATGGACGAGTGGTGAGAAGTAGTAGAATGAGTGAGAGAAATGTGTGTTAAAATTGGCTAAAGGGATCCAGACATGGAATGAAGTTTTTTAATACTCTGGTCCCTTTATCAAGGTTAAAACGTGATTTGAGCATAAAATAGATTTAATGATCTATCTAGCTACAAAAGTAGTGCATAGCAAGGTCAACATGTTTCATGCCTGTTACAGCCCATAATGGGTCATAGCATTTTGTCAGGACCAGGGAGACCTAATTCTACTCTTCACAGGGATGGAAGGATGTGAAATGAGTAAACCATGCCCTGTGAAAAATATGCAAAAAAATGCATTGATTGAGACATTAACAATATATCTTGTATACTTTACATAGACACTGCAGCGTCTCTTGGGTGGTAGACCTAGATAGAGGGAACAAAAGGGTTCACTTTCTAGGTCTACCACCCAAGAGACGTTGTGCATGTCTATGTAAAGTATACAAGATATATTGTTAGCGTCTCAATTTTTTGCATATTATTCACAGGGCACTTCTCACCACTCGTCCATGCCAACATACATCTGCAAAAAAGAAAAGACCTCCGGTAAAGAGCCCCCTCGAGGGGCCCGTTGGGCATTGCAGCGCCGGCCCAACGAGGAGCTGCCCGATGATGAAGCATGACACCCTTCTGGGTGTGAGGGCCCTCACTCCCTGCCCTCCACCAGACCTAGCCCTTCACTCAGTAACAGCACACTGTGTTTTCTTACATTACTGGCGGGGTCTGTGTGCTGGACCTCAAAAGAAGCCCCAGTCCCTCCTTTGTTTTGGTAGATCAAGAACAACCAGGCCTAAGTCCTCCTAGGAGCACTAGATTGGGCAATTAGAGTGTGGTATCCAGCACTCCTGGGTATAAGCGCCTGTCCTCCGATCAGGCTGCCACTTCCAGAGCATCTTCTGTCAGAGCAGTAGTGCAGGGTCCTGCATTCCCGCTTGCGTATTCTCCACCTATATGCTTGGAGATTGAGCAGTGGCAGTTTACTGTTTTTGACCTACCTCATGATTGTTGTCAATGTCATTTTGGTAGACCGGTATCCCTCAACAAAATCAGTATATGTCTGCTCTTAGGAAAAATTTGTGAGTTGGTGTACTGACCACCAAATTGACCAACTTAAAGCCACCCTGTCCGAAGTGGTGGTGTTTGTCTTAACCTTTAGCCCAGCAAGGCCTTTTTTGGGGGACATTTAAGGGGTTCTTGTCAGCTCTTTCGTCTTTTGTATGGTTGCCGAATCCGCCTTCTTTGAGTCACCTGTTGTGATGCGTTTCTTGAAAGGTTTTCAACATACTGTTGGACTTGGCCCTCTCTGCAGGGTTACCCCCAAACATTTTGCTTTCACCCCTCCTTTTTTCTCAATTTGTTTTTGTTGACATTAGGACTGTGTTCATTTTACATCTGACAACCAGTGCTAAAGGGCTTGTGCGCTCTCCCTAAAACATAATAAAGTTGGCCCACACTAGATTGGCACATTTAGTTTACTTATGAGTACCTAATATATGATACTACATGGTATCCAGGGCCTGTAAATTAAACTCTACTATGCGCCTGCAGCAATCATTGTGCCACCCACTAAGCTAGCACTTTAAAACTTGTCTAAGGCCAGGCATTGCAGCCTATAGTGCAGTTTTAAACTGCCATTTTGACCAGGCAAAATAAACTTTTTGCCAGGCCTAAAACCTTCCTTATCTGATAGACTTCTATCTGCAGATTCCTTACCTTTGAATTTCCCTAGGTGACAGATTGGATCAGGAAGATTTTTTGTGAGCATTACCTCTGCGAGCTGGTAGGTGGCATCAATTGGCTCTACGTGCGTTGTCCGCACTGGAAGTGACTATATAGGCGCCATCCAGGCGCACCGAGACGTAATTTCTTTTCATTCCATGCCAGCCAGCCCCAATCCGGTGAAGAGCTACCCCCTCAGACGCTGTTTGACTGGATTTTTTTCACTGTTTTGTCAAGAGTTTTTGAGGTTTTGCTCCTGGTGTTGGGAGTATGTCAGCTAGGAAGACGGGATCCAAGCCCTGTGGAGTCGGACATTGGCTGATGTCGGTGACTGGTCCACATCTTGTCTCGGTGGTGTTTAGAGTGCAACCACGACCCGAAGTCGTGCGCTGATTGCCACGCCATAAATCCGAAAGCTTTGAGGGATTGGTACCTAAAGCTCATGGCGGCCCAGAATGCACTTTGCACAAATCAGGGTCCCAGTCGAGAGGAAGGTCCTGGGGCTGGTCATGGAGCCCAAAGTAGTCATCGTCTCATCCCAAGTCCTTGGGACACTCTGGTAAGTTGAGGCAGAAGAAAAAGAGCAAGAATTTGAAGCGGTCTTTGACTTCTCCTCGTCCGTTGGCCAACGTGACGAGTGAGAGTCTGCATTCAAGGCCTGGTGGTTCAAAGCCTGCAGCTGGTCTGATTCGGCACCTCCCCGACTTTCCATGAGCCGGAGTGACCCCCGCCCAACTGAAAGAATTCTATGAGGCCATGCACCTCATCTTTGGGCGGCCCAAACTCTCTGGCGTGCGTTTGAGCCCCTTAGGTGTGAATGGGGCACCATCTGGTTCTGCGCCGGTGGCTCCGGCCCCTGCTCCAGTGGGCCCCCAGGGATCCCTTCCTGGATCCGGACCAACGCCAGTCCTACCATCTCAACCTTCCCCAGTGCTGGCCCTGGCGTTTTCAATGCCCACCGGCATTGAAAACCGCTGGCCGTTTGTGATCGCCCACCGGCCGTTTGTGATCCCAGACTCTGACAATGAGCTGGATGGGAGTCGCCCGATTCAGACGCCGGCAGGAGCCTTACCTCCTAGATTGGAGCCTGAGCTGTATTCCCTGGGGCTTGGCAAAACATGGGAGGGTTCACTGGACCCTGCAGATTGCCAGCACTATGAAGAAGACCCAAATATAGACTGGTGTGAGGAACTGAGTAAAGCCAGTAGACTGGATACTTATCCAGATACTGGTATGCTTTCTCCCCCCTACCGTGGCTGCAGAGAAGGGAGCCTCATATGCAATGGTGGTGCGGAGAGCGGCTGAGGTCCTTGACCTTCAATTGCACTTGGTGGCAGTCCAGACTAACATCTTGACAGAGGTGTTGCAACTGGGAGTTTCCTTGTCTGAACCCCTACTCCCATTCAGTGCCGCCCTTGCTGACGTCCTTTTGGGTACTTGGCTCCTGTGAATAGGATGATCGCCCACCACTACTGCCCCGCCCTAGGGGACCAAAAACTTCTCATCCAAAACCCTAACTCGGAGAGCTTGGTGGCCCAAGTCTCCACGTCCAATGGCGCATTTCCCTATGGTTCCCCTGCACTGGGAATCCAAAAGGCTAGACTCCTTGGGGAAGATGTTTTCTTCCACCAGCCTAGCATTGCGGTTCGTGAACATTGCGTGCTTTTTGGGCCATTACTCACACACTCTCTGGGACACGATTGCTCAAGTGCTGCCTGTTAGAACTGGGGGTCTCTAGTTGGCAATGGTTTGCACCTTGGTCCAAATAGGGACCCTTGCTTCTAGTCAGGATAAGGGGGATACCCTCCTAAAATAACCCCTGCTCACCCCCTGGTAGCTTGGCACGAGCAGACAGGCTTATCTCAGAGGCAGTGTGTAAAGCATTTGGGAACACATACAGTAATACAGTGAAAACACTACAGATGGACACCACACAGGTTATGTAAAAATAAGTAATCTTTATATAGACTTATCACAAGACCCAATAGCAAAAATCCACAATACTGTACTCAAAAATAGACTTTAAAAGGTTATAAAATAGTTCAGTTCTCTCAAGTTGTAAATGCGACACTTTACTCTCAATGTACCTTGAATGCGTAACGCAAAGAAAACAAAAGGGTCGCAGGGAAGGTGATGCGTCGGTTCCTTACACTCAGGGGAGTGGATGCGTCGGTTCCTTACTGCTGCGCAGGGAGTTGATGCTCGCTTCCTTACTGTGTGGGGAGGTGATGCGTCGGTTTCTTACTGCTTTCCGGTGCGATGCGACAAGATGGCACCTCGATGCGATACTCTTCTCCGGTACGATGCGACAAAATGTCGTCTTGGTTGTGATGTGACAACGTTGGTGTGATGCGTGCACGCCCGACGGCCGTGCGGCGACTCGATGATCTTTGGAGCCGCGACAGGCCCTGCGACGCGCTTCTCCGGTGATGCGACGATGACCTCTGTGGCAGCGTCCCGCTTCTCCGGTGATGCGCTGCGCTTCGGAGATGCGAGGATGACAGCGGCGTCTCGCTTCCTTGGCGATGCGATGACCGCGGCTGCGGTGGCGACACGCTTCTCGTTGTTGCGTCGTGCTTCCAGCTCCCAGCGACACGCAGTCTCTCAGAAGGCCCAGCACAACAGCAGGCACTTCAATTCCCAGCAAGGGAATGCAGGGGGGGAGCTGGTTGGTGAAGTCTTGTATCCCTGAGACTTCAGGCAGGAGGCAAGCTCTAGTTCAAGCCCTTGGAGATTCTCTTCTTCAAGATGACAAAGCACAGCAAAGTCTTTTCTCCTGTCCTTGGTAGAAAGCAACCACTGCAGGCCAACCCCAATCAGCAAAACAGCACAGGGGCAGTACTCCTCCTTCAGCTTCTCCGGTTCTTCTCCTTGGCAACAGGTTTCTTGATTTCCCAGAAGTGATCTAATTTCCTAGGGGTCTGGGTCCCCTTTTTATACACTGTTTCTCTTTGTTCTCTGAAGGCAGAGAGGCCTCTGCCTAGTCCAAAACCAGTTCTGGTCAGTCCTGGAGCACTTTGTTTTTCTGACTCCTTCTTTCCTTTGTGAGTGAGGGGCAGAGCCATCAGAAGCCCGGCAGGAGGTGGAGCCAGCATTGTGGAAGGCAGGCACAGCCCTATTCAGACCCAGGTGCAACTCCTCCCTCCACTCTGGATGCAGATCTTTCTATTCAGCCCTGTGCTGACTCACCCTGTCTCCTGTAGCCACCCCCAGCCCCTGTCACTCAATCTCCAGACAAGGAATACACAACCTAGCAGAGGCAGGCTTGGAAGTTTAGGCAAGAAAATACCCACTTTCTAAAAGTGGTATTTTCAAACACAGAATGTTAACACCAACTTCACTAAAAGATGTATTTTATCATTCTGAGTTCAGGCATACTAAATTCGTTTTTCTACCATGTTCCCTGGGTCAGTTAGGATTATAAGGTGTAATAATCAAACTGCCCATTCTGGCCTATGGAGAACAGGTAGCCTTGCAATAGTGAAAAACGAAAATGGCTGTAATTCACTATTAGGACATGCCACACACACCAGGGCATGTCCTACCTTATACTTACAATGCACCCTGCCCTTGGGCCTACCTTAGGGGTGTCTGATATGAAGATAAGGGAAGGTTTAGGGACTGGCAAGTGGGTGCACTTGCCAAGTCGACATGGCAGTCACAGACCGCACACAGGCTCTGCAATGGCAGGCCTGAGACACATTTTACAAGCTGCTTCTGTGGGTGGCACAACCAGTGCTGCAAGCCCACCAGCAGCATTGGATTTACAAGCCCTGGGCACACTCAGTGCACTGTACTAGGGACTGACAAGTAAACCAATCATCCAATCATGGAGTCACTAATCCATACATCAATTTACAGTAGGGAGCACTTGCACTGTGGCACTGAACAGCAGTGGCACAGTGCCCAAAAGCATCTAAAACCAGCAAAACATAAGAGGCAACAGCAAAAAAATGGAAGGGAGACCCACGCCAATGGTGCCAAGTCTAACACTGCCACAGGTCCCAGAGGAGGCCCGGGCGTGCTCTCTGGGGCAGTTTCCAATGGGAGAGATGCAGCAAAGTTCACAATATGATGTAGACTCAACACGACGACTCACTGGGCAGAGCGGTTTAATCAATGGTGACCGGATCCGGAAGTTGCAGGAATTGCTGGAGGAGGAGTTCACGGAGCCTGGATTTTGGAGCCGGGGGCCGGAGCTTGAGCTCGAGCAGGACTAGCAGCCAAACGCCGCTCGCTCGCCCCGTCTGCTTGTTTGCTCCCTCCCCGCACCAGCCGCGTGCGACCACCGAGCTGCGCCGCTGACTCGCGATTCTGTGCGGCTCCATGCGGCTGTGCGGCTCTGTGCCCAGCACCATCCCCACTGCACCCTCACAGGTCCACAAGAAGAGGAGGTGGCGAAGAGGCAGGGATTGACAGCATAGGTTGCGGAGCCCAGTAAAGAGCCCCCCCGGCGGGAAGGAGCACGCCCGCACGTCAGCTGATAGTGACCAGCAGTGGAGGCGGCCGCAGCAGCAGGCTTAGGTGATAAACGGTGAGAAGCCATGGGTGCGGGGGGGCGTTCGAGGGGGACTCTGACTCCAACTGCCTCCCGCGGTTTGTCTTTACAGGACGGACAGGCTAAACCCAATACTCCATATTTACTTTTCTGACTGACTGATTAACTCAAAGTTTTTTCAAGTGAAAACTAAATCAAAAACTGCCACCTGTCAAAAGTCACCTTTTCCAACTCACCCACAAATCCTCAGTTCCAGTAGCCCCAAGCTCGCTAGGCGGGTGGGCAATAACTCGTTATGAGGTCGGGAAAAACGAGAGGAGGGGAGAAAAGACAAAATCATCAGCTAATTCCAAAAAAGAGATGGAAAAGGATGGCCCCCTGGCGTCGGTCATGGAGTATACCTGCACCTCACCCGGAATCACGTTGGGGGGAACGACCCAAACAGGGTTGAGGCAAACAAACTGCTACATGCGGCACGTGTTGGGAGCTTTAACCACGGTTACTGCAGCAACCTCTGGAATGGCAAGTGCTAAGTTAACCATCAGCAAAATAGTCTCCGAATCAGCCCCACACGTCACTCATGAAGGAGGCAAGAAAGGCACTCCATCTGCACCATCTAGGCACTATTCATGCCCAAACAGCAGTAAACGGGCGCTGATCACCGATTTTCTAAAAGTGGCCACAAAAACCATCAAGGAAAACCAGGACCGCAGTGACCTCGAATGCCCCAAACACACCAATCCTAGCAATGAAATCATTGACGTTCAAAGCGAAGCCGACACAAATTGCTCCCATGACAGAAGTAGCAAGAGCCACAAGAACGAAACGGAAGAACTTCGGGAAACGGGACCAGATTCCCAGTGCGCGATAAATAGTGAAGCCCAAGGCTCGCAATTTCTAACAACTAAAGCTCTTCTAGAAAGCGGCCAAAGTCACAATGTCAAAGCCATCGAGGCACTAATACACTGCCACCCGCTCTCTTCAGAATCACAACTGCCGCTGCAACAACAACCCTCACTCAGTTACAACGGTAACAATGAGGTCGTCCCAACACATCAGACGAGTTTAAACATCCTTAGTCCTTTTGGAAACACATACACTTCGCCGGTGGTCTTACCTGCAGACGACTTGGACTCCGTCGAAGAAAACACTAATAAGCAAGACCAATTTGCCTCGCCACTTCATTCACTGGAAAAAGTCCATCAACCCGGTCAGGAACTTTTGTTCTTCAACCAACACGATGACCTGCATTTTAAATTTAAAAACCCTGAAAATTCTCCCATGATGCCACCGTCACAAAAAAGGAAGCAATCAAGTGAGATTCTGGGCTCACTGGACTTTCCATCCCCGGACATCCAACTTCTTCTGGAACAAAGAGCCAGCTCACCACCATCCGCAGTTTGGCCACATTTGCTAAACACTTTGGACACCATTGGTAAAGCCATGATTTACCTTGCAGATAAGTTACACCCAAGTGGATCTTTTAAACACCCAAGCCATCTACGTTCAGGGGGTGGAACAAAAGCTGCAAAACTTTAACGAGATGATCTCGAGGGTGCAGCTAGACCGAGAAACAACTTACCAAATGTGTCATTGCCACTGCACTCAAATAATAGATCAACTAGCAGTAGTCCCAACTCTAATGACCGAATTATTGGGGGTCACCAGGAACGCCTCATCTAAGACCAATCTATCAGCTGAGAAAGCTAAAGAAACACAGAGGGAAGAGGATCAGGTGTGTCCTAGCCCTCTTAAGGAGCAAAATGCGAGAGTAATGGGGTCTAACTCGGCTCAAACACCGGGAAGCACAAATACACCACAACTGCCAAAAGTATCGGGCAACACGGGCGCCTTGGTCACTCCACCAATTGATTATTGCAACCAGCCATCAGCAAATCAAACAAAAGTAACAGCTCTATTATCCAAGCGGGAGAGAAAACGCTTGAGAGAGGCCAGAAAGGGGAAAAAAACAAGACTGGCACCGAATGTAACTAGCACTACGATGGAGCAAGATGTGACTCAAAGCGAAGATAACGTTACACCTACAAACATTGATGTTAGCCCTGAGGATCACCCGACCTTATCAACCAATAAGCCAACTGCCTCAAAAAGTCATAAACAACCCATAACGGAACATCCGCAGCCAGTAAACATATACAGCATATTCAAGCCCACTGAAAAGGAAAAGAAACGGTACCTAACAACCCAGGCTACACAAACTCTGAAAACTACACCTACACCTGGGTGTAATATGATGGAATCCACCACAATCCGCTCAAAGGAAGCCATCTTGCCCAAGGAGGGTGACAGAGAGGAGAGGTGTAACCTTGAAACAACAAACAGCTACTGCCTGGGAAGCAGTGCAGCAATGTTCGCAAAGAACAACGATATACAATTACAAAACAATACACGTAATGTTCAGAAACTTTGCCCGATCTTCCCGGGGCGAATCGCGGTGGATAAACAAACCGAAAAGAGCCTAGACACCGAACGAGGGCCGGACTTTTTCAACAACAACAACAAGCTGGACTTTATCCCCCATTACGTCTCGAGGGGAACTCATGACATCCTCAACAGAAGTGTATTACTAAAACTATTCAAAGCACTTCCTTCAGCCACATTGACACCCGTAATTTAGAAAGCATAGAGTTCAGACTTAATTGCGATTCAAGCGGTCATGAAATCACTACAGCAACTTTTTCCGGCAACTCCATCATCGAGCAGATCTGGCAGCAGCAGGATTCATTTGCTAAATGGGGCATAGAGATAAAAAAGCTCGTACTCCCCCTGTTACTTAAGCCCGCTACAACAACTCAACCCACCAGAGGGCATGCTGAGAGGTGCGAAAGGCCCGGAACATCATAGCCCAATCAAGGGCACAGTCCAAACCGGAAGGAAAATCACCATCACCTTCGCTCACCACGAAGCAGTCAAGCCTCCGGGTCATAGGCAGACTAACATAGCCGGAACCAGCCACGGAATGGCATGAACAAATCCAACCAAAGCATCAAAACCAGACAACGGTTGCAACATCTGCTCTTGGAATGTGAATGGCTTAAGCACAAAATTAGAAGATCCCGACTTCATGGAATTCATTACACAGCACGATCTACTACTCCTTCAAGAGACATGGCAGACAAATCCTTCACCAATTGTAGGATATAAAGAATATCTCAATCCGGCCAAGAGAGACTCAAAATATGGAAGAGCTAAAGGAGGCCTCTCTATTTTTGTCTCGACTGACATCTCATGGCAAGTCTCCGAATTAGACCTCGACTCGACTTGGATGTCATGTATCAAATTAGTGGGCTCGCCCTTCCTTAGCCTGCTAATATTGAACGTCTATATCCACACTTCATCTAAACAAAAGAGGTCTAGAATTGAGAATTTAACAGCAACATTAGCCACTCTTAAACTTGCTCATCCACACGCCAACATCATTCTGTCAGGAGATTTCAATATGAACCTACTATATGGCAGGAAAGAAAGATCAATAGGCCATTCACAACCCAGCAAACGGCGTGATACACACGGTAACAGGTGTGCTTCCCTGCTGGAAGAACTCTCTATGTGCGTGCTAAACGGACTAATTCCGTCTGTGCGCCCCCCAGTATATACAAGGGTTACGCAAAAAACAGGCTCAATTATTGATTACACACTTACGGATCAGGACATTCTCCCATACATTTTGAACTTCCAAATAAAAGAAAGGGCAGAAAGCGACCACCATCCCCAAACCTTCCCTTTGCTCATAAGCACGGTAAACTCAATAACAGATAATGTGATGTCCCTACCAACGCAATGCTATAATTTAAAACGACTCACTTGGAAAAAGGAAAACATTGGTGACATCATGGCCACATGCGCCGCTCTTCTGGAGAGTTTCAAAGCCGAATCATTGTGTATAAAGGTCTGGGTATCCTTTACTCACAATCTAAACAACGAATTTTCAAGACAAGGCAATGGCCGTAAAGTAGGAAGATAATCAGTGGCAGCATGGTTCACCAACAGCCTAAGGAATCAAAAAAATCAACTGAATAAATATCTAAGACAACTTCGAATTCGAGGCTCAGAACCCTCTCAGGATATCCTCTCCTTAATATCAAAAACAAGAAAAGACCTAAAAAGGGACATTAAGGCGGCTAAGAAAGACTTCAGAGAACTTCTTTGGGCGAAACTCCTCCATGCCAGTAAACAAAGACTCCAAGCTCTTCTGGGAAGTCATTAACCAGCTATCAAATGGCAAGAACCGACATTTCAACTCTGACATAATGGAGGACACCTGGAGAGCCCATATCGAACTTACATATAACGCTATTCCATTCTTAGGCGTTATAAACCATGGAGTCCCTACTGCAGGAATAGCCCACGATACACCCGAGTCAGAACCACCAAAATTCTCCCCGCAGATTTCACAAGAACAGGTTCTCAAAATCATAAAAAAATTAAGACCTGAGGGAGCTCCAGGGCCCAACGGCTTGCCAAATGCACTATTCTGGCATGACCCTTCATTCTGGTCCGGTATCCTCACCCCTCTTTTCACATACGTGCTAGCATCCGGCACGATCCCCGACTCCTGGCGAGGAAGTATCTTAAATCCCATATACAAATATGGCTCACGCTCGGATCCTGCTAACTACAGAATGATAGCATTAATCGACGTTGAGGCAAAGATGTATGCCACGAACCTGCTGGTAGATTTAGAAGACTGGGTTAGCCGTACAAATTTGATGCCAAGCACGCAAACCGGATTTCGGGCTGGAATGGGCACCCTTACCAACATCTCTGCTGTCACACTTCTAGTTAATCAAGCTTATGCAAAATCCCGTACCCTGAACGCGTGCTTTATCGATCTTAAAGCAGCGTTTGACAAAGTACCGAGAGCGAAGCTATGGGCCAAAATGCAAAGTTGGGGGGCACCAACTGAACTTCTGGAGGCGATAATCAACCTTTACTCGCATACGTGGGTTCAGATAAGGAAAGGAGACAGGCGCAGCATAACAAACCAGATTCCAACAAAAAACGGGCTAAAACAGGGGTGCGTGCTGGCCCCCTGTCTATTCAATATTTACACCGCCGACCTTGAGAAGCATCTCCAACTAGTTCAAACTGACCCCCCAAAACTGGGCAAAACTCTAATCACCAGCCTCCAATCGCGGACGATATTGTTCTCCTAGCTCAAACACCGTTAGGTCTGCAGCGATCAATGACCCAAACTAGGAGCTTACACCATCTCTGCTCAACTAACAATAAACCTTAAGAAAACCAAGGTGTTATGCTTTTCCAAACGTCACAAAACAGGGTCAAAAGGCAAATTCACCTGGAAACTGGACGACAAACCAATATCCCAGGTGGATTCGTACAAATACCTAGGGTTTCAACTCGATCACAACCTTAATTTTAAGCAACACCTGGACCAAGGGAAAATGAAAGCAAAACAACTCCTCGCCTTCAAAATCTTACAGAGGGAGTTAAAAGGCTGCTCAACTGGTCACCTGCTTAAGGTAATCGCAGCAAAATTCATACCTACTATATCGTATGGGTCGGAAATCATGAACCCAAAAGATGCCGCCGCCCTAAACCGAGCGCAATCGTGTTTCTTTAAGAGCCTGTTTTCAATCCCCCGTCTCTCAGGCACAAATTCGATTGGAATATGGGCTTAAAAACCAGAAACCAGCCAGACAAGGTGCTGTGGTCAAATATTATTGGCGGATGAGGCAAGCAGAAGACAATACTTTAGCCCACTTTTGCTGGGAAGAAATTGAAAAGCAAGCGAGGCTAAATAATTCCATCGTCACAGTTTTAAAAAAATCACTTTCAGACCTACACCTCGAAGAGGCCTGGCATACAACTACCTCCTACTCTGGATTTAAAAATGCAGTGAATAGTGCAACTAAACGAATCTCGTTGTTAATGGACAAAACTGCCTTCTCCAAGAAAAAACATGCATGGGAATTGATTCAATCTTATCAGATGCTGAAACCCCAACTGTATTTGTCTGAACACTTCTCACATCACAAAAAGCACTATCTGACGCTGTTGCGGCTGGGGTCATTCCCCACGAAGGATTTGACCCCGAAATGGAGGTTTACATGGCCGACAAAAGAATGCCGCCTATGCGGACAAGGAGAAGAGACACTACTACACCTCCTATGCATCTGTCCCTCGCTACTAGAAACTCGAAAAATTGTCCTTCGCGAGATCTTTAGGAAAAACCAATTAAGGTCATGAAGAGCTGCAGTCATACAATGCCTTGGAGGCCTGTCAATCCAACTGTCCTGCAGAGCATTACGTTTTGGAAAACTGCAGCCAAGGAATTGGACAAAACAAATGAATTAACTTGAGTGGCTTTGATATGAATGCCTGGACACTCTTTATCTGCACTGGCACAATTTTCTGATATTTCTTAATCGAACCGCCTTGTATCTTTTATAAATTGCATTGATTACAAATTTAATATTTCTCATTTTAACCATTGATGTTTTTATCTTTTGTATCTTACAAACCCCCATTTTAAATCATTTTGTATTATGTGCTTTTTCCATTCTTTTATGATTTTTAACGAAATCAAATAAAAGTATTATTGATTGACAATGGTGGCCCTGAGGCGCCACACCCGGTTGAGGACGACTGACTTTTTGGGGGATTTTCAGGCTTCCCTTATGGACATGCCCTTCGATGGCACCCGTCTCTTCGAAGACGAGGCATATTGGACGCTTGAGCGCTTTAAGGACTCTCGGGCTAGGCCAAGTACTTCGGCCTCTCTGCTGCCCCACATCACCCCCAATCTGCCTTGTGCTCCTGGCTATGAAAGGGGCTTTCAGACACCGAGCCGTTCATGCTCCCCAGCCTCTGCAAGACTGAGGGCGTAGTAAGCACAGACCTCGTGGGTCCGGTAACCAACGGTCGGCTCAGTCCACCATACCCCACAGCTGCAACCTCAAAACCATCCTTATCTTCCCCTTTACCATCATGGGCATCCAGTTAGTAGCAGGATTTGCCATCACCTGCCCCACTGGGAGTCCATAACATCAGACAGGTGGGTTTTGCAGATTGTCCGAAATGGCTACTTCTTCCCCTTGGAGACTATGCCTCCTTAGATGCCACCATCTCACGTCCGGCTGACTGAGGATCGACTGCCCCTTCTACGGCACAGAAGTCGTGGCTCTCTTGGCCAAGGGAGCCATAGAGAGGGTTCTGATGCCAGAAGTAGGCTGTGGTTGCTATTCCCACTACTTTATGGTCCCCAAAAAAGACAAAGGCCTTCGTCCTGTTCTTGATCTCCGAGACCTCAATTTCTTCTTCAAGAAGGAGAAATTCAAAATGCTCACATTGGCTCAGGTCTTGTCTGCCCTGGACCCGTCCTGACTGTCCATCGGCGCTATCTGCGGTTTAGGGTAGGCCACAAGCATTTTCAGTTCACCGTGCTCCCTTTTGACCTTTCCAGCGCCCTTCGGGTGTTCACGAAGATGATGGCAGTAGGTGCAGCTCCTCTACGAAGATCAGAGGTGCAAGCCTTCCCCTACCTCGACGACTTGCTGTTGAAGGCGGGCTCGCCCCAGGCTGACTTCTCCCCCCTCAAGACTATGGTGAACCTCCTGCACTTGCTTTCATTGGAGCTGTTCTGGACACAGTGCAGTTTCGGGCCTATCCTCCTGAGTGAAGAGTCTATTTAGACTAGCAGAGCCGATCAGCACCACCTACCAGCACGCAGGGGTACTGCTCACGAAAAATCTTCAGACCCCGGTCTGATGCCTGGGGAAATTCAAAGGTTAGCTAGATATAGTCTCTACCATATAGGTATTAAATTGTTCTTTAATACTTATGTCACCCCTAAGATAGGCCCTAAAGGCCCATAGTGCAGGGTGCATTGTATTTAGAAAGTATGACATGGGGGTTTAAGTTTTACATGTCCTAGTAGTGAAAAACTCCTAAATTCGTTTTTAACTACTGTAACGCCTGTGTCTCCCATTGGAAGACATCGGGTTACCTTATTACATTTAATAAGTCCTAACTTTTGATTGGGAGCAGGCAGAAATGTCATGTTTAGGTTTGAATAGGTTTTTATTAACCTTTTGTTGCCACATTCATACATCCATTGTATATAATCTGTATAGAAACCATGCTCTACAGTGAACAATAGGCAATCCCTAAACAAAACTCCCCTCCCTTCCTCCAGCCGTCAAAGACCTCCTGACTGCCCCTTCAGTATTCCTGCAACTTTGGGTTGCTATAATAACAAAGTTATGGTGCTACTAGGTTTCACTAGTTGCCCTATCCTGGCCCTGTATGTCTCCATGGGTGGCAGTGGATTGTAGTATAGTAATAAAGTTTGGAGGGGTGCAGGAGTTTCAGTGCTTGGAGACACTTTGGGCACGACAATTCCTTAAAATGTCTGCTAAAGTAGTCCAACAGATGACCCTATTTTTTATGAAAAGTTTCTCCTCTCCCTGAGCCACTTTCGACAGTTTCGCCATACTAAAAGCCCACCGTAGTCTTTGTCCTTTTATGTTTGGATGACAATGATTGTTGGCACCAGAAGCTTAGAATGGTTTGCTTAGCTGCCAGCAGGAGATGGGATATCTGTTTGCCCAGGGATGCATGGAGTGGGTAAATATCTGGTATAAGACGCCCCAGTATAATCACTTCCGCTCATCTAGTCGGGTCTGAGCCAGTGATTTCTTTTCTGTTGTGGACAGTACTGAGATCCAGAGGAGCTGTATATTGGGGCAGGACCAGAGTATATGGGTGGTGGAACCCTCCTACTCACCACTCCTCTAGCACTGGAGACTACCCTCTTCTTTCAAACAAGCCAGGCGAGCAGGAGTGTAATGCCATCTGTATAGTATTTTAAGTATGGTCTCACACCCCCACCACCTGTCAGTGTGACACATAGTTGTTAGCATTAATTAGGATGTCCTCCCACTGATCGTGGTCCAAAGTAATACCTAGCTCTCTCCCATTTGAGTTGGAATGTGTGCTTGGTGGGTCCTTGTGTGAGATTTAGCAGATATATAATGGAAATGGCGTGTTTATCATCTGTGCAATACAGTAGGTATTTTACGAAGGGTGTTAGGACTCTTGTCCCCTTTTGCTTAGTTCTTGGGTGTTGTAGCCAGTGGCGCAATTGTAAATATCAGTACCTTTAATTCTTTGTGACGTGCTACTCCTTTAGAAGTTCATAGGATTTGACTGACCCCTGCAGATACGCCTCCCTGAGTGTTTCGCACCCCCCTCCAGCCATTTGGCATGAGTAGATCTGGTCAACCCGGGTGTGAATTTGCACTTCCCCCACAGGTTTGTAAACTGGCAAGGGAATGCTGTGAGGCCCCACCGGAATCCCATCCGGTCTCACACCTCCAACATAACCCTCGTAATGGGAGATGCATTTAGCCTTTTCGTCCAGTCTGGTCTAGGTTGCCAGGGGACTACCCACAAGGGTCCCACTTCCATAGTGTGTATTTCTCTCCTTCTCCAGTGGATCAGGTAGTGTAGTTGTGTTGCTGCATAATATTTACCCAGGTTTGGGATTCCCATGCCCCCCCGTCTCAGGCTTAGCAATCCCTGTTTTTGGCTGATTCCCTCTGCTTTGCCCTGCCAAATAAGGCGGCACAGTTCGCCTGGAGTTCAGCTATAACATTTTCGGAGAGGTAGGGACTATAACAAGTATTCTATCTTGGGTAGTATTGTCATTTTGTATGTCGCTATTCTCCTAAGAGAGAGCTTTGTTTCCAGTTTTAAGTTTGCATCGTATGTTGCGTTTCAAGCAGTCAAGATTAATATCAGACGTTTTTGCCAACGTGAGGGCTAATGCCAAGCCTAAGTAAATTTATATGTGTAGTTGCCCATCACAGGGGAGTGCACGCTTGCACTTCTTGTACTTCTGTACCGGGGTGGAAATATTCACCAATCCAGATTTGGTTATATTAATTTTAAACCCTGAGACGACATGGTAGCAATGGAGCTCCTTAATCACCTGGGTAAGGGAGACCACTAGGTTCATCAAGGACAGACGGAGATCGTTAACAAACATTGGCAATTTTAGCTCTTGTTGGCCGAACATAATCCCCCCCCCCCCCCCAATAATGGGGGTTATTCCAGATGTATTGTGCCAATGGCTGAAGGGTAAGGGCAAACAGGATAAGGGAAAGGGGACAGCTGGGTCATGTGCTACTAAGTATGTCCACCCAGCCTGAGAAGAGGCCATTGATTCGGATTCTAGGCTGTGGGGTGTGATACTCTGCAAGGAGCCAGAACATAAATGTACTCCACATCTCCACCTACTTAAATATATCGGCAGTAAGTCCCACTCAACACTGTCAAATGCTTTGTCTGCATTCAGGGTGACCATAATAGATTGCTTGGATCCTGTGGAGCCGATGTCGAGGAGATAAAGTATTTTCGCCAGCTTGGGGCGTCGGGAGAAATCACAATTGGTCAGGGTGCACCAAATTATCCAACAATGGTTGAGGTCGCTGGGTGGCTATTTTGGTGAGAATCTTCATGTCCGTGTCAAGGAGAGAGATGCGCCGATACGACCTGCAATCATTCGGGTTTTTGTTACGCTTGAGGATGAGGGCTATGGTAGATTCAGTCATGGTGGAAGCGACCCTGCCATTCTCAATTATCTCCCCTTAAGGAACTTTAAAACTGCTCTTTTCCTCTACCTGCTTTAATGTATCTCTTGGTTTCTGTGCAATTTGTACTTTTAATATTGCTGATTCTTCTACCTGTGACTGCTTAAAATTCTCTCCTGTTTCCCCTAAACTGCCCTAAGGCCTTTAGAAAGCACCCCCCTCCCTTTTTTTTTTTTAACAAGCTAAAAGGCAAAATGCACCCCTAAATCTAACCAGAGTGTTTATAGGACAGCTTAATCTGCTCTGTGGTTTAAATTGTGTTTGGAAAGTGTATGTAGCACTCATTTTTGACTTGAAAAAGTGATTTAAGTGCGTGGAAAGCAGTATTTTAGTGGTTTTAGATCTGGGTCCTACCTGCAGAGTTAAACAGGAACTACAAAGTGTGGTTTGAACCGGTCTGTATCCAAGGAGATTCTGATTTCTGGAGCACCTCCTTTCCCCCTGCACACCAGTTTGTTTTTAATGTCAAATGCCCCTTATATAAGTTTCTTACTGGTTGTTGCATCTGTGCTCTGACTGGCTCCTAGGGCTATGGTTTCTATTGGACTTAGGACTTTGAGATCTGATTAACTGATATGGCTACGGTTCTGGTTGGTTCCTTTTTTTTTTTTTTTTTTAATGTATGCAGTACGTTAAAATACAATATCAAAATAATTCAATACGGCGCCCCCTCCCCCCACCCCAAACCCCACGATACAACCAGTGAATACTACAAGCAGTGAAGATTTTAGCGTAAAAATAGCCCCTACAAAGGCATTCAATCCTGCATTGGGAAAAAACATATCTGGTTGCACAAGTCTTAACATGACAAATCCAGAAGTGCAAAAACAAGAAAAAAAGAAGTAAAGAAGGGAAGGAAGAGGAGAGGGGAGAAGCGGAAAAGCGACGAAAGGGGAGGAGAAGCACCCATAAAAGCTTTCTAAATGTCCTGTGCGTTCATAATGTTGAACCACCGAGTTAAAGGTTCCCATATCTCTAGTCCTTTTCTTTTTGCTCGTCTGCCTTTTTTAGCATAAATAGCACTCTCCAATTTATATGTAGCCAACATCCGGGCCTGCCATTGGGCAAACGAGGGGGGATTCGGATCTTTCCAGTGCGAGGCAATACAGATCCTAAGGATAGTCATTGCAACAAAAATTAGAGCACCCCCAGTCTTCCTATTGATTGCTTCGTATAGCCCCAGCATGATAACAGTTGGGGTGAGTTGGATGTCTAATAATAAGACTACCCCCAAGAACTGCTGTACTTTGTCCAATAAAGATTCTAATTTTGGACATGTAGCAAACATATGCACCGAGTCGGCCGCAATCTCGGAGCATCTAGGACACTTTGTTCCACTCCCGGTTCCCCAATTAGCAATCTTACTGGGAGTTATATACAGGAAGAATCCTGTCTTATAAAATTGCACCTGTAATTTAGATGACAACAAATAATTTTGTGCAAGGCTCAATGTAAGACTGAAGGTATTCGAGGGGACATTCAGTTTCTGCTGCCATTTTTCATCTATCTTTCCTAGATCATCGGGCATTTGGTTGTTTAAGATTGTATATATATATCCGATCCGGGGTGGTCTTAGCCCCTGCAGTTTATCTATAAAATCCATCTTTGCAAAACCTGCTAGTCCTCCCGACTTATGTAACAGAAAGTTTTTAATGGCGCAATACAAGAAGATCTGATTATTATTCAGATTGTAGCGGGTTTTGAGGTCACTAAAAGGCCGAACGCCTTCTGGAGTCACCAGATCCCCCATTTTTGAAATACCAGCTCTATACCATTTTTGGAGATATGTTTTTTCAAAAATAAGTGGTAGGTTATTATTATTATTTATAGGGGTATAATGATTTAGTCTGCCTAGTCCAAATAATCTGCGGATTTTAGAAAAAATCTTGTATGCATTCATCAAAGTCTTAAATCTAACCCGCTTATAGTAGCCAAATTCCAACTGCCTCCAAAAACATCCCCTAACGCTTTCCCCTAGTAATGATATATAGGGAGATGGAAGTTCCATGCAATTCACATCATGGTATTCATGTAATAATTCAGAGGAATATTGTAGGACAGTTGCCCAATAGTATAGTTTTAAATTGGGAAGAGCCCACCCACCTCTATCTCTAGGAAGAGAGAGTAGTTTAAAAGCCCTTCTTGGCTGCGAATAGGCCCATATGAATTGGGAGAAGATTTGTTCAAACAGATGAAGCATACTGTTGTTAAACTCAAGCGGAATTGTTCTAAAAAAGTAAAGTAGTTTGGGAAAAAAAGTCATCTTTAAAACGTTACATCTCCCTGCTATGGTCAGATGTAGATTATTAATTCTTTTGAGTGATTTCTTGGTATCAACTGCTAGCGGAGTCAGGTTCTTCGTTACTATTAAATCTAAGTCAGCAACTATATTAACCCCTAGATACTTAGCTTTTTGGACTACTCTATTATCCACCCAATTTATTTTTTCGTTTAAGATAATCTGTGTTTTTGTTTTATTAAGGGCGTAGCTGGATAACTTTCCAAATTCTTGGGCCTCTTGTTCCAGTGCCTCTATGGCAGCTCTAGGTTCCGGGGTTACTACGGCGAGATCATCGGCATAAGCCATGATCTTAGTATCCATGCCAAACCTTCTCACTGCCATTATTTCAAAGTTAAGTTCGATTTTATTAATAAGAGGGTTAATATATAGGGCAAAGAGCAGTGGGGAGCAAGGGCACCCCTGTCTCGTCCCTCGTGAAATCTCTATTGGCTCCGTCAAGTGCCCATTGATTGAGATTCTGGCTGTGGGTTTCAGATATAAAGCTTGGAGGGCCTGCACTATCTTAGGACCAAAGCCCATCCGCCTCATGACGTCCCATAGAAACTGCCAGGAGACCCGATCGAAAGCTTTTTCAGCATCGAGTAGAATTAATGCGATCGGGTCTCCCGACACCTTAGCGGCGTCAAATAGAGTGATGACCCGGCGGATATGCTCTGTAGTGCCTTTTTTGGGAATGAACCCGTGCTGCCATTTGGAGACAAGAGACTCAATGTTTGTGGATAATCTAGATGCAATGATTTTCGAAAATATTTTAGAGTCGGTGTTTATAAGGGTTATTGGTCTGTAAGAAGACATCTCGAATGGTGATTTATCTTTTTAGGGAATATTACAATTTTTGCTGTGGACCAAGAAGGAGGCGGAGAAGCCCCATTAAAAATGGAGATTACCACTTCCAAAAAAAGATCTTTAATTTGCTGTGAGAAGATTTTATAGAACTCAACTGGGATACAATCCAAGCCGGTGGCTTTGCCATCCGGCAGGCTTGCAAGTGCAGTTGCAATTTCTTCCCAGGTTGGAGGGCATTCCATTTGGTCACGACTCTCGATATTAAGTTTAGCCATCGGTACTGTCTCAAAATATTCCGCGTTTTCTAAATCTCTGATCTCTAGGGGACTAGCATTCTCTTCTGTATAAAGTTTTTCGTAAAATTCCCGAAATGCCTCCTGTATTTTATCTGGGTCGTTGGTAATCCCGTCAGATTGTCTGGATTGAAGATATTGTATTAGCAGTTGCCAGTTGTCTAGTGGCGATAGCAAGTTGATGGCCAATAAGCTCACTACACTCATATAATTTTTCTCGAGCCGAGGCCCATTTTGCTGCTACTTTCTCTGCAAATATAGTCCCGATCTCAGCTTTGGCCACAGCTACTGCCGTTTGTGCAGCTTCAATTTCTACTCCTGACTGAACGGCCTATATTAGTTTCTTTTCTGCTTTTGTCATTTTGTCTTGCAAACAGATAACCTGCGCTTTCTCCTTTTTGTTCTTCCTAATAGAAAATTGTAGCGTCTCTCCCCTTATTCCTGCCTTTAATGTGTCCCACACAACCATTATCGAGGCTGACCCCATGTTTATCTTCAAGAACTCTTGAATCCAACCCTGCATGTGCTCCCGGTAGTTGCTATCATACAGGAGCGCTTTTTCAAAGCTCCAATTCGAGCTTGGTCCTCTATATCCCTGTCCCTCTAAGTTTAATATAAGTGGGTTGTGGTCTGATAGAAATCGGGGTGCGGTGTTAATGCAACAGACTTGGGCCAAGGAAGAAGAAACCAAAAAGTAATCAAGCCTTACCAGAGACAGATGAGGAGCTGAAAAGAAAGTAAAGCCGTCTTGTTAGGGTTTTAGATTGGCCCATACATCCTTTAATCCATGGGTGTTTATTAAGTTGAGCACAGCCTGGAAAACCTTTGGTTTCCTGCCTCTGTACTTCCATAGATCATCCGATTTCCAGGTGCTAGGTAGATTTAAATTTAAATCGCCACAAAGAATTATAGGAAGTGGCCAATGTACAAGTTCCTCGTTTACCCGATTGATTATACCCGGGTCATCTAAATTACTTCCGTAAATAGAGCATATAGTAAAAGCAAAGCTTGGGGAAGAGAGCATCCTGCAATCACCCATCTTCCAAGAGAATCCGATTTTACTCTATTGATTTTTAAAGGTAGTTTCTTCGCAGCTATAATCCCAATTCCCTTGACCTTAGCCCCTTGTGAGGTTGCCCCAATAACTTTGTACCCCAATGAGTTCAACAAATATTTCTGTACTCCTTCTATATGTGTCTCCTGGAGGCAGGCGATGTCGGCCCCCAGTAAGCGTAGTCCCTGTGCTACTTTTTGCCTTTTTATGGGATCATTCAGGCCACAGATATTTACTGATACAATTCTGAGTTTATGCGGCATACTCATTTTAACATAGATAGCTTGATCCTGTGTAATAACCTAAGCTTTTTGACAGTAAACTTATAAATTATAGAGATCATGCTTTAAGATAAGCTAACCAATTCATTTTATTCCTTTTTTTTTTTTCCTTCCCCCCTCTCCCCCTGCCCCTCCCACCCACTCGCACGTTCCCAACCTTCTCCCCACCTCCCCATCCCCTCCCCTCTCATATCACTAATACACATTTTCCCATATCCCATTCCAGAAAAAAGAAATTCAAAAAAGAATATATTCTTTCCCCCCACTGCAGACCTTTTGTGTCCCCTTCCCGCCCTCCTCCCCCCCCCCCCCCACAAACAAGCAGTCAGGGAGACCCTGAATGATGGTGAGCATGTGTGAGCTCCAATCACCAGCCCATTGAAATCCTAGCTTTGTCGGCCTATACCTAAAGTCTAACCCACCTATATTCAAAAACATAGGGGAAGAGAGAAAGAAAAAAAAAAAAGCAAAGAAAAAAAAGTTTTTCTTTCGTACTTTTGTAAGGAAATACAAAATAATAACACAAAGGAAAGGAAAACTCATGCAGCCCCTATAAGACTTAATCTATTATGTCAAGGATGGAAGTCTCAAGTTAGTTCAATCTTTTTCTCCCCGTGATATCTTTTAAATACTCTCCAGCCTTGATTTCTGACAAAAAGACCCGGGTAGAGCCATCAAATATAACTTTCAGTCTGGCAGGATTCATTAGGTACACTTGGGCACCTTGCTGTTGAAGAGGAGATATTAATTGGCGAAGTCTCCACCTGCGCTCTACAGTTGCGTGACAGAAATCAGGCTTGGCAAAGAATTTTATTCCATCTGCTTCTTTTTGGGAATTCGGTCTGGCCTGATCATACACCAATTGCCTCAAAAGAAAATTCCCCCAAAAACTAAAAAAAACCTGGGTTTCCCACTGTTAGAGCTACTGCCCTCTTGCCTCTGCTTTATATTAAAAGGAAAGCGATGTGCCCTTTGAACCTCTTGGTCCCAGTTCCAATTAGTCTGCCCGGGGAATGCAGCTCGGAGAAGTTTAACAATGAACCCTCTGGGGTCGTCCCCTTCGACTCCTTCGGGAATCCCCAGTAACCGTAGGTTATTCCTCCGTTGCCTGTTTTCTTGCTCTTCCATTTTGGCCATTAAATCTGTTAGGCAGGCTGCGTGAGAGGCACCCTGGTCTTTCGCGTTGGCTACATCTGCCTCCAAAGTCTCTGTCCGTGTTTCCACCATTGAAACCCGATCTCCGATGTCTGCACAAGTCTTGTTTAGCTTCCTGATGCCACCTTGGAGTTTTTTGGCAGCCCCCTTGGCAGCGAGATTGTCTAATCGAGCTTCTTCTTGAAACTGTTTTATAGAGTTCAGTATGGAGGCCAAAGATGGCTCAGATAGATGTTGAGCAGTACCTTGCGGGTTCTCCTCATGCTGAGGATTGGAAGATCCCCCACGGGGAAACGAACTGAAGGAGTCTGAGTAGTCCCACTTAAGCTGATTGCGCGTTTTACTCCGCGGTTTCTTTTTCTGCTGAGTAGTTCTCGTAGTGGACATGGGGTCGTATTCATTATCGTTGGACGTGCTACTTTCACTTGAGCTGTTAATGTCGTTTTCTGTACCGGATATAGACCCATCGGATACAGGAAAAAAGTTTTCCCCGGCGGGATCCGGGGTCTGGGGAGCTATGAGACCAGGATTGCCTATAAAATCACTATTAGCCACATTATCTGTATTATCCTGGTGGTTTTTTCCTATTCCGCCAGTAATGACAGCGGCGTCTGAGGCACAAGTGGGAAGCTCTGAAATCGGCGCTCGAGGTATTATACCATTGATCCCGGTATCACCCGAAACAGTCTGTAATACCGTCGGGACTTCACTCTGGTGCACAACTCCCTGCTCAGCTCCAAGACCCCCTGACTCGGTACACATAGGTCACTGAAATCGTCCCTTGTTGTTGGTGTGTTTATGGAGGTTATAGAGGGCACCTTGACTACAGAGAAATGTTTGCTAATAGAAGGTGATAACCCTGTACCTCCCATTGCACCCTCTTTCAGTGTGCCAATTCCTCCAGCCTTCCCCATGTGTTTCTTGATGGCCCCTGGGTCCCGTTTACCTTTAAGAGGAAGATCCGCTTTTTCAGGTTTTTCCATGTCACCTTGTAGCAAAGCAGTTTTCGATTTTAAGTTCTTCTGCCCCCGAGTGGTCATGCTCCCCCCGCTTCGTCTTTGCCTCCGCTGCGCCAATCCTGCGGCTTTCCCCGAGTCTGTTAGCAGCTTGAATCCAGCTTGAATCAAATCCGTCAGCACTGTGCGACTCCCAGCTCCACCGTAGCAGGTCAATCGGACTATAACGGAGACCGAGACCCGAATTGTTGTCCCGCTGTACGGAGCCCGTTCTGAGGCTCCGGGTGTATCGCCCACGGACATCTACGTTGAAGGTCAGCAGTCAACTGTCAGCGTTCCAGGTCAGCTAATCGACCGCCGACTTCCCGACTTCCCAGCGTACGGCACGGTGAACGGAAAAGAGTGGTGCTCACACTACCGCCATCTCTGCCCCAGTTTTTTTTTTTTTTTTTTTTCTTCCTGGTTCTTGTTGGTTCCTAGGGCTTTTATTGGAGTTAGGGCTTACGGTTTGGGTTTTGATTGGTAGCTAGAGCTGTGATTGGTTGATAGGGCCTGGTCTCCCATTCGTCCTAGGATTTAGGGCTAGTGTTCTGATTTGTTAGGGATAGGGTTCCCATTTCCCAAAGGTCACCTGACCTAGGGCTATTTAACTCTTGGGCTCAGGGCGTCTCAGCCTGGACATTGAGGCTAACCGCGTAGCGGACAAGGGTAGTTGCCTGTTTGGGCCTGTCCGGGCCTAGGCCCAGAAATGCTGTAATTTTTACCATTTCCAGCGGCAACCTTAACCTATCAACATCTTCGAACATAATAACACACTCTCAGCAAATGCACACTACTCATTTGCTACAAACAAACCTTATCAATATTTCTGTGGCTCAACAACCACTACAAAACCTCACAAACCACACCTATACGTCCTTCTACCCCAACTGCCCACAATGGCACCTTCACTCTCACACAAAATACCACTGTCCTATATCAAATCCACACATCACCAACACAACCCAAACCCATGTTATACATAATCATAATCCCTTCAAACACACACTCCCTGTTCATACAAAACACTAGCTCTACCCCTTTATTACTCATAACAGATCCCTTTCTACCTCCACCAAACCTATACTCAGCCCACCCTCAAATCATCCACCAACAGCACCCTCTTCCGACTAAAAGCACACAACCGAACAATCCTTACACTCCACCACACATATGACCTCTTCCAGCTATCAAATGTAGCACACACTCATAACTCTTGTCCAGCCCCTCTTACACACCACATACACTCCTCTCCAATGCACATCACAACAAACATAACACACGCACCAGCACCTCAAAATCTCACACACACAATTTCATACTACATTCCGTGAAAAAATAGAAACATATCCACCACTCCAACCCTTATGACTGCACAAAGAATACAGATCCTATACCTTCTTTACACTCACATTTTCTATCTACACCAACCACAAATACCCACATACCCCAACACAGTAACTCTTATTCGCCCATCTGTCATCTGTTGCACTGTTTAGAGCATTAAAACATGATCCGCATGCTCTACCTCCACCCCTAACCCGCATGCACCTTCCACCCTAAACAGACGCAAACAAAATAAACGATATGCACCTCTTCACGACGTCGCTTCTCTTTGTCTATTAGACAACAAGATTACTCCATAAAAACAACACAGCTCACCAACTCCCTCTCAGCTATCATCTCCCCCACCCACCCTTGCCTTCTAATCCTGCTGGTCAAGGATGTCAATATACACAAACACCATTGCTATCTTCCTATTGTTAATACCAGCACTAAAAACACCTGCTACAAGATCAAAGACTACTACTAACGCTTCTAGAAAACAGTCACACCACCAAAGCACAATCTCTAGACTTCCTACTAGTAAATGCTCAATCACTCTCTAAAAACAAGACCCACCTATATGACCTACTTACTGGCACAGAACCTGACCTACTCTGAATAACTGATCCATGGTTGGCAGATGAAATGGATCCAGTGCTGCAGGAAGCCATTCCTCCAGGCTATCAAACTGTCACACAAGCGCATAGGCAAAAGAGGAGGTGGACTTGCTGTTATATTCAAGGAAACAATAAATCTCACCAAAGCTGACCACTCTTCCATACAAGAATGCGAGTCCCTCGTCACCAGATGCAACCCTACCCCACTTTATCCTGTAACTTCCTCCTTCTTTACAAACCACCACCATGCAATATTCCCAGAAACATTTCCAGACAGTTTCAAACTGTATAACACTACACTCCAACCTAGACATTCTTGGTTACCTAAACATAGTTTGACAAACCCATCCAAAAACTATCATCATTGGCCTAGCTAGATACACTGAAACTACATCAGATTGTCTGCAAACCCACACACATCGCTAGACACATCCTAGATGTCATTTTTGCAAATCCAGAATTAGTTACCTTTCAAAGGATTACTCCAGTCAAATTTACAGACCACCATTTGATAGTTTTCCAATACAAACACCACAAATTGATACACCTAAGGCCACCTACATGCATCTACCTATCGGCCATGGAACAAACTTAATTTTGAATACTTAGAAACACAATAAACATCTAACACAGATCTAGACACACATTCCTTTCAAAAACATTGAGTGGCTCCAGAGGCTTTTGATATCCTAATACCACTAAAAACAACAAAGCGGGACAAAAGAAAACAAGCATCTTGTGGGAATGCAGAACTAAAAAAATAAACAAATTTCAAAGCTGCAACACACCTGGCTCAAAACAAATGGCAATCAAGACAAACTTCACCTAAACAAACTTAACAGAATATACAAGTCCACAATCAAAAAGATTAAAAAAAGGTACTATGCAGGCGGAATTCAAAATGTGCAAATAAAGATTTTTTATAAAATTCTCACATAATTTTGTAAGCCTAAAAGCACAGAAGAAACTAATCCCATTACTCAATTTACTAACAAGCTATTACACAACCAAAGCAGATATGTTGGACTCTTATTTAAAACAAGGAAAGCCACCAACACCTTTCCAATAATCCTCCCAAGAGTAAGCTAACCCAGCATCTGCATTCCTTCAAACAACTATCACAAAGTGAATTTATGGATCTTGTCAAAGCAAGCAGGCCAGCCGGCTGCCCCTCAGACCTTTGTCCACCACAAATCTTCAAGAACATTCTTTTAACTACCGCTACTGCCTCACCAGTAACAAGAATTATCAATAATTATTTAACTACAGGAATCTTTCCAGAAGACTTTAAAAAAGGCAAACATTCTGTTGTCATTAAAGAAAACAAACCTGGACCCGCATGACCCGAACAACTACCGGTTACAAATGGGTCTTTCCAGAGCAAACTGATAGAAAGAGCAGCATTCACCCAGATGCTAGGATGACCTTAAAAACACAGTAGACCGGAACGGGTTTGCTGCACTATTTCTCTTCGACCTCTCCGACGCCTTCGACACAGTTGATCATACCACTCTAATCCAAAGACTCTACCAAGCTGGCATAGAAGGGACTGCTCTCAACCGGATCACATTCTACTTTCAAAAAAGAACAAATGTCATCCAAATTGTACTTCACAAAAGCAGGTGTCCCTCAAGGCTCTCATCTCACCCATGCTTTTCAATAACTACATGAAGTCATTCCCGGCAATCATCAATGAATTTCAGCTCACTTGCTATAGCTATGCAGATGAGACACAAATACGTCTTAAACTGGAAAGCCCCAAAGACATTGGAAATTCAAAAATCTTCTGTTGCCTCTGAGACATTGATCAGTGGATGGCATGGAGCCATCGCAAACTGAGTGCTTCCAGAAGTGAAATATTCACATATGGCAATTGCAAAATGTACGGCCCACTCTGGCCTCACGATCTGGGACAACCTCCTAAAGCATCTAGAAGTAAGAAACCTTGGAATTACCCTGGACTCCAAGTTATCAGTAAATGCCCAAGTAGACAAATTTGCAAGATCAATCTTCATTACTATGAAAACCCTGCCAGACATCTTCCCCCACATATGATTTCCACACAATGTCCAAGCTACTATCTCTCTTGTACTTTCTAAACTTGATTGCACCAACGGCCTCTACCACAGCTCATCTTTATCAACTATGAAAAGACTACAACGAATTCAGAACTCTGATGCCAGACTACTCCTACATGTAAAGCCACAAACCCACATTTCCCCTGCCTTGAGGGCTCTACTATGGTTACCAATCCACCTTCAAGTTGCTTTGTATCACCCACAAAGCAATACGTGGAACGGGTCCACTTTTTATCAGGAACAAAATAAACAACTGCATTTAACAAAGGAACCTCCACTCCAGATGGGCACCTTGCCTCAAATCCTCAGAATACAAGAAAAAAAACATAGGTGATGCATCTTTCTTCAAGCAGTCAAACTATGCAATTCATTACTCCTAAACATAAGATCCACGGATAAATCTCTTCTCTTCAGAAGACTACTCGAGTTGGCTCTTTTTCACATAACCACCATACTGAAACACAAATGGACAGCATATCCCTGTGTATGTAAACATTTAAAATTTGATTATATGTATGTATTTAGATATGTGCATTTCTTTGTACAAATATACTACCTATGGTTTAAAAATATATAGATATTCTTTAGGTCTGCTTAACAAATGCTGTAGAAATGGCAAAGGACTTTGTCCCTTTCTATCTCGGTGTGGATGGCACTGTGCTAATCCTATGCTTAAAGACTTTGATAGTAAAGCAGACATTTGAGGTGAGCAGATCTAGAGTGTCTCTGGTGTTGAGGGTGCTGTATACAGGAGCTGCTTTCCACCTTAACTTGAGAACTACCCAGAGTTCTCTGCTTCTTTTTTGCATATATATATAATGATATGATTTTAAGCTTAACCTGTGTATAGATTACTAGATAGTTTTCATGTTATTTGATTGTGAATATGATCATAACAATTGCATCTACAAGTGCTTCATTATTGAAATATTGAGGAATATATGAAAATAAAATAAACATTTTGTTTACAAAAATACACAAATTAACTTCACGTACAGCTACACTGTATACCCTTTCTATGTACTCCCTTTCTAGAGTCTTCGCTCCTTTATCCCCCCTTTGATTCATTCCCAAACCTCATCTTAATACTATCGCCCAAATAATACTTTCTAGACCAGTGATACTCAAAGTACGGCCCGGGGTTCGCATGCGGCCCTCCTGACCTTTACATGCGGTCCCCTGGGCAGCAGCAGCAGCACTGGGCTGCCGTTTACTCGACTCTGCACTAACATGAAAAAAAAAAAAGTTTAATATACAGCAAACACTTATTTAAAGGTTAATTCCAGTTAGGGAAAGGAAGTAATTAGGCCCTTAACTTTAGGAACACTTTCATTTGGAAAGACTGCCACTAGATATACATGTTTTGCTTCCCCTACACCCACTTTACACCCCCGTTGGCATTAGTGCGGCCCTCGGTACACCATAGACCAAACTTTGCGGCCCCTGGGAAAATGTTTGTGAGTACCCAAGTTCTAGACTCTTCCCTGCTCCATCCCTCCATTATCCTATTCAATCAAACTAACAGACTCGCATGTTCACCACTCAAAGTAGCAATTTATATTTCCCTTTACTAATCTACCAAGAATCCATTTTGGGTTACTCGTTTCTCGCCGAAAATCGCTTCAATGCCTCATCAAGGGTAGTAAGCGATATATAAATACAATTACAATATACATGATGTAATACAGGTAAGATCGTGGGCCAACACATTTGTAAAATGCTGTTGTGAGGCCATCTGGCCCCAGTGTCTCGAATGATTTTAGTTTAAATATGGCTAAGAGGATCTCTTCCTTCTCCAACAGCCTATGTGCATGCCTTAGTTTAGGTAAGTGGGCCTCTGCGCGGTATTCCGATCATTTTTGCATGTCCGTATGCTGGGCCCCATACAAGTGGGTGTAGAAAGTGTGAAAACATGCAGTCTTTTTCTCATCTCCCATGTGCATGCACCACTGTGGGAGTTGGACTTACGGTATAGTGGCTTTAGCACGGTGGGCCCGCAGGATATATGCCATCATTTTGCTGGATGTGTTACCATGGTCGTAATATTTATTATCTAGTTCAGTGGCGTAGCTGGCCCTTTGGCCACTCATGGCGGTCCCTGGGTTTGCCGCCTTACGGCAGCCACATTGAAGAGCAGGGGGTGCTGGCTATATTGCGCCGATTGCCGCCCTGCGATGGCCACATTGTGGAGCGGAGGGGGGGCGATTGCGGCCCTGAGACGGCAGGTACGAGCACTAGGAGGCCCCAGCCCCAAAACTCATGCCGCCTGAGGCAGACCGTCCCCCGCACTCCCCTTGCTACGCCACTGTGTCTAGTCGTGACCCTGAACTGCCAATACGTTTTTCCACACTTTTGTGGCATGGATTCTTTTTTGCTCCATCTTGAGCTTCTCAAGGTCTGTGCCTAATTGAAGATGCAGTTCTTCCCGATGTTTTCGTAGGCTTGCAACTTCCACTTTAAAAGTACCCCGTAGGGCTGCCTTTAATGCATCACTTCCCTAGTATCGTTATGGAGCAGGTACTCTTTGATCTCCCTCTTGACATTATTAACTGTCACTGTGTCTCTGGAGGTAATCCTGAAGCCTCCAGGTGATAGTAGTTCTTGGGCCATGGGTGCCTATGTTTACCAGCTCACATGAGACTGGGCTATTGTCAGTGATTGTGATAGGGTGTTGTGTGGAATCTGTCAAATTCAGGGGGAGCGCTTATCCAGAAGAATGTAATCTAGTTTGGTGTTTGTTTTGTGGGCTCCTGAGTAAAATGAATGGTCTCAGGTTAGCAGGTGGCGAGTTCTCCATGCGCCTATAAGCCCATTTTCGTCCCATAACATCTTACCAGCAATAGACAAGGCCACTGAGCATCATCTCCCCTTATGGACAGTATCGACTTGCAGGGTTGAGACCCGTGTTAAGGTCTCCTCTCACAACTAGGGTTGTGTTTGACCAGCAGTGAGGGTGTGAATCGCCTCCGCTAAAAAGTGCTCTTGTCTTTGGTTAGGGCTGTAGACCGAAGATAGTGTTAGGGGACTGCCATGCAATGGACTTTGTATGGCTCCCCATCTCCCGACCCCCCCCCCCCCGATATCTCGAAGGGTCCACTTTACTACCAGAGGGCAGCTTCAATGTATTAAGATACCCACCCCTGGTGCCTTCTTGCGGTCTGAGGAGAAATATTGGCCTAGGCATCTCTAGATTTTAAGGGAGAGTTTTTGAAGTGTAGTTGGTGGGTTTCCTGTAGAAACCCTAAATCTGCACGCAGGAGGGACAGTTCGTGTACAATGGAGCGTCGTTTAATTGGGTTGTTGAGGCCTCAGTCATTGTAGGTAGGAATATGAAGGGTAATCTGGTCATAGGTATATTTCTAGGAGTCGCAATCTAGTGGCTCTTGTGGCTAGAGTTGTCAGTGCGGACACGGATGGAGCAGATGGCTATTCCTTCCCAAAACCCAACAACTCCCAGTAAATACAAAAACAATCAGTAGAAAAGCGGTATCGCAATTGAGAAGCGTAGCCCTATATAGTAAGCAACCTTTTGGGGCCTCTATATACTGCTGCAACTGCCCAATGAGAGGTAAGACCCCAGTCCTAATGGATGAAAGGCCCTCTGTCAAAAGAGGTCTGGGAGGACGGCGCCCGCATTATAAGCTAAGTGATCGTGAGACCAGGGTACCCCCAGCGTGAACCCACCTCTCAACTCTGTTAATGTAAAGTGGAAGCAAGTGGGTCAGCTGCTTATTATCTCCTGGTCTGGGGGGGTCGTTGCCTGTTGTGGATCAGGTGATGAGGTCGCTCACTCTTTGGACCTGCTCAAGTGTCAATTTCCGGCATGCCAAGATTTCTGTGTGTGGATCCTGTGCAAACAAAGAGGTTAATGTTCCGAGAGTGGCTAACGCCTGTATATCAACGTCCCTCTGGATATATCTGTACTATCTAATAATTCAGACTTTGTCTCTCCACCAGCTAAAATGTTGAAAGAACAATCACTGATAACCATTGTACCTTCAGTAAAACAGATAGCAAATGTTAAAGCAAAGCAAAGCCAAAGAAAGGGAAAAAAAAAACAGGGGTGGCAAAAGGCATGCGGGCCTGCGAAACTACGAACCATGTGCAAAACCTTGAAACGCTTTTTAAAAAATTGCACGGTAAAATTGATAACATAGAGCGCCGCCTGATGTCGGAAATTAAATTAGTGCAAAAGGATGTCACCCATTTAACTGATCTGGTTACAGAATTATTACCATTAAAATCTATGCACAAGGCAACTCCTGCAAGAAAATCAGTTGAAAGGCCAAAAGAAGGATTAAGTACACCAGTCACCATTGGCAACACCTATCCGAAGCTGATAATATCACCAAAGGAACGCCTTAACACACAACCTGTGGCAGAATCCAGGGACAATAAGGATAGCAACATTAATTCCTTAAGGACCGTTGGTGCTAATCAAGGGAATAAAGTGAACAGGAACTTTCGACCGACGAACTTTAGCGAGGCCACACTCCATCTACCACCCCAGGCAACTCCCTATGTCATCGTCCTGAAAAACGTCCCGCAAATTGTAGACAATAACACAGAGTCATGGGAGGCTTTGAAAAACCAGGTTGTGCACTGGCTTGTTTCAAAGTCTAATTTTGGCATTAATTTACTACATCAGAACATTATAATGATAAGAGTGAACTGGGTGGGCAGCACCAGGAAATCATGCCAGGGAGACTCTGTGGTTGTGAATTTCCGAAGCAGGGAGCTGGTGGGGTCCCTGATGGAAGAACTTTTAAACAAATTTGTTGAGCCTTTTAACCAACAGGATGATTCCATAACTGCTGTCCCACTTGGATATTTTTATAGGCCTAGAAATGAGTCCATACATAGTAAAGTGAATACACCTCACAGTTTTGATCCATTTTTGACCTATCCCTCTTGTAACCGGTTCGCCCCCCTAAGAGATTATAGTGAAACCGATTGACAGAGGGAGAACGTAGGTCGATCATTAGTCTGTAACAAGGACTATATTTCCACCTGTACTACAAAAAAAATTGCTACCAGTCTACCAACACAGGGGTTTTTAACTATCATGTCCTGGAACGTCGCAGGGGTAAAAAATAAGTTAAATGATGGGGAATGGCTAAAAATGATACAGGATTGCGCCTTAATTTTGATGCAAGAATCCTGGCATACTGAACCCTTTTTTATTAATGGGTTCAAAACGATTTCTACACAAGCCTCCCCTTCAAGGGTGGGGAGAGCTAAAGGAGGCTTAGCGGCCTTAATTTCAGTAACCTCACCACTAATACTAGGGAAAGCCCATACTACGTCACAGTTCTATCAGTTTTTATATTTTCGTTCTGAGAGGAAACAGTCCATTATAGTAATACATTTTTATAACAATGTTTTTGATAGTACAAGACACAGGGTAATTGTGACTTTAGAAGAAGAATTAGACGACTTTTTAAAGGGGGTGGGGGAGATTATCTACTTATTTGGGCTGGTGATTTTAATAGTGAAAAGTGCAAACTTTTAACTGAAGAGCAATGTGGATACTGTGGCCAATTTAGTGGCCCAATCCTTCACTTTCCACATAATACTTATGGGGAAGCAATTCTATTATTTACAAATATCTAGAAATCATGGAGCCGGGTGAACATGATGGAGAGATAATCACTCAAACATATGAAGGGGCGAGATCTTCCTCGAACATTGACCACACTATTGTATCGTGGAAATGTAAGGGTCTAGTGGAAAAGTTTTTCATTCATGCAAGCTTGTTTAGCGACCATCACCCATTATTCTTGATCCTGAAGCTAAGCCTTCCTCGGCAAGAAAGGGGGAAGGCAGCCAACATAGATATTGAAACACAAGGTTGTCTCTGTTAAATGGTCGGGCGTGAACCCAACAACATTCATGGAAAATTTAATAGGGAAAATACAAAAAGACATCTGTCTGGATGGTTCTTCCTTAAACACAGATACTGTAAGTGCTTTTCACAATATCATGACTGAAATCTCTGGTGATCTAAAAATAAGAAAAATAGTGACCACAACCCCAGATGGTTCGATCAGGAGTGTTCAAAGATAAATAGGGAACTAAAAGCAGCCCTAAAAGTAAGACCCAGGGATAGTGAAAGGATCCGCTCCCTAAGGAAAAATTACAAATATACCCTGAATATAAGGAAAATAGAAATTCGAGAGAAGGCTTGGGAAAAATTGATTCAAGCTGCTGAGATACGTGATCCAATTTTATTCTGGAGAACGATAGACCACCCTTTTTTTAAGGATACAACGGTGGCAAAAATAGATACCCTAGTAACACCTGATGAATGGACAACGCACTTTGAGCGTATTTTTAATCCGGACGATGAGATAGCCACGAAAGATGGTAGCAGTAATCTTATTTTAGTGGAAACTGTTAAGGTAGCACCCATCACCTTGGACGAAATTAAAAACACCTTAAATAAAAGTGCAAATGGCAAAGCTGCCGGACCAAATGGGGTACCCATTGATGTTGTTAAATATAACATAGATTTTTGGTCACCGATTTTATTAAGCGTTTTTAATGCTACTATAGGAGGAGTGTTGCCAGCAACGTGGGTAGAAAGCATAATAGTACCTATTTTTAAAAAGGCGACTGAGGGAAAGCTGAGTGCTACCGCCCAATATCCCTTCTCGATTCTACATCCAAACTGATGGGTCGAATTATGTTGGGAAGACTGGAAAGTTGGGTAATCGAGAACAATATCCTAACTGAGGCTCAGTATGGATTTAGACGGGGTATTGGGACGGTGGAGCAATGTGTAAACCTTGAGCTATTAATTGGGAAATATACCCTAGCTAAGGAAGGTCAGCTACATCTCTGCTTTGTTGATCTCACCAGTGCCTTTGACTTGGTTAACCACGCCAAATTATGGCAAACACTGGAAGGGTTGGGGGCTCCAAATATTATTATTTATTTATCACAGATTTACATTTTTTTTTAACTTCCAGAGTGCGGTTTGGCACAAAAGGTAAATGTACTCCCGATTTTAGAGTTACTCGGGGGATACGACAAGGATGAGTTTTAGCGCCCCTTTTATTCTCCTTATATATAAATAATGTTGATCTATTTTTAGAAAACCTAAGTGTTGATGCCCTCAGAGTTGGTACACGCGCTACCCCAGTACTCCTATATGCAGACGACCCGGTCTTGTTGTCGAGGACTGCGAATGGCTTACAATGCTTAATAGAAAAATTCACGCAATTCATGACTGAAAAAGATTTACAGTTGAACCTTAGCAAAACTTTCGTCATGACTTGCGGGAAAAGTAGAGCTAAGAATATGCAACATCACGTGGGAGGTGCCCAAATCAACAGAATAACATCCTTTACTTATTTGGGTATCCTTTTTAATAGGAATGGTACTTGGGGCGCACATATTCACCTATGCAAGCTGAAACTTGTGCGATCATGTGAGAGCATTTTTAGATTTTCTACAAAAATAGGCAACAAACAGGTACGGGAGATCCTTGCACTGTATAGGAGTAAGTGTATTACAGGCGCATGCTATGGAGCAGCCATATGGGGGAGGGCTAACACATCCTTGTTACAAACTCAGGAAAATAAATTTTTAAAAAGGGTGTTGGCAGTCCCAAATTCCACTGCCTCATATATTGTTCACAAAGAGCTTTGTGCACCTTACATTAGGGATTTCATTAGCACGGCAGCACTTACTTTTTGGCATGGAATTTGGACGAAAGATGAGACTAAGTTCACTAAGGATATAATAATGGATTGCCTTGCCCTTGACCATAGCAGGAAAATCCCCTGGTTAGAGTATATTCACAATCTTTTAACAGAATGTAAGGTGGACCCTGATCTTCATGAGCCAACGTCCATCCAGGATTATAGCAAAAGAGATCTAAAGACTAGTCTAGTCACTTCTAGGGAATGTGTAAGAGTTGAGGAAGCTGGTTTAAAACAGTGTCAAATCTTACTGTGAGCGCCCACTATCGGTGGGCATCCAACCGTACCTTATTTCGGTAAGAAATATACAGTATAGATTCTATCTGACCAGGCTAAGGTTGGGCTCCTTACACTACCTAATAGCTTTCCCTAGATCGGGAAAGTGGAGTCATAACCTCCCAAACTGCCCTTGTGACGGAAAGTCCCCTCAGTCCACGCTGCATTTTATTCTTTTTTGTAGTTTTTACCAGGACATTCGGAAATTTGTGTTAAAACCACTTTTTCTAGATAATAAATAGTTTGGAAAACGATAAAGTTCGAAATGCAGTTATTGTTTTTACACAAATGGCAATCAGGAGAAGAAAGGATAATTCATATTTAGAAGCCTTAACGTATGAAAAACAAGACGTTTGAAATATTTGAAGGACTTTAATCCTCAGCCTGAAATTAGTCATTGCCTTGCACTTATTGCACTTTATCACGTAAGCACCTTTGTCTATATAAGCTAAATGAACACGAAAATGCAACATGCACTGTCCCCTGACCTTGAGTCCAAGTTCTTATAAATGTAATTTGTATATGGTAATGATGTGTTTAATATTTGTATGGAACAAAATATTTTTATATGTTTTACATGAACGCTTTTATTAACCATGATTAATTCTGTAACGGTAAAACGTTTTGTATTATTAATTGTTTCTTTGTTACAAGTTAATAACTGTGATTGATATTGGAGTAGTAATCCATATAGAAATCTGTAGATGGAATGCCTGTACGTAAGAAAAAAAATTTAGAACGATTTTAGTGATTATTAGTGATGTTATTTTTTTGATTAGAATGCTTTTATGGTTGTATATTATGCACCGAATAAAGCTTGATTGATTGATTGAATTGTGAGTCACTGTTATAGTTAAAAATGTTTATTTTAACTATTGTGCTCTATAATGCAGTATATGAGCCACTACCAGCAGTGAAATGCATAAATCTAAAACAGTTAGCATTGTTACAATTCCATAGAATATAAAGGGGGATGTCATCATATACAGACAGTGGGAAAAGGACTCTAAGGCCTAACCACCCTCCCCTTGGTAAGGTGAAGTTTATTGTATAAAGGAAGATCTCTGGGCTTTGTCAGCAGACCCCTTACCTTTGTGCCTAGATGGAAGTTTTACATCATAGGATCAGCATAGCTCTTCTCCCTGGAAAGGTCCCTCTCCAAGTGTGTGATTAGAACAACATGCATCCCCGTAATATCAAAGCACGAGTTTCCAGCAGCGCAGCTGTGTTAGCATGTTTTGTCTAGGTGCTAGGGACTGACCAGAACAGAATAACAAGGGGCATTGTTTATCGACTTTGCACATCGTGTTCAGACTAAACTCCAGGAACAGGCAGAGAACGCATAAGCAGACAGTTCTCATGTGAAAGGCACAAACAGAGTCTTGCAAAATAAAGTAATGTAGTAACGTGCACAAAAGCAGCATCATGGCAGCAGAGCTCATGCTAACTTAGCAATGTCGACAATGACCCTAACGGCCATATAACAAAAGTAATTGTGTCCACTACAGGTTCTGCTGGCGAAGTGCTAATTGTGGTGTGTCTGTTTTGGTCTCAGAAAGCAGAAGGTTCAGCGCCAAATAGGCCTCTCAAAGGGACTTAAGGGACCAGTGCCTGCCCTGTCACTCAAACATAAGGCAAAAAGCATGTCCCCATCTACATCTGTACTTTTTTTCATGCAGGAACATGGTGACAGGGCGGAAGGACCTATACTTGATCAAATTGATCTGGGATGTTCCTGAAAATTTTTAATGTCATCACCATTATAGTGTATTGGGCCCCCACACCTCGCTGCCTCTAGTATCATCTCTTTGTTTTCATAGTGGTGGAAGCAAACCAGGATGTTGTGAGATTGTTTTGAGTTCGAGGGGCTGCTCTATGGGCCCTGTCAAGACTCAGGAAGTCTGGTCCATCTTCGTCATGGATGAAGATTCTGCAGTCCTTGCCTTCTTTGCCCAGGGTCACACCTCTGATGAGTAGATTGCACCGGTGGAACCTGTTTTCAAGGTCTTCCTGTTTCTCTTTGAGTGCTTTCAATTGATCATTCATGATCACCAAGCGGGACTGATATTCCTTTAGGTCCAGTGTGTGTTCGTCCTGGGTTGTCTCTAAATGGTCTAGTCTGATTCCCAAGTCTTGGAGGTCCCTCCGAAGTTCCGAAGGGTTCTGTTTGAGGTCTGTCCGCACAGCACTCAGCTCAGCCTCCCCAAATGGTCCACATGTTAACGAAAGGCCTTCTGTCGAATGTTGCCCATGAGCCAGTCCCCAGGTCAGATGCAGGTGTGAAGGACGACCTGCGCCAGAAAATAAGGGTCATCATGGGATCCTCCGCCTCAACTAGTCCTCGGGTTGCCCCTCCTGATAGGCGGCACGCAGAACCTCCATTCCTGCAACATCTGATGGGGAGGCCGCAGCTACCTCCCACTATACCTTTCAAGGCAAGTCAACGACGAGGGGTGCTAGGGCGCCAACACCCAATAGGACTCATCAGCGCCCCCAGGTTGTCTCTCACCACTTATATCATTGGTCCTCTGCTGGAGGCTCCTCGCCCCGTTGAGGGCCCCGGTCATGTCCATTCTCACTCCTCCTCCCACACAGGGCCACCTTCATTCCCTACCCCTGTAGCTCGAGGCCCTCTTTGCGGTGTGCCTCTTCCTTGCGATTGAGCCTTTTAACTGTGTGCAGTTGGGCCCAAGCATAAGGCTGAAGTCCCAGTGGTCAGCTGGCAATAGCCGGGGCACCACGATCGGGCCGGTTAGCTCTGGCCCTGAGGGGTGGATTCACTATGGCTCCCCATGTGCCGCCATCTTGCCTGCTGCACGACTTAGCCGCTCGCTCTGCAGCAACTCCAATTTTTCATCACCCGGGCTCTCCTGATCTTTTGTGCCTTCGGGGGTCTTTCCAGGCCCAGCACCTGTCAAAGCGCGCACTTGGGTCTCTGGGAGAGTCTGCTAATCTAGCAGGTGCCCCGATCCCGGGCAAGCTCTCCTGGCTCAAGAGCCCAATGGCATCTTGGGCTTGGCCACTCCACCCGAAGTGTCATGCTGAGACTCTAATGAATTGTAATTTAAAATACTCTTTAATGGTAAAGTTGGATTTTAATTCACAATTCTGATAATCCCACTTTTAGGATGTTGGCATTTTCTTGTCCTTCCTATTTGTGCCTGGGTAACATGACTGGGAATGACTCTGCTGTTGGGCTTTTTATATTCCTGCAAGACAGTGATACAAAGGGGACTTGTTGTAGGCAGGATAGGCAGAAACTGAGCTGTTCCCTGCTGGCCCTTAGATATACTTATCAATTGCGAGCGAATCACCTCCAAGGTGGTCTCTCAGTGCTAATGCACTCTAAACAGGACTGCAATATTAGAACGGAGTTAAAAGAACCAGGTTTTGAGGAATTTCTTAAATCGTGCTAAGTCCAGACAGGATTGTATGTACAAGGGTAGCTTGTTCCAGTGATGGGGGCCAAATATGAAAAGGATCTGCCTCCATGTTTAACAGCACGAATGGGGTGGGGCAAAGTATGATTGCCGACCGGATCTGTGATTACGTGTTGGTGTATAGAGCTGTAACTTGTTCCGCAAAAAAGTGGCCCGTTTCCAAAAAGGGACTTGCGAACAAGACAGGAGTTTGAAGAGGCACCGCTTTTTTTTATCGGAAGCCAATGCAGAGATTTAAGTGTGGGCTCAGATGGAGAGCGGGGAGGCAGATTGCAGATTAGGCGGGCAGCTGTGTTTTGTACTACCTGAAGTTTAGCAGATAGAGCTTTGTTTGCAGCAACCATAAGGGCATTTCCATAATCTAGGCGACTTATAAGTGACTAAGTAATGGTTTTCCTAGACTGCAAAGGCAGACATTTGAGGTCTCTCCGGAGAAGGTGCATAATTCCGAAGCAAGACCCAAAGATGGAATTTTCCTTGATCTTTTATGGAGAGGGAGTCATCAATCCGTATGCCCAGATTTCTAACTTCCTTTTTTAGGGGTAGGGCCTGCACCCAATTCTAGAGGCCACCAGTCCTCAGACCAAACAGATGGAGCTTTTTCCAAGAGCAGAATTTCAGTCATTCCTGCATTACGTTGGAAGCAATTGGCCTACATCCAGAGGGCTATTTTTTTCATACATTCCCTGAAACTGATCTTTGTAGATTCAAGATTTTCCCCATGGTTATAAGTTGTGTGTTGTCCACATAAGATATGACTTCCAACCCGCAAGATCTTATCCCTTGAGCCAGGGAGGCCACATAGATATTGAAAAGTGTGGGGCTCAAAGATGGACCCTGAGGTACCTCCCTATCCAGGGCCATGGTTCGAGAAGTAAAAAAGGTCTAACTGAACTGTATGAGTCCTATCTCTTAAAGTTATTCTAGCCAGGCCAGGGCTTTTCCACCTACACTAATCTCCACTAGTCTTTGGACTAGAATTGAATGTGAGATGGTGTTGAATTGTTGTATTCCTCTTAGGGTGTCCATAAACGGGCTTTCCAGTATCATGTCCTTATATAGGCACAATTCGCCCTGCCCTTATATAGGCATAAAATCCCAGCCCTTATTTAGGCATTAAACCGTGCACTCCAAATACAGGCATGGTCTCTGACATCCGTCCACCCTAACGTCACAACGAGTTCATGAAGAACAGACCCTTAGGCTGCGGGAGTTTCCCTAGCCCAGGACTATTGATTTCTTCAAGGACTCATATATTATGCATGAACCATTATTCCTTAGGGGGTTCATCCATGACGTCTTTCGCTGTCCGACTCACGTCAATACTAACATTCTTAGGTGCTCTCAGGTATAAATATACCTTTCCTAGCCCCTGTAAACTAGAGGAGACCTCGACTTCAGAGGAGCCCGTTTCCCGGCCTGACGCACTGAGAAGACGCTGTCATCCCTGCACGCAGAGAGTCCAGCTTCCAGTGATCTGACTTCCCTTGCGGGGTGTTGGAGTTCGAGTCTGGCAAAGAGATTCCTACCTCTCTCATTCTTCAGGTATGGAGCTGACAAGAACCTAGAGGGACTCTTGGCATACTAGGCATACTAGGCTTAACATACTCTTAGTATACCATAGTAAGGAATACTTCACCTACTTCATACCTCTCCCTACACCTAGGTTAGGTACATTGGGGTAGAACTAGATTAGAAACGCATCGTATGAGTACTCGCATTTTTAGTCTGTGTTACTTATGTAAAGGCATATGTACTAAAAGATAATGCTATCGCAGTATTATTTATTTCTACTGCTTACACTGTACATTATTTATCTCGCATACTGTCTTGTGATCGTAACAGCACATTTTACTTACACCAGAAACAAGACTGTTCAATAAATCTTTTATTGAAACGCCCGTCTGTTCTTTCTGTGTAACTTTGAGGAAAACTAAGCATGCACGATTGAGCTGAGTGAAATAGTTATCTATTGTTTCCACGACTCTGGGACACGTTCTGATTCTAAAGGGAAACACAGTGGTCATGTTTTGCGGCTGCCAGAAACTACTCCCTTCTTGTTGTCAAGGAGTTTCTAGTGGCCTCTGAGCTAGCTGGCACAAGTAATTAAGTTTAATATACTCGATAGGGACATACTGACCTTAGTCCTATGTCAAACCTATGGGATATATTATTCCAATGCGCAGAGCCTATTAGGGAAATAGGAGCTACACTACATGGTGCCCAACGGTTTGGTAAGGCGGTAATTCAACGTTAGATACTGAGTAACTCAGCCGTGCTTTTTCTCTGAGACCCCTACCCATATACTCCAAAAGACGTCTGGAGTGGGCAGGGTTAAGTATCCACCAAGGCTACATAGGGAAGCACCCTATATATTAGCTGTTTGGTTTGCTCAACGTTGAAGGATACAGTGTTCCAAAATATTGTGCACCTTATCTTTGTTTCCTTGAAACTTGTTCTACATTTTTCAAAAAACAAAATGACTGAAACCGAGAACGGTGTGGCTGCGGCTGACCCGGTCGTAACAGCTTTTAACTTTACAGGTTTAAATGAAACCGAGGAGGGTGTTATAGACATCCATCCAAACTTAAGAAGAGCCATCACTCTAAAACTTATAAAACATGGCCTACCACCAAGAGGAGGTAGAGCAGTTTTCGTGATAGAGGCACATGAATCCTTTCAGACAGAGGTATTCTATTCATGGGTAATATTTCCTGAATCAAATTCAGTAACACACATGTTTCACTTCTACAAAGAAGATGATCCACCAGAGGAATACATTCCTTTCGAGGATATAGAAATTCCATTAACATACCAAGAGCATCAGCTCTGGTTTAAAGGCGCCCTAAAACATCACAAAAACATTACTAGGCTCGGTCCACTAGGTAGACCAGGAGCAACATGGCCGATTCTAGCCGGCTACACACCTCATCCTGAACTGGATACAATGTCAGATGAGGATTTACTTACTCAACTCACAGAGTTAATAAAAATCTACAGACAATTGGTCCAATATGTCATGCGGACTTTCACAGTCCAACAACCATTAACAATTCCAAATCAAACCCCTCACCAGGGGAATACACTAAAAATTACACCACAGACTCTATACGCAGTCATGGGTAAAATGCCCACAAAACGTGAGCAAATTCCATTTTGGATAGCTCAAAAAATTACTCAAATCGAAGCAGTATTTCCAAATACTAGCCCGTATGAGAAACACAGAATACTGACAATCAGTTTACCAATGGGATCACACCACAACTGGAAGACTGTACCACTTGGGGCTCAGTCTTTGCTGCCATCTATACCAAAACACATGGTATTCCGTCAATTGCGGTAATACCTGATGTCCTGAAACAAATTCAAAACGAATACGGGGCAGAGCCTCCTCTAAATTTAGGTATGAAGTTACTGAAAAATTTCGACCAGGTCTCAACAATAATATTATCTAATATTAAAGGGGAGGCAGCAGCAGTGGCGATCCGCCAAAAATTAAGGGAATTTGATGTTACAGAACATCAAACTGAGCTACCCAGAATAATAGAACAATCTTATGCAGAATTAGGCAGAGATAGTTTGGGTGGAAGACCACTGAAACCAAAACTATCTGAAAGTCCTGAGAAGGACTCAATTAAACAAACTCCTACATCTTCTAAAAAGAAGTGGGAGACTATTAAACAAAATTCAAATGAGAAACGTTCTCAATCCCGAGGTAGGTCTCCTCAAAAGGAGCCCTCTGAAAGGAGGTATAACCTCAGGAATAGGGATAATTTGAGAAAACCTGACAGGTATCAAGATACTGATACACGTTCCTCTCGTCCCTTTCAGATCTCATCACAGACTTCGGAAAGAAGAGGACGATCGGAACATAGAGAAGAACGCGTGAAATCGAAAGACGACAAACACGCTCCAAAAAATAAAGCAAAACCTCAATTCTCCAAAAAGAAAGTAGCAGGTCTAAAGATCAGACATGCCGAGAATACTGAGATCACAACTCAAGAACGGAGAATGGGCTCAGACAATGCTGGACAGTGCAGCAGAAGTCACAATAGCTCGCCAGAACCTGAAGGAACTTCTGGAGATAGTGGACTTGAATGAGTACATCACAGTTGAGACTGTAGACACCAGGGTTAGTACTCCACAAACGTTATATGAAATAACGCTCCGGATGGAGGGAGACAAACCTAGACAGGTGAAAGCACTTTTTTGGGAAAGACTATCGAGGGGCTATGACATACTTCTAGCAGAAAAAGACTGGCCACCACAATTTGTCAGGGAGTGCCCACACGGCGAGGACATTATTATGCCTACCTTCTCCAACCATATTCCAATTCACCTAAAATATACATATGCCAGGAAATGGGCAGTGGCCCAGGCCCCAGCATTATATAAAAATCATGTAGGATGGGATGAGGATTCACCTCACCATGGAATACATCTGAAACATGAACCTACTGCACAAAGGCAGTACCCAATAAAGCAAGAAGCTAAAAAACAGGTCAGGGAGATCTTAGATCAACTTGAATATCAAGGGGTGATTGAAACATGCACCTCCTCAATGAACAATCCTTTGTTTCCTGTTTCCAAACCAGACAATACATATCGTCTAGTTTTGGATTACAGACACCTAAACACTTGTTCTAAAACTTTTGCAGTGCAAAATGCACATAGCACAGCATTAATGAATAACATTGTGCGTAAAAAATATAAAACCACATTAGACATCTCAAATGGTTTCTTTTGTCAAAACATAGTACCTGAAAGCAGGTACTTAACAGCATTCTCCATAATGGGGACCCAGCGTCACTTTTGTCGACTCCCACAAGGGTTCAAGAACAGCCCAGGTTTATTCTCAGCGAGGGTAACGGAGTTACTACAAATTTATGACAATGAGGCATTGTCCTATGTCGATGACATCTATCTGACAGACGATGACCTGGAAAAACACTTGAACAGGGTGAGCACCATTATACTGGGTTTCGCCTCTGAGGGCTACAAGTTCAACTTTAAAAAGTCCAGAATTGCCCACCTCAATGTCCTATTTCTAGGATATGAGCTTTCAAGTGAAGGCAAGAGCTTGGCAGCTAACTTTTTAGAAAAGTGTGCGCTGCTCCAACCTCCAAAAACGCAAAAAAACTTACAATTCATCCTGGGTTTCCTAAATTTTGGAAGAACATACATTCTAAATTATGCAGAAAGGGTTAAACCTCTCTACGCATTAATCAAACCTGATTTTTCAATCAGAAACTGGACACAGGAACACACAGAAATCTTGCGTTCACTCCAGGCTAACATGTTAGCAACAAATCACTTACAAACAGGCGTAAGTCAACGCAATTTGGTGATCCGAATAATTTCGGGTCAATGCGGATTCACCTACTTAACCTTCAATGAGGGTGACAAAATACCAATAGCATACAAATCTCATTTGTACACACAAGCGGAAATGCGCTTCGGTTCAACTGAAAAAATTCTGACAGCAGTTCAAACAGCTGTAGCAAAAGAAAGAGCCTTAGCCCAAGGGAAACGCATTATTGTCGTAACCCCAGTACCGGCTTTAGAAGCGGTCACAAAAGCAAGCATTCCAAATGCTAAAGCATTACATCCGAGATGGATACAATGGGTTAATTCTCTTGCTGCAACAGATGTTGAATATGTTTTTGATCCAGATTTAAAAACACAAGCATTCCTGCAATATGAACAAGCATGTCCTCTGCCTACTGAAATTCTGCCTCTCGATCAGTACGAATTCATAATTTACACTGACGGATCCGCACAACCCGCAATAGGGAGTAAGCAAGCTTACAGTGCAGCGTGTGCAATCGTTAAAGGTCGCATGCAAAATGGCATCTTCAGACCTATGGTCACTAAAACACAATCTCTAGGGGATTGTACAGCTCAGCAAGCTGAACTACAAGCATTCAAACTGGCACTTGAAAGTACAGATCGAGAATTCCCCACACTAATAGTGTGCGATTCCTTTTACTGTGTTCAGTCGTATAATGAATATATACAAAACTGGCTTGACAATGGTTTCAAAGATGCAAAAGGTGGCACAATAAAGCATAAATTGCTTTGGGAACAAGTAGTTCAGTTGAAAAACGAACTACCAAAGGCTCACGTGATCCATACACTGAGTCATCAACGTGATGTCGTTCACGTTGCAGGGAATTCATTGGCTGACGAAGCCGCAAAGGGGGCTGTTCAGACGGCTTCCGTAGCTGCGATCACTCGTTCAAAAACAAAAATAGACGGTGAGATAATATTGGCTGTCAATGCTTCAAGCAAAGGCAGCAGTGCAGCGTTACCAAAAAAGTTTCCACTCAAGTACTCTTATGTAATTGATGCGAACAACGTTCCTTTTGCTCGGATCCCTGGAGTGGGGGATAGGGTAATTCCAAACAAGGAACGCAGATTAGGACTAATCCTAGCAGCACACGAAGGGATAGCTTCTGCCCATGCAGGTGTTTCAGCGACAGTACCTTTACTCAAGCAAAGATATTGGTTGCATGGCATTCGGAAACAAACTAAAAACTATGTTTTAGAATGTGATATTTGCCAACAGATGAAAGTCTCAACAGTGAAACGTCCTGCGCAGGCACCCCTGTTAATTTCAGATAAACCATTAGCTTGTGTTTACCTTGACCACTGCGGTCCCCTGCAAAGGGACGGTAACTATAAATATATCATGGTTGCAGTGGATTCTTGCTCTAGGTTCCTATGGTTATGGCCACAGCGCTCAGCTGACGCTCGAACTGTTATAAAGGATTTGCGAGTCTTTATCGGCACATACGCAATAGGCACGCTACATTCTGACCAGGGTCCTGCGTTTAGCTCTCGGGCTTACAAAGAGGCCATGGCCAGTCTGGGCGTTGCATTGCGGTACTCCTCTCCATTCCATCCTGAGGGAAATTCGGTTGTGGAAAGGAAAAACCGGGACATAAAGCAGTCTATAACAGCTAGGGTATTAGGTTCGGGTGATGGGTGGGTCAAACACCTTAATGGGGTCCAACGTGCATTGAACAATCTGCCAAGAAGTTCTCTAGGGGGGGTCACTCCATATGAGGTCCTATTTGGGACAAGAATGTGGGTACCAGACCTTGAACACATAGGCACAGTGGTGGAAAATAAACCCTTTGAAATCAAAGATCGTTTGGCTGTTTTACAGGAATTAAACAAGTTAAGAACGAAACAAAGCAACGTATTCCTACAGTCAACCACCACTGGGAATCAACCGGCTGTCCCAGCAAGGCCTGTCTGGATTCCAAAAGTTGGGGATCTAGTCAGAGAAAAGATTGCGGACAAGAAGGAATTTGGACCTTCTTACAGACAACCAGTACCTGTCCTAGCAGTTCAAGGAACAAGAACAGTACTTCTGCCGCCCCTTGCTGGAAGAAAGGAGAAAAGATTTGTGTCCATCGACCTCATCAAACCACAGTATGTGGCCAATACTAAATAGTAGGCCTTGTGGACTCCGACCTAGTAGCAGACGCACTCCTCTCGCTACTATCCAAGAGGTTCACACTGAAAGACTGATAACAATCGAGAATTCAGCTGTAACAGATGGAGGACTAAGCAACAATGCAATGGAACTCATCCCTCTTGAACACCAACTAACAGTTCGTCCAAATACACCTGTCTACACCAACGTAGCAAGTGATGAACTGGTTCCAGCGATTTCTACAAATCCTGATGCTATTCCAACAATTGACAGAACTGCTTCTGGCTATTTCATTAACTTTGATACGTTCTCAGAAGATCCCAGTGAACCTGAAACGACGCCAGCATCATTCAAATTCAAGCAGCAAGTAACAGACTTTCTTCACTTTCTGAAAAAGACTTATTTGGTTTCTCCATGGATTGAACTCTGGATTACATCTGAACTTTTTGTTTTCCTGCTCTGGCTAGCTTTGGTAACAACTGTGAGCGTGCTTATAAGTGGCAGATACATCCATGTGAAAACTGAAAGAAAAGGCGTGAACGTACTTTTGAAACCTCATAAATCTTCCCATCGTGAAGCAAGAGACTTGTCATCAGTGAACATCACAGCTGTTCCTATACAGGATGGTATAGTGTGGGACAAAACAGATTTTGAAATCTTCGGCCCGACGGAACAATTGAACATTCCACATTTGTTTAAAATTTCACTAAGTGATCTAATTACGTCCAGTACCTATTCTGATGATTGGGACTTTGAGACTGTTAATGACATAATGTTTGACCTAGAAAAATCTGCTGCATTTTCTAAAAATGAATATTTAGAGGGTTCATCAGACTATGAACAACTATATTGTTATAACCACTATGGTCATCATTATTTGCATAAATCTGCATATCCAAGAAATGTGTTTGTTTAACCAATGCGAGCATTGTCCTACACCACCATACGGTAGTTCAAAAACATTTGCCAACAAGTTTCCATATTTTTCAGGTTACAACACATCTGATCCAGAAATGTTTTACTATAAAAATGTAAACAAGACAGGACTGAAAATTATGTTAACAAATACAAAACAGATTTATTCTGCATTATTTAATGCCCAACTGGCTAGACAGGGTTTTGACTTTTGGAAAGACACAATAGACACAAAAACTGTCTGGGGTAGTAAAGATTGGCAAGTACAGGGGATAGAAGCTTTATTTAGAGCCTGCATCATTCCTGAACAAATAATGTTTCTGAATGAAACCATCCAACAAACATCTTGTCTTGGATTAGCCAAGATCAAGTAGATGAACACACCTTCTGTACCAACACCTGCAAGTGATAATAATACACAGGCAGTGGTGACAGTTGACGATATACTACAACTCAACAGATCTAATCCTGATTGGAAAAAATGGTTGATCTGGCCCATAGACACGAATAACTGTCAGGAAAGATTCCTGAATAAAACTCAGGGCTTTACTATTAATAGGCCAGACCCAAGATACGTCCAAAGACAACATCCGGGGTAGTAACAACATACAGTGTAGGAAAATTATGCCTCGATTGGCTGCATAAATCTACACTACAGGATGTGAAACAACACTTAACCTTACTTAAAAGACGCAGACCTTAGGGAATTCTTGCTTGGACCAAGAAAACCGCGTCAAAAACGTTTCATATATGCCGGCATTTATGCTGCCTATAATGAAGCATGGAAAGTATCACAGATGGAGGCTGCAGAACGAATACGTGAACTTGATCGTATTAATTTAGAGAAAACACTCTCTGTGGTCGACAATGGGTTAACAACTTTGTCCTCCAGAATATATTCATTGGATGGCATTGTATCCTCTGCTATCGACATACTAGAACAAGATTTGGCGATGTTACAACAAGGCCAGTCTCAATTACGTTCTATTGTGTTATTAAGCTGGACGCTGCAATCTTTGCGAGCGGGCTATGTGCCTTGGCGTTTTATCAACACAACGGCTCTGTTTGCAGCATACAATCTAACTGATAAACAGATCGAACTGGCACAAAGAGGAGCAAGGTATACAGTGCTGAACATTGAAAAACTGGAAAAGTTACCATTCACAGTGGCAGAAAAACCGGCTACAGAATGGCTTATTCATGGCAAAATAACATTACCTGGGACTACTTTTCAGTTTCAGTATTGCCTCAGACAAATGCAAGCAGGCAAATATGAAAGGTTGGGTAAGGAATACATTAAGACATCTTGGGATTTACCGTATACATATAGATGTTGGAGTGGGGATCGTGAAGTGTTTTTGAGCGGTACACACTGTAAACGTGCACTGAGCGGTTCACTTATATGCCAGGACATTTCCTTACACTGGGCTTGTAATGGTTCTGTGGCAAATTTGTCTTGCCATCAGCAGGGTACACCAGCTGCTGTGATTAATCCAACGTTTGGACAACTTTCTAATGGGAGTTACCTCATGTTGAATGATCAGAGTTGCTGTGGCATGCTGCCAGGCATCCCATATCTAGTAACGGTCAACTCCAGGGTCACTTGCTGTATGCAAGTATTGTTTGCCCCAATAGACACAGTCAGGAGTCGCCTCTATGGCCTTCGCTGAACGTCTCTTTTTATAAGATTTGATACTTTGAGCAGAATGAAAGCCATGCTTTTACAGCAAACAGTGCCTTTGACCTCGGCCAAAGAAACCTATGATCTACAAGTAGCAAGGACTTCGACTGAGATACAGACTTTAATACGTACAAACTGCCCTATACATTTCGTAGAAATGATAGGACGTATCTTCAATATGTCTGATACAACCGGAATTGTACATGTATTTAAGAGCATCTGCTCCGGTCTGTTAGCACCTTTCCAGGCAATACTCGGAATCATCCCGAACTTTGCACATTCGGTGTTTGGTGGCATACCATTAATTCTAGCACTTGTTGCCGGAATTCTATTTCTCTTCCTGCTATTGCGCTATGGCCAGCCTATTCGCAGACATCACTCCGAGCGAAATGGAGAAAGCTCTCCTTGAACGAAAGTGCCGTGAGCAAATAGTGCGGCTTTTGGGCATGACTCGTCTACGGGACCTTAATACAACTTGGTTCCTGTAATTCAGACCAATCTGGCAAGATTGCATCTTACCTGTTCTACGATGCCTGCTATGCGGTGAAGAATGCGTGTTAGACACTTGTCTCACATTTCCATCAGCAACGCCAACGGATGTCGATACTCTGCTGGTCCCGATAACGGCCCATGCTCTGTGTTGTCCCCAGAGGCTTCCTATCCTGATGTCAGCATTCATTGAGATCTCACAGACGCTTCCGGTTGCTGCTGAGGTACGAGGAAGATCTACAGGCACACAGGTAACAACGGACGCGAACATTGCTGAGGCAACTTATGCTGGAAGCGATGCTTCCCATCTCTGTGCAATTAATCTACTACACGAGGTGTTCCAACTGACGCCGACTACAGTGGATGATGTTTTGTCTATAGAAATAGATGATCTCATGTTTACACCAGACCCGTGAACTGACTCTGATTCAGCATACAGTGTTCCAGAGATGCAGTAACAATTTGGCCTTCATTTTCAAAAAAACTTGGAACTCTACCAAAATTGAACTTTTTTCCCATTTTTCGAACGAAAATGGCACTTCAATCTGCTTAAAGTAAAACTAGCCTTATAGTACAGACTTCACGGTACTTCCACGGACACTTAGGGGCCGATTCTGATGCGGGTTGGAAAAGCTTCCCGACCGAATCGGTTGGGAAATGGTGTCCGACCCACTCGGATCGGGAAAGTCCGACCGGCGGAGTAGGATGCATCCGGATGCTTCCAGATACGATTTGGTTGAACTCCCATTGACTTCAATGGGAACATTTGTTCCTAACCGCATCAGAATTGGGCCCTCGGTCGGGAAGACACGTTCCCGATCCGATTTGGAAGGAGCAAATGCCATTAGGAGGCCTTCCTAACCGCATCAGAATCAGGCCCTCGGTCGGGAAGCTTTTCCAACCCGCATCAGAATCGGGCCCAAAGTCATCTTGTGTGTCTAAAACAGTTCATTCATTCTCATGACATGAAATGACTTTGATTTTTTTTTTTGGAAAACTTATCGATCATTTTCTGTCACATGTAAATATTACTGCTTATTTCATTCCAATTGCATTTATTTTCAAACTTTATGCCTGAAATGAAAAGCAATGCTTCAAATGTACAGTACCTTTTGCATTCTAATAAGTTTTTTAAATGCCTTTTTTAAATGGTTTTATGAAATATTTTAGAAATATGCGGTACTCCATTTTAATGTTTAGCATTTTAAATGTTTAGCATTTTAGTATTATCGTACACACGAAAGTGGAGTGGGTGTTGTATTCCTCTTAGGGTGTCCATAAACGGGCTTTCCAGTATCATGTCCTTATATAGGCACAATTCGCCCTGCCCTTATATAGGCATAAAATCCCATCCCTTATTTAGGCATTAAACCGTGCACTCCAAATACAGGCATGGTCTCTGACATCCGTCCACCCTAACGTCACAACGAGTTCATGAAGAACAGACCCTTAGGCTGCGGGAGTTTCCCTAGCCCAGGACTATTGATTTCTTCAAGGACTCATATATTATGCATGAACCATTATTCCTTAGGGGGTTCATCAATGACGTCTTTCGCTGTCCGACTCACGTCAATACTAACATTCTTAGGTGCTCTCAGGTATAAATATACCTTCCCTAGCCCCTGTAAACTAGAGGAGACCTCGACTTCAGAGGAGCCCGTTTCCCGGCCTGACGCACTGAGAAGACGCTGTCATCCCTGCACGCAGAGAGTCCAGCTTCCAGTGATCTGACTTCCCTTGCGGGGTGTTGGAGTTCGAGTCTGGCAAAGAGATTCCTACCTCTCTCATTCTTCAGGTATGGAGCTGACAAGAACCTAGAGGGACTCTTGGCATACTAGGCTTAACATACTCTTAGTATACCATAGTAAGGAATACTTCACCTACTTCATACCTCTCCCTATACCTAGGTTAGGTACATTGGGGTAGAACTAGATTAGAAACGCATCGTATGAGTACTCGCATTTTTAGTCTGTGCTTATGTAAAGGCATATGTACTAAAAGATAATGCTATCGCAGTATTATTTATTTCTACTGCTTACACTGTACATTATTTATCTCGCATACTGTCTTGTGATCGTAACAGCACATTTTACTTACACCAGAAACAAGACTGTTCAATAAATCTTTTATTGAAACGCCCGTCTGTTCTTTCTGTGTAACTTTGAGGAAAACTAAGCATGCACGATTGAGCTGAGTGAAATAGTTATCTATTGTTTCCACGACTCTGGGACACGTTCTGATTCTAAAGGGAAACACAGTGGTCATGTTTTGCGGCTGCCAGAAACTACTCCTTCTTGTTGTCAAGGAGTTTCTAGTGGCCTCTGAGCTAGCTGGCACAAGTAATTAAGTTTAATATACTTGATAGGGACATACTGACCTTAGTCCTATGTCAAACCTATAGGATATATTATTCCAATGCGCAGAGCCTATTAGGGAAATAGGAGCTACACTACAGAATGCTTCAGATAGATCCAAATTTACCAACATGGCTGGTTGGCCTTCATCCAGAGAAATTCTGATCGTGTCAAGAACACCCACCAATGCTGTTTCTGTACTATGGGACATCTGAAAGCCAGACTGGGAAGGGTCTAGTAAAGAATGGGTTTCCAAAAAAAGACATCACCTGTTTATTAACTACCGTCTGTAATTGCAAGTTCGAGAGGATCTGCCGTGGGTTTCCTTACAAAAGGTCTCAAATGTGCTGCTTTCCAGTTGGTTGGAATAGTTTCAGTATTTAGGGACTGATTAAACAGACCAGTAATCGTAGGAATAAGTGCTGGAGCCAGGGTCGCCATGATGTGGGGAGGAGCAAGGTCCGCTGGTGCGCCTGATTTAATCTTATTTATCAGGACCAAGATTTGATCAGGGGAGACTGCGTCAAAGGATTCCTGAAGAGTAAGATGATTAGAAGACAAAAAAGACAAGTGGAGCCATCACTTCCTGTGTGAGACCATTAGACAAAGTGTCATAGATTTTAGAAATGTTTTTACACTTCAAAGGGCTTGCCTCAAGCACACACAAACATGACACTCGCCTTTTGTCACCCCAGACTCTTGGCGCCTTGACAGGGGATGGGAAGAACTTTCCAGAACCAGATGTGGGAGTAGCCCAGGTAGTCCTCCCACTACTTCAAAGGCTGGCACCATGTATAAATATTGGACCCTCAGATCACCACTTCAGTATGGATGTATGACACTAGAATGAAAGCCTTAACAACGAAGGGTTCTACAACGAATGTGAAATGACGACAATGGCTTTACCACGCCAGTTCCTACATCGAATACCAATATCACACCATCACATAGGGAATCATTTAAAATACAGCTACAATGAACGCCATTATAACACATACATTTACTTAGATTACCATTACAACGCCAAATGCAATTAAACAGGAATTTATTTTTCAAAATGAATGTACATTAGAAAATACATTTTACAAGCGAGAAGTATGGAGATAAGCGAATCGCCATAACTGCGTTGTGGAAATGCATACATTTGTTAAATAGCATTATTGTTGAGTTTCTGCACAAAGCGCACTGCAGTATGTTGATCCTGTAGTCCTACCTTACTGTTGACTAATAATCTGCCACGTTTCCAAAAGCAAGATGGCTATCTTTGTTTGCCCGTTACATTAAAAGTTTAAACAAAAACAAATTTAAAAAAATTACGTCCTGTCACGTTTGAAATAGTGTTTAAAAAATGCTGTCCAAAGAAAGCAGTTTCTTTTCAAAAAAGACTTACCATAGGAAAAACTTATAAATGTAGCCGACCACCAGTTTGTATTCAGTGGTTAGCTGACACTGATCACCACCACACGTCACTGAGACCTCCCCTGAGAAATACAGCTGTACTTCGAGACCTATCATTCAAAGTAAGTACAGCGTACACACACACGTGCCCATTTGCACCTTGCAGATAGAATGTAGTAATATATTCTAAAGGTCTTTTTTTCAGTTACAGATAACTTAACGGTTTCTCTACTGCCTTTAATCATTTACAACTAAAGATATACCAATAAGTAAGCACATTCTACATTGATCTTCACAAATACCTGACAATTTGTTCTAGAAACAGTTAAGTATTATAAGAATAACAACCATGGCCCTCTGCAGATGTTCTTCACAATATTTTGAGGGGCAAATTCTTTCAGCAACCACCTTTAATATGGAAGACCCAAGTAAAAGTTGTGTATTGACAAGGCAGCAAATTGTCCAAACCAACTCACTGGGGTACATCCCTTACGCTGGTCCTAGAGAGTGGCAGGGGGACTGTGTTAGTAATGTAACTCCACTTGGGTCGTCTCTCAGATCAGCTACTGGACACTGCAAGGAGAGTCTAATTTAGTTTTATAACTTCACTGGGGGCATATAACTTTGTAATGTAATTGCACGGTAGCCATGCTTTAGAGCAGGTGCTCGCATTTTAGTGAGTGTAAAGATGTCACAACATATGCAATTAAATCTTCACAATATCGATATGTCACTTTTTCCTGCAGATCAACAAAACTGTCGTCACACCTACTTTCCTGCCAAAAAATACTTCTTAGAACAAAAAAGACTGCCCTGTCATTGTAAGTATTAAGTTGTTATAATGTACAAGTAAATAAATACAGCCAAAGCATAAATAAAATAAAATGTACAATAATATTAGACTGGTTCAGGTCAGTAACTGAGGGTTATTTTTCTAATATTACTCTGATGGGGACATCCCTCAGGGCAGATGCTGGTCAGTGGTTGGGGGTTAATTTTCTATTCTAACTCCCTGGGGCATCCCTCTGGGCAGGTGTTGGACGGTGGTTGGGGGGTTGCTAATTTTCAATTCTAACTCCGCTGGGGGCGTCCCTCTAGGCAGATGCTGGGCGGTGGTTGGGGGCTAATTTACTTTTCAAACTCTACGAGGGGTGTCCCTATGGGCAGGTGCTGGGCAGTGGTAGGGGGGCTAATTTTCTATTCTAACTCTGCCAGGGGCGTCCCTCTGGGTAGAGGTTGGGCGGTGGTAGGGGGTCTAATTTTCTATTCCAACTCTGCGGGGGGCATCCCTCTGGCAGGTGCTGGACGGTGGTAAGGTGGGCTAATTTTCTATTCTCACTCCATCCGGGGGCAATCCTCTGGGCAGGTCTTGGACGGTGGTAGGGGTGCTAATTTTCTTTTCTAACTCCCCTGGGGGCATCTCTCTGGGCAGGTGCTGGACAGTCATTGGGGGAGGGCTAATTTTATATGCTAACTCTGCTGAGGGCATCCCTCTGGGTAGGTGCTAGATGGTGGTTGGGGGGCTAATTTTCTATTCTAACTCCGCTGGGGGTGTCCCTCATGACTGGTGCTGGACAGTGGTTGAGGGCAAAATTACTAATCAAAGTCCATCGGTGGTGGACTTAGACCATGGTTTTAAAAGAACATTTCAAATAAAACACAAAATAAACTTTTAATAAAATAGAATTTTTTATTTTCTCACAAAAGCAAACCGTGTTCCATAAGTGCCAGTCTCGGCAGAAAAAAACACAACCACCTTGAAGAAAGAACAAACAAAGTATTACTCCCTTGCTTCAACAAGCCACAAACCAAAGTTCAACTACAAATTAAACCTCAACATCATCCAAAACAAGAATACTCCAAGGTAAACACAAGTTTTAACTCTGAGTTTTTGAGCAGACAATTAACAGCATTTTCCGCCCTCTAGGCAACTATAGTTTTCAAAATTCAAAAATTATCCTTCCAAAAAATTATTTTTTTCAGTTTTTCCCCTCGTGCAGAAAGTATTATTTGTACATTATTCCTCCCTTTCAAAAGGAAAAAAATTAAAACAAATTGTATCAGTATCAAAACACTAAAATGTAATTATTACACCTTGTCTATTTTTATTTTGTTTTTCAGGCCTCAACAAAATGGCATCTTCCCGCCAAGCATTGCATGAAGAATGTGGACGTGGAAACAGGATTTTAAAGTACAATGGCTATCTTTACTGTAAGAAGATAATTGAGCCCAGGAATCATTGGAGGTGTGTGCAGGATCACTCCATTGCACAGGCAGAGCGGTTACTCTGAAGCAGACTGTTCTTAGTACAACAGAGCATAACCACTCTGCTTCTGAAATGGAGATTGAAGTTTGAGAACATGTGCAGCACATATAAATGCTCACATCCACCTCTAATGATCCCTGTGGCTCAGTTTTGCCGGGGATCACAAAATATTCCCATGCATGTTGCAAGCAGTATGCCCTCTATACCCAACCTCCGTAGAATGGTCCAAAGAAGAAAACAGGCAAGTAATCCGCAAAGTGTAGCCCCTCAAACGTACTCTGACATTAATAGTAGTAGTAGTAAACTTTATTTGGAAACTATGCACCATCGAAGTATACTTTCACAATATGGGACAATATATAACATTAAAAAACAATTTAAAACAGACGTGAGATAAAATTCCATCGCAAATCCATTCCTGTATACAAATAGTGCAAAGCTAAGCTTGGACTGTATGCAAACAGGCAGAAAGAAAGGACCTCGATTTTTGACACAAAGTTAAAACAAACAAGTGGCACAATCATGCAGTAAAATCAATACTACTTCAAATCCATTCCTATATACAGTTAGTGCAAAACTTGGCTAAGATGGTTAAAAATACATACAAGTTAAAATTCATTAGTGTTCAGAATACATCTTGTTCCCTCTGACTACAATTTACCACGCTTGAACCATACCGCCTGTAAAAATTTACGGATAGCTAATAAATAATTACAGGGGAGGTATCACTCTTTAAAATTCTATAAGCAACAAAATATCTTGACACACCCAAATCTCAACATATTAGGCCAATGCATTTCTGGCGAGGCCCGATATACCAAGGACAAAAAAACGGTATGTGTATCCCTTCTTCGCTATCCAAGCCACAAGCCAGGCACAAAGTAGAGACTAAATCCTTGTTCCATTTAATAGTGAAAGATCTCAAAAGGAGAATGCCAAATCAAAAACGGATATACAACCTTTTTGCTACGGGTGGTTGAACAAAATCTAAAAATTCCTCAAAGCAAGGGAAAGGCTTGATATCTAAGAACCTATTAGTCAGGGAGCCAGATAGCTTGTTATTAGCGTAACCCTCTTGACTGTGTGACCATAACTGGATTTTAGGACATTGAGGTCAGCTTTATGAGTGTTTATCAGATCATCCCATAGCCTATGCAATCCCAACCTACTCAGCCAATCAGAAACCAGCTTGACCCAGGGAACTGACTTGGCGCCACCTACATTTAGTAAGGCTACAAAACAGTCTCTAAACTTGCTTAGCTCTGCTGTGACCCATAAACGATCCCAATAAATGAGCGGTCTAATTGCAGCCAAATCTGCAACTCTTTTTAATCCTAAATCAAAATATAGGGGAATTAGCGGTAAACAAGTAGGGACAGAAACCAACTGTCTCGCAAATTTATTTTCTGCAATAGATAACAGAGAAACATCAGTTCAACCGCAGGTCTCACCACCATAGAGTGCGGCTCCTTGGGCCTTAGCACGATATACTTCAAGGGCCGGTGAGACCGAACGCGAGCTTGTTTGCCTATACAATCTGATAATAGCATTCGATCTATGCTCGATTAATAGTGAGCTTTTGCTAACTTATCCTTTCCACTTAAGATTCTCCATTACTTTTACCCCCAGATAATCGAAGCTCTGCACCCCTTCCAAGGCTTCTCCACCTACTTGAATAATCGAGTTTTTAGCCACTCCCTTTCCAAGCACCATGTATTTGGTCTTATTAACCTTGAGCTCCAAGCCCCTGGACGTGCAGAAGCCTAAAAATGTATCAACCAGAAGCTGGAGCCCCATGGGTGTCTTGGAAATAAGGAGGGAATCATCTGTGAATAATAGAATAGGAACCTTTTTGTTGCTCTGGGCTGGAGAGTCATTTTTGCAGTTCATCAAGGTGTCTACTATGTCATTCATATAAAGGGTAAATAGCGTGTGTGCGAGCACTAACCCTTGATGTACACCACGCTGAATAGGAATGCATTCGGTTAATTCACCCATACGCCCACAGCGAACCCGGGCAAAGTTGTTATTATGGAGTTAAGACATGAGGTGAATCAGATTCTCAGGGGCCCCCATAGTTGATAAAACATGCCACAAGTTTGCACGTGGAATAAGATCAAAAGCAGCTCTAAGATCTAGAAACGCCACAAAGAGCTTTTGATGGCGTAATAAAACATATTTCCAATGTAATGTGGCAAGTCTAAAAATTTGATCAGAAGTACTAATTTTTGTTATGTTATGTTAATTATATTTGTAGAGCGCACGGTTACCCGGAGGTGTCCTGGCGCTAATGGCTTAACTCTACTGAGAGATGGGGTGGCACGGAGGGAAATGTAGCTGGGGGGAATTATAAGTTAAAAAGCCAGGTTTTGAGTTGTTTCCTGAAAGCGAGGAGGTTTGTGGAGTTCCTCAAACTCCAGGGGAGGGCATTCCACGCTTTGGCGGCACCTGTAATGAAACTTCTCCCCCCCCACAAGGTTTTCTTTGTAGGTGGTATGCTCACAAATTTGGCTCCTAGTGAGCGGAGGGTTCTTCTGGGGGTGTACCATCGAAACTGGTGAGTCAAAAACTCAGGACCCTGACCATGTAGTGCCTTAAAGACAATACAAAGAGACTTAAATTGCACCCTTTTCCTAATGGGCAGCCAGTGTAGTCTTTTAATTTCTTTGGCAACCGATACGAATTTGGGGGTGCCTGTCCCCATCCTTGCTGCTGCATTTTGCAAAATCTGCAATCTGTTCAGATGTCGCTCTAGGATGTTTAAATAGGGCCCATTGCAGTAATCCAATCGGGATAAGATAATGGATGAGACGACTGTTCGTAAGCTGTCTTCTGGCAACAAAGGTTTGACCTTTTTTAGCAGTTTAAGGGAATGAAAGGTAGCCGAGGTAGTCGCGTTTATCTGGTCCTCAAAGTTCAGTCTGTCGTCCACCATAATACCTAGGTTTTTTGCCTTCTTCGTAGGTTTGGGGAGGATACCCAGATCTGCTGGCCACCAGTCTGGGGTCCAGAAATTGGCCTTGTTTCCAAACGTGAGGACCTCAGTTTTGCCTGAGTTTAGTTTTAGGCAATTGTGTGACATCCACGATTTGACTGCTCCCATACAGTCATGGAATTTCTTGCCGATGCCTGCTTCATGTCCTGGTAGAAGTGACACAACGATTTGTGTGTCGTCTGCATATGACGTAAGGCTGAAGCCATAGGACTCGATCAAGGGGGCCAAGGGTGCCACATACACATTAAAAAGGGTCGGGCTAAGGGACGATCCCTGTGGAACACCACATGTTAGTGAAAAAGGTTTGGAGTCGAATTTCCCTAAGGATACTGTTTGTTTCCTGTCCGTTAGAAACGCTTTTAGCAACCTCCATGCCTTTCCTTTGACCCCGATCTCGGAAAGACGGTCCATCAGAAGGTTGTGATGGACCGTGTCGAAGGCCGCGGACAAGTCCAGCATGATGAGGGCCGCCTCACCACCTTTGTCCAGGGCTTTCCTGATTTCTTCTGTTGACTTTATCAAGGCGGTCTCCGTACTATGCCCTACTCTAAAGCCATATTGCGTGGGATCCAGTAACTTATTGTCGTAGAGAAATGTACTCAGCTGAGCGTTTATTTCTTTTTCCACCATTTTAGCTGGTAATGGGAGGCGGGAGATGGGTCTATAGTTGTTTGGGTCATTTGGGTCCAAATTATTTTTTTTCCAAAAGTGGGAGTTTAGAGGCCCACTTCCAGCATCTAGGGAAGTCACCAGTTTCGAACATGGCATTAAACACTGATGTCAGGGTAGTGGCAATTGGTTCCAAGGCTAATTTGGCCACTGTCACTGGACAGGGGTCGTAGGGGGATCCAGACTTAACAGAGCCCAGTAGCATCTTTGTGTCATTGATACTGAGTGGGGCGAATTTCTCGAGTGTGGGATCTGCTCCTATAACTTGCTTTGTACCCGTCATCCTATTTTCTGTAGCTCCCTGCGGGAGTTGGTTGAAGGCTGAGAAAATAACTTCTACCTTTTTTTGGAAGAACTTAGCAATTTCCTCGCTCATTTCTTGACTTGACTCGACCCTAGGTGGACTTGGGGACGCTAGCCTAGATACGGTTTTGTAAAGTTCTTTGGAGGAATTTTTAGCTATGTTAATTTGGTTTATAAAGAAGAGCTTTTTTGCGTTGAACACGGCTTGTTTATATACGAAGAGACCTTGTTTATAGGCTTCCTTCTCTGCTATAGTGTATTTCTTACGCCAATTGTGTTCTAGCCGTTTACAAGTTAGTTTCTGGGTTCTGAGCTCTTCTGAATACCATGATCTAAGAATCGGCAGAAACTCCTATTTTAGAAAGATCAGAAAATCTAAAACCGACTTCTTCAGGACTCAACTAGACCAAGCCAAGAACCGCCCCAAAAAGCTATTCGATCTTATCAAAACCCAAACCAAGAGCGTACCCAGTCTCCCTAACGCTATCCCACTTACTCTTCCCAACTGCGATGAATTTGCCTCCTTCTTCGCTTCTAAAACAGAATCCATAAAATCAGATCTACTCAAGGACTTCTTATCCCTCTCAGACTTGATAAAGAATTCATCACTGCCCCCTGCTGGTGCACAAGCTAACGACCTCCCAAAATTCAAACTCAAAAACAACGCAACTTGGTCCCACTTCAACACTTACAGTGAAGACTCCATATTAAAGACGCTAACCGCTCTGAAACCCTCCAATCATTTCACAGACCCGCTCCCGGCTAATTACTTAAAAGACTTCATTCCTCTGTTACTACCTCTCTGGACCAAGATCATAAATACGTCCCTCCTTCAAGGATCCATTCCAGACATCCTGAAAACAGGTCAGGTGTCGCCTATCCTAAAGAAAACAACAGCTGACCCCTTGGACCCAAATAACTATCGTCCAATTTCTAACATACCTATGCTAGCCAAACTCCTGGAAAAATGCGTTAACATGCAGCTGAACAGCCACATTGATCAATTCAACCTGCTTATCCAATTTCAATCAGGCTTCCGAGCAGGTCACAGTACCGAATCAGCCATGACACATGTAATTGACGACGCTCTAAAAATCCTGGACCAAAACGAAGCTTGTTTACTTATCCTACTCGACCTGTCATCAGCATTTGACACCGTCAAACACGGCAACCTGCTTGAACTCATGAAACACAGAATGGGAATGTCTGGAACTGTATTTAACTGGTTCGCCTCTTTCCTCCAAAATAGATCCCAAAGATTCAAGGTCAACCAATCCATGTCCAACCCCATGCCTGTCACATTAGGAGTTCCACAAGGCTCCTCCCTCTCACCCACCCTTTTCAACCTTTTTATGGAACCTCTTACCGATCTTCTCAGCCTCGCCAAGATTCACTTCCATATGTATGCAGACGACACCCAAATCTACATGAAGATCCACTCACTTGATGACATCAAATCGCTCAACACCACACTACAAAAAACCCAAACATGGCTGGCCGAAAACCATTTGAAACTAAACTCCCTCAAAACGGAATTCCTCTTAATCGCTCCCCTAACAAAACTCCCACCATCCTGGATTGGCTGAAGCACTTAACAGCTCTAAAAGGACAACCTCTCATCGTCGACTCAGCGAAATCGCTAGGTGTAACGCTTGACAGCAACCTAAAGATGCAGAAGCATATCAGCGCCTCCACAAAAGGAGCTAACTTCCACTTGAAGACCTTGCGAAAACTGAAACCCTTTCTGCCAGCCTACGATTTCAAACAAGCAGTTCAAGCCCTAGTAATCCCTAGAGTGGAATATGGGGCGGTAACCTTATGCGGCCTACCAAGGTCATCGACAGCCCCACTAAGAGCCACTATCAACTCAGCTGCGAGACTCATTACGGGCTCAAAGAGAAACTCTCACATATCCCCTGACCTGAGAGCCCTCAACTGGCTACCGTTTGAAGCTAGAATTCATCTGAAAATCGCTTGTATGACGCACAAGGCCCTACACCACAACTCCCCGCACTACCTAGCTCAGAAATTGGTGCTCTCTGCGGGCATCAGAGCCTCCAGGAGTGCCAAGACTCTTCTTCTAAAACCACAACGATTCGCCAAGAAAAAAACCTATAACCGATCCTTCTCTGGTATGGCTCCTAGGATCTGGAACGCTTTGCCCATTGAAACAAGAATGAACCCGTCCACTGCCTCCTTCAAAAAAGAAGTGAAAGCGATCCTCATGGCTAAATTCACGTGAACTCTCTGTCCTTTTACTGTATATTATCATTAGTTCTGTGTTTATGCTCCATAGTTGTCCTTTTGTTTTTACGCTAGCTTATTGATACGTGTATAAGCTGCTTATAGCTGTTTCACCCATATCTTTGTGTGCTATATTGTGTTTTCTACATATGACTTGTAAAGCGCTCTGATACTCGCAAGGGTCTTGTTCGCGCTATATAAAACCTTCAAAATAAAATTTAAAAAATGATCGAAACCCAGCTTGAAGAGCAGACAAGATATTATTGGATTCCACCCAGTTTACAGTTTCTCAAGAACTTGTTTGGCAAAGATCTTTTGTGCATTATCAATTAGATGAATTGGTCTATAGTTTTAGGGGGCACAAGCATCACCTTTTTAATATATTGTAATAATCTCAGCCCTTCTCAAAGTCCTGCTACATGGCAACCAAAACCCTTAAAAAAGAGTAATATTTTTTTTAGCACAGCCCATACCCTGGTAACCCTTGAGAATAATGAAATTTGGATGATGGATGCAACATTTAAGTCCAAGCCCATCCATTTATCCAAATTAACACTATTCATGCTAACATTAATAATACTTCAGTGCCATTAGTATATAGTTTACTCCCTGATAAGCAATCCTCAACCTACATAGAATTTATATCTGTGGTAAAAGCTCAAATAAAGAGCAAAAGTCCTAGAAAAGTGATAATTGACTTTGAATTAACAATGATAAACACGCAGTGTTTATGTTTATGAGATTTATAAAGCGCTCAATTACCCATGGGTGTCTCGGCGCTGAGGACAGCAGGCAAATACCATATACCGGAGGAACTTACTGATTAAACAACCAGGTCTTTGTCATTTTCCTGAAGGTTAGCAAAGATTGGCAAGATCTGATCTTTAGTGGAAGAGAATTCCAGAGTTTTGCAGTGGCGACTATAAAACGCTTATCTCCCCATGAGGCAGTTTTAGTGCGTGGGAACCTAAGCAAAAAAGCAGTGGATGAGCGAAGGGCTCAGGCCGGAAAATAGGTCGCAAGCTCCTTGATTAGAAACTGAGGTCCTGTGTTGCGGGAAGCCTTGTAAGCAATTCACAAGGCCTTGAACTTTATGCGGTTCTTCACAGGAAGCCAGTGATACTTCTGAATAACATGAGAGATTGGCTTATATTTCGGGGTTCCTGATAACATCCTGGCGGCTGCGTTCTGGACTGACTGTAGCTTATGAATGACCTTGTTCTGGGCGTTTACAAGAAGCCTGATACAGTAGTCAATGGTAGACATGACTAGTGTACTAACCAGAGTTTTTCCTGCAGTCAAAGGAAGAAATGGTAAAATCTTTTTATCATACGTAACTTGTGGAATGAGGCTGAGACCACTGAGTTAGCATGGGGCAAAAAGTCAATTTGTCATCGTATATGACGCCCAAGTTCCTAACCCTGGTAACTGGGAGTGGGGGGGTCCCAGTGAGGCAGGCCACCAAGAGGAGAACCAGATAGGAGATAGCTTGCCAAATGTCATAACCTCTGTTTTGTCAGAGTTCAACTTAAGGCAGTTACTGGTCATCCAGCTGCTGATTGCAAGCATGCCTTTTTGAAAGTTGGCTGCTACCTTTTCACCATCATTGGAGTCGATTCCGATCTCGGTCGGAGACGCACCCAACGCCATTCGGTCGGGAAAAAAGCCATGCGAATGCCTGTTTCCCGACCGATTCGCACATGAATCCGAACGAACAAGTACGATCCGCACAACAGCACAGATTCCGACCCAGTCGTACTCACCCAATCCAGGTCCTGATCCCCGACCGAGCCGGATCCGTAAACGCAGATACGAGTCGCCTGGAAGCCAAAAAGCAGCCCCGTCCGTCCGGACAAGTACGATGCGCTTCCCGTACGCGCCGAACCCGTCGCTACGCACGGCACGTCAAAGCATCCGGGAGAGGCGCACATAAGCTCCGATTCGCGCCAGAACACGATCCACGGCTACGAGACGAACACGCAAGCGACGAGGACGAGGCGAAGCAACGACAAAGACGAACCAACAATGAATCCCATCGTTCCGATCCTACCAATATTCTACATCTACTACCGGAAAAGGCACGGACGCGTACGGCGCAGAAGGTAGGTCAGACACCAACCACAAACACAAACTACACGTACCCGACATATCACACACACACACAGGGATGCAGAAATTACTTACTCCAGAAACAGCAGCACCATAGGGGCGGGATGCCCATCACCAATGCCACATATACACATAGGGGCCCGGATGCCTGTCACTACTACCACCCTTACCCAGGGGTGCCAGGTGCCTACCACTACTGCCACCTCTACCCAGGGGTGCCAGGTGCCTACCACTACTACCACCTCTACCCATGGGGGTGCCAGGTGCCTACCACTACTACCACCCTTACCCAGGGGTGCCAGGTGCCTACCACTACTACCACCTCTACCCAGGGGGGCTGGATGCCTGTCACTACTACCACCCTTACCCAGGGGTGCCAGGTGCCTACCACTACTGCCACCTCTACCCAGGGGGTGCCAGGTGCCTACCACTACTACCACCTCTACCCATGGGGGTGCCAGGTGCCTACCACTACTACCACCTCTACCCAGGGGGGGCTGGATGCCTGTCACTACTACCACCCTTACCCAGGGGGTGCCAGGTGCCTACCACTACTACCACCTCTACCCAGGGGGTGCCAGGTGCCTACCACTACTACCACCTCTACCCATGGGGGGCTGGATGCCTGTCACTACTACCACCCTTACCCAGGGGTTGCCAGGTGCCTACCACTACTGCCACCTCTACCCAGGGGGTGCCAGGTGCCTACCACTACTACCACCTCTTCCCATGGGGGTGCCAGGTGCCTACCACTACTACCACCCTTACCCAGGGGGTGCCAGGTGCCTACCACTACTACCACCTCTACCCAGGGGGTGCCAGGTGCCTACCAATACTGCCACCTCTACCCAGGGGGTGCCAGCTGCCTACCACTACTACCACCTCTACCCATGGGGGTGCCAGGTGCCTACCACTACTACCACCCTTACCCAGGGGGTGCCAGGTGCCTACCACTACTGCCACCTCTACCCAGGGGGTGCCAGGTGCCTACCACTACTACCACCTCTACCCATGGGGGTGCCAGGTGCCTACCACTACTGCCACCTCTACCCATGGGGGTGCCAGATGCCCACCACTACTACCACCTCTACCCATGGGGGTGCCAGGTGCCTACCACTACTACCACCTCTACCCATGGGGGTGCCAGATGCCCACCACTACTACCACCTCTACCCAGGGGGTGCCAGGTGCCTACCACTACTACCACCTCTACCCATGGGGGGCTGGATGCCTGTCACTACTACCACCCTTACCCAGGGGGTGCCAGGTGCCTACCACTACTACCACCTCTACCCATGGGGGTGCCAGGGGCCTACCACGTCTACCACCTCTACCCATGGGGGGCTGGATGCCCGTCACTACTACCACCCTTACCCAGGGGGTGCCAGGTGCCTACCACTACTACCACCTCTACCCATGGGGGGCTGGATGCCTGTCACTACTACCACCCTTACCCAGGGGGTGCCCAGGTGCCTACCACTACTACCACCTCTACCCATGGGGGTGCCAGGTGCTTACCACTACTACCACCTCTACCCATGGGGGCTGGATGCCTACTACTACCACCCCCACTCACAGGATGGCAAATACATGCCACAAGAAGCACACACCAGCAGAAAGAATGCAACACAAAGACATCCCCCCAACACCATGACAAGCGTGTGTAGACTGTGTCAAATGCCTACAACACTGAACAGGACTGTGGACATACAATGTGACCCCCTATCACAAGTGCCACACATAAATGTGTGTGGCACCCACAATGCTAAGCAGGCCATGACCATTGTGGCAATGGGGTCCAAACCCCCATCATCACAGTGCCCAAGATGTAAGTGTGGGGTCCATAGCTGAAGCACATATTGAACATTGTGGCAGTGGGGTCCAGACCCCCATCATCACAGTGACCAAAATGTGAGTGTGGGGTCCATAGCTGAAGCACATATTGAACATTGTGGCAATGGGGTCCAAACCCCCATCATCACAGTGACCAAAATGTATGTGTTGACAAAGAATAAGCTGCAACTGCCAAACTGCATGGATGATTCCTGGTCACAGAACAACAAACACATCAGTGGCAAAGTAGTGCTTGTGTCCCATAGCAACATAGAATGGGGGAGGCAAACGGTGCAGTGCAAACAAGACATACCTTTGGCCATGTGCAGACAAACATCACCCATGGGGGCTGACACTGTCAATATTCATCAATGACTCAATGACAGAAGTGACCATCAGAATGCAGACCCACATATTTGCACCAATGGGCACACAAATTCAGATACCCAGTGGAGACTGTAGAAGGGAGGCGAACAGATACCATACCATGGCAGCAATGGGACACACACACAATGATCATTGTGCTGACTGATGACCTAGGAGTCCCAGGGACAGCAGGGCAAACACACCAAACAACATACAGCCAATGGCACACCTAAGATATGCCAATGCAGTGGTGCCGATGCACATACACAAACAGGCAGACCCACACTGCACATCAAACACAACAGGTGAGGGGGGTTACCAGTGTCCCCAGGCAACCACACAACAGGTGAGGAGGCCTGAATACCAATTACACAGATGTGCATACAGTGCCACACAAAGGTAACTCATGCATCCAAATCCCCTATGTGGGCAATCAGGCATTGTCAGATGAGAGGGAGCATAAATCACACATGTCACACAAGCATGTAGGAACAGCAACTGACACAGCAAGACACACAGACACCACAGCACCACACCCATGGCCCCCACAATGTGGTGACCCTGGGCTGCATTACAATCCCACTGTGATGACAAAGCTAGATGTCGTTCACACTGTGAACCACAGTCATGTGTCCTGAGCAACAAACTACCATCACACCTACACAAGCACAAATCAACCAGCACGGCCTGTCAGCCAAGGCCAACATGGAGGCAGGGGTCTAGCCGGGCAACAACTCTCATCTGCACACACTCAACACCACACACCTCGACCTCCAACAATGTGCAGCAGTGAAGCTCACATGCACTGGTGACATTGCACATGCACCCATGACAATCCCAGGGGGTGTGGTGGGAACCAAGGTGCAGAAACACATCACACATGGCCACTCTACCAGACTCCTGAATGTCTGACACACTGCACACTACGCTGTACATGGACATGACGGCAATACCACACCAACCAATGGGATCCCAGCCACAGTCACACACCTATGAAGAAGCCAAGGTCACCCACAAAGAACACACATAGACAACTACCAACATTGCAGCCCTGAGGAGTGCCAGCAGTCACACACACAACGTGTCACAACCAATGAAAGCTAACACAAACCAGAAATCACATGAAAGGTGTAAACAACAAGTGCAAAGGGGAATCCGGACTGTGACACATCAGCGTCTGCCCACAAACTCAGCCCTGACAGCAAACACACCTATGGGTGACACCCTGATGACCAGTAATGTGCCATGCACCCACATCACAGAGAACGCAGGGAGAAGACTTTGGGGGAACATAGCTCAACTCAGCAAGCATCACAAACAGGAACATCACTAGGGATCCCAGCATGCACAGCAACATGGAAGTGAACACACACACATGCTCATACAACACACACCTTGGGCGCACGAGATGTCACAGGAGTACACACTGCCATGAGGGGACTCCACTCCTGTGTGAGGAAAGCTGTGCCATATGTCGCATCAGTAGGGCTCCATCATGTCAGCAGAACACTTGGTCACACAGTCAACAATTAACACCAAATGAAGGCTCCCGTCACATCAGCCTGGTCATGGGAATGTCAACGAAATCAACAGCACAGATCCAACACACATGTATAGCAAGTTGCACTGACAACACAGATGAGTCCTTCCCCATTGATGCCCAAACCTGCATGTCCAGTGGAGATGGCCACACGGTCAGGGAACTAGACTAATTGAACAATGGCAAACACAACAGATGTGCATGGGTGGAACCCACAGATGTGACATTGCTAATGTAAGTAGGAAATCCCATTGCCAAATATTGAAAACATTACACCCTCAGATGCTGCTAAGGATGACATGGATACACCACAGGATAGGACACTGTCCCCCAGGACCACATGGGTTCCTGCACAGTAACACTTCATTTTCATGAGACCAAATATCACCATCACTGCAGCAAGTGCATGGTTAGCGTCATCAACATCATGTACATCAGAAGTAAAAGCACTAGTGAACAGAAAGTTGCTTTATTCAGCATATGTGGGTTAATAACTTGGAAAAACTGTAAGCAATCAACAAAGGTCAATGGCCAGTCCATCAAGGAAGTCAATACAGGGTGACAGTGGCAGATGTCACCCTACGCATGCCTGCACTGATCAAAACCAGGGACAATCCCCTAGGAGGGGCATACGGGGGGCAGGCCAGGCACCGCAGGGACAGGATCAGGGCTCACCAGGAGGAGGCAGGGAAGGGGTGGTGGGTGCTGGAGAGCCACTGACGACTGCAGTGGAGGTGTCTGACATGGTGTGTGCCGGCACAACTGGGGGGCATGTCTCAGATGTTGTGGGTGCCGGCACGACTGCAGTGGACCCTGCAGATGGAGTGGACAGGTCCGCCACTGCAGTGCCCAAGTCAGACAGGGTGATAGCGGACTCCACTGCAGTGCCTACCTCCAGGGGAGGAGAATGGGGAACAGGTAAGGTGGGCAGGACAGAGGGGGAGGACACCCTCACCACATCAGTGGTACAGACAAGCGCAGCGGGGGGTGTGGGGCCGGAAGAGCAAGTGGCAGGGGGTGAAGGCCTGACCCTTCTGGGGATGGTGTATCTGTGGGTGGGGGAACCTGGGGCAGGGTGTGGTGGGGGCACCTGTGGAGTGGGGGCCTGAGGGATGGAGGAAGGAGACTTGGTGCCTGAGCTGCAGGGCGGCGGCGGGGTCTTGCTCTTCCGGGACCGGGGGACTTGCTGGTGGGGGCCTCAGTCGGTCTGCGCCTGGGGGATGGTGTCCGGGGGCCAGGGGCACTCCGCTCCGTGTGGGTGGGCTTCCTCTTCCCCCTGAATGCTGGATCAGCTGGGTCGGAGGGGAAGAGGCCAAGGTCACAGAGGAAGAGCCGCTGTGTATTTGGGGTTGCAGGTGAGGCAAGGGAGGGGTCTTTGGAGGGAGAGGCAACTGAGGACTGCGCAGTGCTTGTGGATGCGTGTGTTTGTGCCTGTGCCCCATCCCCTGTGAGTGTGGTTTCAGTCCCCTGACGGTGCGTGCGTGTGCGTCTTGTTTGTGGCGTGTGTGTCTGTCTGCTGCATGTGTCTGTGCTGGTGTGTGCATGTGCCAGTGTGTGTGTGCTTGGGACGGGTAAGGTGCTGGGGAGTGTGGATGGGGCAGAGGCAGGAGGGGTGAGGGACTGTCGGAGGAGGGACACTGCTGCCGTCAGGGAGGAGTCCATGGACCTATTGCCCCTTTGTAGGTCAGACATGCCCGATGAGATGCCCTCCATGAATGACACCAGCTGAGTCAACAGACTGGTGTGTGCATGGAGGACACTCAGCATCGCTGTCTGTCCTACATGGAGCTGGCGGAGGAGGTACACAGACTCCTCACTCAGGGCAGCAGGGGACACAGGGGCAGGGGGTGCGGTGCCTGGCCCGAAGGAGACACGCTCCCGAACATAGGAGCCTCCACGGACCTCGGGAATGGGAGCCAACGGGAGGGCGGAGGTGATGGTGGTGGTGGTGGTGGCGGGGACAGCAACACTAGCTGGGGTGTGGTGGCTGCTGACACCCGCCTCCATAAGGGAGTCATCGTCTGAGTTGCTCTGGTCCTCAGCTGAGGTGGATGGTGCTGAGGACTCCTCGGTGTGGCTCCCCTCGCCCTCTGTGCCACTGGGTCCCTCCGACCACTCCTCGGCTGCTGACCCAGTCTGGCTCTGCGGCTCCTCCTGGTCCGTGGAGCTGTCCCCTCCTGTGGCCGTGGATGTACCTGCCTTCAATAGGGACACAGACAGACATCAGTCACCTGCACCGAACGCACACACCACAGTAAGTCCAGCACATTACAGAGCAAGCCCTGGCATCCTTAGTTGAACATTGCTAAAACTGCACAAACAGAACAGGAGAAGTCAATTGTCAGTCTGATGGTCAACCATGGCACTCACATCCCACCTGGCCTTGCACCCATCTGTCTGGTGTCTGTTGGATGGCAATACCCCAGTGTGGACACATGCACCACCTACACAGTATTTGGACAGTGCAGATAACCCGGTGAAGCATGTGGACATGCACACATCACAACTCTTGCCACTGAGTCAGTGCAGGTGTCCGGATGAAAGGGATGCCCAGAGTCAAATAGGAAATGCATGTGATGCATACCAGCGACAGACACCATGATGCACCCATGTCCTGATAGCCATTGCCACAATGGTGTGCATGTAGCACATGTCACTCCCCTGCAGGATCACTAATAGGAAGTCACATGCCATGGCACAGCCATGCCTGCTAAGTCATACATCACTGTCTCCAGTCACATGGGCAGGGCAGCCAGACAACAACACTCTGCACTGTGTCACAATAGTAGATCATGGGGAATGCAAGTCCTGGAGCTGAACAAGTGCACATGTACATCCCCCACACACCACATCATCTGTACCCTCATCTGTCCAGGTCATACCCATTGGACATATGGGAGACCTGTAACACTACCCTCTGCACCTGAGCACATCACAATCTGCTGTGAATGGGAAACAGCTGCCTGAACCTCATATTCGCATACCCCAGTCTGCACGGTCAGGTGATCAAACACCTATGTGTCACACATGTATCATCTCCTATGGTCACATCTCCGGTGGCATGCGGAGCCCCAACCGAGGAACGCCCCAGCAGACCTGACAACGAAGCCACAGCACACTGACACAGAGGCAGACACCTGAGGGGTCAAATCACTGAGCAAAACGTGTCAGCTGATACACGGCAGTGGGAGTACAGAGTGTATTGTATGGCCTGGAGTAGGCATGACTGTCCTGTCCCACATGAATGAGGGATGAGCCCTGGACAGTAGGCAGCTGGCTAAGTATGTGTGACACACGTTATATACACACTCCTGGGGCACAAACATTGTTCCCACCCGCAGCATGGGTGTGTGCCAGATACCCCAGGCACATGTGGTGGATCAGCTCAGCAATTGGGCCACATATCAAAATGACACGCAGAACACATGTCAGAACACAGGCAATGTGTAAGCAATGGACCCACCCATGATGCCCACCACAGAGTCAGGGAAACAGATGCTGTCCCCCACCTTGAGTCAAGCAAACTGCAAGGACACAGTACCCAAGTGACACAATACCCTGACTGTAAGGGCCACACATGGGTATCAGATGAGGAGTGGGCAGTGCACAATAGAGGGACATGGGTCCTGGACCACAAGACTGATGTACTGTGGAAGTTTAACCAGGCCAGAGGAGGGCACATAGCATGGCAGACATAGTTCACAATGCAGACATGGACTCACCCCCTCCTTGCTGCTCTCTGTCCTTCAGCTGCCCATCCAGATCAGGGAAGACCACCGCCAGGATCCTCAGCATGTGGGGGGTCAGGGTCCGGTGTCCGCCCCTCCTGCGAGGAGGCGACGGCTTCAGCTGGACCCGTGCGATCCTCTGGGTCCAGCCCCGTAGGTCCTGCCACCTCTTCTGGCAGTTGCGGATCCGGCGCTTGTAGACCCCCACGGATCTCACTGCCCGGACGATGGTCAGCCATTTCTTCTGCTTCTGGTGGGCATCAACCTGTGAGGATAACAAAGTGAGAATGCCATTACTACACATGCAACATATCCGTGCATTACACAGTTGGATATACATGTCTCAATCACAGGGGCACATGATGTACACAGGCAGTGCAACAATGGCTATGGACAGTATGCCAGCAGTTACTACATGGTATCATTGCCTGGGAAGTAAAACCTTGTTTAAATGCACTGTCACTGCACTATACCTGTCCAGTGCATGTAACTACACGCTATGGGGTGTGACAACTACTCAGTGAGCCTGCTAGCCAGTGGCGTGCAGACTGTTAGCCTTGCTAGTCAGACAACATGCACATTTAGAAAGGCAGTGGACAGAACACTCACCTGCTTTCCCATACAGCTTGCTGTACTGTGGAAGGAGGCCATCCAGCAGGGCCTAGTTCTCCTCAGTGCTGAAGGCTGGGACTCTCTCCACAGTACGTGCCATTGCAGGGTCCAGAGGGTGCAGATACAGCAGCAGTGTAGTGGCAGATGTCGTCCTGGAGCATGTAGTGCAGGCAAGTGAGCTCTCAGGGGAACAGCCAGCATTATATGTGTGCTGCAGAGGCAGATACTGTCCCATGTGTCCAAAGTGATAGGTCCAAGTCGTTTGCATCATCTGAATCTGGCCAATCCATGGAATTGCACCACTTACACACGCCCCCAGCATCCTTCAAATGTTCAACTTCATGACACCCATGAAATTGCAACATTGTTGTGGGTGACCAACTGAATTTACAGCATCAGACTCGTTCAAATTTTGAAAACGTGTCCGTTGCCAGGCCAGGCCATAGCCAATGGGTGCGCACCGATCGGACCATTGCTGTTCAACGCGTACATGGGATAAAACGCGTACCCGCACACATTGAATGCAATGGGCCAGCCGGGAACACCGATCGGACCATTGCTGTTCAACGCGTACATAGGATACAACGCGTACCCGCACACATTGAATGCAATGGGCCGGCCGGGAACACCGATCGGACCATTGCTGTTCAACGCGTACATAGGATACAACGCGTACCCGCACACATTGAATGCAATGGGCCGGCCGGGAACACCGATCAGACCATTGCTGTTCAACGCGTACATAGGATACAACGCGTACCCGCACACATTGAATGCAATGGGCCGGCCGGGAACACCGATCGGACCATTGCTGTTCAACGCGTACATAGGATACAGCGCGTACCCGCACACATTGAATGCAATGGGCCGGCCGGGAACACCGATCGGACCATTGCTGTTCAACGCGTACATGGGATACAACGCGTACCCGCACACATTGAATGCAATGGGCCGGCCGGGCACACCGATCGGACCATTGCTGTTCAACGCGTACATAGGATACAACGCGTACCCGCACACATTGAATGCAATGGGCCGGCCGGGAACACCGATCGGACCATTGCTGTTGAACGCGTACATGGGATACAATGCGTACCCGCACACATTGAATGCAATGGGCCGGCCGGGCACACCGATCGGACCATTGCTGTTCAACGCGTACATGGGATACAACGTGTACCCGCACACATTGAATGCAATGGCCAATGTGTGCGCACTGATCGGTCCATTGCTGTCCAAGGCGTATTGCCAATACAACGCGTACCAGCGCACATTGAATGCAATGGCCAATGTGTGCGCACTGATCGGTCCATTGCTGTCCAAGGCGTATTGCCAATACAACGCGTACCAGCGCACATTGAATGCAATGGCCAATGTGTGCGCACTGATCGGTCCATTGCTGTCCAAGGCGTATTGCCAATACAACGCGTACCAGCGCACATTGAATGCAATGGCCAATGTGTGCGCACTAATAGGTTCTACGATGGGTTTTGGTAAGCAGGAAGAATGGCGCACAAGCTAATTAACGGTATGGTATAAAAGGAATATAGTACGGTTACGGTGCTACCAGGTCAGGGGAAAGCCCGGACAACCCCTGCAGTTGTGTGGATTCGGACCCACACTTACAATTTAAGAAACAATCCTGGGCACACGCTGAAAATAATACATCTGAATATCAGTATACAAACTGTAATATTCAAAGTTACAATCACAAAGGTCGACACCAATGAATGTTTTGGTAGAAAATGTTTATACAGGTCTTGTAGTGTGTCCAGATATGAATACCAGCCGACACGTGTTTCGTCACCTGGGTAGTAACCCGTGACTCTTCAGGGCTGACTGTAGACAAAAAGTCTGAGCAAAATCGCTGGACCGGTGATAGTTCCAACCCGGTCTAAGGGTGCGTATTAGAGTAACAGGGTAATTCGGCTGCGAGGGTAGTAAGGTCGGTTCGGTGACCAGAACCAAGACCCCATCGGTGGTGATTCCAAGAGCAGTGAAAACCGGGCGGGTACGTCCGTGTTCAAGGGTCCTGAGTAAAGCCGGAGGTGTGACCGGATCCGGATCTCTTTCCGAATGCGGAAGAGATACGGATCCGGTCACACCTCCGGCTTACTCAGGACCCTTGAACACGGACGTACCCGCCTAATCGCACCCTTAGACCGGGTTGGAACTATCACCGGTCCAGCGATTTTCTACCAAAACATTCATTGGTGTCGACCTTTGTGATTGTAACTTTGAATATTACAGTTTGTATACTGATATTCAGATGTATTATTTTCAGCGTGTGCCCAGGATTGTTTCTTAAATGTGTGCGCACTGATCGGTCCATTGCTGTCCAACGCGTATTGCCAATACAACGCGTACCAGCGCACATTGAATGCAATGGCCAATGTGTGCGCACTGATCGGTCCATTGCTGTCCAACGCGTATTGCCAATACAACGCATACCAGCGCACATTGAATGCAATGGCCAATGTGTGCGCACTGATCGGTCCATTGCTGTCCAACGCATCCCTGTTCAAGTCACTGGCATATGTCACCATGCCTGTCACAGGTGAACATATGCCAGCCACATATACTTCCCAGGCAGTGAGGGGCACACCTACAACACCACAGCCTGTCCAAACTGTATCCTAGGGCATGTAAGGCTGCATTACCTATTCCGTGTATGGGGGTGAACATGTTGTTCTGTGGGTGTCACTTGGGGGCAGCCACCCCCAGGCTGTGCACGTGTTTATGGGGACAGAATCCTTGGTGTTTTGTGTACATGACCACTGTGATGTGCAACTGTTCATATCTGAGCATGTGGCATGGTCACAGTTCACGGTGGTGTATGTGTATGTCATGTCACATACCCCCTGAGTCCCATGTGGGACGTTATGTTCAACCCAGGGTGACCCATTGGCACAATGGTGATGGTCCTCCACAGTCTGTGTGCATGTTGTGATTACAATGTCTCTGATTTCATGTGCACAATGGGAGGCAGTCTCCACATCCACGTTGTTTGTGCATGGACTTTGATGTTGTGCGTGTGTGTGTCACAGACGTCCATGTCTGTCCTGCCAAGGCAACAGGGACCACTACCTGTGGGGCTCATGGTTGTTTTGCTGTGGTGTATACATGATACACCATGTCATGCCAGTGTCCATGTGGCAATACAGGGTCCCTGGGAATCTGCCTGTCGTTGAGCTGTGATGCCTGGGGCACATCAGTCCTCACATGTCACTGTGGCGTGTGTTTGTTATTTGGCAGCAGGAGATGGTTACTGGGACACGGCCTCATGTTATCCAATGGCACGACCTGGGACTTATTGATGCCACTTGTTGGACTGTGATGTTAGATATTGGCCATGTATGTGCCATACATATCCGTACGGAACTGCACACATCATGTACTTGTGCCTCATTATGATGTATCATGTGATGTTGAGTGTGTTCAATGCCACATATGTGGGGTGACTGACAATCTTGCTTTCTTCACCTATGCACTGCAGGGCACCAGCTGTCCATAGACCATTCCCTGACCTGGCAACGATGGTGGAACGTGACAGCATCCGACGGTACCGCTTCACCAGGCAGCTGATTGAGGATTTGGCAGTGCGCTTGGCACCACATTTGCAACCTGGCCGTCCGTACCCTACAGCGCTGACCCCCAAGGTGAAGGTGATGGCAGCCCTACACTTCTTTGCCACTGGTACCTTTCAACACACTCTGGCGACTGCTGGTGGGATGTCACAGACCATGTTCAGCCGTGTGCTCCGGGATGTTTTGGAGGCTATGTTGATATACCTGAACCAGTACATCTATTTCCCTAGACTCCAACGACTCACTGGCGTGAAGAGAGTCTTCTATGCCCTGGGGAGGATGCCCCATGTCATTGGCTCCATTGATGGGACACATGTGGCGTTGGTACCACCACAGGCCCAAGAGCAGGCCTACCGTAACCGCAAACACTACCACTCGGTCAATGCACTGGTGGTCTGTCTTGCAGATATGAGCATCACACACGTGTGTGCCCGTTTTCCTGGTTCTGCACACGATGCCTACGTGATGCGGAGTAGTCGCATCCCGAGGATGATGGCACAGATGCGGAACCAGCGTGCCTGGCTTGTAGGTGTGTACTGACTTTGTACCATTGTGTGTGTTCTGCTATGTAGTGTTCCACCCTCTTTTCCAACTCTGCTAATGTGCAATTGTCTGTATGTAGGTGACTCCGGATACCCCAACATGCCGTGGTTGCTGACGCCCCTCAGGAACCCTGTGACACCAGCCCAGATGCGCTACAATGAGGCACATGGTCGGACCAGGAGAGTGATTGAGCGGACATTTGGTCTCCTGAAGAGCCGCTTCCGCTGCCTCGACAAGACAGGAGGGTCCCTCCCATATGCCCCAGCAAAGGTGTGCAAGATTATCATCGTCTGCTGCATGCTCCACAACCTGGCAGTGCGGAAGGAGTTGCCTCTCATCCTGGATGACGATGACCAACGTCCGCCACCTGTGGAGGATCCTGGCCTGGACCACGATGCCAGTGATGATGATGATGATGTTGAGGGTGATGTCCGCACACAGCTCATCACCAACTTCTTCAGCTGAATGTGAGTATCCAGAGATGGTATGTCAATGATGTGAGTTTGCATGATATGTGTTGGTGGTGCTCTGGTGCTGTTTGAGTGTGTCCATGGGCTACATGTCTGTATGCGTGTAGCGATGTGTCCTTGCAGGTAGTCTGTACTCCCCAACAGTGTTGACATGCTAACTTGGTTCTGGGTGGGTATCTTGTAACATGTATTGTGCATGAGTATTGCAGTTCTGTCCTGTTCTTCAGTACTTTTGACTGTGTGTCATTTCTGTCCTTCACAGGGTACTTTCTGAGTCGTTTGGTCAACTGTGATCCCCAACACCGTGATTCGACTTCCCGGGTGGTAGCTGTTGTGTCCCTACAAGTGATGTGCACCACACCCATGGACTTCCTTCCTTCTACACTTGTTGACTGTGTGCCCGCTGCCAGGTGGGATTACCTTGCATCTGTGGTGGTTACAACATGTTGCAAATGTGTAATAAACCTGTGCTTCACTTTGTCATGTGCGTTGTCTGTGGTCACACATCTGACTGACATTTGCTTACTGCACCAGTGGGCTAGTTAACACAGACTGTGAATAGGTGTTGGCTCTGTGCAATGCAACGTATTTCCTGGTAACACCAGTGTAGGCGATGAGTCAGATGTCCATGGTGTGTATGTGTTGTGTAGCCCTGGTGGTGTGCCTCCCCCATATGTGTGAAGTCGCCATGACTCACATGCCGGTGTTGTACTTGCTGTAGCAGTTAGCATGCACAGTGTCATTTCCCCGATCATCATCGCAACTTCTGAGACAACATAGGAATCACAACAGAGGCAAGTATGGTGTATAAGTGAGTTTATTGACATACATGTGTGAGTATAGTGCACAGGTTGTTGGGTGCTGTACATTGTGATTGTGATCCAAAGTTCATAGATAATTTGGAAGTCCTGGTAGCAGAAATGTCCAGAGTAAAGTCCACAGTAATCAGAGACATTGGTCCAACTTGAGCTCCCCATGTCATGTGGGAGAGTTGTGTTGCAGTCAACAGGGTGAACAGTTTGCGCACAAAGGTTATTCTCCAGAACAGGTTTTGGCTTCCTGGGGGTTGCACATGGCCATCGGCCTCTCACTTGCCCCTCCTCGGACGGCCCCTCTTCTTTGGGGGGACCCTAAAGTGCAGGCTGCTGCGGTGCAGGGGACTCTCCGCCAGAGTCATCCTGCCTCCCTGTGGCAGTTGCAGTTGTTTCAGCAGCAGATGTTGTGGGCACACAGGGAGGTGTTGACTGGTTGCTGCTCATCTGGCGGAGGCATTGTAATATGTCCCTATGCACCGCCGTCATCTCTTGCAGTGTGTCCCACTTGGACTCCACGCGGGACATGTGTGAGTCCAAGCGGGCATGATGGGCAGCCTGCTGCTGTTTAATGTCCCTGAGGAGCCCCACTACCTGGCTGAACTCTCCGGTGCTGGACTGGTACGCATCGGCTATGCGTGCCAGTTGTGGGTCATCATGCAGTCCAGACCCCTCTGTGAGCAGCGACCTATGTCTCCCACCCTCCCACCACCCCTGGCGACACGTGCAGTACCTGAGGTGGCAGGCATAGGTGACCCTGGGCCACCTTGTGGGTTGTTGGTGGTGGTGGTGTCCATGGCCCCACGTTGGTCCAGGGTCCCTGTGCTGGTGGTGGTGCTGCTCCTTGGTCTGTCCATGTCGGCAGGGGTGGTATGTGTGTTGACAGTCGTTGGAGGGGTGGGTGCAGGGGGTGCAGCTGGTGGTCCTGCTGGTGCTGCATGATGACTTGCTCCGGAGGTGACAGGTAAGTCTTCTTCATCCGAGGAGAGCAGAGGCTGTTCCACACCAGTGAGCTCCGTATCCTCTTGAGCCTGGGTCGAGGACTCCTCAGCATCTGCTGCTGTGTCCCCATCATCACCTGTTTTTAGGAGACACACACAATGTATGTTATGTTTCTGCAGGCATCAATGGTTGACACACCTGACAGTTGTGACTGTGCCTCTGGATGCGGGCCTGTACAATGCATTGTCCTAAGTTGTCACAGTCAGGGGTTGATATTGGTGTAGCACATTGTCCTGCATTATTTGGGCATTTCTATGTGAATGTTGTGGTGTGTACATGGTCTGCATTGGTTGTATTTGGTTGTCATCCGCTCCTCCTTCCCACCCAGCCAGATATCCCACCATGGACCGTGCTTCCATTGCAGGGAGTGCAAGTTGTCTTTCAGGATGTCAGTCAGTGGTGTCCTGCTGTTGGTTGTTGCACAGTTGCCAGCAGGGCCTTGTGCTCCCCACAGCAGTAGCCAGTGTCAGCCATCTTGTCAGTTGTTTTCCACTCCCTGTGATGTGCGCATGGTTCAGGGTGGTGTTGATGGGACAGTTGTGGGGGTGACCAATATCTGTGACTACCACTCCCATCATGCTATTGCCTCCACCCCACTTCCCAGCATGCCCATACTTACTTGCTTTTGGGTGGACTTCAGTGTGTGTGAGTGTGAGAGCAATGGCAAGATGGCTGGCAGTGGTGTCCTGCTGTTGGTTGTTGCACAGTTGCCAGCAGGGCCTTGTGCTCCCCACAGCAGTAGCCAGTGTCAGCCATCTTGTGAGTCCTTTTCCACTCCCTGTGATGTGAGCATGGTTCAGGGTGGTGTTGATGGGACAGTTGTGGGGGTGACCAATATCTGTGGCTACCACTCCCATCATGCTATTGCCTCCACCCCACTTCCCAGCATGCCCATACTTCCTTCCTTTTGACTCTGCTTCCCTGTGGGGTGGGCTGCCTGTGCTGACAGGATGGCTGGGAGTGTTGTCCGGGCAGTTGTTTGGCTAAATGTCCCAGGAGTGTCCCTGTGCTTCACACAGCATGACCCAGGGTGGTGGTTCTTTGTGGGACCTTGAGTTAGGATGTGAGGCATTGCATTCCGCCAGGTGGCTTCTGTGGAGTATGTGTTGAGGGGGTGTGAGGGGAGGTGCTTGTGACTATGGTCAGTGCTGTGAGTCCTCCTTCCCACCCAGCCAGATATCCCACCATGGACCGTGCTTCCATTGCAGGGAGTGCAAGTTGTCTTTCAGGATGTCAGTCAGTGGTGTCCTGCTGTTGGTTGTTGCACAGTTGCCAGCAGGGCCTTGTGCTCCCCACAGCAGTAGCCAGTGTCAGCCATCTTGTCAGTTGTTTTCCACTCCCTGTGATGTGCGCATGGTTCAGGGTGGTGTTGATGGGACAGTTGTGGGGGTGACCAATATCTGTGACTACCACTCCCATCATGCTATTGCCTCCACCCCACTTCCCAGCATGCCCATACTTACTTGCTTTTGGGTGGACTTCAGTGTGTGTGAGTGTGAGAGCAATGGCAAGATGGCTGGCAGTGGTGTCCTGCTGTTGGTTGTTGCACAGTTGCCAGCAGGGCCTTGTGCTCCCACAGCAGTGCCCAGTGTCAGCCATCTTGTCAGTTGTTTTCCACTCCCTGTGATGTGCACATGGTTCAGGGTGGTGTTGATGGGACAGTTGTGGGGGTGACCAATATCTGTGACTACCACTCCCATCATGCTATTGCCTCCACCCCACTTCCCAGCATGCCCATACTTACTTGCTTTTGGGTGGACTTCACTGTGTGTGAGTGTGAGAGCAATGGCAAGATGGCTGGCAGTGGTGTCCTGATGTTAGTTGGTGGCCAGTTCCCAGCATGGCCTTGTGCTCCCCACAACAGAGCACCAGTGTCAGACATCTTTGATGGGGCTTTCCACTCTCTGTGGGGTGTGCATGCTTGAGTGTGAGCTTGCTGGGCCATGTGGGTGGGGGATGTTGAGCTGTGACTACCACTCCCATCATGCTATTGCCTCCACCCCACTTCCCAGCATGCCCATACTTACTTGCTTTTGGGTGGACTTCACTGTGTGTGAGTGTGAGAGCAATGGCAAGATGGCTGACAGTGGTGTCCTGCTGTTGGTTGGTGGCCAGTTCCCAGCATGGCCTTGTGCTCCCCACAACAGAGCACAAGTGTCAGACATCTTTGATGGGGCTTTCCACTCTCTGTGGGGTGTGCTTGCTTGAGTGTGAGCTTGCTGGGCCATGTGGGTGGGGGATGTTGAGCTGTGACTACCACTCCCATCATGCTATTGCCTCCACCCCCCCTTCCCAGCATGCCCATGCTTCCTTCCCTTTGACTCTGCTTCCCTGTGGGGTTGTGTGCCTGTGCTGACAAGATTGCTGACAGTGTTATCCTGGGGTTAGTTTTGCTACAAGTCCCATGTGTGTCCCTGTGCTTCACTCAGCATGACCCAGGGTTGTGGTTCTTTGTGGGATATTTGATTGGAGTGTGAGGCAATGCATTCTCCCAGGTGAGTTTTGTGGAGTTTGTGTTAGGGGTGTGTGTGAGAAACGCTGCTGGTAACTATGGTCAGGGCTGTGAGTCCTCCTTCCCACCCAGCCAGATATCCCACCATGGAACGTGCTTCCATTGCAGGGAGTGCAAGTTGTCTTTCAGGATGTCAGTCAGTGGTGTCCTGCTGTTGGTTGGTGCACAGTTGCCAGCAGGGCCTTGTGCTCCCCACAGCAGTAGCCAGTGTCAGCCATCTTGTAAGTTGTTTTCCACTCCCTGTGATGTGCGCATGGTTCAGGGTGGTGTTGATGGGACAGTTGTGGGGGTGAGCAATATCTGTGCCTACAACTCCCATCATGCTATTGGCTACACTGACTTGCCCAGCATACACATATTTCCTTTCTTTCAGTGGGCTTCACTGTGTGCTGGTGTTGTAGTGGTGGCTACGTGTCTGGATGTGTTTGTCAGTTATATTTGTGCCACTGCCTTGCTGTAGTTGTAGTTGTGTTTGTACATGTGATGACACAGTTAAATGTCACTTTGTGATGGCATATGTTGTGTTTCTCTGAGTGACATACACATTTTGGGATGATTCTGTTCTGGTTGTTGTGTATTTGCTAAGAGTGCATGGTTTGACTCTCCCCTTGACAGTGATGTGTGTGTGTAGTCGCAGAATATTGTGTACATTTGTTGTGTACTCACCAGGCTCTGGGATGTTTTCTAGTCCATAGACGCTCACTGGTGGTAGGATGGCCCGCACCTTCTCCTCCCAGGGCCTGATGTATACTGGCTTGGCAGGAGGGCCACTGCCGGTGTATTGGCTCAAGATGTAGTCCTTCTTCAGCAGCTCCTTCACCCTCCTGCGCACGTCATACCACCTGTTCTGGATGTCTGTCTTTGTGTGCAAACATGGTGATTGTGCGTTCACCCTGTCGACGATCCTCTCCCACATCTTTGTTTTCTGTGACATGGGTGTCTGTTGGACCAGTGTACCAAAGAGCTGTGGCTCTACCCTGAGGATCTCATCTACCAGGACTTCCAATTCACTATCTAGGAACTTGTGATTCTTCTTTGGGGGCATGGTGATGGGTGGTGATGGTGAGTGATGTGTGTGTTGGTGTGCAGGTGAAGGTGTGTGAGTGTGTGTTTTGCTAGGTGTATGTGAGGTTTCTATTTGTTGTGGTGCTGATGGTGTGTGGCTTGTGTGATGGATGAGCTGTGGGTGTGTGGTTGCTGTCTGTTGAGTGCTGGCAGGTAATTTGAATTTGCAAAGGATCATGGTAGGGATTTGTGTCCTTTATATGGGTGGAGTTGTGGGTGTGTCTTTGTTCCCTGCCCCTCCCCCCAGTATTTATTGGCTTTGTAATTGCTTGTTTGGCCTTTTTTTGTGTATTTTCCCTTTGTACTTTTCGTGCATGTAGGAGACGTTCTTGTGACCGAGTCTGACCCTGCAGTTGTCTCGTACGGGCTCGTCCGTTTCGTTCACGCTGTGTTTGTGCTGTTTTCTATGCTGCGTACGCACGGTCGCGGTCTTTTGGGTTGCTTCGGCTCGCAGTTTTGTATGCGTGTCGGTCGTACGGCTTGTCCTCCGTGCGACTCGGTCGTGTTTTCCACGCCTTGCATCGTACTTGGCGGGTGGGAGTCCGCGGGTACGTCTCGTTCGGTATTGTTCCGGGTGCGAGTCGGTCGGTTCGAATCGCGTGTTTTTCCGGCCGGATTGCTGTTTTCCGCGCGGCTCGGTCCTTCGGCTTGTGTTCCGTACGAGTCGGTCGGGTTTTGCTCGCTTCTCATCGTACTTGGCGGGTCGGGCTGCACCGGTACGTGTCGGTCGGAATTAATTCCGGCTCCGAGTCGGTCGGTACGTTTTCCGGCCGGAATCAGAATCGGCCCCATTGTGTATAGTCAACACCAATTGCGTATCGTCGGCATAAGATGTAAGGCCCATCCCGTGTACCTTGATTACTCTAGCTAAGTCCGACACACAGATGTTAAAGAGTGTCGGACTTAGGGATGACCCTTGCGGGACACCACATGGGAGGGCCAATTGGGCAGACTGAAAGGTGCCAAAATTTACCGACTGTGTCCGATTGGTGAGAAAGGAGGTCAACAGTGCTCTTGCATTGTGTTGGATACCCATTTTAGTGACACGGTCGATCAAGATGGTGTGATCGACCGTGCCAAAAGCTGCTGAGAGATCCAGCAGTATAAGAACAGCCGTGCCTCCCTGATCCAGAATGATTCTGATGTCTTCAGCTGCTTTAATGAGTGCGGTCTCTGTTCCATGGCCCTTACGAAAACCAAATTGAGTGTCGTCTAACAGATGATGATCTTCAAGGTACTTGGAAAGTTGAGTATTCATCACCTTTTCAAAGATTTTGGCTGGGAAAGGCAAGCTGGCTATCGGCCTGTAATTTTTTGTGTCATTAGGGTCTAAGTTTGCTTTTTTTAGCAGTGGTTTTATAATAGTTTTCTTCCAGGCCGTGGGGTATATGCCTGAGGCAAACCTAGTATTACAAATGCTAGATAGAACAGGTGCCACATATTCTGTGACTGGTAAAAGTACAGCCGGAGGACAAGGGTCAGTAGCAGAGCCTGATTTCACAGAAGAGATTAGGTTTGCAATCTGATCAGGTGTGGTGTTATCAAATTGTAGTAAGGAAAATTCAGTGGTATCCCTTGTTAAGAACTGGTTGGCAGTGTTGACCTTGGATGCGAATTTAGAGTAAACATCATTTACTTTTTCAAAAAAGTAATTCGCTAGAGAGTCACAAAGTGACTGTGAAGGGGCTAGAGTGCAGGAGGATGTTTGACCTGACAATTTAGCGACTACTTGGTAAAGCTGTTTATTAGAATCTTGCGCAGATTCAATCTGAGCAGTATAATATTTGCTTTTTTCCTGCGTAATCAGTAGTTTATATTTAATAAGCTCTTCTTTATATAGGAGTTTCTCCTGACAGTTGTAAAATTTGCGCCATTGTCTTTCACGATTTCTACACAATTTCTTTTGTTCTCTGAGGAGTTCAGAGAACCAAGGGGCTGACGGCGAGCGCCGATTTTTTGAGAAGGTTTTGTTTGGCACCAGCAGATTAATTGCATTGTGCAGCCAATTGGTGTAGTTTACTGAAGCAAGGTTGGGGTCTGAGGAGACAACTGGAAGGGTTGAACATAGGTGCGTCTTAAGTTGCTGGTGATCTATGCTCTGTTGTAGTGAGCCTCAGCAAGGCCTACCAGTGCTTAGGGGTTCTCCCTTCTCTGCACAGAGTCCTCAGACACTTAGGAAGAAGTTGGCACAGAAACTGGAAATAGAAAAGACAGAGTTTATTAAACCTCATGAGGTGGAGCTAACATTCGCACATCACCCTTCAGTAATGCATGAAGTAGCACACTGAATGGAAGGATCCTGGTCCTTTTATACCCACACAGGGGCTCAAATGAAGGCGGTACTAACACAAATGCTGGTTTTAGGCACATATAAGGTCATACAGAGAATGCACAGTCGACAAGTGGGTGGAGCTAACAGTTTCTACTTTTAGTAGACACATCCTGACATTTATAAACTTGGAACAGCTGCAAGCTCAACTGAGCATGTGCAAAGCAAGAGGAACTAAATATAACTTGTCTCTAGGCAGATTTCAAGAGCAGTTGACAGGAAGGTAGGACAGAGCACATGGCGAGCACATGGTAGCACATGGCAGCCAAAATGGCTGCCAGAAATACAAAATGGATTCCACAAAGCGGACAATTTAGCCTCTAAATACAGGCTGTCTTCAGTTAATGCTTAACTTAAATGCTGCCAAATTACAACAGACGACCCTTTCAGCATTGGCTGAAGACATTCGTTTATCTGGGGTAATCTAGATATTCATCCCGTACATCTATTAACATTATTTCGGCCACCTCTTTATTCAACATTTGTTGGGCCTTTGTTTCAGCAATGTTCCCTCTGGCAGGTATACAAGCAGAAATGCAAATGGAGCAAAGCATTGGACCACATTGGATACATACACAGCATGTAAAAAATATTATAATTATTACACACAGGATAGTCAGTAGCTTCCAGCCCCAAGCAGAAACAAGAGTCCAAAACCATCCAGCAAAAGTCCAAGTTCCAGTCTCTGGATGAATTTCTGCAGCAATCTTATGCAATTTTGATATTGCGTCATATACTGAAGGTGAGTGATCTGGTATGAATACACAACAGCTGCTACCGATGATGCGACATGCACCACCTCGATCAGCCAAAATCACGTCTAGCACCATCCTATTCTGGAGTGCTACAATCCTTGCAATCTGTAGTTCCTCTGTAATGTTCCCAAGTGCCATAGCTGTCTGATTAGTAACAGCTTCCACAACACGAGTCAGTCGTCGGATTTTCCTGCTGTTTAATGCAGCACCCACAAAGAAAAATAAGCCCAAGTTGAAATCAACATATTGTTGTAGGGTAGTGTCGGTTTGGTCAACTTCATCCATACTTATTGTCCTCTTATTTCTGTTTTTGGAAATGTCATTGTACAGTTTAAAATCACGGTGATACAATGCAGGTGCCAGAAACACAGGGGGCAACAGAAAAGATACATAGCAGATTCCTGACCACCCAACAGGTAATTGATAATATCCGTTATTTCCACACACAAAATACGTGTTATGCGAGGCTGTGAAAGTGCTCTTATTGGCACCTTCAATGGTCAGGATTACAGTACACTCGCTCCTCCCCACTGGAATTCTTCCAACACTACAAATACACAAGTCTGCTTTAGCTTTTGTCACAGAAATCACAAAAGGTCCAATGTTCTTTATTATTCTCACATTTGTGAAAACATATGGTGTTGAAATATTGTCCGGTTGATACTCTTCCCATTCCCATTTAGTCCCTTTGGCTTGTGGATAACCTTCTTTATTTTGATAACATACTTTATTAAGTTGAAAAATAATCCCACCTACTGAAGGCTTTCCATATGCAAACAAAAGCGCATACCAAGCTTGACAAGAACCATTGTGAGAAAATGGAAGAGGAATAAAAGGTGTTCCTCCTTTCTTTTGATGTGCAGGTATCATCCCACACACCCAACAGTTGGTAGTATTCGTAGCATTGTGAGTATGGTGCAACATCTGGATAAAAGTATTGTTCAGGTAAGATTGTCGATGCTTTTGCTCATGGTAAGGAAGAGTAAAGTAGTGGTGTTCCACGGGTACTGTTGTAGTGGCAACAAAAAGCTGTCGAACAGGAGCCACCTTCTCGATGTACCACGTAATTGCTGCCATAGCCACCATAGCAACAACAAACCCTACAGCACAAATGATTTGTTTTTTCATTTTAGCAGCAGTAATGATTGATCTTTCTGAAAACTTGTTGAAAACAGTCGTTGGAGCTCTTCTCCCTGGGCAGCCGCTGATTTCTTCACCATGGGCCAAAGCGGGTGTCACTACACTAATACAGGGCTGATCCCCCTCCCCTTGCCACAATGGCTCTCCGTTTCACTAACCCAGGGTGGTAGCTCAACCAGTCTTTTTCAAAACTGCAGATCCTTTCCTCGGTCTTAATTGATATCTGGATACTCCAGTGATCGTGTGGTCCGGGAAGACTTCCGCAGATTCGTCAGGTGAGATAGCTTGGCCTTTCTCCGTCTCCAGAATCTCTCGATGGTCGGTCAACACAGCAGGTTCCACCAAGGCAGGCGACACGCGTTTGCAGTGTGTGCTGTGGATCCAATTCTTTCTGTTTGTCACTCGAACTGCTGTCCTTGTCGCAAGGAGCACCTGCTCTGGTCCTCGCCACCTTGGCTCCAAGCTGTTCGATCTGTCAAAGACCTTGACCATTACATGGTCACCAGGACGGAGTTCGTGGGCCTCACCTGTAGATCTGTCAGGAAGAGCTTCTCGAACCTGTTGATGAATAGAAATCAAACTGTCAGTTAACTGTGCCAAATAATCATTCATCAGAACACAAGGAACATCATGTATGGGGCGTGGCTTAGGAATTCCCCAAATGTTCATTGGTCTCCCAAACACCACCTCATAGGGGGTAAGACCTGATCGTGAATGTGGCACCGATCTTATGGACAACAATGCCAAAGGTAGGGCATCTGGCCACTTTAGAGACGTGGAAGCCAGTATTTTCGCCAACTTTGTTTTTAGAGTAGCGTTATACCTTTCCACCAATCCTGCTGATTGCGGGTGGAAAACTGTATGGAATTTCTGTTTGATCCCTAATCCTTTCAGGACATGCTCAACAACTTGCCCAATAAAATGAGGTCCATTGTCACTCCACAAAAGTTTACAAACACCGTATCTAGGGAAAAACTCCTTTAGAAGCACCTTTGCTGTGGTGAGAGCAGTATTATCCTTCGTAGGGTATGCCTCTATCCATTTGCTAAAGGCACACACCACCACTAGGACATATTTCAGATTATTGCAGCGTTCGAGTTGGATGTAATCCATCTGCAAAACTTCAAAAGGTGCAGTTGGTGTAGCAAACCCTCCTGTAGGAGTTCGTGTCCCTTTTCCAGGATTATACTGCCAACAGATCAAACAGGACTGTACTACCCTTTTGGCTGTGCTAGCAATTTCAGGATGCTCCCAAACTTGTGTAAGCAATTTAGTTATTGCTAGAGCTCCAACATGTGCCAGCCCATGTGCCATTTGAACCATAGGTTGTAAATAGGCCGCAGGCAATTTCCATTTATTCATGTCTTTGTTACGCCAACAACCCTCATCATCTAATATTCCTTCTTTAGACCATTGCTCAAGCTCTTCCACAGAAGCAGATCTCTGTATATCCAATACTTCCTCTCTAGCATCATGCCAACGCTCAGCTTGTGATTTCACTACGTACATGGGTGTAGTGCTTCGCTGCATCGCAGTCTCACGGGCTACGCGGTCTGCAAAGGCATTGCCTTGTCCTATTTTGTCAGTCACTTTCTTGTGTGCGCTACACTTCATAATAGCAACTTTCTTTGGGTATGTAAGTGCAGTCAAGAGATTATGCACTAACTCTCCGTGCATTATCTGCATCCCATGGGATGTAAGAAAGCCTCTTTCCTTCCAGAGTAGGCCAAAATCATGAACCACTCCAAAAGCATAGCGACTATCCGTGTAAATGTTCACACACAAGTCAGTGCTAAGCTCACACGCTCGTGTCAAAGCTATTAGTTCAGCTGCTTGAGCTGACTTCTGAGGTATGCGAGCTGTTTCCACTACTGTCTCAAGCGTGGTAATTGCATAAGCAGCTGAAGTCGTGCCATCTGGTAACTTCAAACAGGACCCATCAACCCACAGTTCCCCATCTACATCTGGGAGGGGCGTATCTTGCAAATCGATGCGACCCTTTGTCTGTTCCTCAGTAAGGAATATACAATCGTGAGGCTCCTTTGACTGAGACTGAGTCGCAGGATATGGCAACAAAGTGGCTGGGTTCAGTGTCGCACATCTTTTCAAGGTAATATGAGGTGCTAGCAGTGTCAATTCGTATCCTGTCAAACGAGCACTAGTTAAGTGCTGAGTCTTAGTCTGATTCAAAAGGGCATCTACTGCATGGGGTACTAGCACCAACAGTTTGTGTGACAAAACTATCCCTTCACTCTGACGTATGGACACAGCCGTCGCTGCAACTGAACGGAAACACCCAGGCAATGCACGAGCAACAGGGTCAAGAACTGCAGAAAGGTATGCACAAGGACGCTGTTTGTCCCCGTGTGTCTGTACTAAAACTGACAATGCACATCCTTCTTTCTCATGTACATAGAGTGTAAAAGCCTTCGTGTAATCTGGTGTGCCTAACACTGGTGCAGAGCAAAGAGCTTGTCTCAACTGACAAAAAGCATTTTGACATTCATCTGTCCATGGAAGGGGGATCGGTGTGTTTTTAGTCAAAAGTGCTAGCAAGGGTTTAACAATGTGTGAAAAACCCAATATCCATTGCCTGCAAAACGAAGTCAGACCAATGAATGCACGGACATCTTTCTGCGTGGAAGGTACTGGGGTGTCTAAAATTGCTTGAATGCGATCTGGTGTCAGTGCACGGCCCTCCTTAGACAGAAGGTGTCCTAAATAGGTCACCTTCGGTCTACAATATTGCAATTTCTTTCGTGATACTTTATGGTGGTGTGTAGCAAGAAAAGAAAGCAAAGACAAAGTGCATTTCTCACACTGCTCAGGTGTATCGGCTGCCAACAAGATGTCATCGACATATTGTATGAGAGCCACTCCTTTAGGCAAGGTAAAGGAATCAAGCTGTCTCTTCAATGCTTGACTGTAAATACTAGGACTCTCAGTATAGCCTTGAGGAACTCTACAAAATCTGTATGATCTATTATTCAAAGTGAAACCGAACAAATATCGGCTATCAGGATGAATAGGAATCGAGAAGAAAGCGTTCTTCAGATCAATTACAGAAAATGTAGTTGCTGTTGGAGGGACCAGGGTAAGCAATGTCGTTATGTCAGAGACTACAGGGTACTGTGGTACTACAATCTTGTTGACTTCTCTCAAATCGATAATAAATCTATAAATCCTAGTGTCAGTATCTTTTTTCAAAATGGGAAGAATCGGACTATTGCAAATATTGTAAGGAACTTCTTCCACAACCCCCACCTTAATTAAATCATGTACAATACGTGTGAGTGCTTCTTCTCCTTCTCGAGAAATTTTATACTGAGGCAGTCTTGGCAATAAAGCGCCCTCCTTGACACTAATATGTACTGGTGGAATAACCATTTGCCCTACATCAGTATCCGAAGTAGCCCACAAAGTACTAGGGAGTGAGGCTAGTGCAATGTCCTCTTTAACAATACAAGATCTCTCAATCATAGGGTAGTTGTCATTCAAAATAACCCGTACTCCTTCCGGAGAACACCGTATCGTAGCCCTAAAATATTTAAGCATATCAAGACCCACAATATTGTCTGGTGTGTTTGGAGAAAGCAAAAACGGACATGGAGCAGTAAACTTATCAATATCAAATGCAAGTGGTTGTGACAATGGGCTAAGGGAAGGTGTTCCATCGAAACCTATCGATGTAATGGTTAAGCCAGACAGGGGAGCCCTTGGAACCAATTGTTTAGACAAGGCGCTACGAGTAGCTCCTGTATCAACCAGAAACTGATCAGTAGAACCCAAAACATGTGCTGTAACATAGGGACCCCTCTGATCTACTGGAACTTCAACTGATTCCTTACCCCATCCTAGGCAATCCTATGCATAAGCAGAATCTTGAAAATCAGAGGGCACATAGTCAGACATTTGATATTGGTTCCTTCTATCAAAAGTGTTAAACCCATTCTGCCCACGTGTATTAGCATCAAACCGAGCACGATCATTCGCGCTTCCTCTAGGCCCTTGATATCCTGAACGATTTCTCATTTGTCCCCGACCACGTAGATTCTGCTGAGCACGCAGCACTGGACAATCAGAAAGCCAATGTCCAAATTTTTTGCAGTACGCACACTGATCAACAGACAAATTCGAACGGGCAGAGGAAGGAAAGGACGAACCATAAGATCCACGTCCACCTCTATCATTATCTCTAGAAGGCGGACCATAAGCTTGAGCCAACATAACCTTTGTTTTCAACTCTTTAGACTTTTTGTCCTCATTACCTTTGGCTTCTAATTCTTGCCGCTCATAATACTGGGCCATAGTTAAAAGAGAAACCGGAGAAGATGTAGTCCATGAACTCTCACTGGCCTTTAAGCGACTAGCTATTCCTGGCAAAAGGTTTGCGACATATTTATCGACAAACAGATGCCTACCTGTGTCATCTGTCAATGACTGGCCACTAAAATCGTGAAATGCTTCTTCAAAGCGTGTGAAGAAGTCAGAAACTGATTCATCTACCTTTTGCTTGCAAGACGCTAGCACTGTCCAATCTATCTTTTTAGGGGGAATGATCGTCTTTAACTTAACTAATATAGCTGCCGGAAGATTTAAAATTAACTGACACGGTTTCTGTGCAGGTTCTCTATCTTCATCTAACCGCTCTAAATCTTTCCACAATGCTCCAAATGTCGCATTATCATCTATTTTGCGCACAGTTCTCCACATATCAGGTGGTAATATTAATCCAAAAAACAAATCAATATCAGACAGAGTCATAGTACAAGAGCTGATTGCACCCTCAACTTCCTCATAAAAGGCTGCTGGATTCTTTCGCGGGTCAGGCAATGCATTTTTAAGGGCCATAACATCTGCTCTATTCCAAGGAGTGTAAACCCAATTATAAATAAAGTACCCTTTCGCATTAAGAGAAGTCTTATCATCCTCTGTACCCGTTCCTTTAGGAGGAACATATAAAGGCGCGGCTTCCCGCATGGGTTTCACATGAATTACAGCATTCTTATCTGTTTCAGGAGTAGAAGTTCGTGCCATGCTGATCTGAGATGCTAGTGCAGCTGCTTCTGCTGCCTTTTTCTCCTCTTGCAAACGGGCTGCTTCAACACGCAGTTTAACCAAGCGTCTGATTGTGTCAGCCACCTGGGAGAAGACAAAAAGACCGTCACGTAATTGTTTACAGTTAGTTGCTACATCATCGGGCTCCACTTCTACCGAATACTTCCTAAATCGTTCAATAACCTCTGCAGCAAATGTATCGGTAAAATATATTTGCTCCCTTTCCTGCCATCCTTTTATACTATCTAAAAGTTCAGAAGCACTGGTAGTACTACGAACGGCTTTACGCGCAGTAGATCTGATGTCAGATGCACGCTCAGCAGATAACATGGAACGAGTTTCTCGAGCTTTGTCCTGGTCTGAAAAAGAGTCCTCATCTGACTCATGAGGAGCAGAAGAAAAAATATACGGAGGTGGAGAACGATCTAATAACAGGAAATCATCTTGCGGTTTATTAAGGATAGGATAAAGGGGCTGCCTAACAGCATATTGGCCAGTTACCTGTAAATGGCGTTCCCTATCTTCCCTCTCTTTAATTTCTCTCATCTCCTTGTTTTTTAACTCTAATGCTTTCGCATAAATGGTCTTTCGCTGTTCTTTGTCAATCAAGGCTTGCTCACGCTTCATTCGCTCACGCACTTCTTTCTCCCACATTCGCACACAATCAAACATATCTTGCCTAGTCTTTCGTTTAAACATACATTGTTCCACATACTGAATTTTTCGCAAATCAAATGACCCATACATAGGCCAACGCAACTCAGGATCTTTACTAGTATATTTGTTCCATAACGTGCAGTACATTATAGAAGAAATACCATACTTAATATACATATCCCTATTAGGCGTCCCCTCCGGGGGGCTGGTTGTGCTTCGTCAAGTCTCAAATTGGTACCACTACAAAAGCAACACATCCTACGAAGTGTGCTGAAAACAGGCATGCCAAAAAATAGTGCAAAATATGCAGTATTATAATCAAAGTAGCGCTTAAGGTACTTTTCGTACGTTGCGCTGTTCAAACAATTTTAAATAGAGAAAATTCTCCTCATTACCTGCCTATATGTATTGCAATACATATATAATTACAAAACAGATTCCAAAATTGGCCAATCATACAAACAAAGCCACAGTAAGTGTTACTAAAACTACCTTACCAATCAAAGGCATCAAACCAACAGCAAGTGCCGCAAAACGGCTCTTACCAATCAAATGGTGTCCAGGTTCCAACTGCCAAGTTCTCAAATCGACCAAATGGTCACTGCACGGCGAATCAACAGAAGAGATCTCAGTCAAGGACCGGCGCCGCCGGGATGGTCAGATCAGAAAGAAAGGAAAAACGCCGTGGGTGCCAAGACTCTGGTCTCCTCAGGCAGCGATCGCGTCCAAAGCGAGATTCCAATCCTTCGTCGCGACCAGTCCTTCGGGCATCCGAGTCGCTGATGAGTCCCACGTTGGAAGCGCCAATTTGTTGTAGTGAGCCTCAGCAAGGCCTACCAGTGCTTAGGGGTTCTCCCTTCTCTGCACAGAGTCCTCAGACACTTAGGAAGAAGTTGGCACAGAAACTGGAAATAGAAAAGACAGAGTTTATTAAACCTCATGAGGTGGAGCTAACATTCGCACATCACCCTTCAGTAATGCATGAAGTAGCACACTGAATGGAAGGATCCTGGTCCTTTTATACCCACACAGGGGCTCAAATGAAGGCGGTACTAACACAAATGCTGGTTTTAGGCACATATAAGGTCATACAGAGAATGCACAGTCGACAAGTGGGTGGAGCTAACAGTTTCTACTTTTAGTAGACACATCCTGACATTTATAAACTCGGAACAGCTGCAAGCTCAACTGAGCATGTGCAAAGCAAGAGGAACTAAATATAACTTGTCTCTAGGCAGATTTCAAGAGCAGTTGACAGGAAGGTAGGACAGAGCACATGGCGAGCACATGGTAGCACATGGCAGCCAAAATGGCTGCCAGAAATACAAAATGGATTCCACAAAGCGGACAATTTAGCCTCTAAATACAGGCTGTGTTCAGTTAATGCTTAACTTAAATGCTGCCAAATTACAACAGCTCTTCCAGGCTTTTATTACAACCGGCTTATTTATTAAGGTACTAGAAGAAGGCTTAATATGGATAAGAATGTTAAATATAACCGCATGATGGTCAGTCCATACTAAAGGTAGAATACGCTTTAAAAGAATAGCTTGGGAATTTGAAAATAGGCCATCTAAAGTGTGGCCGGCTACGTGCGTGGAGTCTGAAACTCGCTGTGATAGACCCACCACTTCCAAGTCTGAGAGCAATATATTAGTGTCCTTATCAAGATTATTTTCTAGGTGAAAATTAAAATCCCCCAGAATCGTGAGGGTGGGTTCAGCTGCCATTGGTTCTACCAGGTTACTTAGTGTGGAGAGAAACTCTGTCCTAGGTCCAGGTGGGCGGTAGAGTAAAATGCCTTTAAAAATTTGGGAAGGGGTAAGCTGGATAGAGAAATATATAGTTTCGCAGGTCAAGGATGGAATATGATCAATTTTTGTTGTGAGATTGCTGCGATAAATTATCGCCAGCCCGCCGCCTTTTTTGTTGGTTCTATCTTGTCTTAAGGCTGTATAGCCCTCTGGGGTGGCAGCGGTGAGGTCAGGTCCTGATGAAGGATCTGTCCAAGTCTCAGTTATAAAGAGAACATCAAGATTATGATCAATTAGCAAGTCCGCTATCTCGTATTTGTGTTTCACTAGTGAGCGCGCGTTTATAAGTGCTGCGGCGATATTTCCACTGTCAAGATAGAGGGAGTGTGCTTTAAAAGCATTCTGATTTGGTAGCAGAAAAGGTATGAATTTACAATGGGGACAAGCTTTAAAAGGTCCACTAAGCTCACTGGTGGCATCTAAGACCATACGGGAACACGCCGTATTGAGTACTGGGCGTAGACTTAGAAGTTCCGTACCTGAGTAGCTTATTTTCTTATAGTCTGAAGACCAAGGACCACAGAGGGGGACCCTGGGCCCGGTCCAGGCGCGGACGGGCGCAGACGGGCTTGCCTTTGGTGCGCCACCGGCGCGCCCGCTGCGCGCGTCCGCTGCGCGTGCGCATCAGGGTCAACCTAAGTACTGGTGAGGGCGCCAAGACTAGTGCGCTGACCCCAGCAGGAAGTTGTTTCCGCTCCCGGAAGCCCTCCGAACAAACGGCACTTGCCGCGTCGGACCGGGGCCAGGGAGAAAGACAGGTAGGAGCTTTAAATGTGCAAAGTGCAAGTTAAAATCCAATTTTAAAAGTTAAAAACAAGCAAGTAGCAGCAATATCAAAAAGAACAATATGCTTTCAGGCAGAGTATTGATTTGAGGACAAGCACACCGCAACTAGCAGCGTCCCTAGAGGTAGGTAACTGCCGCATCCGCTGCGCGTGCGCATCAGGGTCAACCTAAGTACTGGTGAGGGCGCCAAGACTAGTGCACTGACCCCAGCAGGAAGTTGTTGCCGCTCCCGGAAGCCCTCCGAACAAACGGCACTTGCCGCGTCGGACCGGGGCCAGGGAGAAAGACAGGTAGGAGCTTTAAATGTGCAAAGTGCAAGTTAAAATCCAATTTTAAAAGTTAAAAACAAGCAAGTAGCAGCAATATCAAAACGAACAATATGCTTTCAGGCAGAGCATTGATTTGAGGACAAGCACACCGCAACTAGCAGCGTCCCTAGAGGTAGGTGGTGGCTGGCACGAATCAGGGGTGGTGGGTAGGGGAGGGGGTAAATAGAAATTCACTTACCTCCTCACCACGTCCTCCTTGCTGCATTTCTCCTCCTCATCCCTCCGGCCAGAACAGGAAGCACCCAGGCTTCCCTGAGCCAATCGCAACGCTGCAATGGAGAGTTGTGATTGGTCTAAGCGCCCTGGTTCAACCCGAGACGGCCAGCCAAACATTCATGCGCACTTAGGGTGTGAAAACCACTCCTCCCCTTCTCTGTCAGCAGGGCTGCCCCGCCCCGCCAAGCTGCTGCAACAGGAAAAAATAAAATGATAATAACATTGAACTATTTTCATTTTATTTTTCCTTACACTGCTGAAAAGCAGTGGGGCGACGCTCCTCCGCCTTAGCGGAGGAGCCTCCACTGTAAACACGGTAACCAAACTGTACCCAGAAACCCAAATTCAATGATGTTTTTTTCATTTTTCACAGGTCTTTTGGCTTATAATGCAAAAAACATCCTTAGTTGAGGATTACTTCACAAACAACAAACTACAATTTGAATTACTTAAAGTAACCACGTTAAACTTTGTGCCTCCTGACAGTGTAGAAGAATTTTACTCTTCATTTTCTGAATCCGATTTCTTTATCCAAAATGATAAAAAAAGAGACCTTCCTACTAACTTACTTTGAGGACATCTGGATTGGCCGTCTAAGCAGGTTGGGTCACAGGAAGAAGCTAAGATTTGCAATTGTATGGTGAAACTGCTACACAACCTGTTTAGAGGGAGGCGCTAAAACCAACAATGCCATTGAGGGATGGCATCATTCATTTAATAAAGCAATTGGAAAACATCATCTCAACCTATATAATTTCTTGGAAATTATGAAGAAGGAACAAAGCTTTAAACAAATGAGAATGGTGCAATCTGTCAGGTAGCCTGAAACCACGTGTTTCCAAAAAAAAGTAAGGAAATGTCTGAATGACTATTGGCCAAATTACAACAGTTTTCGTCGATGGTGACTGCAGACTACCTGGTGCATCTTCAACTACAAACACTACCTACCTAACCACTACATTACTTGCCTGTTGTCATTTTACAATCAATGTTGTCAATTTAAATGGCTTTTTTTTTTTTACACTAAATTGAGGTTCCTACTTGTTGACATCTATTCTACATAATTTAAAGATTTTTTAAAATCTATTTTTAGCTTACAACAAACTCCGCAACGAGGGAGAACTGCTGCAACCTCCATGGGGGAAAAAAAATTGTGGTTGACATAAATAACATACATTTTAAACACACCTACAAATTAAGCACCTCCCTACTGCTACCTTACAGTAAAGTTAACCACCAATGTACTAGAAATATGTACCTAAAAACGATCTTACCTGCCGCAACGCTTCTCTTGCTTCCAATACTTGCCGCAACCTCTACCGACTGTAGAAAATGAAGCTCAATTGTGTACGTCAGGCTAAGCTACTGAAAAAGAAAAAGGACATTGTACTCCATTTGAAACAATGCAAATATTTGGGAAAATGTTCTTAACAATGTTTAAAAATATTTGGCATGTTTAAATATTTTTGGTTATTTTTTAAAAATATGTAATTTAATAAATCAATTTTTGGCCATTTAAAAAAATTGAATAAATATTTGACTTTTCTAACAAGTTGTATTTTTTTCTGTCTAACTTGTTGCACTACTGTACATAATTTTGATTATTTAAAAAAAAAATTAAAATAGGTGTTTTATTTTTTATAAAGTTTTCTAAAGTTTTTTGTGTGTGCTTTTTGAAAAAATATCATTTTTAAAAATAAGTGAACTTTTATAATTCATATTTAGGTATTAATAGCAGAGTATTAATACACTCCCCTACCCAAAACCACTATTTTTCCTTGCATCCAACTGCTAAATGTAGTGTCCGTAATTTTATTGATTTATTAATAATTAATTTAAAATGTAAACTTTTTTTTTCTGAAAGGCATCTGCGATCAAGCCTGTTAACTCTTTTAACAGAGTTAACCCAGTCTAGGAGTACTGGGGGCAAGATGGAAACCCATTTTAAACAGATCTCTCTTCTTACCATTAAGATTAGAACAAATAATAATTGTACAGGCTGCTTTGTAAATTTTACTCGTGGCCCCTCCCCTGGCTGGATCCCAAAATTAACTAAAGCCAGACTTAGCTCGATCTCTTTTCCCAAAATTTCAGAAATCGCCTTACCAAGGTCATCCCAGAAGACCTGGATCTGAGGACACTGCCAAAACATTAGTATATCATCAGCATTCATCGCGGCACACTTTAGGCAACATTTGGTTCCTTCACCTGTTTTGATAACCTTTTCAGGGTCCAGTATGCTCTGTGGACTGTAAACAAATGATTCCTTCTTAATGGAGCAGCTTTGACTAATGACCATAAATTGAGCAATGATACTTGCCGTAAGTGTGTAATGTCGGTCGATGACAGGTCACTCCTCCAGGACTCCTCCAAAGACAATGACAACGAATCCCCCTTTACCAGTGTCCAGTACCATATAGAGACCTCCTTACGCTGATCAAGAGGCTCCAAAAGTTTTTTTCCGCATTCTTCATTACCTTCCTCGTCTTTACCTAGACCACGTGCCCAGCTCGATAATTGATAGAACTTGAACCTAGAAACTTTTCGGTTTGTGATAGTATCCAGGAGCTCCCAAGAGACTAATTTGTTGTTTGACAATAATTGTCTCCATTTATTTATTCCTGCTTCCAGCAGAGGGAAAGCCAATTTATCCTGTAGACAATTTAGGGTCCCTGGAGAGTTCCAGATCAGAGCTGTAGTATGGGATCTTCAGAATTCTTCTGATCTGGTACCAAAGCTCACTAGCCGCTCCCAAAGTCTTTAGTTTGACTTTCTTAAAAAAATTTGGGTGGCCAAATTTAAAGAGGAAACCGTCACCACCGAAAGGTAAATTTTTTATCATGGCTAGAAGGCAGGGGGAGAAATAAGCTGAATTGCCTAAAAGAGATCTGATATATTTTAACTGAAAGGCCCAACAGTAGAGGCGGAAATCAAACCCAGCAATGCCGCCTTCTAATTTCGACCTTCGTAGTTTGTTCCAGGCGATTCTCACTTCTTTGCAAGACCAAATAAAACTTGATATATCTCCTTGCAGAGATTTTAAAGCTTTGGGATTAAATATCAGCAGGATCACATCGAAGATGAACGTAAATTTTGGGAGGATCGACATCTTCACCAAGTTGGAGCGTCCTATAATTGAGAGTGGTAGGCCCCCCACAACCTTAGCAGAGCCTTAGCCTCTTTCATTTTTTTTTATCAAGGTTTACCTGGGCCAGCTTAGTAAGGTCTTGGGTTATCTGTATCCCAACATATCTAATCTCTTGCTTTATTACGGGATTATTTATTTGAGTATTCCAGGACTTAATCTCGGTTTTCAGTGCATTAGTTTGATAACCAGAGACGTCCCCAAAATCGAACAAAAGTTGTTCTAGCAAAGGAGCAGAGTGAGAGCAATCCCTTGTAAAACCCATCAGATTATCGGCATAGAGTGCCACTTTTTTCACCCATCCATTCTATTCAAATGGCAAAATGTTTTGATCAGCCCTAATTTTACATGCTAGGGGTTCGATGTATAAATCAAAAAGCAGAGGGGAGAAGGGGCACCCCTGTCGAGTCCCGCGCTCTAAGTTAATTGATATAGTAAGGGACCCATTAACCAAGATCTTGGCAGAAGGTGTCTTATATAGGTCACTAATAGCGTTAATGAACCTCTCGCCTAAACCAAATTGATGCATTGTGTAACGAAGAAAAGGCCAGCTAACTCTATCAAAGGCTTTTGCAGCATCAAAAGTGAAAACAGAAAGGGGCATGTTGTTTGCTGAAGCTATGTCAATTGCACCTATCAATTCATGTGTTAAGTCGTGGAGCTGACGGCCTTAATAAAACCCTTCTGGTCGGCCTGAACCAAGGGGCCAATCACTGACTCCAACCTCTTTGCAAGAACTTGCGCATAAATTTTATAGTCGCAATTCAGCAAAGAGATTGGTCTATAGGGGCTCGCACTTCTTAGGGTCCTTGTTTGGCTTCAGTATTAGACTAACGGCCGCTTCATCCCACGACTTTGGGCTTGACAGTTCCTCAGAGAGTATACCATCCATCAACCTTGCCAAGACAGGCACGATTACCTTGAAGAGGGAAATATAAAACTCATTGGGGATACCATCCAGCCCAGCGGTGCTGCGTCTTTTAAAAATATTGACAGCTACCTGAATTTTTTCTAAGGTAATTCTCTGGTTAAGCAACAGTATTGAGTCTTTGCAGAGTAAGCGAAGTGTTATACTATCAATATAGTCCTTCACCTGGCCCTCAGAGGCTGTAAGGTCGTCAGTGTATAAGGCTTGAAAAAAAGGCCATAAAAGCTTGCTCAAGCTCAGTGTTGGCAGTGCACCCCATCCACCAAAACTTTAGGTACGATTTCTTTTATTATATTCCTTGTAAATTGGGAGCGAGATTTCCAGGCAAGAAGCTTCCCACACCCTTCCCCATACTCATAGTGGGCTAATTTACTTGCCTCCCTTTTTTTCCTTAACATATCATCTAAATGATCTGCTAAGGCTTGTTTTGCTAGCTTAACTTCGATGTCCTGGCCTGGCCCTGCTCTTCTAGTTGCAAGCTTCTCTCGCTCATAGCCCTTGAAATATTGTTTTCCAAGATTTTATCCTATATTTAGTCTCCTTATATTTCTTTGCTGCAATGCTGATTATTCTACCCCTGATGAAGGACTTATAAGTATCCCATATCACGTGGTTTGGCGCTGAGGAATCATTAACTTCAAAAAGTCCAAAGATTCTCTCTTCAACTGAGTAATTACTGTTCGATCCAGTAAAAAAGATCTATCGAGAGTCCACCTATTAATGGCGGACCCCCTTTCTGGCTGCAGATCTAAGACAACTGCTGAATGATCTGAGAGGTGCTCAGGGACATGTTCCACCTTTTTCACTCTGTTCACTAACCTGGTATCCACCAGGAAGACATCGTTTCTAGAGGCATGCCCATGCCTTTTATAATGGAAGGTATAGTTTTGACTTCCGCTATCCCCCTAGATTTAACCCTCCATATATCTAATAGGCCTAGATCTTCCATTATTATTTCAATGAACCTTCTCATTTTTAGAGAACCAGAGCTCTCCCCTCTAGTAGATTTATCGAGCTTAGGGTTCAATAGTACATTAAAATCGCCTCCTAGAATAACTGGGGCATTAACCTCTAACAACTGATAATACAAAGATTTCAAGGGCATATCATCATCAGTGTTTGGCCTGTAGAACCTTGCCAGCGCATACCAAAACATTCTGTTTTTTAACATTGGCTAAGATCCACCGCCCCCGTCATCTACTTTACACTCCCCCAAAAGGGCTTTGGCAGATTTTTTAATAATTATGGCCACTCCCTTAGTGCAATATGTTTGATTAGTGTGGACTGACTCTGCAATCCACTTCTGTTTAGACAAGATGGCCTTCCATTCCTCAAGCGAAAGATGGGTCTCTTGTAAAATCATTATATCAGTGTCAGCCTGCCTCAGATATTGTAAAATCCTTCTCCTTGCGACTCTGAGCCCATTAACATTCCAAGTAAAAAAATTTAAAGGGGTGTGATCTCTAGAATCTGGCATTTTGGCATAGATCTTTCATAAGGGCATCGCTGACTTGACTCATGTCCCTTGTACCTCTGGGCCCTAAGCCTGGAATCTTATAAATGAGGACTGAATATTTTTTTTCCCCAACTGTGCCCCACCCAGTGAAATCCTAAAATAACTATCTCATCAAGTGACCCTGACCCATCCCGAGGAACCCCCCCTCAAAAAGGGGTATGATTGTGTGATGCCCTTTAGAGCTCTCTACTCCCTCCGGCATAAGGCCTTTTATTCTCTATGCTTCTGCAGAGCCTTTATTTGCTCACAAAATTTACCAGCCTCCTTTGGGTCCCTAAAACTATGCATGTTATTGTTCCCCATGACTTTTAACAAGGCCGGGAATCTCAATTGGGCTGTAGCTCCCAACGATCTCAACTCAGGTCTGAGTTTCCCCTGCTCCCACTGTCTATCTTGTGTCATCTTAGAGATGTCTGACTGGACACAAAATGACCATTCCCCTTTGGTGAAGCTGTCGGCTTTCAGGGCCTCTGAGAGAATTTGCTCTTTAAGAGTATAGTATAGTATAGTAAAATTGATCCGAATTTTCCTCGAATTTTTCTTATTTGGATTCTTGGAAAAAGGGTCTCGATGAATCCTCTGGATATTTGCCTCCAACTCCAGAGCATCTACAGAGGGGATAAATTCTTTCAGTACGCTAAAGGCAAAGCCTTTAATATTATCACTCTCGAAGCCCTCTGGAATATTAAGTATTCTGATGTTGCGTCTGGCGTTATTGTCCAATGATTCTGTTTTGTCCAGTAGACCCTTTTCCCCTCTCTTTAGAGTTTGAATTTCAGCCTGATTACGTTCCACCTTCCTATCAAGGGTCTCCAAGGAGGCTTCCATAGAGCACATTGTTGTATCTTGCCCTTTAAGTGTGATGCACCTGTAAGAATGTTAGGTGCATCACTAGAACACTGGGGAGCACTTGAAGCGGTTACTGTAATGGGATGGCTGCGGTGCGGTGGCTCTCCGGTGGGTGTTAATAAAGACTCACACTTTGCTTCATCCTACAAAGGTGTCCACTCGTTTTATTACTGGCGACGACCTACGAGGACACCCACCGAGTGAACCCAGCGTGTGGAGTTAAGGCTTCGACCCTAACCTTTGGCAAGTCTAATGTGATGGAAACTGCGCTCTACAAAGGTCAGTTTGTAACCCCTAAGAAAGCGTTGATGTTGTGAGACTGCGTGTTGCCTCCGTTTTCGTGTTTAAATTGTTTGGATATTTTGGGCAGAATTCTTATTTGAGTAAAGGAACTTTCACGGTCCGCGTCTCGGCAGTTGAAGAAAAGAGGGAGCATTATTCAAACTCACCTCGTGACTGTCGTGCCGTCATGCTGCAAAGAATTTGGAGCGCGTAACACAGAGCCTCAGGAATCCCTCGTCACCGTCGGAGTGTTGGAAGAAGCGTGAAGACGTCAGGACGCATGCAGGGAGCGTCCTGACATCACAATACCCGACACATCCAGAAAGAGCCACCGCAATAAACTAGAATGCTCATCGTGCTGTGAGCATCACTCGCATTGGGAAAAGCATTGCCACAGAGTAGTCGCATGTTTTGTCTAGAGGAAAAGCCTCATAAAAAAGAATCGTTTTTTTTAATCCAAAAAGGCGGCGCAACAAAGCGGTCATGACAGGAGAACTGCAGCATTTTTTGGGGAGGAGCAGACGGTATTTATTTTAATTAATTATTTTATTTACTTATGTTAGATTGTTATTTTTCAATTTTTATGTTAATCTTTTGTATTGATTTGTTGTGTTAGCTTGTTAAGTTACTTCTCATTTTCAGGATGGCTGCGAGTGGTATGAGTCAACCTCCGCAATTTTTGTGTGAACGTGGGAGCCTACCCTTCCCTGGAAGAAGTGGAAGCCCTTATTTGATTCGTACTTGATTGCAATTGGAGGTGAAAAATTTTCAGCGGCTAGGAAACAGGCCGTCCTTTTGCACAACCTAGGGATTGAAGGGAGGAACATTTATGATAGCTTAGATCATGTGCCTATTGGAGGAGTTGGAGAACCTGGAGATGTTTACGAGATGACAGTATTGCTCCTTCAGACACACTTTGTCGCTCGCATTAATGTTGCAATGGAGAGACATACATTTTTTATGCGAGTGCAAGCTAAAGGAGAGAGAGTAGGAAATTACGTAGCGGCACTTAAATCCTTAGCCCACATATGTGAATTTGAACAACTAACCGATTCACTCATACGTGATCAATGACACTAGAATCCAGGAGAAACTATTAGCCAGAAATCCCAACTTAAAGGAGGCTATCAGTATCGTGGAGAGCATTGAGAATACCTCAACCTGGGTGAAAGAAATGCGGAGTGCCATTACGCCTTGTGAACCAGTTGTTGCAATTAATCCCAATGGGGATGGAGATACAGATTCTCGTTTACAATCTACATTTATTCAAAAAGTCACAGGGAAACAAGAGAATATGCCTAGAAAAAATGAGAAGCCAAGGTGGAATACTTATGCAGGTAGAGACACAAGAATGAAATGTCCTAAATGTGGCAGTCAAGGCCATGGCCCTAACTATCCAAATTGTTTTGCAAAAAGCGTCAACTGCAGGAATTGCGGAAAGAAAGGACATTATGCACGGATGTGTAGGAATGCTAAAGTCAATTTCATAGATGAGGATACAAATTACCCGCAACAAATTATCCACCATATTACTGACATGTCTTGTGAGGTGGTTCAGGATGTGAAGGGTGTTGATTCCAATGTTGTGATTATGCCCAAATGTGACGTCCAGCTTGGACGCAAGTTTGTTACTGTCCTTGCCGACTCTGGTTCTCCCTATACACTGATAAGTGACAAGATTTGGGACCACACCTTTGGAAGAGATAATATCACTGTGCTACCTCCTGACATTAATCCTGTTGGGTATGGTGGACAGAGCATTGATCTGGTTGGTTATTCCATTCAACCCATCGCCTTCAAAGGAAGAGAAACCGTTGGAAAGGTCTACATTGCCAAAAGAGGTGACAATCTTCTGGGACGGCGCCATCAGAGAGATCTGGGCATCATTTTAAACCCAAATGCTCATGAACAGGTAATGCTAGTCACACAACAGAATGAGAGTGGCAATATAATCAAGAATTACCCTACAGTTTTTAGTGACAAACTGGGGTTGCTCAAAGGTTTTAAACATAAAATAATTTTGAAAGCGGGAGCCCAGCCTGTTGTCCACAAAGTAAGGAAGGTACCCAACCTCATGTTAGAAAAACTACAAGAGGAGCTCAAAAGACTAGTAGATCTGGATGTAATCGAGGAGATAGAATCATCTGAATGGTTGGCCCCGATTGTTTTGGCACCAAAGGACAATGGTACCAAGATCAGGATGTGTGTTGACTTGAGGAGCCTTAACAACTGTATCTGGGTGGACAGACAACCCCTGCCCAATATCAACGAGGCTCTTGCCAAATTGTGTGGTCCCACTGTTTTAAGCATGATGGACCTATCATAGGCCTATCATCAGGTCTTACTGCATGAAGAATCAAGGGCACTAACCTCCTTTGTCACACCTCTGGGAGTCTTCAGGTTTATAAGAATGCCTTTTGGGTTGGCTTCAGCCGCTGCTTGTTTCCAGAGGTTGATGAAGGAGGTTTTAGCAGGAATAGACTCAGTCCTGTTCTTCCAGGACGACATACTTGTCTTTGGGAAAGACACAACTAACCATGATGTTGTTTTGAACCAAGTTCTGTTGAGACTACAAGAGCGTGGTTTAACCCTAAAAAAAGAAAAGTGTAAATTTAGGGTCAGTTCTGTATCATATCTGGGCCACACCATTTCCGGTGAAGGTATCAGTCCCAAGGTTGATTTAGCGGAAGCGATCTCACAAGCCCCCACTCCTGTCAACAAGGAACAAGTTAAATCGTTCCTTGGGCTTGCTGAGTATTACTCAAAGTTCATTCAGAACTTTGCATGTGTTATACATCCGTTAAGACTTTTACTTAAAAAGAAAGCAGACTTTGTATGGACTGAAGAATGTGTATCTGCCTTTAGCAAGGTTAAGGAAATGATTTCTTGCATGCCCACGCTAGGACACTTTGATGTGACAAAAAAAAACATCCTAACCACTGATGCAAGTGTGTGTGGTCTTGGTGCTGTTCTTTCGCAAATTGTTGACGGCTGTGAAAGAGTGGTGGGTTTCGCTTCGCGTGCCCTTAGAGCGCTACTCTGTTATAGAACGTGAGGCCCTAGCGTGTAGTTGGGGAATCAACCATTTCAGGTTTTATCTTTGGGGGTCTCCCTTTTCTGGTAAGGACAGATCATAAGCCTTTAGTCCACATGTTCACATGTAGGAATGTTGAAAACACCTCACCAAGGATCAAAAGATGGATTGAAGGTTTGTGGGAGTATAATTTTATTGTTGACTATTTGCCTGGTTTGAGAAATGTGCCTGCAGATTTCTTGTCTAGGATGCCTTTAGAAAAACCTAGCTACACTTGTTTTGAATCTACCATATCATGGGTCAAGGAGCCGGTCCTTAACAAGTCTGAATGGAATTCCGGTATTGCAGATGATGAGTCTAGGAGAATTTTGGTCGACTACGTGGTCAAAGGATGGCCGTTAATTGCCGATGTTCCCTCATCTGTGAAAGGGTTTTGGAATGTGTGTGATGAGCTATGCATTGTAGAAGGGAACCTCCATAGGGGCGAGAGATTAATTCCCCCCATCTGTTTGCATGAGAAAATTATCAATCTCGCCCATGAGGGACACCTTGGGCGTTGCCTGACCAAGTCCAGAGTCAGGGAATCATACTGGTGGCCTGAAGTTGACCGACAGGTTGAGGAAGTGGTCAGAGACTGTGTTCAGTGTGCGAGCAATGACAAGTCCAAAAAAGTAAGAACTACCCCACTTTCACCAGTGGAGTTACCAGACCAACCTTGGACTAAACTAGCCTTAGATATTGTAGGGCCTTTTGACATCTTAGCACCCAATGAGAGATTTGTGGTTGTCTTGGTAGACTATACTTCAAAATGGGTTTTGGCGTGTTGCATGCGATCTGTTCTTACAAAAAACATTATTGAATTCCTTAGAGATATTTTTGTCTCTGAAGGCATACCTGATGTAATGGTCACCGACAACGGTGTACAATTCACTTCCTTAGAAATGGAAGAATTTTTTAAAGATCTCTCCATTACCTATCATCGCACAGCCCTTTATGCACCACAGGCCAATGGACTTGTGGAGAGCATGAACAGGCTTATTAGGGCTAGTGCTCAAACTGCTGTTGAAATGAACATGCCTTTGAAGAAAGTTTTACGTGAAAAACTGTGGGCCCACAGGAATACGCCCAACAGTGTCACTGGTGTAACTCCCTTTAAGAAACTCAGAGGTAGGCCAGCTGGGTCTAAACTCATTCCCCTGTGGTTGCATAATAAAAAGAATGAAGAAAATAATGAGTGCAAGCATAAGGTGAGAAGATACCAGGTTATGTACAAAAAGAGATATGATGAGAAGAAAGGAGCTAAGAAATGTTTTTGGAATGTAGGTGACATGGTGTTTATCAAAAAAGCGGTATGGTCCCACAAAGGGGAAAGCAAATTTATGGGCCCTAGGCGCATTGTTAAAGTCATGAAAAATATGGTGATGCTGAATGGTGGGGATGTTTGGAGCATGTCTCGCCTTGCCAAATGCGAGGGGGCCGCAGGCACCAACAAGCAGGTGGTTCAACATGGAGGAGTTCAACCTGATTGTTTGTCTGCAGGAAAGGGGGTGAGGAGGCCTCCTTTGTATCTTAGTGATTACGTTCCAAAGTAGTGTTCACCAACAATGTATCTACACTTTTCCCATGTTGCATTGCTGTGTTCACAAACGATGTACCCATACTCTTTCCCATGCTGCATTGTCATTCTTCTGCTGATTTGGTTTCTTTTCTGTTTTGCTATTGTACCTTGTTCTATACCCTTTCTATCTTTTCTCTTCTTCTTTTCTTTCTTCCCCTTTTGTTATGATATCTTTATCATTCTTTGTGAAGGGAAGATGTGTTGTATCTTGCCCTTTAAGTGTGATGCACCTGTAAGAATGTTAGGTGCATCACTAGAACACTGGGGAGCACTTGAAGCGGTTACTGTAATGGGATGGCTGCAGTGCAGTGGCTCTGCGGGGGGTGTCAATAAAGACTCACACTTTGCTTCATCCTACAAAGGTGTCCACTCGTTTTATTACACATTCTCTCTGTAATGGCAGACATTCTAGCCTCCAAAGTCTTGCAGGTCTCTTGAATCTTAATTTGGTTTCTCTCTTACATGGCAAACTTGCTTCTGATCTCAGTAGATAAAGCATCTAGCATTCCTACCAGACCTGGCTGCATCTGGGTGTCTTCCGTTGATCTTGGGGTAGCCGTTATGGTTGTAGAGTCTGAATCTTGCCCCCCATCCACGGGATTAGTCTCAATGTCCCCTAATACTTGGAATCTGTTAGCAGTAGCAATGCCCATACATAATCCTTCTGTGCTTTGTAATTTAGACTCCATATTAGCTAAACTCTTTTCTTTATCTTCCATAAGTCCAGTCAAATTGCTTGTAGGGGGGACCAGGAGAAGAATATTATTGGGCCCTTTAATCCGTGGCTTGGTCTGCACCTTAAAGAAAGATCTCAGAGAAGGGCTTATTTTTACTCGCTCTGCTTTTCTTTTCTGCAGGGCTGAAGCAAAAAGAGGCTGTGCTGTAGTTATGAGTGAGGCTTGGGTAGGTTCTAAACTAGTGTTTGCTGTATTCAGGATCTTAGTTTTCCTGCATCTTTGCTTACACTCAATTTTCTCGCTGATAGGGCCTTGGGAGGGTAGGGGGTGTCTACTGTGCAGATACTATTATTTCTTAAAGCGTATCTGTTTGGCTGTCTCACACAAACTGAGCTGCCTGTACACCCAGTAATACAGCAGAACCTCCCAGCCTTACTTGAACAGACGACTCAGGCCCCTCCTTTGTGGGTTTCTCTTTCTCTCCTTTCTTGCTGGCCTCCAGAGATGAAAAAGAGGCCCCAGACTCTTTGCCCCCACGTCTAGCCCGTCTTGGGCTCATGTGCGAAAAACAAAAAGAAGCAAATTCACTGCCGTGGCCTGGGGGAGCCGTATTCCACTAGTGCTTATTGAGGGCTTCTGTGCCCCGAGCAGAGGCAGGGGCCCCTAGCAGGAACCGATCCTACCAAGCGTGCCCCGGAAGGAAACCCGTGAGGCAGCGTGCCTCTCCCTGCGAAAGCCCGAATTATCATTTGTATGGTTCATTTTTATTTTGCACAGCCTTTGGGCTTAAAAATATGTACTGTTCAGGGTCATTACGTGGGCGTCAGAAGTTTCAGAAGATCTTACACTTTAGCAGAATATTTGTACTGATTAAATGGACAATTGTATTTTTAACCTTAACGGTTTATTGCTATTTTGCACTAGAAGTTTTAGAAGATCTTTTATTTTAGGATCAAATCTTTTTTATTGACATAAGGTTAAGCAAGTCGCGTACACAGCAAGTCGCCTACAACACCTCTCGGGCCGGCCGCTACGTTCAGATGCGTGTTAAAAGGCAGAGCGTGACTCATTAAAGCGATAATCACAGGCTACGGGGAGAAAACACAGCATGTCGCCTACAACCCAGATTGGGCTGGCGCATATGGGATGCAGAGAGTGGAGGTCTTCTAAGTGCACTAAAGGTGCCAAAGCTATCATACATCGCTAAGAGTACCCACGACCCTGGCACTGATTTGCTGGCTGCTTTGTAGGCTTACATCCAAGTGGAAAAAAACCAAAGTGAAACAAATGTAAAGTAACATATAGCAGGATACCCCCTCCACCCGCTCCCCTTCCGACTAGGCCAATCACCTTGTGTAAGATTGCTAAGAAGAGCGCCATAGGTCAAAGAAAATGTGATTATGGTGCCTTAACATCTCCCGTTTTGGGCAGTAATAATTTAAGCATATGCAGGTACGTAGGACAGGTCAGTTCCCTAAACTCTTTGGACAGAATAGTGATAAACGGGGCCCATATTTTTGCATAGGTTGTGGGGTCAGCATTGGCGGCCATCGAGAGTCTTTCCATACCCAGCAGTGTCCACAATTGGTGAAGCCATTGCCTATGGTCCGGGAGTTTATTCGAGCCCCAATTTGCCAGGAGTAGTCTGTGTGCTGCATTAAGGGCCATAGCTATCTGCCGCCCCCTCATGGATTGGAGCTGATAGGTGAGAGCATTAGGAAGTTCCAGGAGTATGTAGGCGGGGAATCGGGGAAGTTCCATTTTAAAAGCACTGTCTATGTCATTCAAAATTAACTCCCAGAATCTTGTGAGTTTGGGGCAATTCCACAGGAGGTGTATAAGTGTCCCGGGGTTGCCACAGCCTCTCCAGCACTGGCCATCACATAGTGTGTTCCATTTTTGAACGCGCGCCGGGGTATAATACCAATATGAGCTAATTTTATAGGCTGTTTCAGTGTGTCCTGTATTATATGTAGCTTGGTGAGCCCTATAGAATATGTCTCCCAATCTTTATCAGAGAGGCTGCGCCCCAGTTTTGCCTCCCAACTTAGTTGACCAGGGGTCCTATGTGTGGAAGGCGCTTTCATCAGGTAGCGGTAGATTTCTGACGTAAGTTTCTTGTCATCTGTTTTGAGGAACAGCCATTTTTCAAAGGGGGTCATAGGTCTGCTTGCGTTGGGGTGCGCGTCTGGGCTAAGCGCCCAATGGGTGAGTTGGGTGTGGGTGAACATATCACGCTCCGACAGGGAGTATTGTAGTTTTAGTTGGAGCTCAGGCAGCGACCGGGAAAGCGGATTCTCACTCTTGGCAGTCCTCCCCAGGTGTGGCGTCAGCTGAGGGACCGCCGCTGTCGCTGCCATACTCCGTGATGTCCCGGCTGGCAATGCGGTCCACGCCCTCCATAGGCCGCTGCGTGCACCCGATACTGGTTCACCCGAATCCGGGGCTCGCCAAACACCACACGGCTCCCAAACACTCGCCGCTTGTCCTCTGATGCCGTGTCACCCCTCTGGTTCTATTCCAGCTGGGGGAGTCGCTATTGCAGGTGCTTATGGTCGGGCGAGGAGAGAGCGCCGATCAGACATGTCCGCTCACTCCGCCATCTTGGCCACGACCCCAGATCTTTTATTTTAGTACAAAATTTGCACTGGTTACATCGAAAATTGCACTTTAACCCCCATGGCTTTGCACACATTATTGGGTTTAAGTCCCAAAATCATGGGTCCTTTTTAAGAGTACTAGATTATATTGTATTGTAATTGAGGAATTTGTTTGATGGTTTGCACTGTAAAGTTGGGACCCAAGTGTACAATGTTTTGTACTTTGAAGGTTTACTTGGCGTATGGATATTTTTTGATTGGGTTTATTGTGCTTTTTTTTTGCCTCTGTGCTTTTATGTTCTTGACTAATCGAAATTATGTCTTGATGATGATAAAAGGAATGATTGGTAGGTAGACCATGTAACCCAAAGCGAAGTGTAAGAAATACCTTAGCCATTACAGTTGCTATGTGAATCTGTAGTAGCACTGAAACATGAGCCATCTTGGAGTACGAATCTACAGTGACCATTATGGTCATGTATCCTTCAAAAAGAGCTAAATCAATTACAATCAATTGGAATAGCCTTGCACAGTTTAGATGGTAATCCTGTACTCGAGTAACCAACCAGATAGAGTGGGCAAACAGACCGTTCTTTAGATTTTTATTTTGAAATTTGTGAAGTGCTTTTTTTTCTGGAGATGTCACGGAACAAACCCTTTCAAAAGAACAACTGCAGTTTGTACTAAATCAATTGGAAAGTCCCATGGCCTATCCAGTGTTAATTCTTCTGCCTTTGTTTTGGTGAAAACATCTTCAAATTTATAGTAGACCTCTAGGAAAGAATATACTGCCTGATTACGATGTCGGAGGGACCGCCACCGACAGACAGGCCTTCGGTCCTACCGCCGCATTAGGTTGCAAGAGGTCGGACCACAGAGGTCGGGGGGAAAAAACCACCATCTCCGACAGGATCTAGGATCCCATTGGGCAGCGGTTGGAATCGTATCCCTAGCATGGAGGCGATGCCTGCACAGGCACTGCCGTAGGGATTACAATGTCCCTTTCCGACAGCCTTTTTATGTCGGAAACAGAATTTGGGGCCCCCATGCAGAGCCCCCGTCCCCCTTGGACCACTGTGAAATGGCCCTAGGGGCACATGTAGTGCCCCAAAGCACATTCATGCACCGTGTGCCAGGCACCACATGGTACCTGGCACATGGTGCATGGATGTGCGCAAAGTGCTCTTTCACACTGAGCTTGTGCTGCAGCCTTTTTCCTGGGCCGCAGCACAAGCCGCAATGTAAAATAGAACTTTTCCGACTGCCATCATGGTGGTCTCATCCTAATTGGGCAGTCGAACTACCACCGAATTGTTGGTCAGTCTCCTGACCGACGTGATAGCGGGCGGCGGTCCGACCACCAGTTATCGTAATGAGTCCCATAGTTGGGCAACAGTTTCAGATATTTAATGGCCGGATCTTCATTCATGGTTTTTGAACATTATAATTTGAGTACAAATGTCATGAAATACTCCGAACCAAGGAAAATATCCTTACAAACCAGTTGATATAAGATTAATGCCTGGATAACCAAGTTATTATAAGATGACTGGATAACATGTAGGTGTTATTCATGATGTTTACCTATTACTAGTTGAAGTGGTGATGTTTTTCCAATTACTAGCCCCAATGAAACCAAAGTTCCATCATAAGGATGTGAATTTCTTTTTTTAATACTAACAGGAACTTGATGTTCCCATTCTCATCTGATATTCAAGTAAATGTTTAATGCTCCATAGTTATCAATGGGAATTTCACAGGTCCAATCACAAACAAATAAAATACCTGGAGCAGAAAAAATCCAACCGGAGGCATTAGGCATCCAGGAGGCAAGGGTTCATGTTGTAATGGATGGTAGTCCAGTTGCCGTAGAGTAGGTTGTAGTAGAAGGTTTATTAAAACCAAGTTTAGGGTAAATAGCTAGTAAGTAAATAGCAGATAGCCCCACCAGGAGCAGCCTCCTTGCTGCTCAGCCACACACTCCAACTGACACTCCCAACCTCACCAGACACTCAAGCATTCCATTACCTCACCAAGCACTCCAGCACTCATCCTGGCTGAGCAGCAGGGAAGGTGTTACCAAGGAAGGTTTGCATAGCAACGACTCAAGTCACAACAGTTCAGTGTCACTGGACTCTCCACTAAGGATGAGCACCAAATCCTTAGCCGGATATGATGGACATGTTGGACTGGTTCCTATAATTTATCCTATTAATCCTCCTTTATATTTTTTCATCAGACAGTGGACTCCGACAATCCTAATTGCATTGGGTCTTCTTCCAAAGAAAGGTGGTCTAAAAGCTGATTTAGCACGAAGTCCACATGCAGCTTGCTTCTTGCATTGTTTCCTGTCTGCTACTTTCTATTTCAAGGGGTAGGAGGGTAAGTTCCATAAGAGAGAGGCTTGTCTGGTACCCCCTAGCAACCTCTTCCTTGAGTTCCTCTTTTTTTTAAATGATATAATATTGTATAGAGTTTTTGAATTACAGAAGAGAAAAGGAAACATGGGTACCCTGACAAGTACATTTCCATTAGCAGTGAGTCGTTCGCCCATGAGGGGCATGTATCTATATGCATGAAACAGGCCTTGGCACCACCATTGGTTTCCACGCCCCTCCCCAGTACAATGGACCCTTCTCTGCATGTCCAACATTCAGTCCAGCTACCGCAGTATAGCCACTGATTCAAGTGGAATACCTCTATATTGGCACCACTCCTCCCAGATCTTAGCATGTTTCTCTTGGGCACCCTTACCAATATATATGGCCCCTCCTCGACCCTTTCTTCCAGCCCTCTAGTGATAGAGCATCAGGATCTCTCCACTCTTTTGCTATGTCACTCTTCATTTCCCCTCCTGTGTTGCTTCAGCATTTTCACCACCCTTCCCCATGTCGCTTTGCCACTTGCACAAAATTGCGGCTGCATCTTAAGCTTTTTTTTTTCCTTTTAACTTTAGCCATGCTGCACAGCATCACAGATACTGTGCAGTATGGTTAAAACCATGGACAAATACTGTAGGTCACAAAGGCAAAACCTATTGGCTTTGCCAATGCTTGTTCAAAATGCTTGTGGGATTTTTATCCTTTCCCAAATAGTCCAGGACTGGAATTAGATTATTAAATAAGCGTCCAGACAGTTTTCAGAAAAGATGCAACTACACCAAGTATTCTAAGACTGAAGCTAGAATAGTAAATTTGCCTTCGCCCTACGATGCCTGACCACTCTGATTGATTTTCACAATGAAACAAACCATTTCAAACACTACTCGTCACCAAGCCTAACCTCAAATAGTCATACAACAGTGGGCAACCCTACATCCCGCATCATCCTTCAGGAGGTAAAACAATATTTATTATGATCTAAAAAAAAAAAAAAAGCATACCTACACTAGACAAAGCTCTGGAACAGCCCCTGCACCCAGTCTCAACTGAAGCAATCATTTCCCACAAACAGAATGCACACCTTCCATGTGTTATGTGTGTATCCGCTTGAGCAAGGCCTTATTTAGGCTGTGGTGGGAGACCTACTATCTGTAGAGTTCTAGGTGTGAGGGACATTTTTCTTCTTTTTTTTTTTTTACTCTTTAGGTTGTCCAGGTTTCCCTGGTGGTCAGGAAAAGAAAAACAAAGTACATCAGACCGTCCACTCTTTAATTAGGACAGATGATCTCATGTACTTTCAATGATGGCCCCAAGTCCATTGGGCCATTGATGTAAAGTTTCTGCCGGTGAAACTACTGGGCACTGCTGGCAGAAATAGGACGCTCTGCCCAACTCTAAATAGAGTGGACAGACTGTCCATTTGGCAGCCACGGTACACTGCCGTGGTTGTGGCGGAGTACCCTGTCTGCCAAACCCTAACTGAAGCCCTGGGTCTACTCCTATACATTTAAAGTACTCCCGTGTGCCAATAAGTCTGAGTCAACCACTGTAGGAGGTCAGTAAATACATCTTTCAATTTACATTTATCTAATTTCTATGATTTGCTAAACCTTGAATTACATTACATTGTCGGATTACTAAGATGTTTTAATTGCAATGATTTTTGTTAATCAAGCAATAAAGACTTTATTCATTCATAAAGAATCACATTACATTAGTTGAGTTAATGAATAATAATTTTTGCTGTGTCTAAACTGGTGTAGATGGAGGTGAAGCAATTCCTCAATCTATGTTGAAAATTGACCCAAGAAATAAGCTAGACTACAGATTTCTATTTTCTCAGCATACCTAAGATACAAGAAAGAGTAAACCATTGAGGGCTATAAACAGTTGCCTACACGAGGAGGAGTGTGACTCGGTGATGGTGGACAACTCATTGAATCTCGACATTCCGTGACCTCCATACTAAATCACTGTACAATGAGGATTTTATGACCTCTTCACATAGAGGCCATAAGCTATTCCACATGAGCCTCAAGAGTGACTTTATTATTTTAGGTAAAGAGGTTCAAGAGTAGCCGGGATGAGTATATTATGTACTGCAGATTTTATGGGCATTTTACAGTGCAAGGGACGTAAACGCATACATATGTATTTAAAACCGGGGGAAACATTCATATAAAGTTCAAAGTAGGTTCCACGTGCTAGGTTTGGATTCATTAATCATATATCATAACATTGCATGTATTTGTAAAACACTTGTCCTCAGGGTCAGACTGGGACAGAAAATAGGCCCAGGAACCTAAAAGTGGCCCTCATTAGAGAATTATATACCTAAAAAACTGGCCCATATTTGCAATTTGGGGAAGATTTGGGCTTTTAAAGACACAAGTGTTTTGCAAAGTATGGAAGACTGCATGGATCTGAGCTTGCTGCAGCCAACATTTGTTTTACTGTCAGGGAAATCAACAGTAAAAACCGGCCCAGCAGGCCATAAAAACAGGCCCACAAACACCCAAAAAACAGCCCACACACTGACCTGTGAGACCTGCCTGATTCCCCTAGAGATCAGTCCGACCCTGCTTGTTCCCCCAATCAATATCATAGTGCTCAATAACAGATGTTTATCGTGTGCGTTGAATTAATATCAAGTTCGTGGGAATTTTGTTTACCAGATTTTTTTAACATCAATTTATTTTTCAGTAGTTTAGCATTCAACCTCAGCTTTTCTGTTTTGTAACATTTTTTGTTTTTATTACATTCCTATTATCCGTTTAACTGTTACTGCTTGCATGCATCTCCTTTTATTTTCATGAATGCTTCCTTTCAAGTTTGTTAAAATTAGTTTAATTAACAGTGGAGAGGGTTGATGGGTCCACCCATATAAATAGGGTGACCAACCGTCCGCAAATTTCATAGACCGTCCGTTATTTTAGTATGATGTCCGTAAGGCGTCCGTAATTTGGGGTCCCCAAATTACGGACACCTTACAAACATCATACTGTTAGACCTGGCATCCTTGGCGTGGGTCTCCCTTCCATTTTTTCACTATGCCTCCACTGTTACTGACCTGTTTTTTCTGGATTAGATGCTTTGGGCACTTTGTCACTGCTATTCAGTGCCAAAGTGCAAGTGCTCCCTATGATAAATTGATGTATGGATTAGTGAGTCCATGTTTGGCCTATTTGATTCACTGTCAGACCCTAGTACAGTGCACTGGTTGTGCCCAGGGCCTGTGAGTCAAATGCTGCTGGTGGGCTTGCAGCACTGGTTGTGCCACCCACAGGAGCAGCTTGTAAAGTGTGTCTCAGGCCTGCCATTGCAGAGCCTGTGTGCAGTCTGGTACTGCCATGTCGACTTGGTAAGTGCACCCACTTACCAGTCCCCAAACCTTCCCTTTCCTGCATATTAGTCACCCCTAAGGTAGGCCCTAGGGCAGGGTGCATTGTATGTGTAAGGTAGGACATGCCCTGGTGTGTGTGGCATGTCCTGATAGTGAATTACAGCCAATTTCGTTTTCACTATTGCAAGGCTACCTGTCCCCATAGGCCAGAATGGGCAGTTTGATTATAACATTTTATAATCCTAACTGACCCAGGGAACATGGTAGAAAAACGAATTTAGTATGCCTGAACTCAGAATGATAAAATACATCTTTTAGTGAAGTTGGTTTTAACATTCTGTGTTTGAAAAGACCACTTTTAGAAAGTAGGTATTTTCTTGCCTAACCATCCAGCCTGCCTCTGCTAGCTTGTGTATTGTATGTCTGGGTTTGTGAGTGACAGGGGCTGGGGGACTCCAGGAGACAGGGTGAGTCAGCACAGGGCTGAATAGACCTATCTGAATGTAGAGTGGTGGGAGGAGTGGCACCCGGGTCTGAATAGGGCTGTGCCTGCCTTACACAATGCTGGCTCCACCTTCTGTGGTGCGTCTGATGTCCCTGGCCCACACTGACAAAGGAAGAGGGTGTGCACTGGCAGAATGCACCCAGAACTGGTTTGGACTAGGTACAGGACCCTCTGCCCTCAGAGGACAAAGGATTTATGGGTATAAATACCGGGGCCCTGATCCCAAGACTTTAGATCACTTCTGGAACAAACAAGATGAACCTTTGCTGAGGAGAGGAACCAGAGAAGCTGAAGGAGGAGACTATCCCTATGCTGTGTGCTGTTTGAGGGATTGGCCTGCAGTGGTTGCCTGATTGCCAGAGAAAGGAACTTTGTGCTACTTTCATCATCTTGCAGAACATCTCCAAGGGCTTGAAGATTGAGCTTGCCTCCTGCTGAAGTCTCAGGAACACAAGACTTCACCAACCAGCTCCCCTGAATTTCCTTGCTGGGAATTTGAAGTGCCTACTGTTGTGTTGGGCCTTCTGAGAGACTGCGTGTCGCTGGGAGCTGGAAGCGCGACTCACGAGGAAGAAGCGTGTCTCCGCCGCAGCCGCTGTCGTCGCATTGCCGAGAAAGCGTGCCGCTGCTGCCGCTGTCGCCATCACATCACCGAAGCGCCTCGCATCACCGGAGAAGAGTGTCGCCGTCGCACCAGACGCCGTCGCATCATCGGAGAAGCGTGTTGCAGGGCCTGTCACGGCTCAGAAGATTCACCGAGTTGCCGCATGGCCGTCGGGCGTGCACGCATCACCCCCCTGAGTGTCGCATCAAGAAGAAGACGCCATTTTGTTTCATTGCACCGGGTCGTCATCGCATTGCGGTGCTGCGGGTCGCATCGCCACAGAAGCGCAGTAAGAAACCGACGCATCACCTCCCCACGCGGTGAAGAACCGACGCATCATCTCCTCTCTGGTAAGGAACCGACGCATCACCGTCCCCTACACAGCAGTAGGGAACCGACGCATCACCTCCCCCGGAGCAAGGAACCGACGCATCACCGTTCTTGCGTGTAAGGAACCGACGCATCACCTTCCCTGCAACTCTTTTGTTTGTATCGCGTTACGCATCCAAAGGTACATTGAACGTTGAGTGTCGCATTTACCATCTTTATTGAACTGAACTATTTTCTACCATTGACAGTCATATTTTTCATAGTGTATTGTGGATTTTTGTCGTTTTGGGTCTTGTTAAGTCTATACTTATTTTTATAATACAACCTGTGTGGTGTCCATCTGTAGTGTTGTCACTGTGTTACTGTATGTGTTCACAAATGCTTTACACACTGCCTCTGAGATAAGCCTGCCTGCTCGTGCCAAGCTACCAAGGGGGTGAGCAGGGGTTATTTTAGTAGTGTATTCCCCTTACCCTGACTAGAAGCAAGGGTCCCTATTTGGACAAAGGTACCTACCTCTGCCAACTAGAGACCCCCTGTTCTAACACATACTAAAATCAAATTGGAGAATTTCAGGAAGGTATGCTGTTCCACTGCGAGAGGCCCCATTAGTTTCAAAGTTTTCACTCAGGCCTCTCGCACTTATCTTTTAAACTGTAGACTGAGGCTGCCTGCAGCAGCCCCTCCCAAACCTCACACAGACTGTGGACTGGCCCATTGTCATTCTGAGACTGCAGCTGATTATCACATATAGAATGACAATGGGCCCTATCGTAGTGACAGCATGTGGTGTTCCTTCTCCTGCATCAGACTAGGGCAAGGCATTCTGCATTTGTCTTGGCGCCATGCTGGAGAAAATAAAAATAAAATAACTGTCGGAGGCAGAGCATTCATTTGTGCAAAACTTCCATCTGTAGGTCATTTACCACATTGTCAAGGTGGATATTTGTGAAGGGTAGAAGTAATAACCACTTTTAAAATAGTATTCAGTTCAGTTTCTGATGTCCCTGAAAATATTATCCCTTAATAAATATAAGGTGCAAGGTAAAAGAATTCTGAGTAAAAATGAATACAATAGGCTATTCAGCGAAGTGCTTCTTAATGTCATGGGACTGGAACAGCATTTTCACTGGACATTTAAAAGTAAGATTTAAACATACAAATAAAAAAATTCTATTTAATGTTTATTGTTACATTAGCACCAATCTTGATTGCAGAAAGGGCCTGATGTCGCTTTGCAAAGCTGCCTGCATACTGAAAAACTGTGAAGTGCACGATTGTCTCAACCTTATATAAACTTATTTTGACTTGTACTTATTTTGGTTGTCTATTTACTTACTTATATACTATTGTGCAACCTCCTCTGATATGTCTGTAAAACGTATATTTTGTCCCAAATTTTTGTCCTGAATTTTGACCTTCTGTCCTGAATTTTTGCCCTGAATTTTGACCCTTTGTCCTGAGTTTTTACACTGACCGTCCTGAATTTGCACCCATGCCAGTTGGTCACCCTACACATAAACCCAACTTTCTTATCTTATGTTTTTTAAGGCACCCCCTACTGGTCCATTTTATTTAAAAAAAAAAAAAAAAACTCTCCAATACAAGAACCGGCATTATTCACTTTCCGTCATTTTTATTGTATCCAATGTTCTTGCTTTTACGCGTTAATAGCGAGATCTTTAGTTCCCCGATACTTAGCCCGAAAAACACATCCCTTTTCTATGTTTCTCTTCGTGAGACCACTTTCTTGCAAGCCTGCAAAAAAAGTTATCTCCCCAAACAGCCCTGTGACAATAAAGGATGCGGGAGCGGGGATGCAGCTATTGATCTCGCAGATTACTCAATTCCAGGAGTATTGATCAGGTAATTGCTTTATCTCAGATCTCATTTAGACACGCCATTACCTTTTCTTTCACTTTCTCGGTTTGTTCCTTTCAGTCACAACTGACATCCGCTGTGGAGATTAAAATGGATACAGAGCAGTGCATGGTTATCCATTCAGAACGAGGATTGTGTTCCATTTAGGGTGTCCCAGTGATGTCACAGACAATGAGAGTGACGCTCAACTTGTTTCTCATCTGTGCTATCTGTGGGAGCCAAACCAGGGCCCAGTCTGGTTGGAAAGCCAATCCAGGGTTCAAATACTGAATGTATGCCGCGCACTCCTCGCTTGAAGTCGGGGCTTTAAGTGGAATGAAAAGCTGGAGGGTCTCTCAAAGGGGCGTGGCCAAAGTAATTAAGGGCGTGGTTTAAAAACACATAAGCTAAAAATCTGTGCTTAGCATAGTGTGCCGCCCGACTTGTATTTTGCTGTTTCTGTTATTGCATCCAGATATATGATACAACAAGTAACATCATACCTACAAGTCAGGACTATTGGCTTTGTCAATGGTTGTTCGTTGCATAAGATAAATAAGCAGCAACTATGGCTTGTATATAATATTGAAAAAGCTTCCACTTAAAGCCCTGGTGACACCACAACAATGTTGCTGCTCCTGCGTTTCAAAAAGAGAAGGGAAATCCAGAGAGAAAATGACTCTCTCTAAGAATTTCCCTTCCCCTACAACGCTCACCTGGCATGACGTCATGCCGTAACTTCTCCACTAGTGAGAAGTGAGCAGTGTGAGCACGCGCACATGATGTGCCTGCTGTCACTGCAGTCCGGAAAAAACGGACCGCCTGTGCCAGGCCACAAAACAGAGCCTGATAGAGACCCGTTTCGAGGCCCCCTTTAAAAAACTGCCGGGGCTCAACACTGGTGAGACCCGGCCCACTTAAGCCCTGCTTGAAGTAATAATAAGCATGTTTACTTTTTTAACTCTTCCGCCTGAATCTCCACCACTGAAAAGAAGCAACTGTCCAACTTATGACAGTGCAGCACTTTTTTTCCATCCCACTCCAGGCTTTTGAAATGTTATAATATTCGATGAATAAGCACTTTCAAATCAAATTACATTTAGTTATTGTGTGTTGCATTCCAGTCTCGACTCTGAATGCTCATATGGCAATCCAACGCGTTCTGGGATCTAGGCAATCCTTTCAGCTGGTAAAAGTCTAAAAGCTGCTTCCAAACTCGTTATGTAAAATGTAAATCTAATAACACCTTGTTTTTTTTGCAACTTTTATTTATACATTGTATGTCAACAATGATACAACAGTAGTATACAAAGATGCATTTTGTAAGGACAATAGCTTGTTTTAATATAGCGCTTCATACCGCACTTCTTTAGTTTCTATTGGCTGTAATTAACTGGTGTTACTATTCCCCAGTCATTGTACTGAAAACTGAGCAATAGTTTTATTAGGCCATTCGAAAGCCAGTCCAGCAACCTGTCTCGGACTCCTTCTACGCCTTTCAATTTCAATATCTCTGGTAGCCCATGTAGTGCAGCGAGGGGCACATTCAGATTTAAGGTACAAGACAGTGAAACCCCAAGATGCTCCTACTTAGTGAATTCACAATCTCCGTTGGTAGCTTGATAAAATCTGGAACCATTGCAGGCGTGTTGATCTGATGGCATTTAATGGCAGAAATATCACTAGGTAAAGTTTGAAGTCACTTTAAATGTAGAAAGCATATGCCTCCATTATGAGTTTTTAAATAGCAGCTCTGCCTACCAGTATAATTGTGTTAGAGCAAACTCATGACATGGGGAAATGTTGTGTTAATATTATGTTGCATGATTTTCATCAAAAATCCTAAGATTTTTAAAAATGACATAGGCATTATTCCTGGGCACAAGAATATATCAATCAAGGGATGTACCTTGTAATCACCGCTTAATTCATGATTGTCAATTAACTCTAATGAAGCAGGAGCTGTAGTATGCACTCTGAGCCTCACGTTGACGAAGACGTTGAAGGTTGTAATTACACTGAGCCTGGCCAACAGAAGAAGGTGCAGGCAGTACTACACACACTCAACTCGCCAACTGAAGTAGGAGCAGCACTACTACCACATTCAACCTGCCAACTGAAGAATGTGCCGGCAGTACTACCCACACTCGAGCACACCAACTGAAGAAGGTACAGGGAGAACTACACACACTCAACCTCCACACAGAAGAAGGTGGAGGCAGTACTACACACACTCAACTCGCCAACTGAAGGAGGAGCAGCCACTACTACCACATTCAACCTCGCCAACTGAAGAATGTGCCGGCAGTACTACCCACACTCGACCATACCAACTGAAGAAGGTACAGGGAGAACTACACACACACAACCTCCAAACAGAAGAAGGTGCAGGCAGTACTACACACACTCAACTCACCAACTGAAGGAGGAGCAGCCACTACTACCACATTCAGCCTCGCGAATTGAAGAATGTGCCGGCAGTACTACCCACACCCGACCACACCAACTGAAGGAAGTACAGGGAGAATAACACACACTCAACCTCCAAACAGAAGAAGATGTAGGCAGTACTACACACACTCAACTCGCCAACTGAAGGAGGAGCAGCCACTACTACCACATTCAACCTCGCCAACTGAAGAATGTGCTGGCAGTACTAACCACACTCAACCACACCAACTGAAGAAGGTACAGGGAGAACTACACACACTCAACCTCAAAACAGAAGAAGGTGCAGGCTGTACTACACACACTCAACTCGCCAAGTGAAGGAGGAGTAGACACTACTATCACATTCAACCTCGCCAACTGAAGAATGTGCTGGCAGTACTACCCACACTCAACCACACCAACTGAAGAAGGTACAGGGAGAAGTACACACACTCAACCTCCAAACTGAAGAAGGTGCAGAAGATACACACATTCAGGCTCTCCAATGGAAGAAGATGTTGGCAGTATTGCATACACTCAACTCGTCAACTGAAGGAGGAGCAGCCACTACTACCACATTCAGCCTCGCCAACTGAAGAATGTGCCGGCAGTACTACCCACACTCGACCACACCAACTGAAGAAGGTACAGGGAGAACTACACACACTCAACCTCCAAACAGAAGAAGGTGCAGGCAGTACTACACACATTCAACTCGCCAACTGAAGGAGGAGCAGCCACTACTACCACATTCAACCTCGCCTACTGAAGAATGTGCCGGCAGTACTACCCACACTCAACCACACCAACTGAAGAACATACAGGGAGAACTATACACACTCAACCTCCAAACTCAAGAAGGTGCAGAAGATTCACACACTCAGGCTCTCCAATGGAAGAAGATGCAGGCAGTATAAATTCTGAGCCTAGCCAACTGAAGATGGTGCAGGCAATTCACACACTAACCCTCGCCAACTGAAGGTGAACTCACACAGCCCCACAGACTGAAGAAGTCACAGGCAGCCGCAATAGACCTACTGAGCCTCGCTTATGGAAGGTACCAGCAGTACACACACACACTCTTTCTGACTGAAACCTTGCTGAGCACACATACTAAGTCTCGCCACCTGATGAAAACGCTGGCAGGACACACACTGGTTTTTGTCAAATGAAGAGGGTGTAGGCAATGCACAGGCTGAGCCTGGCCAACGGAAGGGGCTGGCAGTATGCACACTAAGCCTCAACAACTAAAGAAGGTGCTGGTGGTACCCAAACAGAGCCTCGCCAACTGATGAAGATGCAGGTGCTACACACACTCAGGCTCACCAACTCAAGAAGGTGCAATCAGTACACTCCTTGAGCCTCACCAACTGAAGAGGGTGCAAAGGTACACAAACTGAGCCTCAACATCTGAAGAAGGTGTAGGCAGTACAGACACCGAGCCTTCTAAAGTTTTCCTAGAATTGGTGGGAGCTGCAGATGAACAGTTTTTGCACATTTTCAGCTCTGGTGAAAGACAGGCTGATGCTGTGGATCGAGCTCTCTTGGAGCACTATAATGTTCCAAGGATCTTGCATGGCAGGCAAAATAGCATATTGCCTGCTGAAGTGTTCACCATACGCTCAAAAAAAGGTTTTGGGTCTTATATGAAATGCCCCCGCTTGGTGGCACCCCAAGGCAGTGCCTTACTGTGCCTGATGGAAGTGCCAGCTCCGTGCTGGACTGAGACACAAATTTCAATTTTAGGAACCCTTAGATGGCCTGCAGTTTGGTGGCCTTTTTTTTTTTTTAGGCCGGGCACACAATGAAAACAAGATTCTGATGGCCCCATTAGGTTATTTTTATAAACCTCAGTTTGTTTTTGGCCATAACAGTTCTCTATACATCCATGTACTCACAGGACCTATCGGTTTGCAAGGTAGCAGTTCTAACCTTAACCCGAAATCTGATCAGTTTGTTGCCACCGGCGAGTACACCAACACTATGCACTCACCTGAGGGCGTCACCTTTAGCTCATTGCTATACTGTTCTTTCAAGTTGTTCCCAAATTGATTGACTGCTTACGTCTTCTCTAGAGGAAATAGCAAAGCCTGGTTCTGTTATTTTATCCTTAGTTGTAAATCACTCGGGTTCCTTAGCACTTGGGCGCCCTGTTCTTTGGTGACCCCCTCTTTTTCACTGATTAGTTGGAACATTGCACGGATCAGTTCCAAGATTTATAATCCAGATTGGTTGATGGCTTTTCCAATACACTTGGGCCACCTGTCTCGTATCATGCGATGATTTTGCATGCTTTTCAGTTGCCCACTCCCTCCTCTCATGGTCAAGCCAAGGGAGGTTTTCAATTTGGATTAATCTGTCACTTAAAACGCGGTAGCTGGATTGGATACCCGTTGCTCTGTTTTTCAGACTGTGTTGATTAAGGACTCTAGGAGTTCTTTTCATTTTGATTTGATTTTTTTAACAATGATTTTATTAATGCAGTTTGTGATAGTTTTGAACAATTGTTTTTTTCTATAGAGGAACTTAAAGTCCTGAGGTATGGGAGGAAAGCACAAGCAAACTGCATTATATATGGTGACATTAATTTCTAAACAAGGGTTTAATGCTGTGAGCTGGTCGGGGGGACTTCAATTGACATGCTGTAGACTCGGACTGTATAGGTTTTGAGCTAGCATCCTATATAGCAGCATACGATCTTATTAACATTATCCAACTTTTTGACAAAGATGATCCCCGGTGCCAACCTTTAGAGAGCAGGATCACCCTTCTACTATTGACTATATTATTTCTATGTGCAATTTGTCCTCGGTTTTCAGCGAGGGCTATACACTAGTAACTGACTGGGGTGATCGCAATGCCCTGGTTGTAACAGGGCGTTTTCCAATATTAAAAGTGTCTCTCCCACTAGGCAGCTCGCAATGCCATCTTCTTCCAGTGATGGCCGAAGGCTATCAACTTAGGGATCTTTCTTGCCTGTTTATCAGAAGTTTTTAGGAGGGACATTATATAGCACTTTATATAGCACTTCTGTAGTTTGGGAATCTTTGTCTATGTGTTAAAGAAGGCCTAGTGAAGCAGCGAAGCTTGTTCCTACTCAGCCTAGATAGTTCAATACTGAATGCTCCTCAGCTAGCCATAACCTTAGGAAGGTTTTGGCGGCCAAGCCTAGGATTCAGGCTGGGGTTATAAATGTACGGAAAGTCTATAAAAACATGTTATAATGGGAAGAAATGGCCTGCTAATGGCAGATTGGGAACAGATGGAGGCTGCAGGGCACCACAAGAACAGTAAAATGTCCTGAAGTTTAATTAATAGAATTCGTCAGAGGGATGACCCAGCCAATATGCTGTAATGCAGCATTACTGGTAGTGAATCTGTTTCCTAATTTCAGGTAATTTATCTAGCAAAGGAGGATGAGATGTTGACCCCCAGCTACTGAGAAGGTTGGAGGGTGCTGCATGTCTGTCATTTACTTTAGCTGAAGTCACCTTGGCTATTAAGTTAAGTCCAGGGGGCAAGGCCCCCTGGCCTGATATTATGCCTATTAATCTGATTAAGTTTAAACCTGAGGTCCTCTGCTTACCAACGTGTTTACCATGTTTTTGAGCAATAGGTTACATAGCTCATGGTCTCGCTCGATTATCATTCTGATTTTTAAGAAGAGCAACCTAAACATCCCTAGGTGCTATAGACCCATTTCATTGATTGATAGCACAGTGAGGATTCTAGGCAGGGTTGTGTTTTGTCGGCTTCAACCCTGGTCTAAAGAAACTAAAAACTGCGGGATGAACAGAAAGCAGCGCTGCCACGAGACAAGGCCTGGCGCAGCTGCGGAGCGACCAACCTGGGGGCCTGGCTCCCTGACACCTGCCGATCCACTCTGCGGGTGAAGGAGGGCCACGTCTGAGGTGTGATGGCGTGGTGCGGGGCCTAAGCAGCAAGACCGGGCTCCTGTTTAACATCGTCCCCCGTCCCCCCAGAGGGTGCTGTAGGCTGCGAGCCTGGATGTCCCTACAATGGGATGCAGGCTCTGTGAGGAGGTGGGAAGCGGCTGAGGGAAAGCCGTGACGTGAACTGGAGCATGCCCGCCCGCCTGGAAGCACCTAGGGGCCTCCGCCGCTGGCTCCGGATATCAAGGGCTGGGTCTGAGCGCGTGGCTGCCCAGGGGGCTCCCGCCTTCCCCCAAACCTGCCGGAGCCGAAATCAGCCATTGACCAGGCCGCACCTGACCACCGTGAGGCCTGCACTGCATGCAGGCGCGGCACCAGCGGATGGCGTTCTTGGAAGCCGCGGTGCGCTTCAAACAGCACTGAAGAGACCGCGTGACCCATCGAACAGACGTCACAAAGGGAGTTTCTACACGGGAGCCGGATAAGTGCCTCTCGTCTTGCCACCACTCAGCGCTCTTCCACTCAGATTACGCTATTGAACGCAAGCTGGAGACCGGGGAACTCCTCTGTTTGAGACTGGGACTGAGGGTGTGCTGGTACCAGTGACTGCTCTGCGCTGTGAGCCCTGAGGTGCTTAAAGCCTGTAATAGTGATGCTTACAGCTGAATCTAGCACAACAGCACTGAAGCAGGAGTAGGGGTACCACATCTCAGCGTATTTCCTCCTTCACGACCCATACCTGCTTAAGTGGGCACTGCCCTCATCTCCTTGCTGTGGAAGGTCTGCTAGCAATACTGCTTCCCGCGCCCAGAGACTCTCCACCTAACATGACTATCTGTGGACCCCCAGAACTGCCTGTTATTGAGGTCCTGCTCCCCACCTATTGACCTGGTTATAGAGCACTATTCTCAGACATATAAAGACCCCTACTTCATCTGCACTAATCTAACAGTGGCGCCTCTAGCGTTATGGCCATAGGGAGGGGGAAGAAGGACCGCTCTGTTAAAGACATGCTACTAAAGACCCCTGGCTCTCAGGCAGAGGGCCTGAAAGCCAGGGGTCTTTAGTAGCATGTCCTTCACAGAGCGGTCCCCCATCATGAGACCCATACTAACCGCTTGGGGCATGGGACTTGATGACGGAAAAGAATGGACTTACCTCCTTCCCTTCCCCTCTAACACCTATTGTAGGCAACCCAGACTTTGCCCCTGGCCTGGACTCTCTAGCTTTCCAACACTGTTACCTTGAAGGCTGCAGGCCCATATGCCAGGTACTCGATGAAGAGGTAATTCACCCCTTCGAGGATCTTCGTTATGACCTAGCCCAGCCTGAATCTGAATGCTTCCGCTACAGTCAAATACGGCACTGGGTGTTGCACACTACGGTACATCCTAAGGCACAAAGGCACCTTACCCCCTACGAGAAATGGCTACTTTCTAAAATGTCAAACGCCCACCTCATCACTGAGCTCTACTGCCTTCTTCGTCCTGTTGCTTCCCAGCACAAATCTCCCAGTCAGAGACGCTGGGAATCCGAAATAGGATGCACTTTCACACAGCAGGTATGTGGGGAATATCTACTTTAGCGCGAGACACACGGCCTTCAATGTCGCCGGCATTGAAACATCGATCAAAGTGGTTACCTATTGGTATCTCACACCTCATTGGTTGCATACAGCGACCCAGCTCGGGGGCTGATGTGCTGTCGCGATTGTGGCTCACTGGGCACGCTCTCTCTCCTGTTGTGGGACTGCCCTAAACTCACCCCTTATTGGACACAGGTGCTCGATGATATTGACACTCATTTCAACACACAACTACCCCGCTTCTCCACTTAAATTATATTGGGACTACTCAACGCCCTCACTTTCATCTCGCAGAGGCAGGCAGATTGGTCTTGCGCTGAGTGCACCTATGCAAAACATATTGTCGCAGTGGGGCACGGGGCATATTCCTACTTATCAGGGATGGTTACATCGATTGTGGAATGTTTTTGGCATGGAACGCATATCCTTCTCCTTGTTAAATCAAGGGACCTCCTTCCCAGACCTCTGGCTTCCATTTCTCTCGCTTCTGCCTTCGGAGTTCCGTGAACTCACTTGCGTAAAATATCTACGCCTCCAACGTCTCACAGAGACTTCCTGGGGTTCTACCTGAGGGTGATATGGACACTGCCCACATGTCCTATGAGAATAGATGCTCTCTTGATTTATATGCATGGTCCTGGGGGTGGGAGGGGGAACGGGGTTTGTTTCACAGTTTGAGGAATGTCATAGCTATTGGGCCATTGGTCACTAATTGCTTCATATTTGTAAAACTCAATAAAAGATTTAAACCATAAAGAAACAAAAATCATTAACTCCTGTCAGTATGGTTTCAGGTCAGGGCTGGGTACAGTGGAGCAGTGCCTGAATTTGCATCTGATTTTGGGAAAGTATAACATCGCTAGGTGCTGCCCAATGTTCCTCGCCTTTATGGACATGTCCACTGCATTCAATTGTGTTAATCAACCCAGATTGTGCCTACTCTTGTTGGATATGGGTTTGAGGTTTCTTTGGTAAGTTTTCTACATAGCCTTCATGTTCTTTTGTCAGTCAGAGTTCAATACGGCATTACGGGTGAACTGAATGACTCTTTTTATCTTTCTTGGGGATGGGGTGGGGGGGGTACTCTTTATATCAATAACCTAATATCCTTTCTTGTCAATGCCGCCGTTGATGTCTCACTGATGGGGAAGACCCGCAATCCAACATTATTATGCATGGATGACTCGGTTCTTATGGCCCATACCCTGAAAGCTCTTTGCAAACTTGTAAGGGCCCTTTGCATCTTTCATGTGTGAATTGGAGCTAGTCACTTACTTCAGCAAGTACCATATAATGGCTTGCGGCGCAGGCAACACTAACATTTTGAATTTACCTATTGGTGATAATATCATGACAGGGGTGAACGATTTCGCATATTTCGGTATTTATTTGGACTCTGAAGGTGCTGTCAAGCTTTCTTGGAGTTTAGTCGGACAGAGAGGTTAAGGGGTGAATTTGAGAAACCCTCTCTTGAGGATTATATCCAGCTCAGGGGTATTAGCTCTACTATTCTGTATTTAGATCCCCCAATAACTCAGTGGGAAAGGTCCCTTTTAGCTAGGTTCAGGCTGGGACACTGTGGTGATTACTTCAGCTTGGGCCTGACATATGTAGTAGCAGCCCGCGGTTTTGCCCTTGTGATGATGCATTTCCCCAGTCCTTACTGCATTTTCTGTATTTTTGTAAGTTTTTTAGGATGTATTTTGATTTATGTTTCAAACCTTTTTTAAAGCATTTAGCATTCAGGCAGTGCAGAATTTCGTTGCTTTATTTGCAACTTCTAGATAACGGTGAGGTGTGCTTCCGAGTTAGTTCCTTTTTGAAGGTGGGGGTTAAAGCACGTAAATCTATGGAAGGATAATTGGTCTTCAGTCCTGAGTTTTATTGTTACATGTCTGTTTAGTCAGACTATCTCTCTGCATGGGTTTTTTCTTTTTTTTATAATTCTGTTCTTAGCGGACTCTTGGAGGTTTTTGATATAAGAACTATTGGCTATTATGGTCCTGACATTGGTGGGAAAGGTGGTGGAGGGATCTACTCAGATGGACTTCCTTATAGTCAGTGATAGTTCAGTATCAGTTTGACAGCATCAAATAGCTGAGCCCTTTTGGTACATCAATCTCACAATAGTGATTTGCGCTGCTTTCCAATTGACCTTTAAAGTCCTTGTTCACTTTAAATACCAGTTTCTCTCCTAGCTTCCGGGGTGGCTTGGGGTGTGTTTATTGCTTCTCATTCCCTGCACCTTAAACAGGTGACTACTCGCCAAGGATATGTAAAGATGTAAAGTGATGACAATCACATTGAATCGTTTTTCTCAGAGATTTTGTAATGTTGTCATAAAAACAGGATCTCACCTTCATTGTTCTCTAGTCTGACTTCTTAGAACCTAAATATCTTTGACACAGTAATGACTGTGCAGATAGAAAGACAGATAGGGGCCAGATCCACATTTCATTTGAACTAGACTGCAACTGCATGTGAAAAGAGACAAAGTCACAATCCTATTTCAGGAGACATGCCAGAAGATGAAGACATATGAAGATTAAGTATGACAACACTCGCTTTGAACCCTTATGGCAATCCACCAGCATGCTTCTAGTGCATAATATCTCACACCACCTCTACCACAGGTAGACTTTGCATTTAAATTTCTAATACCATGTTTATTACTCAATGTTGACCTCACTGTTTTCTACATACAAGTGGACCACTGGGACCAAGGGCTTGTTGCTTGCTTATCGAGCATTCTTCCCCTTGTAATCTCTTGAAGATTAGACAGGACTCACTACATATCATCCAAGTCCTGCCAACTCCTATCGTCCTGTGCCTGGCCACCATTAGTACCCTCATCTGTCTTCTGCTTTTCCCTTTGTGTGCATGAGCACCGTATCATGTAGACTAAGAGCAGTCCTTACTGTAGATCTGGCACAGATTTGTATTTTCTGAACATCTTGATTGCCGCTGTGGTGCAATAGTTTCCTGTGGTGGTCCTACACCATTATCCCAAGTATAGTTCACCCCTGGTAGCATGTGGGATATGTAAGTAATTAATGGGAAATATGGATTAGCTGCACCACTGGTAATTGACAATTGTCATTCAAGTTTTTGAAAGCTTGTTATAGAGAATGTGAAATGTGAAAACATAGTGCAACATCAGACAATTGTAGAGAGCGTTACAGAGCTGTATGTAGTAAAAGAACAGTGCAGGCAAAAAACTCGTGCTGACAAGAGAATGGTAAAGAGTTCATTTGAGGACATAACAGAATGAATAACTTGAAAGGGTTGCAGTTAAAGGCCAACTCGAGTTTAGCAATGTTAGACTTGACTTTTTCAGCAGGTTCACCCCCAGACCTTTTGCTTTTTGGCATCTTGTTTTTGACCATGTTTTTGTTGGTTTTAGGAGGCTGGGCACTTTACCACTGCTATTCACTGCTAAAGTGCATATGCTGTACATGTAAATTGTGTTTATGGATTGGTGTGTCCATGATTGGCTTATTTAGTTTACTACTAAGTCCCTAGTACAGTGCACTGTGTGTGCCCAGGGCCTGTAAATCAAATGCTGCTAGTGGGCCTGCAGCACTGATTGTGCAACCCACACAGGCAGCCTTTCAAAGGTGCCCCAGACCTGCCACCGCAGTGTCTGTGCGCAGTTTTTACTACCATGTTGACCTGGCGAGTGCACCCAATTGCCAGGCTCAAACCTTTCATTTTCTTACATGTAAGGCACCCCTCAGGCAGGCCCAAGGTACCCCCGTAGGCAGGGTGTAGTGTATGTGAAAGGTAGGACATATACTGGTGTGTTTTACATGTCCTGATAGTGAAAGACTGTGTATTTCGTTTTTCACTATTGCAAGGCTATCTGTCCCATAGGCTGAAATGGGAGTTGCTTTGTAACATCTTACAAGCATAACTTTCCTTTGGGACAAGATAGAGAAATGGAGTTTAGACTTCCTGAACTCAGGATTTTAAAATACATCTTTTAGTAAAGATGATTTTGATATTGTTTATTTGAAAAAAACACTTTTATAAAATGGGTATTTTCTTGTCTAACCATCTATGTGCCTCTGCCTGTTGTGTATTCGCTGTCTGAGTTTTAGACTGACAGAGGCTGGTTTGTGCATTCACATTAGACAGACACCGAGGGGGTTGAGGTGTGTCCTGCCTTTCCTGGGTGAATCATAGCCAGGCTGAATAGACCTGGCTGCATTTAAAGTAGTGGGAGGAGTTGTTGCTTGCACCTGAATGGACTGTGTCTGTCTTCCACAATGCTGTCTCCACCCCCTGGAGTGAGCCTGGGAGGAGCCAGGCAGAACTGGATTATGTATGACAGCGGAACTTTGTGCCAACTTAAAATGCAAATGTGGTATAAATATTGGGGCCCTGACCCCAGAAATTTCGATTACTGCTGGACTAAAGAACCTGTCAGGAAGAAGAGTGGTAAGAACTTTGAGGAGAAACTACCACTTTGCTGTGTGCTTTGCTGGGTTGGCCTATAGTTGCTGCTTCTGTCTTGGGCATACTTGAGCTTACCTCCAGTTGGAAGTCTCAGGAAAATCAAAGACTTCAACATCCTCTGGGTACTGGCTTCTGGAACTGGATGTTTCAGCTGCCACAGAGGATGACGTTAACAATGCCACTTCCGGCTCTGTGTCCTTAAGGCACGGCAGAAGGAACAGCTGCACTTTGCACCGTAACCCTGATCTCACCGACGACACCGTCCAACACCTTCACCGAGCCGCTGCTTCCACTGTGACATGTGGGCACCGCACTCCGCACTGCCTCGCTTCACACTACCACCCTGGTATCCCCGACAATGCCGCAATGCCGTTACTGATGCCGCTGCCTGCACCATGACCTGTGGACACTGCTTGTGGAAAACACGGAACACTGTGCCGCTTCGCACCGCAGCCCTGGTCTCACCAACGACTCCGCTCCAAGCTGACATCGATGCAGCTGCTTGCACGGTGGTTTGGGGGCTCCGCTCGTAAGTTATACGATGCATCGCCCCATTCCACACCGCAGACTTGGCCCACTGACACCATAGCCATCGACTCAAGATCGTCAACTGATCCCTGCACAGTGACCAGTGGGCCCCGCACTCTGCATTGCCCCATCTCGCACCGCAGCCTTGGGTTTACCGACGACAGCGCTTCAGCAACGATGATGCCGCTGCTTGCATCGTGACCTGTCAGCACCGCAACGAGCATTGCTCTGCTTCGCACTGCAGCCCTAGTCTCACCGATGCCGCTGAATGACCTTCACCGAGCCGCTACCTTCAATGTGACCTGAGGGCACTGAACGTTGCACCGCTCTGCTTCATACCACAGCCCGGACACCTGCCGACGCCGGCTCTCCTGACTTCAAGCTCAAGGAGTTCGACCTGCAACGCATGTGACTTCAAGGGCCCGACGACTCCTGCACCGACTTCCGGAACCGACACCTGCTGACGCCGCTCCTCCGGAGCTCACCTCAAGGTCCGACGCCCTGCATCTCCAAAGGTTCTGTTTTACGGGTCTCCCCGACACCGTAGCTGGCCCACGACGTCAAGGTCAGCCTGAACTGTTGGATTTGTTGCACACGATGCCGTGATAGCCCCAGACGGAGCTATCTACTTCAAGGAACTTTATAAAAAGTCTATTTTTGCTTAATTGGTAATGTGGATTACTGTATGGTGGATTTTTGTCGTTTTGGTCTTGTTTAGTACAGATAAATATTGGATATTTTTCTAAAACTGGTGTGGTGTCCTTTAGTAGTGTTTTCACTGAATTACTGTTTGTTATGTGCAAATGCTTTACACACTACCTCTGGGATAAGCCTGACTGCTCGTGCCAAGCTACCAAGGGGGTGAGTAGGGGTTATTTTAGACAAGAATCCCCTTATCCTGACTAGAGTGGTGGTTTCTGCCTGGCTTAGGTGCAAACCCTAGCCAACCAGAAAACCCATTTCTAACAAGCAAGCTCAAAGATATTTATGGCTTTAGCACACCGGCACGTATTCTGTGCTTTCAATAGATTGGGAAAAGGATTAGACAATAGGAGCAGGAGATAGAATTATACAAAAACACACAGAATCTGATAAGAGGTCTTAGGTGCACAATGATAAAGCACACAAATGAACAATACGCATTTAACCCAAATACACATGCATTCAAAAGTAGAAGCATTTTTAGAAACTGCAATAAAGGATGTATTGTGAATTAGGTTAAAGTCAAGGGTCACAGGTAACCACATGCCTTTTGGTAATTTACTTATACCAATGTATAATCGTCTAGTAATGTATTTTTTGAACTTTTGCAACCTCTTTATAAACTGTATAAACTAGCTGTCTGTGAAGCAGCAAATTGAGACTAGCTGCTTGCTTGTGCGAGGAAGGTTGATCTCCCTGTCATAACACTAAAGAGCTGTTTTTACATTGCCAAAGAGGAGTCTGTCTTTTCTTCATTTTTTAAGTTTTCAAGTTACCCTGCAACAGTTGGTGAGCCAGTATTGGAGTCCTCTTACCGTAATACCACCTACCTCCCGTTGCATAGATTATTTCTCATTTTTGGATGAGGTAAGCAGACCCCGTGTTCTGCCTATTCACAGGGGATAGGTAGGATCTGCCTATTCATGGGGGATAGGTAGGATCCGGGGATAGCTGTCATCTAAAGGTGAGGACAATGCGGACTACGTTCCATGTTTTTGTTTATACTATATGACTTGTTTCCCAGATGTAGATATAAGGTTATAAGAGACATAAAGGTATCTCATGCAAGGTTGTGTACATGTGTTGCACAATATCAGGAAAGGCGCTACATAACCGGTTAACTTGTTATTCCCAATATAAGGTTGGAAGTGGTCAATGTGGGTAATTTGAAATTGGAAGGTGCCAATATGTGTTCCAAATGTTTGACATAGAGGGACAGCTGAAAAGCTGATGCCACTAAACTTTGCCTCCAGGTATGATCTGAACACTGAAATTACTATCCTAGACCTAATTTCTAGAAGTCATTACATGGTCTGAGAGACGCATGGTTTGAAAAAGTTATCCTCTCTGAGCGTGGAGGGAAGGGACCAGGGGTAGCTGATTGCATTTACCATTTAGAGTAGAAAAATTGTGATTAATATTTAGAAGTAGTTGAAGTGTTTTTAAAATGTTGATGGTGAATGTGCGTGTGAATGGAAATGTGGCCACAGAGTGACGTTGGTGTATAATGTTGTTACATAATGTTTCATAATGGTATTGTAATGTATAATGTTTAATATATGATTGACAAGATACAATTGTTGAATTTTCTTGTTTATGAGGAATTATATAAAGTTTTAAAAGTGGAGTAAGATTTGACCAGATAGATAAAAGTTAAAATTGTAGAAGTGTTAGAAATTGGAGTGATCATGGAGACTCTGTTAGAGCATATGCAAAAGACCTTTCCAAATGATCAGAGAAAATTGCAAAAATATTGTTTAGAATGGTTTAAAGCCACCCAGCAACACACATATCCCTGGCCAAAGGAAAGGACCTTTGATGACAAAATATCAGAGCATGTTAGTATGCATCTTAAAAGTAAATAAACAGCAGCCAAATTGCAGAAACGAGAAGCCACCTTAGCCTTATGGCAAGTCTTTTGTGAGAAGTCTAAGGACTCCTCAAAAGTTGATACCCCTAGTACCCTGTCTGCTCCCCTAACCCCATATGATCCTATGAGTACTTCACCCAAGGTACCTTGTATTTATCCACTTACGCGGCTACCGGAAGCCGCAGTGGGATTTGAGAACTCTGAAGTTAAGACCCTTTCACAATCCCCAAAAGTAATTCCTAATGTCGCCCCACTGAGGTCTAAACCTAAGCACACAAATACACCAACAGAAAGTAAGGGTGGGTGAATCCCAATTTTCAGGACAACTAGAAACGCGGTTTACACTGCTTTAGATTCAGCCTCTCCTTAGGAGGATAGAGATGAAGAGCAAGGTCCAAGAGATAGTGATGACCAATCTCATATTTCCTCAGCAACATCGCATTTGTTGCTGTGGAGAAGAGACACAACAGGAAGGGTAGTTAGGGAGAAAATATCTACCCCACAGATGATGCTAGATGGAGTGACTATGTGGATAGGTCTGCTATTATGGTGCAATGGCCAGTATCCCAAGAAAGAGATAGGTCTGAACATAGTCTACCACCTTGGCAGAAGGAGAAAGAGAACGTAATAGTTTCACCAGGAAGTGCTCAAGAATTGCTATCACGAAGTGAGGGTAGGACAGATGCAAGCGAAGGAAAGAAAGAAGGGTATTATGATGACCTTTCAGGACAGATTCAGGGAAGTTTTGGGAGGATGGCAAATAGAATAGAGTCTATACATAGGTGTGTAGATAACATGGGTGAAATACCTCAACCCCAAAGGAAAATCACTTTACTCATGATATTAGCACTCAAGAGACTTAAAATTTGATCACACAAGGGGTGCAATGGGATTGCCTAAACATACTAACACTAGAGAAAGAGAGCAGGAGATGTGTTCCAGAGCTAGGAACCCATGAGCGATAGAGCTTGAGTGATTGCGGTTTCAGGGAACACATGGCCAGCCGGACCCCAGGATGGGATCTTGTGAGGCTATGGGAGGATTTACACTACATGATAGATCAGTGCAGCAGATGAGTGCACAATCAGTTCTGCACAGTGCAGATTTCACCCCTAGTGAGATAGTTGCTGAAGGAGAGAATAGCTGGTACAGTGGTGTTCCATATGTGGATAGTTTGGTAGATTGGCTTGAAAGGTCTGCTCCAGAGATGAGTCCATGGCCACAAGAAGGGTACTTTGATCCATACGATATGGCACATGCTGAGGAATGCAGTCTTTATGGTGAGGGAGATCCAGACTGGGATTATCCCTATATGCGGAAATGTTTGCACGTGTGGCAAAAATATACCAGGCAGCACAATCCCCAACATTATGCCATTCCCATACGTCAGATGCCCCTGATACCCGAGGGTCCTGGGGCACCTCATTATGTTCCTTGGGCACAAATGGACAAGGAGAATCTCAAGAAATTGTTACAGCTGCTTTCAGAGGGTGCAGGAAAATTGATTAGAGCTTTTGAAAAGCAAACTGCAGGCATCACCTTGGCAGTAAGAGATATAAAGAGTCTGCTTAGCTGGATATGAAACAGACATTGTCTTTCAGAAAGCTGGAGTGAGAAATGCTACCCTCACTGAGACTAGATATGATGGATCCCCCTTTAACTTGATTAGGACAGTAGTTTTGGATGAGCTGAAAAAAATGTATCCTGACAAGCCAGACATTGGATCCCTCATGGCCCAGTCAATGCAACCAAATGAGGACCCCGCCCAGTTTCTTAGTAGGAAGAAGTTAAAATGGACCCAAGAAGAAGTCAGGGTTGGGAAGTAACGGGAGGAAATGCTGTGTTATTTTACAACATATTAAAGAAAGGGTTACCCTCTGATGTGCTGGATAACCTAAATAACATAGTGGCATTGGAAGCCAAGGCCTGGACAGAATTACAAGCGCACATAGTCCATTTTTGTAGTAAAAAGCAGGAGAAAGAAAGAAACAAGCAACAGGTGACAGAGAAAGCAGCAGCAAAATTAGTACAGCAAAAATTGGCAGAGAAAGGAGCAGTGGAAGAGGCTGAAGTGGCAGCTACCACTCAGATGACTGCAGTGTCTGTGGGATCAGCCCCAGGGACCACCCAAAAACTTTACCCATATCAACAGTATAATGTAAGGGCACAGGGAAGTAGTAGAGGAAGACGAGGAGTAATAGGAAGAGGCAGGATAGGTCTCCAGAGGATGCATCAAGTATGTCATTATTGTCTGAGATAAGGACATTTTATTAGAGACTGCAGAACTAAGAGATGGGATGAGCAAAATGGAAGGATAGGTGTTTATAATCAGCCAGTAAACACAGCAGTACAGCTACAGTCAAACCCGCAAATCATATATGTGCCTCAGATGCCACTCCAAAATGTGCAGCAACCAGTAATGCCTCAAGGACAAGTGCCACTACAGAAAAATTATCAAACACTCCCAATTGTGACTCTACCTCAAAGTGGACTGGGAGGTATAATTGTGAGGGGAAGAAATCCTTTCCAGATAAATTCAGTGGGAGGATATGCACAATGAGGGTGCCCACAGAGTATTTCTATGTATCCAGTATTATCAGTGACACACAGGCCAGATGAGGAACCCACTGTGATGGTAGCTATCAATAACAAGAGGTATGCATTCCTCATAGATACAGGAGCAACTCGATCCTATATTAGAGAGAGAAAATTTCCAATCTCTAATAGATCAATGGCCACTCAAGGATTTTATGGGAAAGTAATAAGGGTCCCATTTACTAACCCAGTAGAGATGGAAGTAGGAAGGAGGTGTATTGATTGATGTTTACTGTTTTCTCCAGCTGCCCCAGCTAATTTATTAGGGAGAGGTCTTATGGCCAAGTTAAATATGACCATTCATTTTGAGTCTGATGGTAATATGAGTTGTTCTACCCCTGGAGTTTCACCTTTCAGGATCATGGTAGTAACAGAAGATTCCTCAAATGGAGATCAAATGAGAGACTAACCTGCTGATATGGAAGTATTTACCATAGCAGTGTATACAATCATAGCAGAGACACCAGAGTTACTGGGAAGAGAGGTTCAGTTGCCAGAAGAGTTCCGTTTGCGGCAACAAAGGAAAGATTCTTGGATTCCTGATACTGAGTTAATATTGCAAATAAAGGCTTTAGAGGTAACACCAACTTATGGCGCTCTGATCATAACCATGTCGTATGGGCATGTGTTATATTCATTGAGCCAGGAAAAATAGAGAGATATTGGATGACCAACTGTTTGATGATGACAATTCTAAGAAAACAGTTGTAGATTCCATGAATGACATACTATTGAGTATAGAATTAGAAGTAAGGACGCCCACACCAGGTAGAGCTTTTGATTCTGTTAGGGAAGCAGATTTGTCCCAAGTACCAGACACTTTGTGGACTAAGGGTCCCCATGATGTAGGCCTCATCCGTACTGCTAAACCATTCATAATTACATTAAAGGAAGGTGCTTACCTAGAGTGAGGTAGTATCCTCTTTTTAAAGAAGCAGATGAGGGCATTGCCCCTACTATGGAGGCATTGTTGGAGCAAGAAGTAATTTACCCTGGAGTGTCTCTTTATAACACCCCGATATGACTGGTTAAGAAGTCCAAGGACAATACTTGGTGTATGGTTCAAGACCTGCGCCCCTTGAACAATGTAGTGTTACCAGAATTTCCAATTGTTCCTGACCCTTCCATCATTTTGAATAATATTCCTCAGGTTGTTAAATATTTCTCTGTTATCGATCTGAAGAATACCTTTTTATTTTTAGAATCCCTCTTCATCCAGACAGCCATTATATGACAGTGTTCTCCTATCGCGGGACTCAGTATTTGTATTCTCGTTTGCCTCAGGAGTATTGTGAGTCCCCTAGCATTTTTAACACATTGGTGAAAAATGATTTGCCAAATTTCTAATGTGACAGTACATTGTTGCAATATGTCGATGACATACTAATTTGTAGTCCTACAGAGCAGCAGTGTAGGAAAGATACCATATCTCTTCTAGTAACTCTTGCACAGAGAGGATACAAAGTAGAGCGAGACAAAGTCCAGTATTTTCAGGAGGAAGTCCATTATTTCAGACAATTACTGTCAGCTTCTGGTCGCCGAATAACCCTTGAAAGAGCAGCATCCATACATCAAATGAGCCAGAAACTGTTAAAGAAATGCAGATGTTTCTTGGTCTCTGTAATAACGTGAGTGTTCGAAATGGGGGTCTTTAGTTGGCAGAGGTATGCATCTTTGTCCAAGTAGGGACCCTTGCTTTTCATCAAGGTGAGGGAGTTACCCACTTTAGATAACCCCTGCTCACCCCCTTGGTAGCTGGGCACGAGCAGACAGGCTTATCCCAAAGGCAATGTGTAAAGTATTTGTACTGAAAACACACAGTGAAAACACCACAAATGGACACCACACCAGTTTAGAAAAAATAAAGTATCTATATCTAAACCAAACCACACCAAAACGACAAACATCCAACATGCATGTATCAAAATATCACTTTAGAACAGTTTTTGCAAAAATAGAACTTATAGCAACAAAATAGCTCCACCTGGGGCTATTACGGCATTCTGACAGGCATAAATCCAAGGTACGGTGCCGACTGCGAGGTGCGCGGCATTGGGCACGGAGTCACACGGACCCCCAAACAACAGTACCTTGGAAAACGAATTCTATGGACGACGCATGGCGCCGTGGAGGTGAGGCGTCGTTGCCGAGGACGATGTTGGTTCCCTGGTTGCCACAGGGAAGGCGAGGCATCATGTCTGCCAGGAGGCGACGTGTCGAGTCCAGGGCAGGGGAAGTTGGGAGCATCGGCGGTGAGGGGTCGGTTCGGGTAAGGCGATGCGAAGTCAAAGAGTTTGCGAAGTCACCCTCGTCGGTTAGCGGCTCCGCGATAACTTGATGCTGGTGCTGGGCAGTGACGGCATCGGTGCGAGCCAGTGTCAGGGAGGCCGATAACTGCAGGCGTCGGAGCTGCGGTGCAGGCAGTGTGTTGTACACTTCAAGAGCGGTGCCCCGGCCTCGGTGCAGGTCGCAGCGTCACTGGCGGTGGCGCTGACGGTATCGCAGTTGTTTTTCATCCTTTCTTTAAGTTTCTTCCAGCTCCCAACAGCAGGAATAACTTCCAGAGGCCCAGCACTGGAACAGGCTCCTCCTGGCAGGTCAGAACTCCCAGTAGTGGAGTTCAAGCTGGTGGTGAAGTCTTTGTGTCCCTGAGACATCAGGACAGGAGGCCAGCACACATAAGCCCTTGGAGATTCTTCTTAAAGCAGCTTCACAGCAAAGTTCCAGTCTTTGTCCTTTCCTTGGCAGAAGCAGCCACTGCAGGCCAACCCAGCAAAGCACACAAAGCAAAGGGGCAGTACTGCTCCTTATAGCTCTCCAGCTCTTCTCCTTGGCAAAGGTTCCTCTTGAGTCCAGAAGTGATCTAATTCTCTGGGGTTTAATGTCCATTACTTATACCTCAGTTTCTCTTTGTTCTCTTTATGGCAAGAGTCTCTGAGCCCGGTCCAAACCAGATCTGTCCTCTCTGGTGCAGCAACACAACAGGAGGTGGAGACAGCATTGTACAGAGGAGACACTGCCTATTCAGGTGCTAGTTAAACTCCTCCCACCACTCTAAATGTAGCCAAGGTCTATTCAGCCCAGCTGTGAGTCACCCATGAAAGGCAGGACACACCTCAACCCCCCTTGTGGCTGTCTACAGTGAATGCACATTCCCAGCCCCTGTCACTCCAAAACCAGACAGTAAATACACAAAACAGCAGAGGCACATAGAATGGTTAAATAAGAAAATGCCTACTTCCTAAAAGTGGCATTTTCAAACACACAATTTAAAAGCCATCTCCCTAGAAAGATGTGTTGTTAAATTCTGAGTTCAGAGAGCCTAAACTCCACTTCTCTATCTTGTCCCAATGGAAAGTTATACTTGTAAGATGTTACAAAGCAACACCCATGTTAGCCTATGGGAGAGATAGCCTTTCAATAGTGAAAAACGAAATTGGCAGTATTTCACTATCAGCACATGTCAAACTCACCAGTACATGTCCTACTTTTTCCATACACTGCACCTTGCCCTTGGGGGTGCCTTACATGTAAGAAAAGGGAAGGTTAGAGCCTGTCAAATGGGTGCACTTGCCAGGTCGACATGGCAGTTTAAAACTGCGTGGGCAGACACTGCAGTGGCAGGCCTGAGATACATTTACAGGGCTACTCATGTGAGAGGCACAATCAGTGCTGCAGGCCCACTAGTAGCATTTGATTTGAAGGCCCTGGGCCCACACAGTGCACTGTACTAGGGACTTACCAGTAAATTAAATATGCCAATCATGGATAACCAATCATAATTACAATTTACACAGAGAGCATATGCACTTTAGCACTGATCAGCAGTGGTAAAGTGCCCAGAGTCCTAAAGCCAACAAAAACAGGTCAGGAAAAATAGGAGGAAGAAGCAAAAAGTTTGGGGATAACCCTGCAAAAAGGCCATTTCCAACACAACCCCATTCCAGCCTAAAGCCAGGGTAGACCAATCCATACCTCGATGGGCTTCCCTGCTTGGGGCGATGGAACATGGAACCTGGCCCGCAACAGCAGGGGTCTATTCCCATTCTACACCTCCCTGAACCCAGTTGGGTCCCTCTAACCATACTCTCAAGTTCCACTAAGCTAACCCATGGGAAACGCTTCTCCTCTCCTGTGGACCCCATCTGTGCAGCACTTAAACTTACTTTGCTCACAGATGTGTCCCAGCAGGCAGGCAGTACCTACAGGGCCAACACAGTGGTGTGGCCCAGTCCACCCCCGGGGAGTGACTCATGTCCTCCTCCCAGGGGCAACTCTGTCCACCAGGACAGCAGGCCACAGTGGTCACTGACCGCTGTCAGTGATGAGAGCCAGGCCTCATGCGTCTTAGGGCTCTCTTACCTCTGTGGCATCAGAGAGTGGGGGGTGGTAGCCCCTGGTGCCTGGCACCCTTTGTCCACTCTCTCTCCTGCCAGGTCAGGGATGGCAACCTGACACTGACCCACCAGCCCAAGGTCTGTACCCTAAGGCTGGACAGGAGACTGTGGTGGGCCATCCCACACCCTGTCCTCCTCACTGGGGGCTCTGCACCCTCCCACCTGGAGCGGTACCTCCAGATTCCAGAATTGTCAGGGCACCTGTGGCAGGTGTCCTGCACAATTCTCCCACCAGCTCAGGGGTGCTATCCTGCAACTGGTACACCAGCCTAGGGTCTGTACCCTCAGGCTGGACAGGGGTGAGGCTTCCCTCTCCCTGCCCACCCTCCTGGGGCTCTGCACCCTCCCACCTGGAGCGGTACTCCCAGAAGACAAACCAGTAGGGGCACTGCTAGCAGTCGCCCCTTCCTCCAGGTCAGGGGGTCTGTACCCTTAGGCTGGACCTGTGCCTGGCAAGCCAGGACTTCTGGGGGAGTACACCCACCTCCCAAGGGAAACACACTCCTCATGAGTTGTGCGAGAGTCTGCCTGGCACAGGTCTCCAGCCTCCTGTCCACCTGACAGTGCATGAAGACCCGCCAGGCCAGAAGCGGCCTCACCAGGGTCAGTCCTGGTATGCTTTGACCTCAGTGCTGGCAACCCCTGACCCACTGGTCCTTCCACTGGGGACTGTCTCCCCCTCACCCCTTTTTCTAGACTCATGCACCCTCCCACCTGGAGTGGTGCTACCAGACACCAGAACTGGTGAGACGCTTGTTACAGCAACCCCCCCCCCCCAGCTCACCAGACGCCTTGGGATCCCCCTCAGGGGATGGCCTCTGGGTACAGACTAGGCCCCCCTTATGGTGTTCACTCACAGAACCAACCAGGCTCTGGGTTTTGGGAACCCTGGGACTCAGCCCACCCCCACTCCCTCTAATCAGAGACAGGACATGGGGCCCCTCACCCTTCCCACTACACTGGGACCTATCTGGGTCACTACCAACCTCCCCTACTTCACATGGTTGGGGAAAACCTGAGCCACCCCCTTCAGTATCACTCCCAAAAGCTTCTCCAGACCTTCTGAAATCCATCAAAAGGCCTGCCTCCTGCACCACCTACCTGGGATCAGAGAACTCATACTCCTCCGGGTGTTGGCATAGGTCTGGAAAACAGGGACTTAAAGCATGCTCTCCAACAATTGAGTCCCACAGCCCCTCACAGGTGTTAACTATGCTACCCTTCACCTCACCATCCAGTGCCTCGCAAACGTACTTCACATCACCCACCTGAGACTGGTAAGACAGTGTCTGACTGTGTTGTCACTCAACCTACACTCTTCTGCGTGGTCTCCATACTCACATACCAGGGCTTCTACCATGGGGGAACCCCTCTCCCTGTACCCTTCATCTAGAGTCAGTAGAGTGTCCCTCCCACCACTAGGATTATGATCCTCTGTGCCAGTTCCCCAATCCACCACAGGGACACTGCGCACCCCTGGAGCTACCTCATAAACCTGAACCCCCTGGTGTATGTCAATCCCCTCCTTCCAGTCAGACGCCACCTCTCTGGGTGTGTGTTCTGCTCCCTCAGCACTAGACATCACGGTTTCTCTGCCACAATCTGAGCTGGACTCTGCCCTCATGGCTTCCACCTCCAGCCCAGCAAAGCTCAGTTTTTGAGCTATACACTTTTCCTTTTCTTGGCCTAAGGCACTCTTGGCCTCAGCCCTCTTGAGTTCCCGGTCAAACTCTCTCAGCCTCCGCTCAACCACCTAGAAGACATTCATCTTTCTTTGTTTCTTCCTCACTGTCAGAGAAGTCCTCCTCCTCAGAATCATCTGGTAGTGTTTCTTCCCAGAGTCTGACCTCATAAGAATACAGGTGTGCCTCAAGATCCCTCCTTGTAGATCCTCTCTCCACAGGCAGCCCCATTTCCTTGAAAAAGGATTTTATCTCCTTCATCGTGTAAATGTACACATGCCAGAAGTTGATCGCCATTTTGTCAAGGCTTCACAGGTGTAACAACTTAACCAGAGTCTCAGTATCAAAAATGCATCCAGGAGGACACCAGAAACAGAAAAAACCAGTATGTGGTTGCGTAGTGATCTGCTCTAGACTAGTGATGTACACCAATCACTGTGGGTCAAGTACAAATATTAGTTCAATCCTCACCGCTGATCACCACTGTTAGGAATGGGGGTCTCTAGTTGGCAGAGGTATGAACCTTTGTCCAAGTAGTGACCCTTGCTTCCAGTCAGGGTAAGGGAGTTACACACTTTAGATAACCCCTGCTCACCCCCTTGGTAGCTTGGCACGAGCAGACAGGCTTATCCCAAAGGCAATGTGTAAAGTATTTGTACTCAAAACACACAGTAACACAGTGAAAACACCACAAATGGACACCACACCAGTTTAAAAAAATAAAGTATCTTTATCTAAACCAAACAAGACCAAAATGACAAAAACCCAACATACATAGATCGAAATAGCACTTAAAAACAGTTATTTCAAAAATAGAACTTGCAGAAACAAAATAACTCCACTTGGGGCTATTACGACGTTGTGGCAGGCATAAATCCAAAGATACAGCACCGACCACTAGGTGTGCAGCGTTGGGCATGGAGTCACACAGACCCCCAAACAACAGTACCTTGGAAACGAAGTCTATGGACGATGCACGGCATTGTGGAGGTGAGATGTCGATGCCGAGGTCGGTTACCTGGTTGCCACGGGGGAGACCCCCATTTCTAACAGTGAGACAATAGGTTTTTGATTACAGCACTTTAATAGCGCCTTTGCTGGCATCTATCAAACAAGCAAAAGACAGAAATGACAAGATAACATGGACACCAGAGATGAAGGAGACTTTTTAGAAATTAAAGACAGAGATAACAAATGCTCCAGTTTTGGGAACTCCCAATTATACCAATGAGTTTTATTTCTTTTGTCATTGCAATGCTCAAGTGATAACAGCTGTCCTTACACAGAAATGTCTTTTAGGACACAAACCAATTGCACAATTTAGTGGACAATTGGATTCAGTGATGAGAGGACACTATCCTTGCGAACAAGCTCTTGCCACTGCAGCCTTTGCAGTGCAGAAGAGCATCCCCATTGCTATGGGGCCACCTTTGGCACTCTATGCGGAGCATGCAGTGTTTCCTATCATTCAGAAGGCTAAGACTACTCTAACTACACAGAGAGTGTCAGGATATGAGGTGATACTGTCACTACCTGCGACATTCTTTGTCCATCCTATATTAGACTCTGAGCATGATGCTCATGACTGTGCAACTTACATTCCTAATAATTCCAGTCAAGCAACAGAGGATCCTATACCAGGTAGCATTGTCTATTTTGTTGATGGTGGTTCTACTTTTGACCAGGATACAGGAGTAAGACACACAGGTGCAGCAGTAGTCAGAGCACAACAGCATTATTCTTCTGATACACTCCACATAGCAGAACAGTTAACATTACCAGAACGTTATTCTGCACAAGCAGCAACATTGATAGCACTCTTAACAGAGGCATCAATTGACGGCTGATGCCAGGGCTTGTTGCGCTAGGACATTCGATATATATGAAACTAATGTGAGGTGCAGAAACAGCAGTCCGCCGTCAAAGTATCTCTGTTCACTCCACATAGCAGAACAGTTAACATTACTAGAACATTATTCTGCACAAGCAGCAACATTGATAGCACTCTTAAGCAAGGAGGAAGGAAAGTCATAATGATTTATTCAGATTCAACTTATGTGACTACCACTGTACATTCCAGCATTATGAGATGGAGTAGGAGAGGTTTCTTTAAGTCAGACTGAAGTCCTGTTATGCATAGGACCCTCCTAGAGGCTCTAATAGAGGCTCTTGCGTTACCACAGGCAGTGGTTGTTGTGAAATGTGCAGCACATACAATTGGACAGGATTTTGTGTCTTGGGGTAATGCACTAGCAGATTGGGCGCTAAAAATGCATCTAGGCGCACTCCCCCGCCTGTGCCATCAGGTTCACAACATGTCCCTGTTTTGGTGGCTCAGACTGCCTCACCGCCTGAATCTGAATCTAACACTAACACAGAAAATGCCACACCTCATTATGCTGAGACAACACGTTTACATCTGCAAGAATTGCAGGAAGCTGCTCCACCACATGAGAAACAGTTATGGGAGGATAGAGGATGCTCCCAGTCAGGGGATGACCTAATATACAGGCAACTATCTACAGGTAAACCAGTGATGCCATAAGCTTTACTTATGATAGCTCTTGATCCGTTGCATTTTCCAGCTCATAGTTCATTAGATCACTTGTCTATGCAAATACAACAAGACTGGTTTGTTCCCAAATTGCATGATATTCTTACCATGTACCTTCATAACTGCATTGTATGCAAATAATTTTCTCCCTATCCCGTGTTGAAAACTCTACCATTCCACAACCACAAGGTCCTTTTAAAGCCCTCCATATTGGCTTTCTGTACATGATTGATAGGTGTAACAACTATTGGTACCTCATAGTTGTGGTTTGTCCTTTATCCCGATGGATTGAAGCAGGACCATGCATCCATTGTTATGCTAAGTCAGATGCTACATTTCTTATTCGTGAAGTAATTCCACGATGGGGAATTCCAGAAGGGATAAGATCTGACAAAGGCATCCTCTTTGTTAATTCAATCTCTATGCATCTTCGGACAATGTTAGAGATAAAACATAAATTATCCTCTGCGTACCACCCCAAAGTAATGGTATCGTTGAGAGCCTGAATGGCCTCTTGAAGAGTAAGTCAGTAGCTATGTGCTACATTGCACAAGAAGTGGTTATATTGTCTACCATTGGCACTCTTTCCCCTTAGGAATACGCCCAGTTCTGATCATCACCTGACACCCAATCAGATAGGAAGAGGGAGACCTATGAATGTACAGGTAGGTACCCAACTCTAGGAGTAATGTGCAGGGAGAAAGCACAGTGGAAATCCTGACTGATGAAGTGCACATTTTTTTTTTTCCATTAATCAAAGTTGCAAAGTTTATTTCATAACAGGCAACTAAAGGGAAGGAGAAGCGCACCACCGCTGTGGTCAACCTCATAGGTGGCCAGGTCTACATATGAAACTTTGTTAAAAAATGGAAGGAGAATCGATTAGACGGACCATTCTTAGTGACCACGGTGACTCCTCAAGGTGGATGGCAGGAAGCCTTGGTTTCACCTTACAGACATTCGTCTGAACACAGCATTTCTCCAAACATCATAGACAATATAAATGGAACAAGAGAGGGGAAGATTGTCATTGTGAAAATATCCCCCTCCACCTCTACTTTTTGACAATTTTTGTGAAAAACAGCACAAGAGTTAAGTATTTTTGTTTTTCTTTTTTGTGTCTTAATGCTACCTTTTCTATTGTTGCTCTTCTATAGCAGCGGATCTTCTACTTCTAACATTATACATCTGCAAAGAGAACTCTCCACTCGTGGCAATGTGTCCCATAACGTTCATTGCTGCTGCTGGGGCGAGCCCGGAGAAACGCAGAGAGACACCACTGGGGGAACTACAATCCCCGTTATCCCTTGCCATCCCTTGCTGCCTGATTGGTGTTGCCTCGTGCATAGAACTGCGCCATAGTCCCGCGGCACGGGCCGCGGCGAGGCCAAAGGCAGGCCCCTCTGCGACTGTCAACAGCCGGAAGAGGCCGGGTCTTGCCCTTCCTCTTGGCCCTTAATGTAACTTAATTTGGCATTTTTCGGATAACATAACTCAATGGGGAAAAGAAAGTTGGGGTCAAGTGCCCCTGGAGGAGATACAATTACCCCCATTGATTCCTTCCTGGTACGGGAGGCTGGGGTAATTTCCAAGGAGATAGAACTGACTGGAAGGAGACTTTGAATGGAAATTGCCAGGAGTGATCGTGGCTTGACCCCCCAAGCTGAAAGAGGATGAACCCAGCTGCCAGAGTTAATATATTTGCCAGCCGATACACCTCCTACGGCAATTGAGGATTCTTTTGACATGAATAACTTTTCCGCTACAGAGTCCCCGGTCAAAAAAAAAAGAGGGGGGAGAAGGCGATGTCAAGCCGTAAGGGGACGGCTGTGAAGCTGGATATGGGTGATGTTGGCACCATTAATATTCCACCTTGAAGGGATTGAGGCAAAGTTATCTAATAACTGAAGCCACAGCCCCTGTGTTCTCAAGGGGTCTGATCTCATCGAGGTTCCATCCGCTGTGCCCCAAGGGTTTGACAGGTCTGTAGAGAGCACACGTTATGTTTGTATAGGTGCAAGGAGGTCTATGCCTACAGGCCCTCAGGTGGTGACAGAGGGGCCTAGCAACACTTTATCAGTAGTGCCAAGTGTGCCGCTATCTTTGTAGGAGAAGGGGCACATTGTGTACCTAATGATAAAATTGCTAATGGTCGAAAGTTGTGCAACAGAGTAGGGCCAAGGAGCAGGACACAATTGACTGTAATAGGTTGTCCACATCACAGAGGGTTGATACCACTTTATTACATCTCCCCCCGGAGTCTGTACTGCTAGTAGGGGTTCTAATCTGGATACCCCCTATTAAAATGGGTGCGAGGGAAACAACGGCCCATCTCATGGGCTAGGTGAAACATTGGTGTGATCATATTCTAGTGTATGGACCTTTTTTTCACAACACATCATTATGGCGAGAAGAGTTGGATGGGTGAGTCGCAAAGGGAAAACATTGAAGGGGACTGTTTTGTAGTTAATCTAAGGCATCCCAGATTTGCGAAAGATTTTATTCAGGGCAGATTCATTACCCACGACAAGGCCACAGTAATTCGGATCCATATCTTGCAATGCTTTTACCCTTCATTTTGTTCCCACTCAGATGATAAATGAGGGCCCCTACCTAATTCACATGTGATGTCAGGTGGTGCGGATCTATGTAGGGAAACATTGCTAAAGAATAGGATTGCACCTCTGTGTGGGCTGGATGATAACGACTGACTGAGCTCGCCACCAGTAAGTGTCACCCTCCCCCGTGTCCAGGGAAAGCAGGATGAGTGTATTATCCCGACTGAGCCCACGTATGGGCAGAAGCCCCTGCTAAATGTTATGAGTTGGAATATCGCTGGGTTGAAAGCCAAAAGGGCTGATGCAAGTTGGTTGGAAGCTCTTGGTGGCAAATATTTTGTGGCCATGCAGGAAATGTGGGCTGTAGACCATTCCATTTGTTTAGATGTTGTTTCTCCTTTTTCAAGCTGCGTCTCTCTAACCCTCGGGGTGCGTAAAGGGCGGTCTTCTTACCCTAGTCTCCCTTGAAATCCCCTGAATCTCATCCCTGGTGGAAACAGGTTCTTTCAACCTGCTGGCAATAGAGTTTGTATTTAACAGCAGTCCATTATTGTTGGTGGTAAATTTTTATAATTCCTTTGCCAACAGTGTACCGTTGGAACATATACCTAAAATGTTTTTTGGAAGGCTATGGGGAGAAAAGGACGTCGTTGTACCAAGTTTTAATCCTAGGTGACTTTAATGTTCACTTGTACCAACGAGGCTATGTTTTAGATATAGGGTATTTTGATGTTAGCCCCCGTGCAAAACACTTTGAACATACAGAGCAGAGTGATTTGCTGGAGGATGCCATGACGAGCAGCGATTTGCACTATATTGAGCAGACGGGGGAGGGTTAAGCTACTCCTTCATTCACGGGTAGGGGTTGTTATTCCATCATTGATTTTTTTATTGTGTCAGCACCTTTGGCTTCTTTAGTCAAGTCCTTGAGAGTAAAATGGAATAATTTCAGTGATCACCACCCTGTCGTGCTGGAACTGGCTTGGGGGCTAGATTTGGAAGGAAACTCAAGGATAGGTCTTTCTAACGATGTTATCAGCACCAAGGATCAGGCTCAGAGACTTAAGTGGGATAGGGTGATCCCAAGGTATTTTTAGAGAATCTTTACCTGGCAAATGCGGGGGATATTGCCCTGTGCTTTGAGAATATTAAGTAGGAATACAACGTTCACAATGCCTTTAATAGGTTATGTGGGCAGATCACTTCCAATCTTACGACCCGAGGAAGATATGGTAATAACAAAGAGGATAAATGGTTTGATAGTAACTGCTCCAGGGCACATAGAAACCTGTTAGCTGCCCTGAAGAAAACACCAAGGGATGAGGCCAAGATACAGGCCTGCAGGAAAGCATATAAATCAGCGACCTTTTTGTGCAAAAAATAAATCAAAGATCAAGCTAGGCAGGAATTACTGCAGCCTAGTGTCTCATGTAATAGTGCCAATTTTGGGACATTGTAAATAGATAGTTCTCGGTTCAGGGAATTCCATGGTGGATTGCAACATCGCCTCCGATAGACGGGTATCACACTTTCAGGGGATGTATAGCAGAGGGTGTGAGAAGGGGTGTGATGGTTCATGGGAGCCTGGTAGTGATATTTCTCCTTTGAACTTTAGTGATGAAGAGGTGTGTAAAGCCATTCTTGCTACGGCTGGGGGGGGGGGTGTAGCTCAGGGCCCCGACGGGGTCGTACCAGACCTTCATAAGGCCGATCCCCAAATTTGAGTAAAGATTTTGTAGCATGTATTTAATGCAGCTTATAACAAAGGACTTCCCTTATCTTGGTCTAAATCAATTATTCTACCATATTCAAAAAAGGATCAAGGAATGACCCGCTACGCTACCGTCTCATCTCCCGAATAGATTCTGCTGCAAAAATTATGGGGAGGGTAGTGTTGGATAGACTAATACCCTGGCTTGACAACAACAATGTAATTTCGGATTTCCAATATGGCTTTAGGAAGGGGAGAGGGACATTGGGCCAGTGTTTTAATTTGCAGATGATTGTTGGTAAATGCGCTCTAACCAAGGGCGGGTGTCTTTATATGGCATTCATGGATCTCACCTCGGCCTTCAAATGAGTTAATAGATCTAAGCTCTAGCCCCTACTCATTGAAATGGGCGTGGAGGTTGAGCTAGTGGCATTTTTACACAGTCTTCACTCCAACCTCTCAGCTTAGGTGAGGTACAATGAGGATGGTAGTCTGTCCGCCCCTTGGGTAGTTCAAAGGGGGGTAAGACAGAGGAGCATCCTGGTGCTTCTGTTATTTATCCTTTACATAAATCAATTGGGTGATTTACTATCAGCCGCCTAATGAGATATTCCTAGGGCTGGATCTAAGTTAATTCCCACATTATTGTATACTGATGATGCAATTTTGATTGCTAGGACCCCAGTGGGTCTTCAACATCTTTTGGATGCCTTTATTGATTTTATGGACTCACTGGACCTTTCTTCAAACTTTGCCAAGTCACATACAATAATGATTGGTCATCGAAAGATATCCGGTAAAAAATGTTTTGGTAATGGGGTAGAACTAACCAAAGTAGCTACCTTTCCATATTTGGGTGTACTCTCTGATGACAGGAGACCTGGATCTAGCAAAATACCCTAAAGAAGAATATTTTATTGAGAGCGATTGCTGCGACAATGGACTTTGCTAAGAGAGTAGGTGCCAAACCAGTGCAGGCCCTGTTTAAGGTCTACGTAGAGAAATGTATCCTTATGGCAGTTATGGGTGTGACGTATGGGGGTATAAAGATGCCAGAGAGCTCGAAGTACTAGAAAATAATTTTCCGCGTAGGCTCCTGGCGTTTCCCGCAAGTACCCTTTTCTTCGTGGTGCATGATGAATTAGGTTTAGGATAGCTCTCAGATCTCATTGCACTGACTCCCGTTATGCGCTGGCTCAGAATCTGGACCAATCCCACACTTTCACTTATTCAGCTAGTGATTGATGACTGCAGATCGCTTGAAGGAGCACTTCGCATCCCTTGGTTATGATATGTTAAAAATATGCTGGGGAGAGTGGGATGCCCAGAGTTATTTGTTAACCGTAAAACACTGAGGGAAAGGGATTTGCTGGAGCAAAAAATAAGTTGCTCTCACACAGGATGGGGAATAGAGAGGAAAGGGAGCTTTCTAAACCTTTGTTGAAACAAGATATTTTATTGACAACAAGCTCACCAGGAGAACCATATTTGTTGATTGTTAATAACCCCCATCCCCGTTTCTTATTGACGAGGTTCAGGCTTAATCTAATAAACTGGCTTTTAGCTGTCCCAAAAAGTTTTCATAAAATTGGGGAGTTGAAACCCTGCCTCTGTGATAATTCCTCACCACAAGATACTATGCACTTTATATTGTTTTGTGATTTTTATCTGACATTAATGTACCGTTTTATTGTCCTCTTGGTAATAGAAAACTAATTTGTACAAGTAAAACCAGCATTGTTGTATTTACAAATGCTTTTGTCTCCCACGGTCTGCTTTGAGGTCGCAATGTTTCTTTCTGGTGCCCTTCGACTCAGGAAAACGTTATTTTGTTACTAGGGGTCCCCACATAATGAGTTGTTAATCCCGTTTTTTTCAGATGTAATTGTTGGCAAATCTGGTTTTGATTGTTGCTTTTTAGTCATTGCACTGTGTTTTTAAACTTTTAATGTATGTATTTTTATCTTTTATATTTAATTATGTACATGTTTTTAATGGCTTTGTCGACTTTATATGATTTTGAATTACCGAATAAAGAATTTATGACTGACTATGTCCCATAATGTCCATACCAGACTATCAGATAATAAGTGTTATCAGCATATGTCAGATATAGGTTCAGAAAGTACTAATGAATCATATTTCTTGTGCTCTCTAATTCCTCATGCCACCGGATCAGATAGCTACATTCAACGAAAGAAGAACCCCCAAGCACAGCTTTATGTCTATTACATCTCTACTTGTTTAGGATTAAGGCCCAAATGCAACTAACACACGTTTTCTAGTCGATTCCACAAAATATGAATTCAGCAGGAGTTCTATACATTCTTAAAGATAGACAGGACATTAAGGATGAGATATCATGCATGAAGAAGACAGGTCATTCCACTACTGTAGAATGGATCCAAATGGTCTTAGATTTAAGATTTTTAGGACTGGCACGCCCACCCACTGAGTGCAGTAGCTATTTAGTACATCCTTAACGCTCAGATTGCGTGTGTCTGCCAGGATTTAGAGTCACTGGATCAGTTTTTGCCCATGATCAATGGCATTCTGATATCGAATTCTCCTGTAGGATAATGTCTTTATGGAATGGTACTGATGTTAGGATGTAGTAAAGAAATGTGCGTGTATCTGGAACGAAAACGATGCACATTTCACTTAGATAGTACAGTAAGTCATCAGACAGTCATGAAACTATCGTCTGTTTCTTTATGTTTCAGAGGAAACAGCACTATTAATGTAGGACACAATGATGGTTGTAGGGCCACAATAGAGAACGCCGACATACAGGGGGGCACCTCCAGCCTGATGGACTGCTATTGACAATGTGGAGAATTACTGTACGCGCAATTACCACTGAACTGGGGAGTCCTCTGCTCCTTCGTTACCTTGCATGCACCTGTTTTGGTAATTATTGGAATAAATATTTCAAGCTTACATGAACATTCCACGAGCCGTCCAACGACTTTGTTACACCACCATTGAAGGAAAGGAGCTGCAGAGTACTAGAGCATCAATGTTTGGAACGATATTCCCCTAGAGCACCGCTTGTTCAACGATGCACAGTTGTTCTTTGGAAGCATTCTGCCGTTTGTTCAGGCCAAAGCTCAATAGCTGCAGATAACTTGATGGGAACTTCTCAAGACTATCAATAATACAAAGGACGGATTTAATACCATAAAGGAAGAGCTGATTGCTATGAGAATGATGGTAATGCAGCACCGCTATGTGCTTGACATTATGACTGCAATGCAAGGAGGGGTATGCGAAAAAATTGGAACTATGCGCTGTACTTTCATCCCAGCAAATTATGCGAATAATGGAACTTTATCAGAGGCTATACAAACTTTGCATAACCTACAGAAGAAAATGGTAGATGAAGGAGGTGCCCTAGATAATTTATTTAGTGGGTGGGAGTCATTACTTCCATCCTGGATGTCGGAACTGTTGGGAGTCTTGTTGCCAACTATTGTGGCCTTACTAATGTTTTATTGTGTTGTACAACTGATCCTAGCATGTTGTAGAAGGATAGGTACAAAGGCAGGAGGAATGTTTCCAATAGGACACCAACACATGTAGTAGATTCTCAGGGCAACATGTATCACTTAGTGCCAAGTAGACCAAGGTTTAGATCCAGTAGTTGAAATACCAACTAGAGGGGGGAATGTTATGGAGAATGTGAAATGTAAAAACATAGCGCAACAGCAGACAACAATAGAGAGCGTTACACAGCTATACGTGGTAAAACAACAGTGCAGGCCAAAATCTTGTGCCGTCAAGAGAGAAGTAAAGAGTTCATTTGAGGACATAACAGAATGAATAACTTGAAAGGGTTGCAGTTAATGGCCAACTTGAGTATAGCATGCTCAAAGACATTTATGGCCTTAGCACACTGGCACTTGTTCTGTGCTTTCAATAGATTGGGAAAATGATTAGACAATAGGAACAGGAGATCAAATTAGCCGAAAACATGCAGAATCTGATAAGAGGTCTTAGGCGCACAATGATAAAGCCCACAAATGCAATAAAGGAAAGGATGTATAGTGAGTTAGGTTAAAATCAAGGGTCACAGGTGACCATATACCTTTTTGTAATTTGCATGTACCAATCGTCTAGAAGTGTATTTTTTTAACATTTGTAACCCTCATTGTTCAACTCTGTATAAAAAATAGCTGTCTGTGAAGCAGCAAATTGAGACTGGCTACTTTCTTCTGTGTGGGAGGTCAGTCTCGCTGTCGTGACAGTGAAGAGCTGTTTTTACATTGCCAAAGAGGAGTCTGTCTTTTCTTCATTTTTTAAGTTACCCTGCAACAAGCTCATGCATGGTGGCATGGTGTGCAAAATAGCAATGGACTGGGATGCCGCCCTGAATAATTTCATGTGATTTCGATTAATTCAAGCATTCGCAACCATCACTTTTTTGCATACATCAGTGTGGTGACTTGAGTGGGATGGGTAGGACCAGACGTAGACCCCTGCACACTGTGCCACTGGAACCAAGCTATACCCGACTGATGAGGCCTGATAAGGGTGAAAACAGTCTTGGATTGTTTGTGTTCCTGTTCAGGGAGGACCTGGCCTGGCCGTTTGGGCTGGACTTTTCCTTAGGTAGCAGGGTCAAGACTGATTTGCAAATGGCTGGGCCTGAACTGGGATAACTTGGTGTGCAAAATAATGATGGACTGGGATGAGGCCCCGACTTATTACCAATGACGGAGATTAATTTAGGCATTCCATCCATCACTTCTGTGTACTCTTCAGTGCGATGCCCTAAGTGCAACTGCTCTGCCCAGACATGTACCCCCTGCACACTGTGCCACTGGAACCAAGTTATTCCAGACTGATGACCCCTAATAACGGTCTAACCGGTCTTGAGTTGCTTGTGTTCCAGTTCGGGAGGCTTGGCCTGGCGGTTCAGGCTGGACTGTTCCTATTGTAGCAGGATCAAGGACTGATTTACCTATGGCAGGGTCCAAACTGAGGTGATATGGTGTGCAAAATAATAATGAACCGGATGCACCCTGAGTTATCAGTGGCTGAGATTAATTTAAGCATTCCATCCTTCACTTTTTGGTATACTATGGTTTGTGTAAAGAAACAATCGGGAACATGTTCATAACGGAATATGATTTTGTGGCCCTATTTCAATTGGCGATTGTTGGAGTTGTTACGAACAGTATAAATAGAAACTGTTGCACTTTATTACCAAAGGTTTTTACAAAAATAATTATTCTACTGGCTATTGCATATCTATTGGTTAAATATATTTTTCAAAGGAAAATGAGACACCTAAGAAGTAAGGTTTTGAGGATGTTACATGCTTCTTGGTTTTTAGGTCTAGCGTTAGCTAAGACCTTTTGATTTTACTGAAATTATATGTTGATAAAGTTACTTAAAAGGGCTTTCAGCCACCTCTCTTCATCCATTGGTCTGTTGTTGTGTCATTCACATTTTGCGTCCACCTTCTATAGCATACAGCATGGGGCAATGATCAGCCTACTTCAGCCACTGACTAACTTCACTTCGAGTGACTGCATTTAACCCTTTCACAAGGAGCACATCTGCATACGAGGGAAATCCGTTCAGTGCCAGTGTTTTTTGTTTTACATTATTATTACTTAAGTGTTGTCTTTTGTTCATAGAGCCTGATGTGGTAGCAGGACGGTTGCTACCAGATGTGAGCACAGGATACATTTCAGGTTTAAAAGTTCCTGGCTCCAGCCAAATTCCTTTTGGAGTGGCCTTTGTTTATCTGACTGCACTTTTTCACACCATACCAGCAGGACACATGAACTCTCAATATACGTATATGAGGATGATCTATCTTTGCAACCCTGTCTGTCATTCCTTATATCCTTACATCTTCTCCCTTCTTTCCTTCTTTTTTCCTTTCATTCTTTCCTCATTCTTTCCTCTGTCTTTTCTTCTTGTCTTCCTCTTTCTTTCTTTGCCTCCTTCTCTCTTTCTTTCTTTCCTTTTTTCCTTTCTTTCTTTACCTCTTTCTTTTTTCTTTCTTGCCTTTCTCCTTCGTTCTTGTCTTCCTTTCTTTCTTGTCTTTCTTTCTTTCGTTCTTTCTTTGTCTTTTTTCTTTCTTTCTTGTCTTCCTCCTTCTTTCTTTGCTTCTTGCCTTCATCTTTCTTAATGTCTTTCTTGCCTTCCTCTTTCTTTCCTTTCTTTCATTCTTGTCTTTCTTTCTTGTCTTCCTCTCTTTGTCTTTCTTTCTCTCTTTCTCTCTTTCTTTCTTTCATAAAGGCAAGAGGCTGGCAGGTAAAGCTTTTGATTTTACTAAAATTGTGTGTATAACATGTTTACTTATGGGGGGTTTAGCAAGTCTTTCTGCATTAGGTTGTGGTTGTGTCATCCATATTTTTCTTCTAGCCAGATCAAGGGGCAGTGTGTCAGTCCACTTAAACAATTGGCTGACTTCGCTATAGTTACTAATTTCTGCCCTTCCACAAGGAGCATAAAGTAGTTCCCTTCAGTGCCAGGGAGTACTATTGCAATGTGTGCTTTTTTGAGACCAAAACAACATTTTTGCACTTAGTCAATGTTTTTTTTAGATTCATGAGGGCCCTGCTGCTTCCCAAACAATGTTTTGCAAAAAACATGAGAAAACAAAACAAGAATTTCCAAAAGGCTGGCTGTCAATGCCAACAGGCCTTTAGGCTTTGCCAGTGCTTATTAACAGTGTATCGAGTGACCACTCATTTATTCATTTATTATTTTCTCTTTTGTTTATGTAGGTGCTTGAAATGTAATTAATGTTCCTCGGTCCATGGATATCACGTATCTGCCCTTCATCAGGATGGACTGGGCCAGGTTTGTACACCTTCCAATTGTATGTTCTTCCATAGAGATTAAGTAGAGAATTCCATTAAATGTGAATGTTTCCCTCTTGATTCTATAAACAGTATTAGAAACGGAACCACCACCATCATTAGGTCGAGCCTAGAGTAGCGCGCAAGCGCTGCTTCTGGCGAAGACTTTATGTAGTGGGCATTTGAAAGCTGACCACACGCTCGTGCACAATGGCCTTTTCCCTGCGGTTACCCGCAGGGCCGCCATCTGTTTGCAATTATCGTGCCCAGACGCGGGCGCGATAATTGAAAACACATGGCCATTGTGCACGAGCGTGTGGTCAGCTCAGCAGGCTGCCGCGCTCGCTCGCCCCCGCTCCTCTCTCATGCTGCCGACGTCTCTGCTGTCCAGCGCTTCACTTGTGCTGACGCTGCCTCCCTCCTCCGTCTTTTCTGTGCTGCAAGCAGGCAGCCGACTTCAATGATTTTTATATTCGGCAAGGAACATGCTAATAAAGCCAAGTAAAAATAAATAAATAAAGAATACATCTACCCAGGCCATCACATACAAGCACAAACCATCGACATTCATGCCAACTGCGGCTTCTGGATGTCTAAAATAGCCTCTTTATAAAAAGCGTTACCAAAATTTATTTCAAAACTCAGGTAGTGTGCGTCTGGTCACTGCGCACACCTTGACTTTTAACTAGGTAAAACATAGAGAGACCGCATCTATTTTGTTCGGTTACAAAGTTGTAACAGAGCTCTAATCCACAACCCTCTGCCCTACACACAGCCACGACCAATCTTTTACAGCTGCCCGACCAAACCTCTAGCTATAAACCAGCTCCCTCCAGGCACATCATCCACTGCCGCTCTGCACTCGGAATCCCTCACTGTCCGTCTGCCGACAACCAAAGTCCAGAGAATTCATAAAGGGAGAATTCTACCTTGAGGCAGCGAGAAGCAGAGATCCTTCGGACGAGCGCTTTCCTGTTTACAGTACACTCCCTGGAGTACACGCAGTTCTCGCAATCCTAAAGAGGTGCGTCTCAGGCATCAGCTGTATCTTAAAATGTGAATCAGTGAGATACATGTCACAGTTACGTTACGGAAATACCCGATTTAATCACTTTTAAGACAAATACTGGTGTGGTAAACTCCTCTTTCCTTGTAGTGACGCGATGCATAGCATCTCCAGGCACGTCTACGCTGTACTCGCTTCTCACTCCGAATGGGTATTTTGTTTTTCTCGTGTTGGCATAAAGATTAGCATAACATCAAGCACCCGCTGCAAACTGTTTTAACACTGCGGGAAATGCATCCGTCCCCAGCCTCTAAATGCGCACAAAATGAGGTGCAGTCTCCACATCAGAAAGCTTCCCGCTCCAAGAAGAACAAGCATTGGCATAGCCAATAGGTCTCGCCTTTGGGACCTTATAGGTGTTTAGCCATGCAACAGTTGATGTTGTTGCACCAAGAATATTGTGCTGCATAACTAAATACTTATAAGGTCCCAAAGGCGAGACCTATTGGCTATGCCAATGCGTGTTTTTGTTCTGTATTTGCATCAGCCCTTTTTAGGTCGAGCCTGGGCAGCGCTTGCGCTGCACTGCGACTCAAAAAGGGAACCAAATACCAGCCGACACATGTTTCGCCGGTGTGTTACCTTCCTTTTCAGTATAAAATAAACACAGAATATTATACCTGAAAGCACATACCGGACTCCGGAATTTCTTGTCCTAGAAACCTACATAAGAATATATATAAGGCACAAACCTATCACATGTCTGAAACGACTTAGTTTATCACTTTCCCCACTTCTTATGTGTGCTGTAGAGTGCAACATACACGAAAATTTGGAAATGTTTTGACAAATCTAAACTTTTCTCAAACTTTACGCATGCCTCTGGGAGAGGTCGATTTTTAGCACAAAATCCCAGTCTACCAATGTTAGTAGATAGTGAGGGTGTGAAAACCCATAAATGGTTGTGTGGGAACTCCCTTGAACCACCCATGGAATCCCCCTTGACACAAAGCAGTGCTATGTGCTACTCTATGCTCCTGATTTGAGTTGCGATGTAAATCCCATTACAACACTGTGCTCTGGGTTTTGTGAAACAAAACAAGTGCAAAGTATTAGTAAATAACCCCCTATTTGTTTTGAAAACTCCTTTGGCAGCAGATAAGGCAGACTCCCTCCTTTTTGACTGTGCCTCACTCGCTCAGACGTGCTTTGCTGTCCACCTTCGTTTCTCACACCCATACTCCAACAAGGGAACCACTGCTGTTTAGGGAGAGGCATTACAGACTGACTCTTGTCCAAGGAAAGTAAGCACCAGGAATGTGGGTCCCAGATATGGACTGGCTATTAAGTCAATATGACAGGCCAGGCGGGATTAAACACTTTGGGTTCACTTCCAGGACACCTTCTATATTGAACATCCTCTTTCCATGGTGTGTTTGCAACAAATGGCAGGTTTGAACTGGAAGTCAAAATTGGCATTGGCAAAAATACTCAAACCAGCCCACGCACAGCAGGAGGCCACCTTTAGAATGGGGCCATGAAGAATGCCCCATCCTCTTCTAATAAAATCCACAAGCCTGCACCCTGCTGAGCAAATGCCAGGGTGACACAGTGCCCTGTAAAGTACTGTCCTGCCGAAGAGATGGTAACAAAAATTGTGCCAGGCGGCCCACCCTAAGTGGGACACAGTCTAAGCCCTTACCGCTCAGTATCATGGCTGCCAAATATGCATTCCTCTTGGTAGAGCAGGTGGCCGTCTTCCGCTTCTTCTTAGAAACAACAGAACACACCGAAGGAGATGCGAGACATCCACCTTTTTTTGTCAAAAATTCCTTGACTGCCGAGTTTGTGCATGAAAAAATGCACATGGTGCATGTATTCTAACTTTCACATGTCCTACTGTGCGAAGAAAGGGATTACTTTTGTGATTCCCGGTTTTCTATTAACTATTTGTTTTTTTTATCGGTATGTCTTGTAATTTTGTCAGGATTATTGTATTTTACTTGGGAGTTGCCCTGTCGCTCTTTCGAACAAAAAATGTTTGGAGGATTGTGAAGAGTGTAGATAGACTTGTGTTATCTCCAAGCTTCTTTGAGGAGCATGCTTGTAGTTCTGTCCGTCACCGGTAGATTTAAGGTACATGAAGGAATTCAAACCGCACAAAGGAGACTCCCTTGAATTGAGGAAATCTTGGTCTTTCTATAATTTAGCAAAAAACTTGGTCTTTCTCATTCTTCTAGGTCGAATCCGGCCTGGCAGCTGCCATCTATTTATGGGAAATTTGCTAAATAAGAATCTGAAACATTCCAAGTCAACTTAATAAACCTTAGGGATTTTCTTTTAATTTAGTTTTGAATATCAGGTAGAAGATTATCAATAGGAAGGCCCATACCATATATGCAGTGCGTTACCATGCAGGTCATGCTAAAGCATATTGGGGTATTGTGAAAGGGGCTGTTGCATACTGCACATCATGTCCAGGCTTATGCCAAGAATCATATCCTTATATCTCGAGTAACTTTGTGTCTTGGCTCTATTATCGCCTCTCAAACATTGGTCAATGGAGTCCCGTTCCAAATTTACAGTTGCGTTTTCTTCCAGACTACCCATGACGATACTATTTTCTTAATGTCCTCCATCTGTACTCCTTAAGTTAGTCATACATTCTGCGTTTGCTAAGAACATACTCAATGGAGCCCAAGTATCATGCGGTCTTGATGGAAGTGTCAGCAACATATTATGTAAATCTGGCATTTCATTTTTGGAAATCAAGGGCCTTATTTTGAGTTTGGAAGACGATATTGTTTATAAAAACGTGGTAGATATCCCGTCCTCCCTATTACTAGGGCCACAGGCTATAGCGCAGTAGGAGTACCGAATATCCGCCATGTTTGTGACAGAGTATATGGCATTGTCATATGCGATTGATCTGATGCAGAAATGTTGCAAATGGTCTTGGGAGGTTGAAGAGGACACAACGGCGATGTGTTTTGTCATCTAGGACCACGTTGGACCATATGCCTAACCATTTGACAGCACACATATTCGGCACACACCTGGGTCAGATTACATCAACTTTGCACCGCTGCAGTGCAATTTTGCTTTGACATTTGCAGCAACTGCCCAGTGCAGAGAACACATTTGTACAAATCAACAAATACAATTTGCACTAACTAGCTGGTGCAAAAAATATGTTTTTTGCACTAGTTGAGAAGTGCAAAATTCTGAACCATCAGTACAATTTGAACTTTTACCCTAATAAAGGTGATAGCCTTAAAATACATTTCTTTTTGGTTGTATTTATTGATAAAAAACTACATTTTCATCTGGTTTACACACCCTTCTTTTTGAGAACGAGTCTCACCTTGAGAGGTAGAATTCTCAGCATCTGTTTGTGCAGATGTCCTCTGGAATCCTGCAGACTAACAAGGAAGCGGGTTTCGAGCTTTATTGTCAGACGCCGATAATGGTATGGTGTGGTTCGTCAGGGCTCGGCTGGCCATTCTGCTGCCACTCTGGCGTTTTCCGGCGGGCTGCAGGCCTGGCTGCTGTTTTCAGGGCAGGGTGAGCTGCCATTCAACAACAATGTCCCCATCCTCATCTGGTATTTTGCACTGTGGCGCTGGTTTAAACATGTGTGTCAGGGGCCGGCTCTTTTGGTTTCATCCGGCCAAAGTGTCAGTCACATCTTAGAGCTTGAGTGGCGTAACGCAAAATGCTGACCCTTACAGAATGTGTTGTGGAGCCCCAAAGACAATTTTTTTTTGGGCGAATTTATATAGCTCGAACTCGACCCGAAGGTATTGGAGCGCTATACATGAGCACCAGTTACGTTACAGACGGACACATTCATTTTTGGGTGGCACGGGGAGATAAAGTGATTTGCCCACCAGAATCACAGGAAGCTGAGGCCATCTCCAAAGTCGGCAGCTCTGGCCGTGAGGCCACATCCTCTCCCAGTCTTGGCATACAGATATATTTATAGTCCTGAGGGTAAATGCAGGCCTCTGAAGGGTGTGAGCGGCGAGCCCCCCCCTGCACCGCAGTGACTGCTTGTACCTCCTACGCACCTGAGCGTGACTGACTCATCCCCAGCCCTAACGCGTCTCAGGAACGCCGGTCTGTCTGTCCATTTCCTTTTGGGGCACATGGTCACTGGACCCCTCGATATCGCCAAACCGTCAGAAGGGAGATGCCGGGCTGCATAGAAAGTGCCCGTCACCCCCCTGGTTGGACTTAGCGGGCCTCGGGCCGAAGGAGGGGGGGGGGGGGCGATGGAGAAATGTGAGTGAAATGGGTTTATTACTCAGAGTCTGTTTGCCGCGATTGTTATCGATCCCCAGCTGTCACCTTCCATCGCCGCTAATGGGACATGAAGAGGCTCCTGTAGCCAGAGTGCGGAACTGTGCTCGGTGCCCTGCCTGCTCTGGGAGCTGCCCCCCCCTCCCATCCCCTCCACACTGTCCCTCTCTGCCCATCTCGCTTCTTCCCTCACCCACTCTTTATCTCTCTTTCTTTCTCTCATTCTTTCTCTCATTCTTTCTCTCTTTCTTTCTCTCATTCTTTCTCTCATTCTTTCTCTCATTCTTTCTCTCATTCTTTCTCTCATTCTTCTACTGCATACTTCAGAGCACTGTGGATGTTTTTGTTAATGCCTATAAAGAATTTATTTCCATTTCCTTTTTTCAAGCTACTGTTCATTAATGTTCTCACCTATCCCGTCCCTTTGTTTCCTCTTTAGTCATCATTATTCCACATTCATGTTTCCTTTCGTGGTCCTAATACTAGCTCCATTACCCTTCTTACGCCTCCCATCTGGTGCATTCTCTTCGGGTTGTGCCTTTGTTAGTTTCCCCTCTGTAGCGTCCTGCCAACCCAGGTACTCACCAATAACCACGCCGCACACAGATAGTAATTTTACATGTCTTTATCCTGCTGAATGTTAGTCAGAACTCAACATTCTAAGCCTCCCTTCAACGCATCTCACCAATGCTTATGTCACAGGCCTACGGTGTACAGTGGGAACAAAAAGAGTTCCAGTGTTCTTTTATTTACAAGACACTACATCTCCCGCTTTGTTAAATTGAAAGTTCCAACTTTTTCAAAATAGATAAGTAAATAAATATATAAATGCACAAAACAAATACATGAATAAATACACAGATAATCGTAGAAATACAGGTAATTACAATTCTTCAATTAAGCATCACCGCACCTGAATAACACGTGCTGATCGGATCACTGGAAACCGGGAACTGTCAGTCGAAGTGTCTGTGATCTGAACAGGTGAAGTGGAATTATCAGCAGACACAGAGTCATCAACCGTGTGTCGGGACGCAGTCTCTTCATTGTCATCGATGATTGGTGAGTGATGGGCCACATGTCAAAAATGAGAGGAATCTCTCGTAATGGACTTCCCAGGATGCTGGGCATCAACATGTGCCCTTTGGTGTTAGTGATAGTAAAGGGTTCAGCCTCAAAAGCGGCATCAACATTTGTTTTCTGTGTTGTCTGGCAAGCACTCTACCTCCTCTTGTAAAGGGGACATCTTTTACATGACGTCGTCTGTCAGCATATATCTTCATCTTCTGTTTGCGACCAAAGTCCTGAATAACTTGAGGTGAAAGACAGTTGCATATGTGACAAGTCTTCAATTCTTTTTTGATTCTTTCGTTGAGATACGGAAACCAGACTCGATCATGGAGAGCTCTCTTTGTGGCAACTATTCCTCGATGTCCCTCATGGGCGACGTCTACTACTTGTTGTTGGAGACTCTCGGGAATAACAATTAGTGTACCTTGCAAACCGAGGCCTTCTTGAGTCACTGAAAGTTCATCTCTTACATTTTTGAATTTCACATACTCACTGGCATTAGTGAGAGCTATAGAGTGCTGGTTCCACGATTGATAAGCAATAATGTCTTTTAACATTAACATGTCACTATCTTGGCTTGTGGAAGTGACAATTTGTTCTAAAGACATGGCAGCTGATGTGCTCCACTTCACAATAAAATTGATGTAAGCCTCCGCTGTCTTTGATGGGGTACAAGGGCATTTTAATGGCACTCTTGAAAAATAATCAGCAGGATTCTGATCTTTCCCTGGACTATGAACATCGTATAGTTGCATTCTTGTAACCTCAAACCCCAACGTTCAATTCTAGGAGGCATTTTGGCTTTGGGATTTCCGAATGTCGTTAACAGTGCTTGACGATAAGTCACTACCATGAAGGGTTTTCCGTACAAAAACACATGGAAATATTGGCAAGCCCAGGTCACTGCCAAACTTTATTTTTCAGGTTGCGAGTAAGCACATTCAGTTTGTGACAGGCTTTTACTGGCGTACACCACAATATGTCTCCAGTCATTTGCCTGTCTGTTGTGCTGTGCAAGAATTGCGCCTAACCCGACAGGGCTAGCATCAACTACAACCTCTGTGTGAAGTTTGGCATCAGAGTAGGCCATTTCAGTGGCACTCTCAATACCTTGCTTGATCTTTTGAAAGTTCGTCTCCCATTCTCCTGACCAATGAAAAGACACATTATTTTTAGTTAGTTCTAGTAATGGTGCAATTACCACAACTATGTATCTAGAACATTAGTTGGCCATTTCAAGAAATTATCGTAACATAAAAATGACTTGTGGGGGATTTGCAGTAGACAACACTTACTTAAGCTGGAACAGGTTTCATACCCCATCAGAAAAGACATGACCAAAGAATTTCGAGCTTACTTGTGGATTTCACATTTGGCAGCATTCAGAGTTCAGCCTGCATCATTTAGCAAACAACATATTTACAAAACAAATATGTCATATCTATAGTTAAATGCATTTACTACAGGCTGCATGATATGTCGAATGGGGTCTTGGAAAAGTCTTGGAAAAGTTATGCAGCAGAGGATATACCAAATCTCAATTGCTTGTTGCGAAGCACACCAATTGGCGTAGAAAAGGTTGTAATGTACCTGGATTTTTCTTCAAGTTCCAATTGGTGATATCCTTTCTTTAGGTCGAGTCGAGAGAAGAACTTCGTACATTTCATTTGAGTTATATCAGCAATGTGTGGACCAGATGTCTCTCTCGCTCAATTGCCTTGTTGGCCTGACGCATGCCAACGCATATGCGTACAGCTCCTTCACTGTCTCTCTTAGGCACTCTTACAATGAAGGAAACCCATTGTGTCGGACCAATGGAGCGTTCAATGATGTCATGTTTAAGCAATGAATTCCTTTTCAACAGCTTCTTGCAAGTGAAACGCAACTCGTCTGTGTCTTTGAGCAACAGGACGAACATCCTCATTTATGTGTAACTTTACTTTCATTGCTTTGAGTTTTCCTAACCCATGAAATAATGAGGGAAATTGACTTACAATTTCATGATGAGCATTCATTTTGTAGTTCACTGATATAAGTCCCACATCACCAGCAGTGTTGAAACTCAGCAAACAGGCACTTGAAGCTGTTCCTTGAAGTACATGAATAGGCACTAGTACAACAGTTCCCTTAAGTTTCATCGTGGCTACAAACGATCCTTGACCCTTTAAGGGCATTCAGGCAGCCCAGGTGAAAGCTTTAGTCTCTGACTTTGTAAGTTGTAGAATCGGATATAATTCTTGATACTTCTCCTCAGGCTTGATATTTATTGACGCATTGCTATCAATTATGAATGGTATTGAACACCCCCTTATCTTTAGAGTTATCTTCGGACAATGTTTGAATGTTAGTGGTACTTTTTCATGTCAATTTTTCTTTACCTTGGATTTTCCCTCACATTCGAGCAGTCCCACATGTTCACAGCGGCGGCTCCCCCACTATGAAGAAGGAGCGCCACCCCCCGGCCAGCCTCAAAACTCGTAAAATAAAACGATAATAAAACAGGTTTTTTATTACTTTATTTTTCAGGTTCTAAGAGCCGGCAAGTCTTGGGAGTGAGGCCATCGCTGGGGCAGTGCAGTCATGAGAGGGAGTGGTGGGCACTGCACTCAGTGCGCATGTTGTTTTGGCCAGGCGCCTCAGGACGGCCAAACTGACATGGGCACTGAGCTGTCTCCAACCCAGGTGCGTTGCCGGGTTGGAAACAGCAAGCACAGGCTCCCAGTCTCCCTGGGAGCGCAAATTCACGGCGCTCAGGCCAATCCTGATGCTGCTTTCAAGCATGAAAGCAGCATCAGCATTGGCCGCAGGGGACACTGGGAGCCTGTGTGCCGCAGCAAGGACACTGAGCAGAAGAGCATCGGGCGGCAGGTACGTTTTTTTTCCCCCTATTTTTAAAAATGTTTTAATTGTTGTCCGTTTTCATCCCCACCTCCCTGTCGTCCGTTGTCAATCTCCACCCTCACGCGCCGCCACTGCGCCTGCAGACCAGCCGCTACTGCGTGTGCATGCCTTTTCAAAGTAAACATCGACATTGCAGAATTGTCATTATCACTTTCACTGGAAACTGATACTGAGGAACTCTTTGTCAATGATTTAGATGACGATCGACTACATTTGGTGTCGATTTGTCTCAGTTGATATGACCGCTTGGCCTTGTGGAAGTGTGTAGAACCTCGCTAAGGTAGCTTTCGGTCAGCCATTTTGACACACTTTCTTTTCTCCTTGCCTTGCAAGTTATCGAGAAATGGTTCGGTTTACCACAGCCAATCAGCATATCTGTCCAATGGTGGGACATTTACCTTTGTGTAGAAATGATAGTCCACATCTGTAGCACGTTTTCTTTTTCTGTCGAGACGTTGCCTTGGGTCTCTTGGCCTTGTTTCTTAGCTTACTTTTCATGCTCATGACTGATGCACTTTGGGCGCCTCTGGCTTCATGTCAGTCACTAGATGATCAGCATGCTCTTCAGCACGGGCATCTTTGTTCTAAGCTCAGAGTTTCTTTCAGCATTCGTCGTCAAAAGGAATCTGACAGACATCTATCAATTATCTGAGGTGGGTAGCTTCCTCATCATTTTCGGCCAGATGTATCAAGCCTTTTTGCGTTCGCAAACGGGCAGATTCGCAGAATCTGCCCGTTTGCGAATGCAAAAATTGCTTTTCCGATGTAGCAAACCTAAGTTTGCGATTCAGTAACCTGTTACCGAATTGCAAAATGGGTTAGCGATTCGGTATTAGGAAGGGGCGTGTTTAGGGCGTCCCTTCCTAATACCGAATCGCATCGATATGTATGAATGTTTTGTGACCGCATTTGCAGTCGCAAAACATTCGCATTTTACCACCTACTTCAAGTAGGTGGTAACCCATTCGCAAATGAGAAGGGGTCCCCAAGGGACCCCTTCCCCTTTGTGAATGTTTGTAAAACCATTTTTAAGAGCAGGCAGTGGTCCCACGGACCACTGCCTGCTCTTAAAAAATGAAAAGAAAACTTTTCATTTTTCGTTTTGTAAAGCATCTCGTTTTCTTTTAAGGAAAATGGACTGCTTTACAAAAAAAAATTGCTTTATTTAAAAGCAATCACGAAAATGGTGGTCTGCTGATCTCAGCAGGCCACCATCCTCGTGATTTTTACGATTCCTAGGGGGTCGCAAATTGCGACCTACCTCATTAATATTCATGAGGTAGGTCATTTGTGACCCCCTAGGAATCGCAAAAGGTGTACTATACACCTTCATACATTGCATTTTGCGATTCCCTAATTGCGAATCCTTGTGATTCGCAATTAGGGAATCGCAAAATGCTATCTTGATACATCTGGCCCTAAATTCATTGGAGGTATGGTGTTTCGCCAGAACATCCAGTCTCTCAACAAACTCATTGATGGTTTCACCTGGCCTCTGGCGTTCTTTACTCAATATGTATCTTTCATAGTCCACATTTGGCACTGGATTAAATTTGACATTCAGGGCTGTTTTGATTTGATCGTACCCCACTTCACCTTCTTCTGGTATCTTTTTCATGGCTTCTTTCACTCCTACACCAGCCATGTTTCTCAGATACTTTATACTCTTTTTATCATCTTTTTCATCTATTCCATGTATGAAATCCTCAAAAGTTTCTATTCATGAAGTCCATCTATTGCCAATATTGTGTTTCTTGGCTGTATCAAATGGAGATGGCGGTTTTAAGAATGCAGCAGGCGTGTATACATTGGTGGATGGTAGTGGTCTCTCAGGTGCTTCTTGTGGAACTTGACCAGGCAGATTTACTCTAGCGTCTTGTGACATGCTGGCTTCGGGGTCAGCCTTAACAACTTTTGAAGCTTGGGTCTCGCCCTGGTTTTCCAATTGGAGCTCTTTACCTGATGGCGGTCTAGAGAGTTGTTCTGAGCCCCTACCCGGCAGCTTTGGTGGTCGGCTGCCTCGTTCCGGGACAACACCGCTAGCACAACCCCCAACCCTCTTCTTGGGGCCACTCCGCAGCACATCATTACACGATGAGTCATTAGTGGTTTCGGTAATTAGATAAACCATGTATGCTACTAGTCCATGAAAGCAGATAGTGTTATGATATTTGGCCGGCTTTGTGCTTAAATGTTTCTTCACAGATACCTGATTAATAGCTGTTTCAGAGCACATTAATTTCAGTTTAATCTGTACTGAACTTTTGCTTGGTGCTGCTTTAGTAACCTGGTTGCATCTGCCTTTAGCGTTCTTACTCTGTATAGTGTATGGCATTAATTTGCATAATGTGTAGTTACAGTACCTTTTATTGCAGCCATATCATTCAATTCCTGGCTACCGTCATGTAGACATTCAATGTCGCTTTCTTTATCTTTAAGCATTTTATACAGTCTGGTGTTTCGCTGAGTCTCCAACAGTGCCAGCGTCGATTCTGCACTTGGACTGTGGCACACATGGCACGGATGAGCAGATTGCTGGACCACAGCAAACTCTCTGAAAGAGCACTTTCAGTGTACGGGCTTCGTATCACCTATCTCGTTGACAGTTGTAGCGTCCTGCCAGCTCAGGTACTCTCCAATAACCACGGCACATATGGAGAGAAATTTTACACATCTTCATTCCGCTGCGTTTAAGTCAGAACTCAACAATCTAAGCCTGTCATCAACTCATCTCTCCAACACTTACGTCACAGGCTTACAGTGTACAGTGGGAATCAAGAGTTCCAGCGTTCTTTTATTTACAAGACGCTACACCCTCTAGGTTCATATCTTCCGTAAATATCCCCAGCGCATCTTCCGCTCAATCTTTTTCTGCATTGCCCCGGTCCTCCTCTTACCATTCACCTTGAACTCTCCACTCTAATAGGTCTCCTCTACCTGTCCCCTCCAACTTTAACACAGTCTTCTCCATCTGGCTTCCACTCACTCCCGATCTGGTTCGCACTTGAGCTTCTCCTCAAATTCCTCTGGCTTAAACACACTACAAAATACTACTAACTTAAAATTGGGACCAGCATAGCTAACCAGAGCTACCAGCATGCCACAAAATTTTAAAATGTATGTTTCTATCTCACACGTTCTCTAATGCATCCCACTGCAATGCACAGCGCCCCATTAAACAAAAACCTCCCCTTGATGGTCCTCACGCAGGACATCTAAACGCTTCCCACATAGGATTGAAACAAAGACAACATTTTTACAACCAAACATGGTACTTGGTGTAGATTGCAAATTGTGCAGGTAATCGCTTCAGCTCAAAGGTTCGCTTAGGGGTAGTAAACGCTATACAAATGTCACAACACAGTACCTTTCTCGGCTAACTTAACTACTACCTTCCCAATACCAATACAAACTACCATCACTACCTCATTACTTTGGAATGCCACAATTGTTTTTCCCCTATAACTTCTCTTGCCCATTCAACCGTTCTTACTTGTTCTTTTTACTATCCGTTCTAACTCTTTATTTTTAATTTTAAAGACTACACATGCCTTTGGTTTCTTTTTCTTGAACAGGGGCAGCAAAGACCAATCAAACATCAAGTTGGACAGGAGCACTGGGACTACCTTACAGTTCTTGCGAATGAGCAGTGGAACACAAAAGGCCAGGGGTCTCCTAGCAGAATGTGGCAAGGAGGTACCTGGCATTCCCACAACCTGTGCATAACATCCCCCTAACCATAAAAAATCTCTCCTTTTAAATGATCGTTGGGTCTTAACAAAATGAATTTCCAGGCTTCACATGTTCAGTAATCGAACAACTCTCAAGATTTCATGTAAAACATGCTCTAGTTCCATGCAAAAATGCAGAGCGGTGCCCGGTTACAAGAAGAGTGGTATTATAAAGCAGTGAAGGCATGTTAGTTTGTGTACCTCTCTACCCTTAGGGATGGTGTCTATAGAGGCCTTTTAAATTGCTTTGACTCCAGGAGGCTAGGTTCCCATAGTCAACACACATTATTATGAAGGGCGAATGTTGGCATGGAGGCAAGCATAAATTTGCCAATGTTAGTTTACATTCGTAATGAGATTGCTGAGAAAAGTAATGTCGAGGATTGGGAATGCTTGGCACCCAGGAGAGTGTTCAGTACCTGCTTGAAGCTTATACTCTGATCAATGATACCTTTCAAGCCCAGACCATAAACAAAGCAAAACCAATAGGTTTGGATTTAATTTGCTAACGCATGCAGCATTATCACATTAGAATGCGACACAGGACGGAGAAAGCACAAGTAGACAGAGATGGTGACAGTTGTAAAGTACTTCCTCATGAAGTTTTAAGAAAGTGCTCAAGTGGAGGTGGAAGGTGACACCATGAACATCATTTAGGGGTTGCCAGGGGTCGCAGCTGCGACCCCTGGCTTGCCCTTGCGAATTCTGGCACAATCCGAACCCAAAATCAGTGCCAGGAACAGAGGGGCAACTCGTCCTTATGGACATTGGTTGGAGAGAGGGCGTGGCTTGACGCTGATGGAGGGAGAGGTGTCTCTTGGAGCTCCCGGATGCTCTCTGCCATCCGGCCCCATCCTGACGCTCCTCGGCCGATTTTTCCCCCCAGTTGGTGCTCCCCTTGACCAGTAGGGTGCCCTACGCTTTCGAGGCAGCAGGGGGTGCCCAGGGAGTATGGGGCTGAGTTGCTTGACCAGTGCCGCAGACGAGAGGAGATCCAAGATGGCGGCCAGCACATAAGGAAGATCTAGAGCACTGGCCCTAAGGGTGCCACAGCTGAGTCCTGACCCTGCAGAGACTTTAGAGACTGCTGGATCAGCTGTCATCTCTGGGAGCTGATGGCTATGCTGCCGACGAGACGGTGTGAAGCCCAGAGGCACTTGCCAGGGTGGAAGACGATTGCGCCCAGAGCCAGAGAAGGAGCTGCAGGCTGACAGTGGGCCCTTGCAGAGGTGAGAGCACAAGGGGCTAGCACCCCGGTGCTGTAAGGGGGAGCCCCTGCTGCCTTTGCCTGTGCAACCTGTGCGGGGGCCCCTCTCCTATCCCCCATTGCAGAGCAGAGAGCTATAGCGTATTAATCAGCTGGCTAGTAATCTACACTTGCTCTTTCCTCTCTCCGAGGTCAGCGAGTCAGCCCGCATTGACATTGCTGCAGTTCACAAACAAGTGGATCCTTGAAGAGGGGAAAATGATGCTTACGGCTGAGACCAGACACTGGGGCCAAGTGGCCTGAAACTGCTACCCGGCCCGTGGGCCCTGATGAGCATTGGCTCATGCTCTCCTCTCCTTCCATGAGGGATCGCTTCTGCTCACCTGGTTGACAGCTGTGGCAAGAGTTGGGGCGACCGGCGGTGTCACTGGTGGTGCAGGCCTGAGAGTGCCCTCCCTGTGTTGGAAGGTACTGGTACTGTGTGTAGTGAAAGGCGTACATTGGGGGTCCTTCGCTACTTCATTGTGCACTGTAACTGTGGCCTCGGGCTCCTTGCCAGGGCTGGTGCTGGGACTAATGTGCACTTACTCTCCCTGGGCCTGACCCCCACTGTTGTGATCTCTGCAACACCATGGGCAAGCATTCTTAGTGGTGGGACCCCTCTGGTGACACCAGATCCACCACTACGGGAGCAGAAACGGTGGAGGATGGCGATACAAGTTCATCCAAAGCCCTTGGGGAGACTCCGGAGGGCCATACTCCAATCTAGCCTTCTGGCTATTAATGACACTAGGGAGGCCTTAGAACTCAAAATGGACACTGTTGTGGCAGATTTTGGAATCCTCCTCGATGACCAGTGAAAAATGTCAGAGAAAATCTTTACCCTTGTCAATGTTTATGCTCCCGTTTCTGACCGGGGGCACTTCTTAGACAAGATCTCTCAGATAGTCGCATTACATATGCCCTGCGCGATGCTCGTTGGGAGGGGGGGCGATTTTAATGGTGTTGTCGATCTCCAGATGGACCGGTCCCACCCTCCTCTACCGGGTGCTCTGACGGCGCACCTGGCGAGGAGGTTTGGAGAGTGGCAGATACACTGGGGTCTAGTGGACACAGAGCTGGTGATTCAACCACAGCCTCGTGACTATTCCTACTTCTCTGCACTACATGAGCTCCATGTTTAGCTCAACACCTTCCTCTGTATGCCAGAAGTACATACAGCAATTGTCCTGTCAGAATATTTTGCCAGAACGATCTTGGATCACAATCCTATGGCCATAACCCTGGCTTGGGTCAAGGCCCGCACTGCTATCTCCAGCTGGTGCTTGAAGTTTGAAAGCCTTGAAAAGGCTATTGCTGAATTGGAGCCTGCTACTGGTGCGTTGAGAGGCCAATTGCTGGAGATTGAGGAGAGGTTGCAGAAACTGGTGTACAGGGCGGAGGATGCTGAAGGGAGGACCTGTAGAAATAACATACGCCTGATGGGACTACCGGAGCACATTGAGGATACAGATATGGTTGCTGTCCTGAAAGGTTTAGATATGAGACAAAGTTGTCCCGGAAGGCCTGTCCCCTTTCTTTGCCCTGCAGTGAGCGCATAGGGTCCCAGCTCGGCCACCGCCACTGGGGGCACCTCCCAGGCAAGTGGTGACCAAACTGTTGCACTATTGGGACCGGGATTACATCATGAGACAAGCACGGATGGACAGGGAACTGCGCATTGACAACCTCAGAGTGATGCTATTCCCGTAATTTACTCTGGCTGTGCAGAGGCAGCGAGCTTCCTTCTTGGAGGTGAAAAAGTGCCTTAGGTAGATGGATGTCCAGCATGCCATGCTGTTCCCGGCAAAACCCAGCTCATCTTGGGTGTGGGTGCACAGTTCTTCACTGAACCACAAGATATGTGGACCTGGATCAATCTGCAGTCACGGGTCGCTGGGCCCTCTGTCCCCAGCCAGCGGGCAGAGCAAGCATGGCAGCCGGGTACACGGCAATCGACTCAAAGACGTATTCCCACCAAAATTCAGTGACAAGACCAACAGCAAACTCTGGGATGAACTCGAGGCCAGACCAAAAATTTCCCCATATCACTCCAAGATCGGTTGATGACATTATTTAACACTAATGAACCATGATCGCTCTAAGTGCCTCAGCTTGGAACAATGAGGGTGCTGTGCCATGCCATGTTGGGGTGTCTTCCTCTGATGGGGTGCAGCATGGAGGACAACCTCATCTGTGGACATTGTTTGACCATGCTTGATGGTGAGTAGTGGGACCCGGGGGAACTGGTGCCTACGGCTCACAAGAAACTCATTGCTTGCTTCCAAGTATTCACTTGCCACAACTGTTTCATAATGTGCTTAATATTTGGTTTGGACGGGAGGGTGTTGCCTTACTGTCCTGGGGGGGTAATGTTGGGTTCCATTTTATTGCTGGCTTAGTACGGGGTACGGAGGCTACATATATCTAGAACTGAAAGGGGCAAGGTATATTATGCTCTGTGTATTGCCCTTGTTGGGATTGCAGTGGCCATTACAAGATATCATGTCGGGGGACCACATGCACTATAAGTTCATATCCTGGAATGTTCGGGCCCTAATTAGTATGGCTATGCGGTACAAAGTGCAAGCTTATTTGAATCAGACAGGTGTACATATAGCACTATTGCAGGTGACCTATCTGGCTGAAGCTGAGAAGCTGGCCTTCCACATGCGATGGCAGGGTCAAACATACTGCACATCGTACTCTGCGTTTGCGAGCGCAGTACACATGTGGGTGCGCTCTGGGGTCCCTTTCCAGGTTTTACACAAAGAAATTGACCGGGTAGGGCACTTTATACTATTTAGGGGGAGATTGGATGGTAGGGACATTACCCTTGTCAATGTTTAAGCTCCCAGTTCTGATCGGGTACACTTCCTAGGCAAGATCTCTCAGGTAGTCGTATTACATATGCCCTATGCACTGCTCGTTGGGGGAGGGTGGGGATTTTAATGGTGTTGTTGATCTCCAGCTGGGCCAGTCCCACCGTCCTCTACCCGGTGCTCTGATTACATGAGCTCCATGTTCAGCTCAATACCTTCCTCTGTATGCCAGAAGTACTTACAGCATACAGCAATTGTCCAGTCGGAATATTTCTCCCGAACGATCTCAGATCACAGTCCTATGGCCATAACCCTGGCTTGGGTCAAGTCCCGCACTGCTATCTCTAGGTGGTGCTTGTAGGTTGAAACCCTGGAATATCAAGTGTTTTACCACACTAAGGTGAGGGGATCTGGACTTATATTGAGGACAAAGCTGGCTCAGCCACATCTGCCTTGCATGAATGGGATGCTTTTAAGACTGATCAGTGGGCATTGTACTGCAGCAATGGTGGCGGTTCCCTATACATTAGTGGGTGAGGTAAACACCCAAGAAGAGATCCTCCGGGATGTAGAGAGGGATCGACCTGGGCACCTTTAACTGCAGAGGGAGTTGCTAGCTGAGAGGGTGGAGAACCTCCTGTGCTTTGATTACAAAGAATACATGGTGAAGACGCACGCTGAGAGGGACAAGGTAGGAACATTGCAGGCTAATCCTGCTGAAGGGTGTTTGCCAATCTTAGAAATAGACAATGCAGAAGAGACCCGGGTATATAGACATGATGACCATAATGAGGTTTTTAGGTGCTACTACATAGAATTGTATGCCAGTGATGGTTGAGATAACAAGCTGGGGATCCAAGTCTTCTTACATCTTTTTTGCCATTGCTGACACTCACTCTGGCGGTGAGCGGAGAACTAGGGGGTGACATCACACCCCAGGAAATTACTGTGGAGGTCAAGAGCATGGCCCGGGGGAAGATGCCTGGCAGTGTCGCACTCCTGGTGGCGGTCTACGCTACATATGTGCAGCTCCTGGCGCCACGAATGGCTAAGGTCTATAGAGTGGCGTGGCGCAATTGTTCATTACCAACTTAGAATAGCGAGGCGTTCATAGTGCCCCTTTTGAAGCTTGTGCAGGATCATTGTCATGTCAAGGCATACAGGCCACTGTTGATGTTGAATGTGGACTACAAGGTACTAAGTAGAGTGTTTGTAACTCGCCTATTGCCTCAAAAAAAACATGCGGACCAAGTCGGTTTTTATACCATGCAGGATTACCATGTTATAAACATAAGGCAGTTTGCGGCTATGTTGCTGGATGCCCAGAATATTACTACAAATGCACAGTCATGTCCGTTGACATTGAGAAGGCTTTTGACAGTCTAGATTGGTCCTATTAGTATGCAGTGATAACATTGATAGACCTGGGCCCAGGGTTTCTAGCCTGGATGAGATTACTGTACTTTAGCCCCAAGGCGTTGGTCAAGACTGGGGGAGTTATTTCTGGTGCATACCAGGTGGAGCGGGGCACCCAGCAGCGATGACCACTGTTCTCACTGCTGTTTGCCATTGCGGTGGAGCCTTTGCAAGGGCGGCACGGATCAGCCTTTCATATGCGGTGGTGGCCAGTCATGGTAAAGTGCATCATATTGTATTGTACATGGATTATATGTTGCTCTTCTTGAGGGACAGTCGCTCTGTCCCTGACAGGGCCATGCACCTCTTTGATTGCTTTGGGAGCCTATAGGGCCTCAAGGTTAATTGGTAGAAGACTAGCTTAATTTTGATCTATCCGGGTCTGGATGCTCCCTCCATAATTCAAGGGGTGATGTTGGAGCCCACCACATTTTAACACCTGGGTGTCCATGTGTACAAAAAAATGGCCGACCTGGTAGAGTGCAACATTGGAGTGGCAGCAACATTGTTACAAGTAATGGTAGACTTCTGGAACACTCCTCCACTGTCGATGGCAGGGAGAGTGGCAAATGCCAAAATCGTGGCACTGGCCCGGCTACTTTATTGGTTTAGCACACTGCTGGTAATTATCCCCAGAGCAACCTGCCTGGAATTGGACTTCCTCCTTACTGATCTCATCTGGTCCACTGGTAGACGTCGGGTGGCGCTTACTAAAGGGCAACGACCAGTGACAGGGGTGGCCTGGCTGACCCAGATCTCGAGTCATACTGTTTAGCAGGACAGATCCAATTGGTGACACAGTGGGTTAAAGCGGGTGGAGGGGCGAGGCTCAGGACGGCCCTGAGGGCCCTCAATGGCTTTCCAATTGCTCCTGGATCCCCGTCGTGTAAAAGCGATGCCAAGTGACTTATGGGGAGTGGCCAAATACTGCTAAGCCTGTTGGTTGCAAAAAACTAAGGTACAGAGCCCATTCTCACCCGATAAGTCATTTCAGTGGCTGTCCACCCCTATCCCACTGCATCACCGTAGCAGGCTAGACGTGTGGGCGGAGCGAGATGTTGCATGGATGGGTGACTCATATAGGGCTAGAGTGTTGGTATCCTTTGCTGAGTTGCAGGCCGACTTTGACTCTATGGCAGGTCACTACTTAGTGTATGGAGCACTAGTAGCGGCTCTGAAGCGGCAGTGGCCAGGAGAACTGGTAGAGCCTAAGACACATCTAGGTTGCCATTTCATCTTTACCTACTCGGGGGAGAATAGACTTGACTCTGGCCTGTACCGGACCCTGAGAACTGACATGGAAGCTCCTCTGACTGTTCTAAAAGATGCGTGGGAGATGGACGTGGGGACGCCCATCACACAGGAGCCTTGGGAGAAAGTTCTAGAGCATAAGCAAAAAGTATCTAGGAATGCAAGGTTCAAACTGATTAGTCTCTACATCTTACATAGGGCGTACCTCACACCGGAAATAATTAATTGTGTCTTACCAAATGCCCAGGTGACATGTCCCAGGTGTGAAGTCTTCGGGGCATAGATGCTGCATATGATGTGGGACTGGTATGTTTGCTGAGACTATTCTTGCGCCCGGCTAAATACAAGGTGACATCCAAATTTATAGGCCGAGGCCTTATCCTAGCTACGAAACAGATTACCCTCAATTGGAAATTGGAGTTGTGGCCCATGATTTCTGGTGGACCAAGTAACTAACTCAGTGTGGGGAATACGAGAGCATTTTTCTCTTTAGAGAAGCTAAGCAGGACAGGGTTCCATGGAGATGGCTAGAGCATGAGAGGGTCTCATAGAGTAACTTTGGACAGGGATGATACCTCAGACAGTGAATCAGTCCCGGGAGGGAGTGAGGTTATAGTTTCTCCATTGGCACCAGCGGAGCAACACTCTTGGTACATTGTCTCGCTACTACCTAGGGTCCCCTTACGTGGCAGCCTGTGTGAGTTTTCTTCCCCCTGGATACTGCAGTCCCACGGCAGGGGCCTATAGAGCAGGAGAAACACGCGAACACCCGGTTTGAACTCTGCCCTGCACTTTCACTTACTTGGACACCAAACCATCCAGCCTGGGATACGGTGGGTCGGGTGGAGAGTGGGAGTTTGAAAGGAGGGACAGTTGTTATTGGCAGTGAAACTGGGCAGTTGACCCTTAGCTGGGAGGGGCGAGATAACCATGAGGAAGGGTTTTAGCCTATGTTACCTGTTGTTGGATGACTGTGATCTCTCAAACTACCTCTATTGATGTACAGTATTGTTTTTGAAAATGCCAATAAAATGTGTTTTATAAAAAAATTAATGGATGTTGGTTGAGGCTCCACTTTCTTTGTTTTCTGTAATTTTTTATTATAATATTAACCATTAATGTAATAAAATATGGAGCACAATTAGTTGGAATGCAACACTCCCTGGCAGCTGAGGTAACTAAAAAATGCATTTAACTGGATGTTGTGTGAATGTTTGCAGATAAGAGTGCATCTGTGAATGTGTATGTGTGTGTGTAAGTGTGTGAGTGAAAGTAAAGGTCAAATGGCATGTGTCACTTTCGCTACCCCAGGCATTATGGTGAATTGACGTCCGTGGGCTGAAAGGGGGGACTCAAAGCCTCTCATGCATACTTTAGCAATAGGGCTGTTTGCAGCTGTGCTGTCAAACCCAAGACCTAACAAGAATTGGCAAAGCCAATAGGTCTCACTTATGGAAGAGCTATTGGCTTTGCCAATGTGTTTTAGGCATGCTGTACACCAGTGTGACTGTTGTTCAGCATGGCTAAAAGTTAGTGGCACGGAGGAGAGTGGCATGGAGTGTCGTAGAGTGGAATATCAAAGAGTACAGTAGATTGTTGTGGAGTAGAGTGTTTTAAAGTAGAGTGGCAGAGTGCAGTGGAGTAGAGTGGAGTAGAATACAGTGATACAGAGTAGAGTGCAGTGATGTAGAGTGCAGTGACAGAGTGCAGTTTTGTAAAGTTCATTGGCGTAGACTGCAGTGGTCAAGAGTAGAGTGGCATAGACTGCAGTGGCATAGATTAGATTGTTTCAGAGTAGAGTGAAGTGGCGTAGAATGGAGTGGTGCAGGGTAGAGTGAAGTTGTGGCGTAGAGTGTAATGACGTAGAGTAAAGTAATGTAGAGGGCAGTGGTGCAGAGGAGATTAGAGGGCTTAGAGTTGATTGGTGTAGAGTACAGGAGAATAGAGTTGAGTGTTACAGGGTAAAGTACATTAGTGTAGAGTGTATTGGCATAGAGTGCAGTGGCGTAGAGTGCAGTATTGCAGAGTGGTGTAGAGTTCAGTGGCATAGAGTGCAGAGCAGATTGGTGTGGCCTAGATTGGAGTGGTGAAGAGTGCAATGGGGAAGAATGCAGTGGCGAAGAGTGCATTGACATATAGTAGAGTGGTAAAGGGTAGAGTAGAGAGGTGTAGAGTGCAGCGAAGTAGAGTGGAGTGTTGCAGTGAGCAGTGGCATGGAGTTGTGAAAAGTGGAGTGGTGCAGAGTAGAGTGCAGTGGTGTGGAGTGGTGCAGAGTAGAGTGGAGTGGCATAGAGTGGAGTATTCATGGTGTAGTAACACACTGCCATTACAGTTGATTTATTGAACGCATGGCTACTCATAAGAGTGTCCCCGCATTGTGCGGTGCTGTAAATGAAAGAAAAGGAATAGAAGTGGAAAACTGACTATAAAGCCATGTCTTGAGCTTTTTCCTAAATAATCCTTCATATTTTTCCAATTGAAATGACCATTACATTTGCAATGACATACAGTTTTACTAATAAAACTATACAGTGCACAGACGAAAATGTGTGGAAATTGCATCACCTAGTGTAATAATTTGTTTTGTTAACATTAAAGTATTTGTTTCCAACACACTTAAAAAATAACAAAAAATGTGCTTCATTTTGTGTTCCTAATTCTGATATATTTTTAAATACTTACACAGTTTATTTAAATGTTGTTGTGTGCTAGAAAAAAAGCTTTTTCCTATCCCCAGTATCCAGCAGTATTGTCACATAAATCCTCCCACTATGAAGTCAGAGAAAGAGAAGTAAACAGGTGCCCTCAGAAGATAGCGCATAACATTTGACCTGGGTCTTTGAATGCACAGCTGATGTGATGAGATAAGAACAGGATTTACAGGCCGGTTTACAGAAAGGGAGCACTCGGAAGGATACAGTAACTAAGGGTTTGGCAAAGGAAGGTAAAAGCTCAAGCTGGACAGCCTAACACAAATAAAGCCAGCAAATAGAAAGTAAGAAAATGTGAGTTACAAACCACAAAGCCAATGGCAAGCAATGGGTAGAATGCATCCTAGGTCAGCTTTCTGACTGCCCCCAAGATGTCTTTAGAAAACCAGACAGCTATGCTGTCTGGTAGGCTGCAACCTAAAAAAATGACCAAGCCTTGTCTGTTACTATAGCCTTGCAACTTAGACACTGTTCATGTGATCTTATTTGTTGCTAATTGCCAAAATCTACTCACCTTGGATTGACTTTCTGATGACTTTGAAGATAAACTTCACAGTAGCTATTGTTAATCAGGAAATCCTTGTGAGATTTTTTTGCATTGTGGTTGCCATTCACAGTGTTCCACTATAACCAGACTACATTATGTAGGCTAAAATGTATTTCCTTGCTTCACAGTATGATTTTGGTTCAGACGTCATTCAAACGAAAACATATTCATATATAGTAAAATCACTGTAAGCAATGCATGCGAAAAAAACATTGCATAGGTTCCAATCTTAAGGTATTTTTTTACAGCATAAACCTAATTTTATTGAAAGCAGTGTGACACAGTAAGTGTAAAGTGACCCCAGAGCAAGAACCACAACCATGACTTAGTGAACCATAGTGTGTGAGTAGACAATTATATTGTATACAAACAACTCAAGAATTCCAAACCCTATCACACAGCATGCAAGGTGTGACTTGAGTGGATCACCTCAGTGTACAAAAAGTTAAATTCACGGATATGGTAACTCGTGTTAGATAAAAATGATGCAGAAGTAACAGCAACAAAGTGGTACAGTAAATCCGTTGCCCCGTCAGCAATGGATGCGATCGAGCAAGGAGGACAGTGATGGTGGATTTATGCCACGCTAGTCACGGAATGTCTCTCACTGTAAGAGACTTCACACGCGGATAACCATGCTCATTCCTAATACCCGCTTGGTCACATGCTTTTCTGGTGGGGTATGATATAGCCTTACCCAATGACCTCACTATATATTTCGGGGGCGCAGAAGGTACTGCCCCAGGTATACTTGTGTCCTGATGAGATCCCTGGATTAGGTGTGGGATCGAAATGTCGTTTGCATTTTATACAAACAAACTTGTCGCCATCCCGTGATTTACACAAGCACAGGCGACTGTGGGCCTATTGCAATGGATTAGGAATTCTTGTGTTGTTTGTATAGCAACACACACTTCTGTACTTGTGCACTATTGTTGACTAAGTCTTGTTTGTCGTTCTCGCACTGGGATCACTTTACACTTACTGTGTTACAATACTCGCAATAAATTTGGTTTATGCTGTAAATAAATCATACCTCAATATTAGAACCTGTACAGTTTTTTTGGCATTTATTGCTTACAGTGATTTTGCTGTATATGAATATATTTTAGTTCAAATGAAATTCGTACGAACCACTGTTTTTCATGTGACTAAATACCCAGGTTCACAGAGACATTTGGGTTCCTATTGTCCTTTATGACTATTGTATGATTTTGGTCAATTAGTGTTTCTCATGTCTAGAAGATCTTTTAGTTTTGCTGCTGCGAAACTCTGGAACGCACTTCCACTTGAAATTAGACAATGCAGTACCCTGTCCCTGTTCAGGAAAAGGATCAAAACGTGGTTGTTCCCCAGAAACTGATCCTGTCGTTTTTGAGTAATGCTCTTAGGTTCTGTCCTTCTCGCTTCACGTTGGTCTGTATTCATGTATCTTTAGCGCCAGGGTACCCGCAGGGTGTTTGTTGCGCTCTATAAATGCTATATACAATACAATACAATACAAGAATGTATTACTTTTTCATTATCTTGGCGGACCATGGAAGATTTGGGACTCAGCCTCCCCAGACAGTGACTTTCCGGGCAGTATTTATATGGTGGAGAAACCTAATCAGTTTGTAGGCTGATCCATCATCTTCCATTTGTCTCACACCTTCTCACCCAGTAGCATATGCTTCTAGTTACCACATGCCAATAACTGGTATTGCGGGTTTCGACTTATCCAGTAACACATATTATCATAGACAATGTATGTAGATATCAACAGTTTCCACATACCCATTAACATGTATATCCAGTTTCAATATGGGTAGCAGTGCTTATTGTCTGCTGACCACTGATAGGCTGTATATGTGCTTTACACATGGTAGGGCAAGGACAATTCCATTTGTAAAGAAGTATGGGGCACCGTTCACCAGCAAGGTAATGGGAAATTACTGGTGGTGACATGAAAGTAGGCTGCATATGCATGGCACAGCATCAGCGGACCCTGGGGTGTGGCATAATTGTGCTAATTAATTTTAAAGTTGCCCTATGGCTTGGATCATGTACATCAATTTACATCAATTTACTATGCTTATCTTTGCACACAAAATGGTTGTGTATTTTTTTTTACAATTCAACTGAACGTGAGTATTTTTCTGGTGACTGTTCAGTGAACATCTTGAAAACTTTTAGTTATTCACTGTGCCTAAGCATTAGGAAAGCAAGACATATAATCTAATGATGCATTTACTGTGTGAGCAATATACAAGGGAACAGGTCTACTTGTAATACTATATGGAAAGGCCTGCTGAGCTGGTTCTAATTGCTTGGTGTATATCGTTTTGTAGTTTGGACTCCGAGTACTAGCTTAAAGAAACTTGAGGCCCCCCCCCCCTGCAAGGTACGTGGAGGAGCTCTCCAACCAGAGTACTGTGCTGAGGGGGCGCCCTGGAGCTTGGGGGCCCCCCGCACCGCAGGGGCTGCAGGGACTTGTCTTACGCCACTGACTGCAAGACTATTTTTAAAAACTTAAAGGTACTCTTATAGTGAGTAAACAACTCATTCATTGAATTGTTAATATAAACCATCTCAATAGTTAAAACCTTTAAAATGATAAAATCTCTCAACCCGGTCTTCAGTAAAAATAAATACTAATGGACATTAATCATGGGTGTGAGATCCCAAATACAAAACTACGATTAAAAACGGTTAAACAGTATACTACCACATCATTAAAATTTGATAACTAAGTTGGATTAAATGAATGTGTTAGGATAATGCAAGATCCCCTCCCTAAGGACACCGCTGACTAGATCTTAAGAATTGAGGAAGTCACAGTCCCTGAATGCATTCATATTACTAACTAGGATGACCACCTCGTATGAAGAAAAATTCTAGGCAGTGATTGTATATATTCAAGAAAATGGTCAAATTAATTCTGAACAAAATTTCAGGACAAAAGATCAATTTTACACATTCATCCACAGAGGTCAAGCAATAATGTAAAAGTAGGTAAATAGATTGCTGACACGGTACAAGTCAAAATAGGTTTATCTTCTTCGGTTTGTATAGTCCATAGCAGTACTGAGCAAACATTCACATGAAACTGGGCATACCTAAAGGTTAAAAAACATAGCAGACATATGCACATACCCTTAGCCTCCTTTCACCTCTCATCTCTTTTTTGGAATACATAACACTAAGGGGATATGTACTGAAGTGCAGGAGCGTGTCGTTAGTCTCCTTTGGCTTAACGACACGCTCCGCCACTTCTGAAACGCAAGGCTGCGCCATATTTACAAGAATGTGGTGCAGCCTTGCGTTACTCTGCGATGGCGCCTAAGTTCAACAACTTAGCGCCAATGCAGGCACCCTGCACCAGAGTGCAAGGGTGTCTGTGTGCAGGGGAGGATTGGTTATGTGTAAGAAGGTGTCCCTTCCTGCGCATAAACAATCTTAAAATGCCATTTTGTAACTTCATGCGTGCTGCTTCATGCAGCACACATGAAAGTTACAAAATGGCATTTTTAAAAGGTTTGTTTATGTACAGGAAGGGACACCTTCCTGTACATAAACAAACCATGGCATTTTGCTTTTCCATGTGTGCTGCACAAGGCAGCACATGGAAAGAAAAACGAGGAGAAATGATGCATTTCTCTCGTTTGACTAACTTAAGACCAGGATTTTCCTGGTCTTAATTTTGGCGCTGCCTTCATATGGACGCCACCCTTGTACATCGGGAACAGCGTCAATACAATGGGGTGCTGCGGTGGAACGCCCACCACAACACTCCACTGCACGCCCCCTTTCACGCTAACCATAGCGTGAAAGGTTTTATGTATGCATGCAGCGTTAAGCCATGTTAAGTGGCTTAACGCTGCCTTGTACATAAGGCGCAGCCCCTTTCGCCACCACAACGTCCGTAAAAGTGACGTTGTGGTGGCGATAGGGGCTTGTACATATGCCCCTAAGAGCGTAATACTCATGTGGGTGGAGCCAAAGCCCACACTATGTATATTTTAAAGCACTCTTTCCTAAATTGTTGGTCGCAACCCACTGATGGGTCTCCCTCTGATTACTGGTGGGTCATGAAATAAATAAAGATGCCTTTACATTTTGTAATTATCTTGTCATATTTGCTATGCTTCAAAGACGGAGGTCAAATGTTATGCTGTCTTCTGACAAGATGCTGCATATTCTTTTAACTTGGGAAATGGTGTTAATTTGTCTTTGACTGCAAAGTGAGAGGAGTTTTTAAAGTGAACTATGTGACATTCTTGTTTACAGGTAGTTTGAAAGGAAAAGCTTTAGGATGTATTTTTTGGAACAGAGCAAAATGGAAATACCTGTACATGAACTGTCCAAATATTTCAGAATGTATAAGTAGTTTGGAAAGCAAAAAGGAAGCACATGTTTTTTTTAGTTCTGAAGTGTGATGGAAACAAATATTTTAATTGGATAAAAAAAGAACAATACACTTTTCTTGATGATGCATAAATGATACATATTGACTGAAACCTGATTTCCACATATCATCGCTTGTGTGCCATGTAGTTTCACTCAGTAAAACTGTATGTCTATGCCAATAAAGTAGCCATTTCAATGAAAAATGTGCTGTCTATAAATGACAGTGCACTAATGCCTGATGCTTTACTAATATATTTGCCACAGTGTGTTCCGAAACGTACCACCAGCTGCATACTACACACTTACCACTCTCCTGTTGAATACATTTGCTGCACTTTGTATGAATCTAGTATTTTCCACAATACCTTTGACTTTGGTGATGTAACATTGATGTCAGCACCCCCACTCTGAAAATTGTTCCTGCACCTCTGGTGCAAAGGCACTGAACTATGTTCCTAAGTTTAGTTTTAAAACAAACCCTTACATGTATTCCTAAACAACAATTCGGGTGAATCTTCCAGTATTTGTTGCTGTTGTTATTTTACCTCACAAAACAATTTCAACAGAGAATGTGTGCACTATGTGTGATCATACACCATCATCCTACTTGTGTATGACTTTCACACTTAAATTGAAAAATATGGATGTGGCCTAAAGTCAGAGCTTCCAACTTTGGATCTGGGAAACCAGGTTCAAGTTCTGGCGTTGGCTCTGGGCAAGTTGCTTAATCTCCTGTGCTTTAAATGAAATTATTCTGACCTTATGTAATGTAATCTGGTGCTCATTTAAAATGCCCTGATGGCCTTAGACAGTGTTTGCGCTGTACTACTGGACCACTTTTTAATATAAGGCCTTACACCATATTCTGCAGCAGAAGGGATTTTTCAATTTTTCTAAAATCACTGGTATCAATACCAACATTTTCCAGAAGCCACGTGATTTTAGTGAACAGGGACCACAGGCCAGCACCTCACTCTGAAACGTGTTGCAGTTTCTGTGCAATTCACCATCTGCAACTTTTATGGGCAGATCAATATTTTGGCCACAGTGCGATAAAGACATATCAAAGGGTGTTGTCAAGGTACTGACATTTACAAACAATTGCTGTTAGAGAGGAATTCAAACAATTGTAAAGAGCAGGGCTTTAAGTGGGATGAAAAATCTAGGGGGTCTCCCATAGGGGCGTGGCCGATGTATTAGAGGGCGTGGCTTAAAGCACTTAAGTTAAAAATCTGTATTTAGGATAGTGTGCCGCTCCACTGGTACTTTGCTTCTTCTGTCCATACATCCAGATGTATAATACAACCAGTAACATTACACCTACAACAAGCCAGGACTGTTGGCATTGCCAATGGTTGTTAGCTGCATAAGATAAATAAATAACAACTATGACTTTGTTGTGTATAATATTGAAAATGCTTCACTTCTTGTGGGAGAGGTTGTGACATAAGGCTAGAGCTGCCGACCTTCGAGCTGAGAAAGCAGGTACCAGCCTGACCTCGGGTCAACATCCTCTGATTCAAAAAATGAATATGTCCTTGTGTAATGTAACTGGTGCTTATGTAAAGCGCACCAATACCTTCGGCCGAGTTTGCGCTATATAAAACTGAAAAAACGAGTCTGTTTGAAGTTAAAAGCAGTGAAGGGTGGCACGCTGAGGGAGAGGGCAAAAATGGATAGCCCGATAGGGACCCGTCTCAGCACCTACTATTAAGAGCTGCCAGTGCTCCATTTTGGTAATTAACAGTATTTTGAACTGGCAACAATGCACCTTGCAGACAGCTGCCTGTCAGGCCAGACTTGAAAAGTGAGGGCCTACCCTCTTTGCATGAAGGGGTGGTGCCGTTGTCTGGTCTTTCCAGTACATCTGTCAGTAACATGGCCTTTTGGTGTGTTTTGCCCTGCTCCCTCTTGAACATACTTCACCTGATGTTATCCAGAAGGTGCTTGTTGTGTGGCAGATCTCTAAACCTCAAGATTACTAGCATGTCTCTCTAAGCCAATGTCCTTTGAGCTAACATTTCAAGACACGTTTCTTCCTAAATTGAGTTCTGAGCAATAAGGCCTGCATCCGCTGCAGGCCGCAGTACGTTAAGAAAAGACTTTATATGCTAAACAACCATTTGCGCTCCCTGCCCTATTTACACCGTTTCATTATTTTATGTGATTTTAATTTGGTTCTGATAAGCGGTGGAAATTAGCAGCCTGAAAATGACATATTGATCCTGCCCGTTGAGACGACACAGTAGTTTCTGAGGAAGTCGATTCCCAGATCTCTTCGTTCTCTCCTTTTCTGTTTGGAACCTAAAGAAGTGACATAAAATGCATTTATTTTTTGATTTTTAAAGCACTGGCCTGTGGCGGATACCCACTTGAAAGCACCAGTGGCTGCAGTGGGGCTTATATGACAGTTGCCTAATTGCCCTAGTACAGGGCACGAGTCGGGGGTACACGCGCGTGGATGGCGTCCACCCACTATTTTCACAGGGTGGGCGCCGTCCACCCTGCCAAGAAGTTGGGCCCCACTGAATAATGTGCTGAACTCGTCCGGTGTAATTTCCAAACACCGGGACACTTTCAGCAGCACCTGCACATTGTCTGCTTTCGATCCACAACGTGCATGCGGGGACGGGGCTTTCTTATTTAAGACTCCTGCTGGGCCCATAACAAATGCCGAATTTGAGGGGTCATTAGGCCTCCTTTTGTTTGAGTCTCTTGGCTGGGAGCAGTCAGGAGCCTCACACCTGATGCAAATAAAGCGGAGGTGAAACAAAGGTTCACACCTTGTTAGCACTTCACACATACTTAAGAGAGGCAGCTTTTCACTTTGTTCAGTCCCTTTTTAGGAGATATGCATGCACTGTAAGATTGTCAGATGTGTTGGTCTTTCCCCTGTATTTACACAAAATAAATGTAATTTATATAGTGCTTACTACCCTGGAGGAGGTGTGTGAGAAGTTGGCCTGGTATATGCTGTCCACTAATTATAGTGGGCACCTTGCACCAGTCCAAACAACCCCTTATTGGAGATAGGTTAAAGACAACCTTTATTGAAAGCTATCCTAGTGGTAGCTATGGAGAGCAGCCTTCAGGCTAAGTCTTGAAGGAATGTAAAGCAGCTTGTTTTACCAGTCTATAATCTCTTGAGTGACCAAATGAAAGAGGACCACACCAGGTATATATTCAAAATATATGTATTTATTGTTAAACACACCCTCTAGTCTCTTTATGAGGCTAGAGTTCAAAGTACATAAGTTATAAGTTAGTTATCAACAGTAATAGCACAAATACACGTTTGAGCCCTAGGGGCGTACCAAACCATATACCAATAAAGTGGTATAAGAACCACGACTGAGCTAGACACAAGGCCTAGAGCCTGTAGAAGTGCTTGGACCACAAGGAACCACCCAAGGTAGTGACACAGGGGACCCACGGGGGACGCGTGCAGTGTGAGAACACAGCCGCGAATCGCCGTTGACTTCTATGGGGAAAGTCGCATGTTGGAATTTTAAAGAAAAGGGACACTTAGAGGAGGACTTGGAGCAAACCCCTTTAGAACTGGGTTGTTCTAGAGTCTATACCCACGGGAGCACCGGAGTACTCGAGTTACCTCACCCAGGGAAGCCGGGTGCATAGGTGTCTTTCGGGGTCGGGTTTCGTCTGTCGCTTTCAATGGCGATCTGCTGCAAAGTGCTGCTGGCGGCCAAGTCGAAAGTGTTCGGGTGGATCCAAAGGTGGATCGAAGATCTGAAGAACCTGAAAGCAGAGGGGACAGAGTCTGGGTCACTAGCCAGTGACCAGGAAGGCGATGAGCGGATGCCCACCGATGTTGAGTGCTTCAGGTAGGTTGACGGTCGTCTTGACTCTTCAGCCACGAGGTCCAGGAGGCGTCGACGATGACCAGGAGCTGGATTCGAGCTGTCCCACGACGTCTGTCGATTGCAGGGGTGTCGGCGACCGGATTGGACCCAACAAGCCTTGGCAACGGCAAGTCTCGTGGAAATAGAAGAAGGACGGTGGTGCAGACCAGCAAGGTCTGAGGGACTCACCCAGCGAGGATAAGTCAGGGCACACCTCGAGCAACCAGGGAAGCCCAAGCAGAAGAAGATTGGCCTTCGGGAGGGCCTACTAGCCAACGGACTAGCGACCGCAAAGGAGCCTCGAGTGGACGCACTTAGAGCTGGCTCACGGGACACTCGTGGAGTGGAGGCCAGTGATCTTTGGTGCAGTCGGTGCTGGAGGCAGGGGCTACGCGGAGCCCAAAGTATAACTTCGTGGAAGACCAGGAAGAGGATGCACTTGCAAATGCACTTGGTGTCCAGGGGTCACGGTTCCACGTTACCCACGATAGCTACGGGCCTCAGCTTTGCTGGGGACTCAGGGCAGCCTCGGGAAGTCTGGAAATCCACCTCTGGTGATGCAAAGACTTCGGCGTCCGGCGGGAGCTTCAGCGATGCAGACCGGACAATTGCTTTGTTGGTGCCTGCCAAGCAGGGGAGTCACTCCTTGACCCCCAGGGAGATTCTTCAGTCCTCTAATCTTAAAGTAGAGTGTCGAAGGTCCAGGATTCTGTGTCAGAGTTTCATCCAGGTAAATCTAAAGTCCTAAGGACTGGGGTCCCATACTTATACCAAGTTAGGGGTTGGACATACTCTGGGGACCCACCTATGGGAGGGTCAGGGAAGAGGGGTGGTTACACCCATTCCCTTTGTCCAGTTTCGCACCAGAGCAGGGGCTGGAAGCCCCTGAACCAGTTTGAACTGGGTATGCACAGGGACACCAAGTGTGCCCCCAGTGCAGGACTTCAAAGCACCAGAGAGTGCTCCCGCCCAGCCCCAATACACACTATCCTGTCTGGGGAGGTGGTTACACCTCCCTGGGACAGGAAACCTATTGTCCAGGCCTCCCTGCCGGAGTTTCAGTCAGCAGCAGGAGGCCAGACCCGTGTCTGTGGCAGCGGCATCCATTTTGTGATGCCAGGGCTTGAAAGAAGTTACCGGGCAGGCCGGTGTGTACATGTCTCTCCTCTAGAAGGGTGGAATGCTACCCCCGCCGCCAGAACTGGCGGGGGGGTAGTATTCCAAGATGTTTGACACCAAACACGACATGTTTCCGTGCAGCCATCCCAAAGTTAGCATTTAACGCGAGGTTATAATGCGCTTAAGAGTATATGGTCAGGTTGCACTACAAACAGCATCAGAGAAGGGTCTCCGAACGCTGCAGAGGGGCTCTGCTCATGCAGGGGCACCCTCTCACATAGGAACCAAGCACTCTGCCTTCAGGATTGACAAGGCCTGCCATAGGAGTGACTTATAGGTTTATATGTGTGTATGTATGTAGTGATATAGGTAACCTATATCACTGTAAGGGGTGCATGCACCACCTTACCCAGGCTGCAGTAGCAGACCTGTGGTGTCCTTTTGGCTGGCCTTCCAGGGGTGGCACAATACATGCTTCAGCCCCTGGCAGGCCTCTGAGGTACCTATGCCCTGGGTACATAGTATACCATATACTAGGGACTTACAAGGGCACTCCAGATTCCAATCAGAGATGTGCCTAAGGCACATGGAAACCATTTTAGAGAGGAAGCAGCTAGGCTGGGGTTCTGATTAGCAGGGCCCCAGCCAGACTAAAGTCGAAAAACAGTGAAGCATCAGCAAAAAGTGGGGGTACCCATGTGAAGCAGATCCTACTCTCCTACACAACCCCCCCAAACGTAGGGACATTAAACTAACCTTGCCCAGTTAAGTCTTCATGTTCTAAGTGGAAGTACCTAGAGAGTCCATCTGCATTGGCATGGTTACTCCCAGGTCTATGTTCCACTGTGAAGTCCATCCCCTGTAGGGAAATGGACCACCTAAGCAGTTTGGGGTTTTCACCCTTCATTTGTTTTAGCCATAAGAGGGGCTTATGGTCTGTTTGAACAAGGAAGTGAGTACCAAACAAGTATGGCCTCAACTTCTTCAGAGCCCAGACCACAGCAAAGGCCTCCTCTCAATGGCTGACCAACGTTTCTCTCTAGGGGTCAGCCTTCTGCTAATAAAAGCTACTGGCTGATCCTGACCTTCATCATTCAATTGTGACAGTACAGCCCCTACCCCCAATTCAGATGCATCTGTTTGGACAATGAACTTCTTGGAGTAATCAGGACTCTGTAGAATGGGAGCAGTGCACATTGCCTGCTTTAGGTCATCAAATGCCTTTTGACAGCTAACTGTCCACTGAACCTTTTGGGCATTTTCTTGGAAGTTAAGTCATTCAGGGGTGTCACTATTGATCCATACCCCTTGACAAATCTCCTATAGTACCCAGTCAGGCCTAAAAAGGCTCTCACCTGAGTCTGGGTAGTTGGAGCAGTCCAGTCCATGATGGTCTGGATCTTGCTCTGCAGTGGTTGAACCTGGCCTCCACCCACAAGGTGGCCCAGGTACACAACCTGACTCTGCCCTATCTGGCACTTGGTGGCCTTGATAGTCAGGCCTGCTTTCTGCAGGGCCTGCAAAACATTTCTGAGGTGGACCAGGTGATCCTCCCAGGTGGAGCTAAAGACAGCAATATCATCTAGATATGCTGCACTATAGGCTTCCAGACCTGTAAGGACTGTATTCACCAACCTCTGAAAAGTGGCAGGTGCATTCTTCAGACCAAAGGGCATCACCACAAATTGATAATGCCCACTAGGGGTTGAGAATGCTGTCTTTGGCTTTGCATCATCAGCTAGTCTGATCTGCCAGTAGCCAGCTGTCAGGTCAAATGTGCTTAGATACTTGGCTGAGGCCAAAGTGTCTATTAGCTCATCTGCCCTAGGTATTGGATGGGCATCAGTCCTAGTGACTGCATTGAGACCCCTGTAGTCCACACAAAACCTCATCTCTCTTTTCCCACCATTGGTGTGAGGTTTTGGCACAAGGACCACTGGACTAGCCCAAGGGCTATCTGAGGGTTCAATAACTCCCAAATCCAACATCTTCTGGACTTCTGTCCTGATACAGTCCCTGACATGGTCAGGTTGCCTATAAATCTTATTTTTAATAGGCAGACTGTCCCCAGTGTCCACTTCATGAGTGCACCAGGTGGTCTGACTGGGTGTCAGTGAGAATATGTGCCTGAACTGATTGAGCACCTGTCTGCAATCAGTTTGCTGCTGGGCAGTGAGGCTGCCTGCCAAGGCTACACCATCCACTGACCCATCATCAGGGTTCTGTGAGAGCAGGTCAGGAGTGGGTCACTCTCTTCCTCCTGTCCCTCATCAGTAGCCATGAGCAAGCCCATGTCTGCCCTGTCCACATATGGTTTTAATCTGTTGACATGGAGAACCCTGTGGGGACTCCTGGGTGTTCCTAGGTCTACTAAGTAGGTAACCTCACCCTTCTGTTCAACAATGGTATGGGGTCCACTCCATTTGTCTTGGAGAGCTGCTGGGGCCACTGGCTCCAACACCCACACCTTCTGTCCTGGCTGGTAAACAGTCAGTACAGCTCTTTGGTCATGCCAGGCTTTTTGAAGTTCCTGGCTAGCCTCAAGGTTTTTAGTTGCCTTTTCATGTACTCAGCCATCCTGGAGCGGAGACCAAGTACATAGTCCACTATGTCTTGCTTTGGGGGCTTGAGAGGTAACTCCCATCCTTCCTTCACCAAGCACAATGGACCCCTGACAGGGTGACCAAACAAAGTTCAAAAGGGCTGTAGCCAACCCCTTTGAGGCACCTCCCTGTATGCAATAAAAGGCAGGGCAAGAGTATGTCCCATCTTCGCCTAAGCTTCTCTGGGAGCCCTTTAATCATGCCCTTCAAGGTTTTGTTGAATCTCTCAACTAAACCATTGCATTGTGGGTGATAGGGTGTGGTGAACTTGTAAGTCACTCCACACTCCTTCCACATTGCTTTCAAGTATCCAGACATAAAGTTAGCACTCCTGTCTGATACAACCTCCTTAGGAAGCCCACTCTTGAGAAAATTCCCAGGAGGGCTCTTGCCACCACAGGTGCTGTAGTGGTCCTAAGGGGAATAGCCTCTGGGTACCTGGTGGCATGATCCACTCACTACCACCAGGATAAACCTGTGCCCAGATGCTGTTTGGGGATCCATGGGACCAACAATGTCAATCCCCACCCTTTCAAAGGGAACCCCCACCACAGGTAGTGGTATCAGGGGGCCTTTGTAGTGCCACCTGCCTTGCCACTGGCCTGGCAGGTTACACAGGAGCGACAAAACTCCTTGGTGTCTTCAGACATGTGGGGCCAGTGAAAGTGAGGGACAATTCTGTCCCAAGTCTTGTTCTGGCCCAGGTGACCTGCTAAGGGAATGTCATGGGCTAGGGTCAATAGGAAGCCCCTGAACTTCAGAGGTATAACCAACCTCCTGGTGGCACCAGGCTTGGGGTCTCTACACTCTGAGTACAAGAGTCCATCATCCCAATACACTGTATGGGGACCACTAGCTTTCTCAGCAGCCTCAGCAGCAGCTTGCTGTCTGAGGGGTTCAAGAGAGGGGCAGCTCTGCTGCTCCTGGCTCAGATCTGCCCTGGAAGGGCCCCTGTCCCCAAGAACTCAACCTGGTCAGGTTCAAGCTCCTCTGGGACAGTTCCTTCCTCAGGACTGAGATCATCCCCTCAAGAGACTGATCTTCCTTCTGAGCCAAGGGGGAAGGCACTGCCTTTACCCTACTACTCCTCTTCTTGGAGGGCACTTGGTCCATTATTCCAGAATCCAAGGCCTGTTCAGTGTTAGACATTTTGGCTTGTGACCTGGTCACAGCAAACACATCTGCAGGGATGCCCAGCATTTCTGCATGGGTCCTGAGCTCCACTTCTGCCCAAGCTGAAGTTTCTAGATCATTGCCAAGCAAGCATTCAACTGGTAGGTCTGCACTTACCACAACCTTCTTAAGGCCAGTTACTCCTCCCCAGGAGAAGTTAACAACTGCCAGAGTATGGTCTGTTCTGACATTGCTAGCATTGGTCACTTGGTACATTTCACCAAGTATAATCTGCCCAGGATCCACAAGGTCTTGTGTCACCATGGTGACACTTGCCCCTGTGTCCCTAAATGCCAAAGCCTCTTTTCCATTGATTAAGGGCTGTTGTCTGTACTTGCCCAGATTACTGGGACTCACAGAGGAGGTCACATCCATGCCTCCATCACAGACTAGGACAGCCTGAGTGAGTTCTCTGACTAGGTCAGAGCTCATCTCCTTACCCAGGGTCAACCCTACTAAACCCTTGGCTTGTGTAGTCCCACCACCAACTGTAACTGCACTAGGGGAGCAGGTGCCTTAGGGGCATTGGTGGGGGCTGGAGTAGAGTCTTTGGACTTGGTGCAATCACTGGTCCAGTGGGTCTTTGCTTACAGACCTTGCACCATGGTTTCTTTTGGCCTTTCCCTTTGTTAGACTGTGAATCCCCACCTGAAGAAGATTTTTGGGGGCCTTGTGAAGACTTCTGGTCTTTACCCTTCTCCCCACCCTTATCAGAGTTCTTAGAATCTTGCTTCTTTGGGTCACCACCTTGGTTCTGTACCTTCTGCCTCACCCTGGTTCTGACCCATTTGTCTGCCTTCTTTCCCAATTCTTGGGAGAGGTCAGATCAGAGTCCACCAGGTACTGATGCAACAGCTGATTTTGACAGTTATTAAGAATCTGCTCCCTCATGATAAGATTGTACAATCCTGTGAAGTCACATACCTTACTGCCCATCAACCAACCTTCCAGAGCCTTAGCAGAACAATCCACATAGTCTACCCAGTCTTGAGTCTGTGCTTTTGGGTATCTCTGAACTTTAACCTGTATTGTTCAGTTGTTAGGCCAAACCCATCAATCAGAGCACTCTTCAAGACTTTGTAATTGTCAGCATCCTCTTCTCTTACAGTGAGGAGCTTGTCTCTACCTTTGTCTGCAAAGGAGAGCCACAAGATTGCTGCCCACTGCTCCTGAGGGACCCTCTGTACTTTACAGGCCCTCTCCAGTGCAGTTATCCATTTGTGGATGTCATCCCCACTCTGGTAGGGGAGGGACAATCTTGCTCAGGTTTCTATGGTCATAAGACCTTTCCCTATCTCTGGGGAAATTGCTGCCACCATGGGACTCTAGTCCCAACTTTTTTCTCTCTATAGAGATCTAGGGACTCCCTGTCTATAGCCAATTGCTGTTTTCTGAGTTCAAGCTGGGCTTGCTCATACTGAATCAGTCTCTTCCTCCTCTCATGAGAGGATTCCTTCCATGAGAGGAGACAGAGGTCCCTACTGAGGTGTCAGAGTGGTTAGACTCCTGAGAAGGAGATCTAGTCCTTCTGGGCACACTCACAACTCTTCCTGGGGAGCAAAGGGAGGTCATTCTGATCCTCCTCCTCCTCCACAGGAGGAATTGGGTTTGCCAGGTCAAGGTCATTTTCACCTTCCTGGCCAGTTTCAGAGGGGGGGGGGCCTGGGTTTCTTCACCCCTGACCCCTTCCTCATTTTCTGCCCCACCCTCTCTGCCTACCCCTTCAGACCCTAGGGGCCTGCTGAGATCATCAGCCAGTAGCACCTCTCTGAGGTGTTGGGTGCGAATGTATGATGATACAACGCGTACCATCACAACGCGGTATCTTACATCGCGGTCTTAACAACGCAAGTTGTTACATTGACTTGGGCTGGAGGGCGCTGGATTTAGGATTAGTGTGAATTACTATTTCAACTCCAGTCTACGTACAGTAGGGAAGGTGTTGGAATAGTAATTCACACTATTCCTTAGTCTAGAGCGCCCTCCAGTGCAAGTCGATGTAACGACTGTTGTGAAAACTAACGATGTAACCATACCGCGTTGTAATGGTTTCGTGGTAAAGGATGTTTCCGTTGTATGATGATACAACGCGTACCATCACAACGCGGTATCTTACATTGCGGTCTTAACAACGCAAGTTGTTACATTGACTTGGGCTGGAGGGCGCTGGATTTAGGATTAGTGTGAATTACTATTTCAACTCCAGTCTACGTACAGTAGGAAGGTGTTGGAATAGTAATTCACACTATTCCTTAGTCTAGAGCGCTCCAGTGCAAGTCGATGTAACGACTTTCGTTGTGAAAACCACGATGTAACCATACCGCGTTGTAATGGTTTCGTGGTAAAGGATGTTTCCCGTTGGGTGATGGCACTTTTGCCTGCCTTCAGCTTCCTAGTATTGCACAATGCTCTCAATTCCAAGAATGGGAGATTATCATACTTCTGGAGGGAAGAAGCCCACTGGCTTCTGGCAAGGACTCACTGGGTCCTGGCTTTGAAGACATTACTAGTGAGGTGTGGTGTATGCACTACCTACTCTAGTGTGGCTCTACTAAACTCTCTTTGAGTTGTAGAAAGGGTGTGCTATCCCTTAACACACAACTCTAAGTTCAGTAGAACTTACTGTATACTAAGCTTGATTTATATGTACCTAAGGTACCCTTAGTGGTTTTCAGTTGATCAATTCAATTGAGATTATCTGGTAAAACAATAGCAAGCTGGAATTCCACACGCTGCACACCAATGTGAGAAGTTGGCCTGGTATATGCTGTCCACTAATTATAGTGGGCACCTTGCACCAGTCCAAACAACCCCTTATTGGAGATAGGTTAAAGACAACCTTTATTGAAAGCTATCCTAGTGGTAGCTATGGAGAGCAGCCTTCAGGCTAAGTCTTGAAGGAATGTAAAGCAGCTTGTTTTACCAGTCTATAATCTCTTGAGTGACCAAATGAAAGAGGACCACACCAGGTATATATTCAAAATATATGTATTTATTGTTAAACACACCCCTCTAGTCTCTTTATGAGGCTAGAGTTCAAGTACATAAGTTATAAGTTAGTTATCAACAGTAATAGCACAAATACACGTTTGAGCCCTAGGGGCGTACCAAACCATATACCAATAAAGTGGTATAAGAACCACGACTGAGCTAGACACCAGGCCTAGAGCCTGTAGAAGTGCTTGGACCACAAGGAACCACCCAAGGTAGTGACACAGGGGACCCACGGGGGACGCGTGCAGTGTGAGAACACAGCCGCGAATCGCCGTTGACTTCTATGAGGAAAGACGCGGTTGGAATTTTAAAGAAAAGGGACACTTAGAGGAGGACTTGGAGCAAACCCCTTTAGAACTGGGTTGTTCTAGAGTCTATACCCACGGGAGCACCGGAGTACTCGAGTTACCTCACCCAGGGAAGCCGGGTGCATAGGTGTCTTTCGGGGTCGGGTTTCGTCGTCGCTTTCAATGGCGATCTGCTGCAAAGTGCTGCTGGCGGCCAAGTCGAAAGTGTTCGGGTGGATCCAAAGGTGGATCGAAGATCTGAAGAACCTGAAAGCAGAGGGGACAGAGTCTGGGTCACTAGCCAGTGACCAGGAAGGCGATGAGCGGATGCCCACCGATGTCGAGTGCTTCAGGTACGTTGACGGTTGTCTTGACTCTTCAGCCACGAGGTCCAGGAGGCGTCGACGATGACCAGGAGCTGGATTCGAGCTGTCCCACGACGTCTGTCGATTGCAGGGGTGTCGGCGACCGGATTGGACCCAACAAGCCGTGGCAACTGCAAGTCTCGTGTAAATAGAAGAAGGACGGTGGTGCAGACCAGCAAGGTCTGAGGGACTCACCCAGCGAGGGTAAGTCAGGGCACGCCTGGAGCAACCAGGGAAGCCCAAGCAGAAGAAGATTGGCCTTCGGGAGGGCCTACTAGCCAACGGACTAGCGACCGCAAAGGAGCCTCGAGTGGACGCACTTAGAGCTGGCTCACGGGACACTCGTGGAGTGGAGGCCAGTGATCTTCGGTGCAGTCGGTGCTGGAGGCGGGGACTACTCGGAGCCCAAAGCACAACTTCGTGGAAGACCAGGAAGAGGATGCACTTGCAAATGCGCTCGGTGTCCAGGGGTCACGGTTCCACGTTACCCACGACAGCTACGGGCCTCAGCTTTGCTGGGGACTCAGGGCAGCCTCGGGGAAGTCTGGAAATCCACCTCTGGTGATGCAAAGACTTCGGCGTCCGGCGGGAGCTTCAGCGATGCAGACCAGACAATTGCTTCATTGGTGCCTGCCAAGCAGGGGAGTCACTCCTGACCCCAAGGGAGATTCTTCAGTCCTCTAATCTTAAAGTAGAGCGTCGAAGGTCCCGGATTCTGTATCAGAGTTTCGTCCAGGTAAATCTAAAGTCCTAAGGACTGGGGTCCCATACTTATACTAAGTTAGGGGTTGGACATACTCTGGGGACCCACTCATGGGAGGGTCAGGGAAGAGGGGTGTTTACACCCATTCCCTTTGTCCAGTTTCACGCCAGAGCAGAGGCTGGAAGCCCCTGAACCAGTTTGAACTGGGGTATGCACAGGGACACCAAGTGTGCCCCCAGTGCAGGACTTCAAAGCACCAGAGAGTGCTCCCGCCCAGCCCCAATACACATTATCCTGTCTGGGGAGGTGGTTACACCTCCCTGGGACAGGAAACCTATTGTCCAGGCCTCCCTGCCGGAGTTTCAGTCAGCAGCAGAAGGCCAGACCCGTGTTCTGTGGCAGCGGCATCCATTTTGTGATGCCAGGGCTTGGAAAGAAGTTACCGGGCAGGCCGGTGTGTACATGTCTCTCCTCTAGAAGGGTGGAATGCTACCTCCCGCCGCCAGAACTGGCGGGGGTAGTATTCCAAGATGTTTGACACCAAACACGACATGTTTCCGTGCAGCCATCCCAAAGTTAGCATTTAACGCGAGGTTCTAATGCGCTTAAGAGTATATGGTCAGGCTGCACTACAAACAGCATCAGAGATGGGTCTCCGAACGCTGCAGAGGGGCTCTGCTCATGCAGGGGCACCCTCTCACATAGGAACCAAGCACTCTGCCTTCAGGATTGACAAGGCCTGCCATAGGAGTGACTTATAGGTTTATATGTGTGTATGTATGTAGTGATATAGGTAACCTATATCACTGTAAAGGGGTGCATGCACCACCTTACCCAGGCTGCAGTAGCATACCTGTGGTGTCCTTTTGGTTGGCCTTCCATGGGTGGTACAATACATGCTTCAGCCCCTGGCAGGCCTCTGAGGTACCTATGCCCTGGGTACATAGTATACCATATACTAGGGACTTACAAGGGCACTCCAGATTCCAATCAGAGATGTGCCTAAGGCACCTGGAAACCATTTTAGAGAGGAAGCAGCTAGGCTGGGGTTCTGATTAGCAGGGCCCCAGCCAGACTAAAGTCGAAAAACACTGAAGCATCAGCAAAAAGTGGGGGTACCCATGTGAAGCAGATCCTACTCTCCTACAAGGTGTTGTAATAATTTAAATATCACTATTTTTTCTTGTAAAGCACTATGGGTAGAGAAAGTTTACGCTGACAAAAGGCAACATTGTTTTATGTGTAGCTTACAAAACAGTGTGAAACTTCTGCCTAAATCAGGAGGGTTTCCCTGTGTACTCGAAATGTACTCAAATGTACTCATGATAGACCTGATAAACATATATTTGAGGGCTCACGATCTGATGTCACTTCTTATGATGCCACTGCCTGTGATGTCACGCGCCGTGATGCCACTTGCATTCTGATTAACTAGGTTAGTCCCCCCACTTCTTTTTTTTAGGACTTGTGCCCTGCCCTAGTACCTGGGATATGATGATGACTTTAAGCCCCGTTACTTTCAATAGACAGTATATGCCTCTCTCTCTTGCACTGAGAAGCTGCCCTATGACCTCCCCCTCTCTCATCACCTTCCGGTGATGGCAGGAGCATTAAAGCACAGATTAGGGGTTACTCTCCTCTACTTTGTCTGTGGAGTCCCCTGTCTTGGGCAAGGCAACAGCCTTGCAACTGGCTCCTTCCAGCTGGCATCACTGTACTACGCATTGGGTCCCTCCCACTCAGGAGGAAGCCCTCTTCAGGGGCCAGCAGATGCCATAACTGGTTTAAGGCGAATGCTAGCAACGACAGGAGGGGTGCTCCTTCTACACCACACAAATAAACGCCTAAGGGCGTCATTACGAAGATTTCCCGGTAAACGCTGATGTAACTCTAACTCTCCGCCCCCCCATGTCACTGATACCAGAGGCACACTATATCTGGGCGATCAGTGTTATCAGGGATTACAAGCGGGAACTTGAGAGACTGCGTAGAAGTGATAAATGATCGGGGTAATCTATAAGCCTTGAAAACCATGGTTATTCCTCATTTTGAACCAATATTTCCAGAGAAGACTACTCCTGCTCTTAGCAGCTGGAGTTTCTGGGTGAAAGACAATTACCCCCTGTCTTCCTGCAGGACTCATAATAGCGATGGGGGTCAATAATTCCCGTTATCTTCCCAAAATAATTAAAACCGGATTCGGAATCGAACCATAAGAGGAGATGCGTTTGACCTCCTGCACCAAGACTATGACAATATTATTTTTCTGTCCCCTGCACATTTGGGCAGTATGGCAGCACGCAAGATAAGGTTTAATCTGCCACTATACTTCCAAATAAAAATTTCGGATAACAACGTCTTGCACGGGGCCAAAATCAATATTTCTCCTCCGAACATGGCTCAGTCTGCTCCGATACTTTGATTTGGTTCGCTTTTAACAACCGGCTCCTCTCCCCCTCCACCCCGTCACGCACGCGCTCGCGCTCGTCCAGAAGCCTGCGCACTTCTCCTCAGATATCACCAACGAGCATTTATAACCTTTCTATCTATCGAGTTAGCTTCGGTTGATTTAACCAGAAAACAACCCCTAGAATTTAATTCCCTCGCTCTCAATTCCCATCTTTATCAACTTGAACTCTGTAGGACCAGAGATAATGAACAAAGAGGGGGTGTCGCCCTGTGCACATCCCCTCAAGTGAAAACTGTAAATCTCCCAGGAACATTGATCCAAACGCAAGATTGCTACCAAGCGTTGCTTTTTTTATTTATTTTTTATTAATGTAAGTGAGCGAAAGGGAACACTGGACACGGTTTAACCTGGGAGCACGTGACTCACAGTGGCCCAAGCTTCCCACTTCAGGCACCAGTACCTGCAAAAATCCACCCAAGAAAAATAAGCATTGCCAGAGCCAATAGGTCTCACCTATGGGAGAGCTATAGGCTATGTACATTTCCTTTATCAGTATTGTACACCTGCGTAGCTGCTGTACAGCATGGCTGAAAGTTAGGAAAACAAAAAGGTGATGACGCTGCCAGAGCTGACCGCAAGGGACAGTGGTTTGTTTCCTTATCAAGGCATTATTCTTTGCCTTCACAAGTTTTTTTTTTAAATTTGCTTATACCCAAGCTGAAGTTTGTCGTATTGGCCCCGCATGAAGACAGTGACAAAAAGGCCATGCAGAGCAGGAGTGCAGTGCAGCCTGCATAGTTGAAGCATCTTGAACCCTGTTGCCGTGACTTTTGGAAGCTTTTTTCTAGCAGGAAAGGAGAAGGCAAGCAAAGAAAAGGGAGTGGGTGGAGGGTGGACGGGCAAGAAATGACGGGGAGGGGCATGTGCGGACTGGACAAGTAACAACAGATGTGGAGTGTAGGAAAGTAGGATCTGCTTCTTATGGTTACCCCCACTTTTTGCTTGATGTGACACTCTTTTTGACTAGTCTGACTGGGATCCTGCTAACCAGGACCCCAGTCTATCTGCTTTCTCCCTAAACTGTTGTGTTATGTACTTAGGTACACCCCATATTGGATACTGGGGTACCCTTGTCAGTCCCTAGTATATGGTACCCATGTACCCAGGGCATAGGTACCCCAGAGGTCTCCCATGGGCTGCAGCATGTATTGTGCCACCCAAGAGAGACCATTCAAAATGGACCTACAGGCCTGCCATTGCAGCCTGTGTAAGTTGGTGCATGCACCACTTACGAATGATATAGGTTTACTATATCTAAGGGTCACTGCACTTAAAACCTATAAGTCACCCCTCTAGCAGGCCTTTACAATCCTGAGGGCAGGGTGCTTGGTTCTAAGTGAGAGGATGCCCCTGCATGAGCAGGACACCCCTGCAACCTACGGAGTCCATTCTCCTGGGTTGTCAGTGAAGCAGCCATATACTAGTATAGAGGGGCATTACGTGACCGTGCGATGACCATCTCGAAAACGGCTGCAACGAACCCTATCGTGTTTGGTGTCAAACATGTTGGAATCATATCCCCACACCATTACCGGTGTGGGAGGTATGAGTTCACCCACCAGGAGAGCCTTCCGTTAGGCTCTCATGGTTCCTGGTACCAGCCTTATAGTCCCGGACAGCACAAGATGGTTGCTGCCGACCAGAGACACATTTCTGCCCTCCTGCTGCTGAGCCAGAAGGCAGAACAATAGGCATCCTGCCACAGGGAGGATTTAGTGGATTGGGGCTGGGTGGGTGCGCTTGCCAGCACCTGAATGTCTGCATGAGGGGCACATTTGGTGTCCCTGTGCATAGTCCAGTTCAAACCAGTCCTGGGAGCCGTTGGCTCCCGCTCTGGCGTAAAACTGGACAAAGGACATGGGAGTAACCTCCCCCTGTCCAGACCCTCCCCTGGGAGTGTCCCCTGAATCTTTCCAACCCTTTCCGTAGGGTACTTAAGGGTTTACCTGGGTGTAGGTCCCTAGATTCGTCATGGACAAGATTCAGAACTGAAACCACTGCACTTCGACCGTCTGGGCACTCTGGAACTCGCGGGTCTTCGTTTGGGCCTGACTTCATCTACCTCTCAGTCTGCTGACTCGTCTGTGCCCGTGCACCATACAGGATCCGTGTAGGGCCTGTGGAGCATCCAAGACACCTGAAGCTAATCTCGCAGGCACCGCAACACTGCTGACCGGTCTGCTGATCCCGAGCTCCTATGGACTCTGAAGGGTTCAACAATACAGGAGGTGGGTTTCTACGTTTCTTGAGGCCCGAGCTGCCCTCTCACCAAGTTTGAGGTCAGAATCCCTTGTGGGGGCTGCAATACCTGAACCCCTGTGCACCATGTTCTTTTGCAAGTGCAAATGCTTGTTGGCAATTCTGCAGCAAGTGCATTGGGCTCCAAGTTGCCCCAACCTCTGGCAACTTCTCCTGCAAAGATCTTCAACTACATCACACCGTGTGCTCCGTGGCGTGTCGGTTTGGAAAGCTGCCCGAGGTCCTCCTGCGACTCCAGTGTCCCCGACCTGTGGGTCCTGCAGAGGGTCACTTATGACTTCCTTGGGCTCCCCCGATTGCTCTGGGATTGCCCTGACTCCCATGCTTGTGGTGAGTCTCCTGGACCTTGCTGGTCCGCTTCCTGCAACTTCTTGACCTCCTGTGTGGGTTGCTTTTGCCAAGGCTTGTTGGTGTTCCCGTCAGACACGACCCCTCAGCACTCGACATCCTTCGTGGGACAGCTTGTATCCGGCTCCTGGTTGTCCTCAGCGTCGCCTGGTCCCCACAGCTGGGGAGTCAATGTCATCGACATCTATCCTGAAGCACCCGACATCGGTGGGCATTCGTCTACCGAGCCCCTGGTCACTCCCAAGTGACCCAGACTTTCTCCCCTCTGCTTTCAGGTACTCTTCACCAAGAATCCACCTTTGGATTCCCCCGGACACTTTCTCCTCTTCCAGCAGCTGCACTTCCCTGAAGTCCTCCATTGGGTTCGACGGCGGTTTCCGATGCCACTTCACACCTATGCACCTGGCTTCCCTGGGTTAGGTAACTTGGGTACCACGGTTTCCACGGGTGGGGCGGCTCTCCAACCTTCTGTTTCTTCAGGGTCCACTGGTAAGGGTCCTTAATCTTTAAAACTCCAACCGCGACTTACACGTAGAGTTGTACGGAGCCCGCGGTCGTGTTCTCACACTGCATGCGCCCTCCGTGGGGTCCCTGGCTACTTACCTTGGGTGGTTCCTTGGGTCCCCAGCGATTCTACAACCTCTCGACATCGTCCTGACTCGAGTCGTGGTTCTTATACCACTTTCTTAGTTTATGGTTTGGTCCCCCCCCGGGGCCTCCTGTGTATTAGTGCTATTTACTGTGATTTCTTTGCTGTAGTATTGTGTGCTTTGTGTATAGCTCCATGTGGGAGATACTGGAACGTACTAGAGAGTATTATATAATAAATACATATTTTCATAGATACCTTGAGTGGTTCTTTTTCATTTAATCTATACTATAAGCTTGCATTCTGGTAAAACAAGCTGATTTACACTCCTTCAAGACTAAGCCTAAAGGCTTCTCTCCACAGCTACCACTTGGATAGCTTTCTAAGGTTGTCTGAGACCTCTTAAATCACCATAAGGATTGCCTGGACTGGTGCAAGGTGCCCACTTACATTCGTGAACAGCATATACCAGGCCAGCCTCTCACATGGAGGGTGTGCTGTCAGCAAGCAACAATGCAGGAGGGGTAGAGCGGAAGGGGTGCAAGAAAAACGAAAAAAAGTACCTCTGATAGCGGCAAGCAGTGGAAGGACACTGGACAAGGGAAGCAGTACTTGGGCCATGTTCCAGGCTATGGAAATACACACAAAGAGGAAGTGAGGCCAGCATTCACTGACAAAAGAGACGCAAGGAAATGAGAATGATGATGAAGCCAACCAATGGTAAATGAAATGGCTTGCAAGTGACAACACAGGTGCTATCTCAGGTAAGACCTAAAGCATATGGTGTGGGGCAGAGGGTAGAGGAATCAGGAAAACTGTCAAAGAGGGGGAGGCGTCCGCCAAACATACCAAAGGGCATAAAGCAACCAACAGTACCCCTAAAACATTTAGGAGCGCTAGGGTCAAGGCAGGAGAGTGTTTACGGAAGGGGCAGGACTGTGTTCAGCCTGAGGGGAAACAGGCTTTAGCGTGTAGCCTTTGCCACACAGGACCTTTACCAGGCAGGTGAGTATTTGTTTTACAACAGACTCCAGTCCATTCTGGAGAAATGCCTTAAGAGAGACATCACCATACTGATGGGGGACCCCAATGCCAAGATTGAAAGCTTGGAAGCAACAACACTTGGTATGAAGAAGTCATGGGCAACCATGGCCTTGGCATCATGAACGAGAATGGTAAAAGGCTTTCAGCTCTCAGTGCCCTGAACTGTTTGGTGATAGGCGGTAGTGCATTCCCACACAAAAGAATGCACAAGGGAACATAGGTGTCACCAGACCATTCAACAGAGAATCAGATCAACCATGTCTGTATTGCCAAGAAGTTTTGGAGGTCCATGCAGTTTGTGGGATTGATGAGAGGAGCAGACATGGAGTCACACCATCACCTTGTCATGGCCAGGCTAAAGCTAAAACTGAATAAAGTATGAATGTAACAGACAAACCAATGCCAGCAATATAATACCACCTTCCTTAAAGATGCACAGAAACAGAGAGAATACTCAGTCACCCTCAGTAACAAGATTCAAGTCCTGCAAGGACCAGAGGACAACAGAGACCCAGTAGAAAGTCAGCGCGAAAAGATCAAAGAAACAGTGACATCAACCTGCCAGGAAATAATGGGTCCCAAGAAACTCCAGCATAAAGAATGGATCTCCACCGATACTCATTGCAAAATCCAAGAGAGAAAGGAAAAGAAAGCTGCAGTCAACACCAGCTTAACAAGAGCAGAAAAATCAAAAGCTCAAGGTGAATGCACCAAAACCAACAAGGAAGCAAAAAGAAGCTTAAGAGCAGACAAGTGAAGATTCATGGATGGTCTTGCCACAGAAGTCCAGGAAGCAACAAGCCATGGAAACTTGAAAGAACTCTATGACATAACAAGGAAACTCTCCGACAGATACAGGAAGCCAGAAAGACCTTTTAAAGACAAAGCTGGGAAGACAATCATGGGTAACTGTGGTAATTAACATTCAAGGAGGCTTTGATAACAAGCATTGGCATAGCCAATAGGTCTCGCCTTTGGGACCTTATAAGTATTTAGTTATGCAGCACAATTTCCTTGGTGCAACAACATCAACTGTTGCATGGCTAAACACTTATAAGGTCCCAAAGGCGCGACCTATTGGCTATGCCAATGCTTGTTTGTTTTTATCTCCGACAACAGCGCACACTCAGACGAGGTTTCCAATTATGACACTGTTGTGGACCAGGGAAAAAACAACCACTTGCTTCACGATAGCCCTAATGACCAATATGCAACAGGACTGAATTCAATATGTCAGTCCTCTGGTTGTCAGTGAGATGTCCCATTGCAACTAATCACCACTCGCCTCTGCTATCAAATGCCGAAATACTAGGGAAAATGAAAAGCAACTTACTCACTGTCAATTCCAAGTGAATGTACGTGAAAGTACATAGTGAAATAAGAACAGTCCTCAATCCGCCATTACATTCTGAAAGCGTCAATGACAGAAAGACATAACTGTCAGCAATATGGGCAGAGAAAATATAAGGCGTGTAATTATTGCAAAGATTTTCATGAATTTTCAAAATGTACTTTATCACTATGTGAGAACATGCCTAATACTCTGTATACACGTATTGGCTCTTATGTGCACAAGAAAAAGTTAGTTGTAAGTTTTGTTTCATCGTTGTTGCAGTGTCAAATAAGCAAAACATAATTCTACATCGCCGATAAATGAAGATGCCATACAGTCGGTTAACACAGAGAGCAAACATGCGATAGTCACTTCAATGTTAAGGCTAGCATAACAATACATTACACAGGATTTCGTTCGTGTACGACCATGTGATACTAGTTGGCCAGTCGTGTGACCTTATTAAGACACCTTGTTTTTACAGAGGAAGCCTGTGAGTTTTACTCACCTGTGGTAAGTCCGCAGTGTCCGAAGGGCTGCCAGTGCCCGCTTGGGACACCAACATGTCCAGTCCCATAAGGTGCGGCTTCACCATGGCCCCGGCGTATATACACTGCGAGCCTTTCTGACCCTAACCAGGAACAGGCGGACACCATCGGTCTAGCAACGCCCCTCAACCCTCAAAGCCAACCCCCGTCTAGCTGATTGGCGGCTCCTGCTTTCAAAAGCTAACATTGAGCTCCGTACTTCATTGGCTAGAATGAGAGCGGGGCGGGTGGAAGCGAAGACATTGTATGACATCAGCATCGCTGTCAAATCGAAAGCGGAACGCCCAAAGTGTAACCCCAACCCCGCATCCTTAATAATCCAGGCAAAAGACGGCCATTTTTAAATACCAGTTTTTACCGACTTCAGTTTAAATGTACACATATTTTCATTGACTGAAATATGACAGTTTCAGTATCGATGCTGGATTAATAAGTGACATGCCAGGTTGGAGCGGTTTGTAAATTAATTAATAATAAAAGAACTTCTTTAAAGCTCAAGGTAAGCATTTCACCGTAAACATATATTTATCTGGATTTTTATGATACTGTTGAGCCCTCCCCTAAATCGTATTTCAAAGATAAAAACGTTCCTTAGATGTTAACCACGGCCGTATACTTTTCTGGGTAAAAAATGCAGTAGTCTTGCAAATAGGGTGGCCCTGTAAAGCTGGATCAGTGCTGGGTAAAAAATGCAGTAGTCTTGCAAATAGGGTGGCCCTGTAAAGCTGGATCAGTGCAGGCATTGGAGACGCCCGTACAATTTAAACTTTAGTGCCAGGAGCACTGAGCAGGTGCCTTGTGACCTTATAAAACAAGCGCGCGCGCCTCGCGCTACAAGTTAAAAAAAAAAAAAAAAAGGAGGCACGTCTGGCGAGTGGTGTGCGCGCACCATGACGAGAGAGGAAAGAGAGATGGCACCTCTGCTCGTAATTGTGCGCGTAACCGCACGCTCTAGGCCACACAAAAAGCTGTGGTCGGCTTTTTAAAGCCCACTCACTAAATGTCTCGCCAGAGCAGCGCATGAGCTGGCTCAGGCGAGACCTAAAAAGGATGAGGTTTATTTGCAACAGATATCGCCCACGACAGATGGCCGCCGGTCAGCAGGAGCTGCAGAGTCAACAGACTCTACAACCGGCAAACCTGCCTACTGGCTAACGCATCCGCGGGTCAAGGAACTTAGCAACGCTTAAATCACAACATAGGTTGACAACACTTAAATACAAACATGGAGCGTGGTGTGTCTCGAGGCGGAGCTCACAAGATACAGCTGGTGTCACTAGAAACACCCAGTCCGCGCTGAATACCTTGCGCCCGTGTATACCACAATAACGAAGGCCAGCAATGAAGATGGGTGTAGCACTTTGAAGAACTGCTGAACCAGCCTGTGCCGCAGTCTCCACCAAACATACAGCCAGCTGACAAGGGCTTGCCAATTGACTGCAGCAGACCAACCAAGAAAGAAATACAGCAAGCCATCAAACATCTGAGAAATGGGAAGGCAGCAGGACCTGACAACATTCCTGTAGAGGCACCGAAGACAGACATTGAAACATCAGTAGACATGCTCTAACCTATGTTTGAAAGGATCTGGGACAAAAAAAAGGTGCCATCAGACTGGAAGGAGGGATATCTCATTAAGATCCCCAAAAAAGATGAATTGAGTAACTGCGCAAATTACAGAGGGATAGCTCTTCTATCAACCCCAGGCAAAGTGTTAAACAGAGTCATCCTGAACAGAATGAAGGAACAAGTCGATTTTCCATTGCGAGACCAGCAAGCAGATAGATCCTGCATAGACCAGATTGCAGCACTGCGCATAATCTTTGAGCAGTGGATGAATCTGAACTCCCCTATATGTCAGTTTCATCGACTATGAGAAGGCCTTCAACAGCGTGGACAGAGAGACCCTTTGGAAACTCTTCCACCACTATGGTATGCCAGATAAACTTGTAAGAATCACCAGGAACTCTTACGAGGGAATGACCTACAAGATAGTCCATGGAGGACAGCTCATAGAAGCCTTCCAAGTGAGGACCGGAGTCCGCCAGAGTTGTTTGTTCTTGCCTTTTCTCTTCCTGTTGGCTGGATCTTCGACTGGATCTTGAAGACATCCACAGCAAGGGGAAGAAATGGGATCCAGTAGACACCTTGGACACAGCTCAAAGATCTGGATTTTGCAGATTTCTGGTTCTACTTTCCAATACCCATCTACAGATGCAAGAGAAGACCAACAATGTGGCAGCCACGTCAGCACAACTTGGCCTCAATATCCACAGGGGGAAAACCAAGATCTTGAAGGCTAACACGGCCAGCACAACTGCAGTCACTCTTGCAGCCGATGGACTGGAAGAGTTTGAGGCCTTCACCTACTTGGACAGTGTCATAGACAAGCAGGCTGGCATAGACGCCAATGTCAAGGCAAGAATCAGCAGAGCGGGGGCTGCCTTTATTCAGCTAAAGAAGATCTGGAGCTCCAGGGACCTAACGCTGCAAACCAAGATCAGACTTTTTGACAACAATGTAAAATGGGTCCTTCTGTATAGAGCAGAAACTTGGAGGACAACAGTGACCACCACCAACAAAGTCTAGACCTTCATCAACACATGTCTGAGGAAAATCCTCCAAATCCACTAATCAAACACCATCATCAACAACGACCTATGGCAGCATGCTTTCCAACTCTCTACTCATTAAAGGCGCTGGGGCTGGATAGGCCACACCCTCGACAAGTCCTCAAAAAACACCACCAAGCAAGCCCTGACCTGGAACGCTCAAGGGAAAAGAGGAAAGCCAAGAAACACCTGCCGCCGAGGCCTGAAGGCTGACTGCAAGGAGATGGGTTATACCTGGAGTCAGATTGAAAGAAAAGATCAGGATAGAGATGGCTGGAGAGTCCTGCTTGATGGCTAATACCCCAGAAGGGGTAGTAGACGTAAGTAAGTATTTGTACCTTTATCTTGCAGTACTTTACCATGTAGGTAAGTTGTTTTTTAAATAACATCGTTTTTATGTTATTTTGAAAAAAAAGTGACTTTAGGATTTAGGGGTTGGTAGAAGCAAAGGTAGCTGAGGGTGACTTGAGGGTTCAGGGGTAGGTAGTACTAAAGGGAGGGGAAGTTAACCCTGAGGGCTTACGGGTGGGTACAGGTAAAGGGAGGAGGGTGACTTTAGGGTTCAGGGTTGGATAGAGGTAAAGGAAGCAATGGTTACTTGAGGTCTTTGGTTTGGGTAGATTTAAAGGGAGGTGAGAGTGACTTGAGGGATCAGGGATGAGTATAGCTAAAGGAATGTGAGAGTAAATTGAGGGTCTAAGGGTAGGTAGAGGAAAAGGAAGGTGAGGATAACTTTAGGGGGTTAGGGGTGGGTAGAGGTAAAGGGAGGTGAGAGAGACTTGAGGGTTTAGGGGTGGGTAGAGGTAATGGGAGGTGAGGGTGACATGAGGGTCTCAGGGGTGGGTAGAGGCAAAGAGAGATGAGGGTAACTTGAGGGTTCAGGGTGGGTAGAGGTAAAGGGAGGTGAGGGTGACTCAAGGGTTCAGATGTATGTAGAAGTAAAGTGAGGTGAGGGTGACTTTAGGGTTTGGGGTGGGTAGAGGTAATGCGAGGTGAGGGTGACATGAGGGTTCAGGTGTGGGTAGAGGTAAAGGGAGGTATGGGTGATTTTAGGGTTAAAGGTGGGTAGAGACAAAGAGAGGTGAGGATGATTTTTGGGGATGAGTGGGTAGAGATAAAGAGGAAACATAAACCTTTTGAAATCAATGTGTGTTTAATAATGAATAAAACCTCATTTAAATTATAAAAGAGGTGACCAACAAATAAGTGAATGTGACAGAGGCAAATGTTAATTCAGAAAAACAGATACTGTCTGGCAACAATTTTAAACAAAAGGAGTATGTTTACAGCTTCAGCACCAATAAAAGCAACAGGTGGCCACAATGCATGTTTCGCAAATTGATCACATGCCACAAAGTTTTGTTATTGCTAGTTGATTGTGGTCCACTCTTGGAAATATCGAGATCCGTGATCTTCTACTCTGATGGTCTCGAGCTGTCTTGCAAGCGAAAGCAAAAACAAATAAAAGCACCAAAATCCAAGTGCAAGCATTGCGGAAGAACACTAATCAGGAAATTAGTCAGTGTGTGGTCCATGCTCCAGGAAAACAAACACCCGGACACGAAGTGAAGCCGAAAAAAAAGGAAGAAAATAAGAGTGACAATGAAGCCAACTAGTGGTGCGTAATGGGTGGGGTAAAGCCCCTTTATAGAGTTTTTTTTTTTTTAGAAACAGTAGATTGTCGCAATAGACAGCGCAAGACTGAAAAATTATGTATTTACTCTTTTTTGTCCATACACCATCTTAACCCAGCTTTGGACTCTAACTATATTTGTGATGGGATGTCGTTATACTTTTAACCGGTATAAAAAGTTTGTGAATTAAAGATGAGCCCAGTTTCTTCTATTCTACTCCAAATATATGTTTTAATCAGAATGAAGCTGCACCCACTTATTAGGTGATTTTGCAATGGTGAACATTTGTGGCAGCTAAGAGGGGGAAAGCAGCTCTATTTTAAATGCCTAATTTCGTACAGGCAGGCGGTCACGCAGTCAGTTAATTCAGACCGGAGCTACCGGGCACTTGATGCTTTCCCTGTGTGTGGCAGGGTGAGCAACTTTTTTGTTACGTTCCTTGCCTTCATCATTTGTGCAATTTAAAAGTAAACAGTGAAAAACAAACAAAGCTTTCCAGGCTCACTTCAAAACCATTTGTTTCTGCATTTTGGTGGTTCCTGTCTCCTGCAGGGTCACCACCAGCAGTGCTGACCTTAAGTGGTTTCGAAGAAGGGAGATGAGGGGGTTTTTTGTTCCTTATCTCAGAGAGTCCAGTACAGATATGATACACACTCTTCAAAATTCAGAACAGTGTATTTCTTTTTAATGTGGCCATTGCAACAAAGTGATAGATTCTAATGATGAACTTAGAAACATTCATGTCCCCACCTCCACTGACCTGAAGACAATGTTATTCGTGAACCAAGAGGAAAGTCAGCTGTCATAAGCCACCTATACATAGCCTAGGCTCTTACCCTAGATCAGTGGTTCTTAACCTTTTGACTTCTGAGGACCCCCACTGAATCATTAATTAAATCTGGGGACCCCCACTGAATCATTATTAGAACTGGAGGACCCTTACTAAGTCATTATTGTAATCCGAGGACCCCGAGGGAAGCAATTTCGATGATTTGAAGTGCAAAAGAATACACAAACAAGCATCCATCAAACAAATATATATATGATGAAATATTGTATTTAATTCACAAATATAATAATTTTTTATTTTTTATTTTTTTAAAAGGATCCGTGCCGGCTGGGGAGGCCTCAGTAGCCTTAGGGCTCCCCTGCAGACCCTAACAATGCTAATATTACGGGTGCCCCGGGTAGGCACCAGGGCACACACTTTCAAGAAAATTACGGCTCCCTCTGACCTACTATGAATGCTGGCTGGATAGGTGGCACGGGCTACGTAGGCCTTGGGGCGCCACCCGCGGCCCCCAACTTAAAAAAAAGAAGTGGGTGCCCTGGGTGGGCACCTACAATTTTAAAAATGGCTGGCGCCCTGCAGGGTTCTGGTTGGAGACCCAGCATGGGTTGCAAAGACCTGGGGCTCCCCCTTCACAGTGCCAAAGTATAAAACTGAAGGTTTGGGTGTCCTGTGTGATACCGGGACACCCCAAAAATAAATAAAACAAAATAATGAATAGAAATTTATTATACACTGCTCCATAGAAGGAGCACCCCGAAATGCCCAGCGAGGGCTCCTTAGTATTTTTGGATGCCAGTAGCTCCCCTAGAAGGGACAGGGGCACCACCAAACATTTATTATTGTGGAGGGCTGCTTGGAGCGCATCAGCCCCTCGACAACATTAAAAAAACAAACACAGTAGGTCTCCTGGGTTATTGAATACATGGTAACAAGAGCGCTTCCCTTAGATTTTTTTTAAAGTACTCCAGACTGGAGGTTTATGCTCTTCAGTTAGAGTGTAGGGACCCCTGGTGGTTGGTTCTATGGCTGCACTTTGTGGCCTCAAAAATGTGAAAAAAAGACTCAAAGACATTTTTTTAAATGTAATTCTTTATTGAGAATATTATGAAATGTTGCAACGGTGAATTTATGAAATATACATTTGGTTATAGTAATTGGTTACTTTTTGACAGAGCCATTAGGACTGCTATATATATGTTGATGTGCTAACCTCTTGATGAAGTGAATAGACCTGTTGCATTTTACATTTTGATATTCTAACCTTTTGACAAAGCCAGCAGGTCAGCCTTACTTAAAAAGACACCCTTTAAATTGTTATATGACTTAGTCAGCTGTGCAAGGGAGGGGTGGGCATCTGTGAGGTGTTGGGAGCAGTACCTAACCACGCAGCCAGTCCCTGAACCATACCCCAGGGCGCAGCACATACTTCGGGGATGTGAACAGCGAGTGGGCAACCGCAAGATGTTGGGTGCAGTGCATGTGCCCAACCCATGCCAGGCATGGCCTACCGCCATGCACAGCAGGGGTTGGGCACAGGGCCTGGCTTACGCCCAACTCCACACTGCCCACAGCAATAGACACCTTACTTTCCGTTAAAACAACCATAGTAATTCACTGAAAAAATTAAATGTTAAAGTTACGTTATAGTTAGGAATTGTAATATTATTTTACTTTGTAGTAAGAAAATCATATATGTAGCAAAATAAATGGCAAAAAGACTTCAGATACATGTCACCAGTACCTTTTATTGCCCACAGGTGGGCAATAAAAGACCGTTGTTGGGAACCAAGACCGGTCCATCGGTATGGCAGAGAATATTAATGCAACGCAAAATGCTGATCAGGGGGAGCCCACTAATGGCTGAATTTTTGTGATAAATAATTTGAGCTGGCAGTATTGAGCTTTATTACGAACTGTGGTGTTTATTCAAAGACTACTGACGCCACAATGCAATTTCTACATCAAATGAGCCCCCACCTGTGGGCAATAAAAGGTACTGGTGACGTATATCTGAAGTCTTTTTGCCATTTATTTTGCTACAGCTCATGCCTGTGATCAAGGACGTATAAAAAGTCTGAAACTCGTAAGGCAAGTTGGATTGTACCTGTAAATCTGCTGACTGCGCTGCTGCCTTATTAGACTGAGGTTTACTGATGGAGAGTGTGTCCTAACCTTTGGGCACTTGTGGAACTATATATATATATATATATATATATATATATATATATATATATAGATAGATATATATATATTAAAAGGACAGAAGGCCATAGTTTTAGGTTCATAAATAAAGTATATAACTAAGGCACTAGTTCCAGAGATAGAAATAAAAAAGAAGGTGGGTTTGGGAGGTTCCTGTAAAAAAGTACAAATATATTACACACACACATAATATCCAGTGATGGTATCCACTCGGTAGTTATAGATAGGATCATGTGTTTCCATAGGAAATGCTTTTTTTTGTTGCTAATAACTTTGGCACTGTTTGACAAATCTCTATGAAATGTTTCCAAAATAATGCCACTTTCTGACTAGTTTGCACATTCATTTTTCCATAGGAACTTTAGACACCGCTACACCCCAAACCGCTCAATGGATTTACATGAAATTTGAAAGAAAGCTAGATCTTGGTCTAGAAAGAGTGCTTTTTATGATTTAATATAAATCTGTTCAGTAGTTTTTGAGCAATTAATGCCCCCAAAAATTTATTTTTCACGCAAGGGATGTTTCGCGGACGCGAGAGATCTCTTGCTGAGTTTTATTGGCTGCCACCACATTAACAAGGATGTGGCAATAGGTACATTAAGACTCGGGACTCTGTCTCAGGTCCTAAAAAAAGACATAGGGGTCAGGGTAGGGATACCCTGACCCCCTAGGCAGGTGGTTGGGCAAAAGCATTTTAAAAAAATCTGCTGCAAAAATAAAAAAGTATGTCCACCCCCCCCCCCCACGTGGCCCCCCATTCCAGAGCCTAATAAAGCCCCGGGGACCGCATTTCAAGGGGCTGGCTCAGTTACTATGTCACAAGGACCCCACCCCCGGGACACAGTAGTTTCCCTGCCCGTACCAGTATGCGGCAGTGTAAACATATGTTTACTCCTGCCTGGTGGATGCATTTTTAAATATACCACCAGGCGAGAGCAAACATGCCTTCCCTGCCTGCAGCAGTATGGGATGGGAAGGCATGTCTGTTCTCAGCTGGTGGGAGATTTAAACATGCTCCTTCTGAGTGGGGGCAGACTTCTGTTTCCCTGCCCGCACTCCTGCACAGATATTACTCCTGCATAAAAAGCTACTCTCTTCGGGCGGGAGCACTATCAGCTCGGCGTGGAGGACCGTGCTGCCCCCTCTAAATTTTAATATTATTTGGCCCTGGGGGTGTGATCCCAAGGGCCACTATTGGCTCGGGGAAGTTGGCTGCCTCTTGGGGTTGGACACAGGTCCTGTGGTCAACCCCCTGCTGCACATGGCAAAAAGCCGTGCACAGCGTGGAGTTGGCTGCCGGCATGGAGGTTTGTGGCCAACTCCCCAATCATGGCTGTAGGCCATGCACAACATTGGGATGACTTCCTGTGAGGGGTTGGACACAGGGCCTGACTGCAGGAAGCCCTGTGGCCAACCCCCCCACTGCACACAGCCAAAGGCCCTGAGTAGCGTGGAGTTGACTGCCTGTGGGGGGTTTGAAGCAAGGCCAACCTTCAAGCCAGGCCCTGCAGCCAACCACATGCACATGAACAAAGGCATGCGTGGCATGAGGTTGACTGCCTGCAGGGAGTTGGCCAGAAAGACAGCCTTCGGGCACGCCGTGTGGCCAGCCTCCTTCCGCACACGGCCAAAGGCTATGTCCCGGGGGCGGTGTTGGCTTTACGTATGGTAAGTAAATATTACTTTACGTTAAAAAAACCCTTGCTATGTACTGCTAATAATGCAACATATTACATCATTCATAACATCTTCTATGATATCATTGATAGTTTTGTGCAACATTTGGAATTAAGTTATTGACAAGAAAATTGTGCATGGCCGAGTAGTGAGTTATAGTTAGCTTAGGGCATGAGTTATAGTTGCCAGAGATAAATATAACTCGCCTAACATTAATATTACTTTAAACTTTGTAGTTTTCAGTGAATATATATATATGACCTCACATATCACTCATGACATGGTCAATGAAGTCACTGATGACATCTCAAATAACATAGTTAGCCCAGGTAACTATAACTGCTAAGTTTCACTGGTTTTGTACAAGTGGAATCTAAGCCTAACTATAATATGCCTTTAACCTTTGGTTTTTTCAGCGACCATATATAGGTGTGTATGTATATATATATATATACACACCTATATATATATATATATATACACATATATATACACATATATATGTGACCAAGACCGAAGGAGGTCGAACCACGTCGTCTGTTTCTTTTTCCATTAAATTAATCTAAAAATGAGCCTGTTGGTGCAGCTGATTCCTTTTCGTGGAGGTGGGGAAGGATCTCGATCGCAATATATATATATATATATATATATATATATATATATATATATATATATATATATATATATGCAGCTCAAATTCTTTCAATCTTCAACAAAAGAATTACAGCACTCGCGAGAAAGTTGCACCGGTGATTTTATTCCGGAACCACAACAATGTTGTGGTTCCGGAATAAAATCACCGGTGCATCTTCCGCGAGTGCTGTAATTCTTTTGTTGAAGATTGAAAGAATTTGAGCTGCAATATTACGTGGGGGCACCACCACGGTAATAGCACCCGTCCGAGAGTGATCCGAACAAACGGTGCAAAATGAGCGATTATATATATATATATATATATATATATATATTCACCACACAGTCCCCGTATCCACGGTTAAACGTACTCTCAAGGCACAGACACGGTAAATACTCAGGAAAGGTTTATTCTGCTTATTCTATTTACCGTGTCTGTGCCTTGAGAGTACGTTTAACCGTGGATACGGGGACTGTGTGGTGAATTTTGTTGCCGGCTGCTCTACCGGCGCACGTACAACCTCTCTTGGGTCCTTGGTCGGGTGTGGAGCGCGGATTGTGTTGCATATATATATATATTTTTTTTTTTTTCAAAACCAAAGAAATGCCGTACTCCAGAAATACTTATTAAGGGTTGTTTATTTCACCACTCACTTCAGCAGTTGTGTTGAAAGTTTTGGGGTGATTCGTCAAGCGGGGCCCAAATTAATTGACAAAGGGAATCAGTAGATACTCTTTACATACAGAGGAATCTTAGTTAATCACAGATAAGATTGTGCAAAACAATTTATCAGAGAAAGTGCAAATAGTGCTTAGGGATCACATAGCCAATACCCAGACAAATACTGTCTGTCATTATTCTCTCTCCCGAGAAACCGTAAACTTGAGGCCCCCAAATACCATAAAGTGCCTACGTGCCACTCAGTTGCTCAGTTGATATTGTTGGAAAAGACATTCAATACCTTCGTTATGATAACCAAACATCAGCATCCTCTTCTAAACTGACATACTCCCCCACCCCATCTTAAAGTGCTTAGCCTCAAAGGAGATTCTCCCAGATCTCTGCCGGCCTCAGCTCACTGGTCAGTGTTCCTAACAAATACCTAAGATAAAGTGCAAACGTATATCTCACTTTGTTAGTTAAGTTTCTTCTGCTACTGTTATACCCCTACTACACCAAATATCCAAGAGTAATATTTCCCAACCTGACAATAATGTCAAATAGGGGGTTGGATCACAAGATCGATTACTATGCCAGTCTAAGATAGGTGCCCAGATCCGTTTCCCCTTTATGTTCACCTTTTTGCCTCTTTTTAAGTATAAAGACATTTCCAAATGTTATATAGCTAACAGGCATGCAAGCCATTGATGAAAAGTCGCGGTAATATTACCGAGCCAGGCCAAAGCAATACATAGGCGAGCCACCGCCATAGTGATGAATGTAAACCTCTGAGCAAGACCAGCAACCACTTCACCGTGTACCCCAAAAGGGTGAGCTGAGGTGTTGGGGTGATTTTAATTCTTAAACATGAATCAAAGTTTTTAGTAATCTCGCTCCTAAGTGGTTCTAACTTGGGACAGCTATAAAACATATGAATTAAGTAGGCCCGAGATGTTGACAGCGTGGGCAGGTAATACCGACCACGGCCACTAGCGATTTTCCCGGGCGTATATCAAGGTCGTAAAAAGTTTTGTAGTGTTGAGCTTGTAAATTAGCCTAGAGTAATGTAGTTCTAGCTAGCGCCAATGATTCCAAGAAAAAGCAATCTGAAGTCCCCACCTTATTCTGCCACTTCTCAGCCTGCCTTTCCAGATCATTTTGTGAGAGTGTGTTCAATAGTACACAGATCACCCCCAACCAACCAGCCGATCCATCAATTCTGTTTTCTCAAATCCCCATGGGCCACCCCTTCCTGATTAAAAAAAAATCCCAATTTTGAAGGTATCTAAAAAAAAATATTCCCGGGAGATCTCGAAATTAGCATGTAACTCTTCAGAAGAGATTATTTCATCTTGGGTGAAGAAGTCGTCCAGTCTCTTAAGCCCTTTGTCCTCCCATCCCAACACAGGAGAGCCCCAGAAAAGTTTGGGCAGTAATGGGTTTCTTTGAACTGGAGTATAATGGTTAACACGCCCTAGCCCCAGCTTCTTCCGAAGTGAGGTCCATATCTTAAAAGCTCCCAGCAAGGTCTTGAACCGAACCTTCTTAAAATAGCTGGGTTCAGCCTGCCGCAAAAAACAACCTCGAGCTTCTTTCCCCAGCAATAATTCAAAGATCGAAGGGATTCCACCTGCCCAGCCTTCTGCCCCTTGGTCCCTGAATAACGAGCACCTAGGCAAGCCGCTGCCCAGTAATAAAGTACGAGACATCCCAACCCCCTCTATCTCTAGAGAAAGCTAAGTATTTGACTTCCCCTCTGGTTTTCGAATACGCTCACATAAAACGTGTAACCGTTTCATTCATGATCTTGAGCCAGTATTTATTAAATTCAAGAGGAATGGCCCGGACCAGAAAAAGAACCTTAAGCAAGAAGATTATCTTGATGACATTGCTGCGTCCGACTATAGAGAGGTGTAGATTATCCATCCTATGCAGATCTCTACTTGCCTTCCCAAAAACAGGGGCTAGGTTAATTTCAACAAATTGATCCACCTCGGCCACTATAGTAACCCCTAAATACACAGCTTTCTCAACTACCCTTTCATCTCAAAACTGAACATATCTATTAAGAACTACTTGGGCTTTGCTTTAGATTAGCAGGTACCCAGAGAAGCTCCCGAAGGCCTGAGCCTCCTTTTCAATTTCAGTTATAGCTGTCCCAGGGCTAGGTGTAACTATAGCAACGTCATCCGCATAAGCGAGGACTTTAGTTTCCCAACACTGGAAATGCATAGGTACTATCAAGGGGTTCTAATCTAATTTCCATATTAGGGGGCTAATATAAAGTTCAAAAAGCTAGGGAGAACACGGACACCCCTGCCTGGTGCCTCTTTGAATTTACCCTGACTGACTGCCCATCAGTTGGAGTATAGAAATAGGTCTATGATAAACTGCTCTGACTGCCTTGATATATTCGGGTCCTATTCTGAACTGGCCCATGACTGTCCATAGGTATTTCTAAGAAACCCTATCAAACTCCTTTTCTGCGTCGAATAATATAAAATACCATAGGGTTCCCAGACACAGTCGAGGCATTAAAAAGCATGATGACGCAACCGGTGTGGTCCCTGGTTCCCTTCCCGGGTATAAACCCATGCTGCCTTGGGGAGACAACCTTACCTATAACTAGACTCAACTGTGTAGCAAGCACTTTATAATAAATCTTAGTATCGCTGTTAATGAGGGTTGTAGGCCTATATGACCCTTGCTCTTGCGGTGGTTTACCTTTTTTCAGGAACACAATTATATTTGCCATGGACCATGAGTCTGGGACTAACTGCCGCTTTTGTATCTGCAGAAACATAAACATCAGATCAGGCCCTAACGGTGAGGAAAAGACTTTGTGAAACTCTAGCGGGATCTTGTCCACTCCTACTGTTTTCCCCAAAGGCAAATGTTTAATGGCGAAAAAGGGGCATCCAATAAGTCCCGATCTTCCACACTTAATCTCTCAAAGGGGACTGACTCTAGAAAGTTTGTTAGATCCCTTTATGCATGATCCTCTTCATTTTCTTCTCTATAGAGCCTCTCATAATACCCTAGAAACACCTCCCAAATTCCCTCGGGGTCAGAGACCAAAACTCAGTGAGAGTCCCTTACCTCCGTTATCTTGGACTGCATGGATTTTGTCTTGTTCAAACTGCCAAAAGGTGTTCCACCTGCTCGCTGTACTCTTAGTACTCTCTCTTCCAAGCTATGTATTGATCAGCAGCAGTTTTTTTTCCAGAGATCACTGATCTCAGGTTTAGCTAGTGCCAACTTACATCGAACCCCCTTGATATTTTGACCTTCAGGGGCCAATGAAATTAATTGAAGTTTGGCTTTTCCAGGGCCCTATACAGCTCTTTCATCTGCAGCTTCTCTTTCTGTTGGTGATTTATGCCAAAGCTGAAAGTTTCCCACGCAACCCAGCCAGAAAAGCATTCAACACTGCCTCAACTGATGCACTCCATCTATTATACATCATAAAATCCAAAATCCAGCTATTTATGTGCTGGATATATTCCTCATCCATGAGCAGTACTCACTCAAAAGTCCAGTTCCACACGTTCGACCCTAGGCCATTCTTGGCAATCTCTAAGACCAACAGGTTGTGACCAGACATGACCCTAGGAAATCTTTCGATCTTAGACCCATTTAAAAGACTACCAGAAATGATAAAGTAGTCCAAACGGGCATATGATCGATGTGGTGCAAAATAATAGGTGAATCTTGGATCTGGAGCTTTAATCTTAAACCAAGCAAGCATCAGTCAACCCGTGATTATTTCCTAGATAGACCAAAGATCTAAAAACCTTTGGCTTTTGACCGGAGTATGAACTTAACACTTCCTCTAGCTACCCCCCCCCCCCCCACTTATGTTGATGTTAAAATCTCCACCGATTATAATTGGATTTGGCCAGAGTGCCAGATCAGTATCCAACCAATCAAAGACTGCCAGATCATCAGTGACTGACCCATACAGCGAAACCAGGGTGAAGAGACCACTTGCATGATGGCGCTCAGTGATCACCCATCTTCCAGACCTGTCTGCCAGTGTACTGTTAAACCTACAAATATTTCTTTGTGCCATAATGGCCACCCCCCGGGTCCTTGCCCCCTGGGTTGTACACCCTACCAGTTTAAAACCAAGAGATTCAAGCAGGTGCTTTCTTGCTTCTTCTATATGAATCTCCTGTAAACAGAGTATATTTGCCTGTAGTATTTTTAAATCCTGGGTCACCTTCCTCCTCTTACAACTATCATTCAGCCCACATATATGCAACATTGCTATACGTAGCATACCTATATTCACTATTCCAGGAAAAGTACAACTGCTCTGAGACCCCTAGTTTAATTCGTGAATCTGTTTCCCTCCTGCTAACTGGTATAAACCATCCTGTACCATCACCTCTCCTATTGTGCTGACCCCACCCTTCCACCCCACTCCTCAACTCACTTCCAGGAGCTCCCCATCCCCCTCTCAAAGAACCCTCCACCAACCTCCCTCCTCCCCCCACCACCACCATGAGGAAGCCAGGCCACCGATGGCCGGAGTGATGACTCTTGTTATCACCCTTCTTACGCTCCCCCTCTCCCTAACTCTTAAGTAGTGTATTTTGAGGGAATATGGAGTGAGAGACAAACAAGCCATTCAGATACCCTTAACCCTGAGAGGTTGTGGCAAACATCCCCCCCTTACTCTACTACTCCATTGCAGAGTTAAGACCTATAATACCCCCTGAATAAACACTTAAACCTTACCAAAAGAAATACTGGGAGAAAGGAGTTTTCTAGAGATCAGTGAACATAAAGAAACACCCAGCCTTATGTTAGCAACTCATTCCAGACTATAGGATTACCATCCTGATTAAGAGAATGTCCTTCAAATTTTCTGTAGCCTTTATCTCATAAGGAAGTGTCCGAATCTTGCCATTGAAGATGACCTTCAGCCACGCTGGATTAAACAAGATGGCTTCCCCTCCCAGGTCTTGAAATGGTTTGATGAGTTGCCTGAGCTACCATCTCCCTTAATTGTGGCATGACAAAAATCAGGCCGAGCAAAAAGAGAATGCTTGTCATAACTCCGCTTGGCACCTAGCCAGGCCTTTGAAAAAATTGCCGGCCGGAGTAAAATGCTCCCAAAGTAAACCAAGACAGCTCTGGGTCTATCGGCTTGCCCATATCGTAGTTTTTTTTAGCATTAGAGGGAAGTGATGCACATGCTGAACGTCCATGTCCCAATTCCAGGTAGCAAGTTCAGGAAAAGCCCCCTTCAGGAGGTTCACCATAAATGCCCTAATATGCTGCCTTCTACTCCCTCTGCCAGGCCTAGGAATCTCAAATTATTCCTGCGCCGTCTATTTTCAAAGTCCTTTATCTTCCACAGTAGGTCAAATATTTGGGATTGCTGTGCATCGGTTTGACCTCTCAGTGCCCCTACATTGAGCTCTAGTATTGCTGCATGCTTTTCCACGGAGGAGATCCGGTCCCCAATTTCTGTGCACTGTTTAATTAACCTTCCTGATGGCCCCTTGCAACTTTTTAGTGTCAAGACGTGCACAGCAGCTCTCATTGCGAGTTTCCTCCTGGAGTTGTCTTATAGAATTATAGATGAGCCCAAGCAAGGGTGCTCCTCCAACAGCAGGGGTTGAGTGGTCACTTTTGCAAGAGGGTGTGTTTGTGTGTGAAGTGGGGTCTTCTGGGTAAACTTGCCTCATTGTGGAATAGTCCCATTTCAAGGTCCGAGATACGAGAGATTTGTTTTGCAGCTCAGCACTCTTCTTTTGGCTCCCGCCTCTTGATTTTTTCCGATATTTCATCTGCTTAGCAGTACTGCAGGTTTCATCAAGTCTGCTGCTTGAGCTGATCCCTGACGCCCCTAATGTTAAGGATTTCAGATCATTGTCTAGGTCACTGGCATTTGTCTTGGAAGATTCTGACGCATTCGTAAGAAAGAAAAATGTATCACTGTGTTCTGGAGAATCTGCCAAGCTGCTTGAACCGTCTGTACACTCCTCACATGGACCCGGTTCTTTCTGTGTGAGAGCAGTTGTAACATAGGCTAAAGGAGGCACGCTGCTGACAGTGCTCAGGTTATCCCTTTGAGGAGCAATGTCCATTGACTTAAGAGAATTAATGATGGTCAGGGATGTAATATTGAGAGAGTACTGCCCAGCCTGTCCCTTCCCTGAATCCCTTTCTGTCTTATCAGAAGAAAGGCTGCTCCAACCCTTCTGCCCAAACAGAGCTCATACGTGTTGCAAGAGAACCTAAAGAACACACTTCTTTGACCGGACACCCCTCACTAACCTGCGTCTTTGCTGATGCCTCTTGTTTCTGCAAACCCTCTGTTGCCCCCATTAGCCATTTCTGTGTGGTCTTACCGTCATCTTGTAGCCGCAGCCTTGAGGTGTCTTCTATTTCGACCTGGCACACAGTGATTGCAGTCAATCCAGGTAGACCCCCTTCGAAATCTCTATCCCCAACTTCCACTTCCCTTCTGGCATCTGGAACGTGCTCTGCCACCATACAGGTTTCCACGGGAGCTGGAGAGAAATACTCAGCTATAGAGGGTTGCAGTTGAGTTGATAGCCCTGGCAGCCCCCGTTGATGCTTTGATCAATTTGGAGCCTGATTAGGAGCCTTCCTAGTTGCTGCCACCTGGGCAAAAACATCTGCATCTTTACAGGTGCTTGTCTCGGGTTTCCTAACCCCTGAACTGCTCCGTTCCATTTTCAGGCACGTCTGCCATAGAGACCGCTGTGAAGCCGCCACTTCTGCCCTTTCTCGGGGCCTCAATCCTTTAGGTGGCATACTCCACCCCAAGAGACGCTGGAACCAAACGCCGCTGAGAACACTGGCTGCCTGCCGTGCAGACCATAACATGACTGCAGTGGCAATGAGCATGCCCGACTCACCGTCTGTCGGATACTCTGCAAAACCCGGCATGATCTCTGAGGGAGGGGATATCTCCAATCTAGGTAACACTGTGTAGTGTTGTGGAAAGGGAAGCTTTGGAAATGTAATGAAGTAGGCACAGCAGCATATAAAGGATGAAGTAACATCAAGGTTTTTTAAGTATAAGGACGTACAGAAAACCTCATCCAGCATCAAACCCTGCAGCTGCCAACTGACAAGCTGCTTACAATCTATTCACAAAATGCTAAATCAACATTTTAGGCTGCGTAGCCTAGTAACAGCAATAACATTCTACATGTACAGAGAAGTGAGAACACTACATCACCTCCCTCTTGATAACCCAAAAGAGAAGTGAGTAAATATGTACCATAAAGTGACAACAGACCTAAATATAATCTTTATCTAGCTGGACATTGAATGAGCCTGCGAGGCCTAGAAGACTTATCTTGTGACTTGGCATCAGAATCCTCTGACGCAACACTGGGATAGGGAACCCGCAACCTGACATTTAGCTACCCTATTCAGGTTCCATACCTTATGATCGTTGGTGCGAATGGCATTGTTAAACACCTTAATCACTTTAAAGGGTACACTGAACTTCGAACCAGATTTGCCTAAGCGAGGAGATTTTATTTTCACCTAATCACCCACTGAAACCTTTGTGGTTTTTTTAACAACTTTCCTCTCATCGTACCATCGCTTTCTCTTCTCCTTCACCATTTTCTCTTTTTCTCTCCAACCTTCAGTATCCATAGCATTTTTGTCAACAGACATTCTCTTCGCACTGACCCAAGAGGGACACACCTCTGTACAAGGAATTCTCTTCTTGAACAATTGGAAGGGAGACACACCCGTAGACGAGTGTGGAGTAAACCTGTACTCTTTCACTTTCTTCTTCATTGCGGTCTCCCAATCAGTACCCGTTACTACAGCCTGCTGTATAGCCTTTTTCAAGACCTTTACAAACCTTTCAACAACCCCATTACTTTCTGGATGATAGAGAGCTGCCTTCTTGTGTTTGATGCTTCTCGAAGACAAGAACTCTTCCACAATAGAAGAGGTAAATTGTACACCATTATCCGATAGTACAGAATTGGGAAAACCTTCTCTTTCAAAGAGGAGTCCAGAAAATCAATAATCACAGAAGACACAACAGAATTCACCACTTTAATTTCTGGCCAACGAGAAAACATGTCCATACACACTAGGACATAAGAGTCACTAGATCTTAACTTAATGGGACCTAAAATGTCTATGGCCACATCCGACCAAGGACCCTCAGATTCTTCTCTTACTATCATGGGTTGTGTTCTGCATTTAAGAATTTGTCACAACACATACATTCCGGGCAACTCCTAACTTCTCTTTCGATCCAGACATCCATGCCCGGCCACCAGTAGGATTCCCTCAATCTTTCCTTCGTCTTCACAATGCCCATATGACTGGCATGTGCATGAGTCAACAACTTTAGCCATAACTCACTGGCGGGAATCAGTCTGGTGCCCCTCAAAAGCATCCCGTCCACAACAGTAAGTTCATCCTTGACTTGCCAGTAACCCTTCAATACCTGATTACAATCTTTCTTATCGCACCAGCCATTCACAACCATCTCCATTACTTTTTTCAAAACGACATCCTTCTCTAAAGCGCCTCTCCATTCATCCTCAGAGATAACACCTTCACTAATGAGACAAACATCCACACCATCATCAAAATCATCACCACCAAAATAATCACTCTCAGGAGTTTCCTCATTGGTACAGCCCAACCTGGACAAACAGTCTGCCAAAATATTGGTGGCACCTGGCAAATAGGAAACAACAAAACTAAATTCCTGCAAGGCAACCACCCATTTGCGAATGCGGTGCGAAACAAAGTCAATACCTTTTTTTTCGAAGAGTTCTTTCAAAGGCTTATGATCAGTTAAAACTTCGAAGTCACCACCCCAAAGGAACTTTCTCAACTTACGGATGGCCCAATAGATGGCCAAAGCTTCCCTTTCCACAACCGAGTAACTACACTCCACCCCTCTTAAAGGTCTCCACATGAATAACACAACCTTCTCAGACCCTTCAGGCTTTTGAAATAAAACAACATCTAAGCCCTTAGAGCTGGCGTCCGTCATTAAGTAAGATTTAATCTTTGGGTCAAAACTACTGAGATCTTGAGCTTTGTTGAGACACATTTTCAAGTGATTAAATTCCCTTTCACAATCGTTGGACCAAATGAACTCACACCCTTTTTTAATAGGTCCCTAAGGTGGCTTGTTGAACTAGCGAAGTTGGGGACAAACTTGTGGTAAAACTCTGCCATCCCCAGAAATTTCACCAGCTCTTCTTTACTTACGGGGGTGCTAAGTTTGGAAATAGTCTCAACTAAGGCAGATTTGGGCCTAATGCCGTTTGAGGATACATGATGACCCAAGTACTCAATCTCAGATACATCAAATTTACATTTATCTGCTCGCAGGGTTAAGCCGGCATCACACATCTTCCTCAAGACCAAACTCAATCTGTGATCATGTTCTTCTGAGCTGGCACCAAACACCAAGACATCATCTTGATAAATTTTGACACCTTGGACACCTTCAAGAATATGTTCCATAACTCTCTGGAACACAGAGGCCGCCGATATAAGGCCAAAGGGCATTCTCAAAAACTTAAAGGTGCCAAAGGGCGTTATGATGGCAGTTAAGTCTTGAGAAGATGGGTGTAGCCTTACCTGGTGGTATGCTGAGGTCAAATCAAGGGACGAAAAATGTTTTGCTCCACCAAGAGAGCATAACATCTCACTGATGTTCGGGAGTGGATAGTGATCCACGACCACAGCCTTGTTAAGCTCTCTGAGATCCACACAAAGCCTGGCCTCTCCATTGGCCTTACGGGCCATAACTATGGGAGAAAGCCATTCAGTAGCTTCAACCTCCTCTATAATGTTGTTTGTTTTAAGTTTATCAAGTTCAAGCTTCATCTTGTCCTTTACTGCAAAAGGAACCCCTCGAACCCTTGATGCCTTTGGAACAGAACCAGGAATGATCTTGATCTGGTGCATATAGTTTCTGAGACAGCCTAGTTCTTTTTGAACACTTCTGGAAAACGGGTGACCCAGGACTTGCAGTCTTTTCCAATTTGATTGACGGAGGGTAAATCTCCCAAACACACTGAAGGGGTCTGGTTAGGATCCAGGAAAACATGAAGATCCCGTTGGTGAAACCAGCTTAACAAAGAGTCACCCTTCATGGAAACATAAATCTTACCGGGAACAACCCTGTTTTTGTAATCAATGGTACCCCAGAACCAACCTAAGAGATGTATTATCTCTCCGCCATATCCTCTTGGACGTATGTCAGGTTTCAACAAATTTACCTTCTTTGAAAGAAACTGATCGTAAACATTTTTAGGGATCAAGGTGATTTTGGCCCCAGAATCAAAAAGCATCTTCACGGGAGCATCATTAATCAGCACTACATCAATTGGAGCCTCACCCCCAGATCTTTTGATTTGGTAGATGTTAACTTCTTCAATATCTTCTTCAAACAAATCTACCTCCCTTACGTTTTTTTGACTTCTACCAGATCTACAGCATCTAGTGAAGTGTCCTTTTCGTCCACAAGAGGAGCAGGACGCCTTCCAACCAGGACAGTCTTTGAAATTTGCCATATGGCCTGCATTTCCACATCTAAAATGTGTCTCAACAAAGCTCAAGATCTCAGTAGTTTTGACCCAAAGATTAAATCTTACTTAATGACGGACGCCAGCTCTAAGGGCTTAGGTGTTGTTTTATTTCAAAAGCCTGAAGGGTCTGAGAAGGTTGTGTTATTCATGTGGAGACCTTTAAGAGGGGCGGAGTGTAGTTACTCGGTTTTGGAAAGGGAAGCTTTGGCCATTTATTGGGCCATCCGTTAGTTGAGAAAGTTCCTTTGGGGTGGTGACTTCGAAGTTTTAACTGTTCATAAGCCTTTGAAAGAACTCTTCGAAAAAAAAGGTATTGACTTTGTTTCACACCGCATTCGCAAATGGGTGGTTGCCTTGCAGGAATTTAGTTTTGTTGTTTCCTATTTGCCAGGTGCCACCAATATTTTGGCAGACTGTTTGTCCAGGTTGAACTGTACCAATGAAGAAACTCCTGAGAGTGATTATTTTGGTGGTGATGATTTTGATGATGGTGTGGATGTTTGTCTCATTAGTGAAGGTGTTATCTCGGAGGATGAATGGAGAAGCGCTTTAGAGAAGGATGTAGTTTTGAAAAAAGTGATAAAGATGGTTGTGAATGGCTGGTGCGATAAGAAAGATTGTAATCAGGTATTGAAGGGTTACTGGCAAGTCAAGGATGAACTTACTGTTGTGGACGGGATGCTTTTGAGGGGCACCAGACTGATTCCCGCCAGTGAGTTATGGCTAAAGTTGTTGACTCATGCACATGCCAGTCATATGGGCATTGTTAAGACGAAGGAAAGATTGAGGGAATCCTACTGGTGGCCGGGCATGGATGTCTGGATCGAAAGAGAAGTTAGGAGTTGCCCGGAATGTATGTGTTGTGACAAAATTCTTAAATGCAGAACACAACCCATGATAGTAAGAGAAGAATCTGAGGGTCCTTGGTCGGATGTGGCCATAGACATTTTAGGTCCCATTAAGTTAAGATCTAGTGACTCTTATGTCCTAGTGTGTATGGGCATGTTTTCTCGTTGGCCAGAAATTAAAGTGGTGAATTCTGTTGTGTCTTCTGTGATTATTGATTTTCTGGACTCTCTCTTTGAAAGAGAAGGTTTTCCCAAGTCTGTACTATCGGATAATGGTGTGCAATTTACCTCTTCTATTGTGGAAGAGTTCTTGTCTTCGAGAAGCATCAAACACAAGAAGGCAGCTCTCTATCATCCAGAAAGTAATGGGGTTGTTGAAAGGTTTGTAAAGGTCTTGAAAGAGGCTATACAGCAGGCTGTAGTAACGGGTACTGATTGGGAGACCGCAATGAAGAAGAAAGTGAAAGAGTACAGGTTTACTCCACACTCGTCTACGGGTGTGTCTCCCTTCCAATTGTTCAAGAAGAGAATTCCTTCTACAGAGGTGTGTCCCTCTTGGGTCAGTGTGAAGAGAATGTCTGTTGACAAAAATGCTATGGATACTGAAGGTTGGAGAGAAAGAGAGAAAATGGTCAAGGAGAAGAGAAAGCGATGGTACGATGAGAGGAAAGCTGTTAAAAACACAAAGGTTTCAGTGGGTGATTGGGTGAAAATAAAATCTCCTCGCTTAGGCAAATCTGGTTCGAAGTTCAGTGTACCTTTAAAGTGATTAAAGTGTTTAA